>JAWNNJ010001392.1:0-711291 GCA_035045125.1 Hypselothyrea guttata
CCATTATATGCGTTACTACGCAAGGATTCAAAATTTGTTTGGACACATTCATGCCAAAGTGCATATGACACAATAAAAAACGAAGTCACGTCTGAACAAGTATTAGTTCATTTTAATCCAGAATCACCTATTATTTTAACGACAGATGCAAGTAACGATGCAGTTTCTGGTATACTATCACATAAATTTACGGATGGTCTTAAACCAATAGCATTTGTTTCTAGAGCTATTACAAAAAGTGAAAGCAATTATAGCACTATAGAAAAAGAAGCCTTAGCAATAGTATATTGCGTTATAAAATTGAAACAGTATTTACTGGGCAACAAATTTTGTTTAAGGACAGATCACAAACCTTTATTAGGAATTTTTGGTCAAACTAAAGGCTTGCCTTTAATGGCATCAGCACGAATGCAAAGATGGGCAGTAATCTTATCAGGATTTCAGTATTCAGTTGAATACATTAAGGGTCCACTTAACATAGCTGACGGACTTTCCAGAATGCCTCAATGGAAAACCAGCAAAGACATTGATGAGTTTAATCATGTAAATTTTATTCAAAGCAATAATAATTTCAAATTATGTTTTAAAAGTATTGCTCGTGAGACAAGGCATGATCCAATTTTATCTAAA
Source organism: Hypselothyrea guttata (assembly GCA_035045125.1). Taxonomy (NCBI): domain Eukaryota; kingdom Metazoa; phylum Arthropoda; class Insecta; order Diptera; family Drosophilidae; genus Hypselothyrea; species Hypselothyrea guttata. The sequence goes on from JAWNNJ010001392.1 coordinate 631, forward strand.
GTTTGTGAAGCTATTAAAAATGGAACAATTTCAAAGCTAAACAACAATGAATTTACAAGTTATTCCCGTAAAGCAGCTGAACTTTCAGTTGAATATGATTGCATTTTGTGGGGATATAGGGTTGTAGTTCCATTCAAATTAAGGAAACAAGTTCTTCAAGAATTTCACAAATCACATTTAGGAATTGTTAAAACAAAAATGCTTGTACGATCATTTATATGGTGGCCTAAAATAGATAGTGAAATAGAAAACATGATTAAAGAATGCATACCATGTCAAGAATTACAAGCAAGTCCAGAAAGGAGTTCGTTAATCCCGTGGAAACCTGATGGTAAAGCATGGAGTAGAATCCATATAGATTATGCTGGACCGATTAAAAACTTTTACTTGCTTATTATAATAGACGCATTTACTAAATGGGTCGAAGTTTTCAAAACTAAGGAAATTACAACTAGTTTTACTGTTAGTAAGCTAAGAGAAACATTTTCTCGTTATGGTTTAGCAGATACCATAGTTAGTGACAATGGTCGACAATTCACGTCAGAAGAATTCAAAACGTTTGTTAATAACAACGGTGCAAATCATATTTTAACAGCACCTGGACACCCGGCAACTAACGGCCAGGCTGAAAATTTTGTAAAAACAGTTAAAAAGTCATTATATGCTAATATAAAAGATAACAAAAATTGCGACATAGACATTGTCTTAAATAGATTTTTGATTGATTATCGCAATACGATTCATTGCACGACAGGAGAATCACCAGCCAAACTATTTTTTGGAAGAATGTTAAAAACTAGATTTTCATTATTGAAACCGCCAACGGTTACAGACAATATCTCTAAAAATCAAGAAAAAAATATTTCTAATTTTAGAGGTAGACGCGACATAAATTTCAAAGAGGGTCAAAGGGTTATGGTTAGAGATTATACAAATCCTAATAAGGCAGGATGGACTAAAGCAACCGTAAGTCAACAATTGGGTCCTCGATCATATAGTTGTGTCCTATCCAACAACAACCGCGAAATTAAACGTCATTTAGATCAAATAAGAGATCAAGAAGTTAATACAAATGAAAATACAACAAATGTGCAAGAGATCCCTATCGAAAGCAATGAAATTAACGAAGATATCATTCAAAATAATGTTATTGATGATAACTTGACCAGAAGAGAGTTGAGACCACGTCAAGCTGGCAAAGTTATTAAATCTAATACTCTTCAAAATAATTAAACATACAAATATTGTTTGAAACCAATTATGTACATTATTTATGTAAATTGAAACTTTAAAAATTGAATTTGAATTTTTATATAATTATTATATTATAAACAAACCTAAGTAGGGGCGTGTTAAGTATTGTATTCATGGCAACCCATATTATAATCGATAGTCTATGTAATGTTACTTAACATTGTTCCTCAACATCACTTTAACATAAATGTAAAATAAAGACGACACTTGAGATTTGGATTTGAAAGAGAACGCGTGTATTAATTATATTTCTAGTGTAAATACACTACACTCAGCAAAATAAGTAACAAGTAAAATATCGAAATATCAATTTAAACAGGCAATACAAAAATGAAGAAATTTTGTTTTTAAATCTAGAATTTTCTGCACTAGAAATTACACAAGAGCTGTTGAGCTTTTTCTCAGTGTAGCTGTGCATTTGAAGTGAATGCTTTCACTGGAAATGGAGATGAAGATGGAGTTGAAGCTGGCATAACGTAGCCCCAGCCTCGGATTGACACAAATCTTGCTTGTAAGGCAGCTGCAGTTGCTGGGAGCTCACAAGGCACTTGCAACACACAAGATACATACATACATATGGACAACAAGGCTTGCCACTGTCATGTTGAATCAAGTATAATCATGTACACAGTCAGAAGATGCAGCTCAGCAGGCTAACAAGCAGCTGCCCCGCTCTCTCGCCCCCTCGTTCGATCCATACAAAGGCATGCTTATTGCAATATTTGATATTTCCGCTTCCGTTTCCGTTAGCCTCATTATGCTGCCTACAGTTATGCATGTCTCTCTCTCTCTCCCCCCTCTCTCTTTCTCCAGTTCTCTCTATCTGTTTCTCTGTGTGTATATTGCTGCACAAGTCAAATAAATACCACGTCAAGATTATTTGAATGCCATGCCGTCTGCTTTCGCTTGTTAAGCCGCCATTACTGTCGCTGTCTCTTTCTCTTTCTCTGGCAACAATATTGAAAATTTGTTGCATGCAGCGTTCGCTAAGCGAAACTTAAATGAAATCAAATAAAATTATTGCCACAGCGGGCAGTCGTCTGTCCGTACGCCTCCGTCCAGTTCAGTCCGGCCGTATTCTGGATTTCTGACGCCATGTCCTTGCTCAGCGGGCGCTTAATGTGATTTGTGTGCTTTATATTTGCGTTTTGGCTGCTCTTGCGGCTTTTTGTGGCATGAGCGTGGTGTTATCGTTATCGTTATCGCTGCTCGGCTTGGCTTCTGCTTTGTTTCGCTTTGGGCTTTTTGTTTGTGTTTACTTTGCTGTGCAGTTAATGTTTTTGTTTGCTCTTGTTTTTTTTTTGTGTGTGCGAAGTGCCAAATAATTTTTAATATTATTAAGTTAATGTTGCTGTTGTCCGCCGCCTGCATTTATCATGGTATAACGCAGCGTAATACATAAATTAAATCAATTAGCAACTTTCCATGCCGCCGTCCAACTTGGACTTGGACTTTCGTTCCAGTCAGTTTGCCAGTTTAACGCCAGTTAGCGCTGCCACAGCGTAAACAAATTAATTTTGTGGTCTGGCTCACAACTAATGGAATTCTGATAGCAGCACATTATTAACACAAGCCAACTTGCCACTTACCCCCGCTAGTCTGACACTCCACCAGTCCACCAGCCCCAACAGCCAGCAAAAGTATCAAGAAAAATACGAAAACATTTATACTATACACGCCACTAATACCCTATTTGAATAGTTCCTCGAAATGTGTGCTTGATTCCAGGAAAATATATTTTTAATAGGTAAAAATATTTTCATCATATTTTAAATTAGTAAGGACGGAACAGTTAGGACGAACGGAAGGCTACAATCGGACGTAACCAATAGTAGAAGAGGCTGTATTTTATGTTTGAATAATACACAAACAGTTGAGCAAATTGTCTGTTACATATCTGCGCTGTTTCTCAACCGATTGTAATGTAATTTGCAGAATCGACTCAGCTCATCTTTCTGATAAAGAATTTATATACTTTATGGGGTTTTTCATTTGTGAATAACAAAGTTCAGGGTCTGCTCTGCATAGTTTTACTCTTCTGCTGCTTTAATTAATGGAATATTCTCTAGTGTATACAAAACTTCGACTTGCAAAAACTGCAGTCAACACTTTTCACTCGTTCAATTTTTTTGGGGGGTTTTTTGCTGGCTGTCTAAGCTGCTGGAAATAAATGAGCTTTGTTTTTGGTTGTGGCTGTTGCAATTTGATGTTGGCTGCTCTGGGGGCCGCTGCAGCAGAACGAACTGTGGAGTCAACTTTTAGCGTTTCGACATTAATTTAGCTGCATCCGTCCATTAGGATGTTGCCAAATTTATGTTGCAACTAATTGCAGGCAGTTGTTGAGTTTCCGTTGGCTTTCGACTTTCCACCATAAACATGTTTGTGATTCTGCGCTCGTGTGAATTTTATGGGGCGTGCAAAGTCATTGAACATCAGTGGGGATGTGTGTCTAGTATCATGTCTGCAGCTCTTTAAAATTGATTGCGCCCTCATTAAATAATGCCGCCCACCTGTGGAGAGTGAACTGAGGCTGAGATTGGCTCTGTGTCGATGCTGCAGGTGGTGCGAGTAATGAAATTTTAAACGCTTGGCTCGTAGAGTGCCAGTAGCTGTAATAATTACGCAAGCCATTAGCCAAGTGCTGTGCCAAAAGCCTTGCGTTAAATTTCATTTTCGCCAGAACTCACTGAAGGTTAAGAAAAAACCAACAAAAGGAAATGTTTTCAACGAGTTTATTGCTGCTGCTGCTGCTCGCTTTTGTATGGGTGCAAGGGCAAAATGCCGGCAGGCCAGAAAAGCCACTCACCTCGTATCAAAAAGAGTACTATCAAACCAGATGTAAGTTTCAACAATTACCATACGTCAAGTGTGTGCAGCTAATTACAACTCAATTCTCGTTGCCGATTTCAAATGATTTTGCCTGCCAGGGGAACAACGCATGCGATTCGAAACTCCAGAAGGCGCAGCAGACACTGGAAAAGCTCGCAGGGTTTATCCCTGCTACTGCTATAAACCCCCTCAACCGGGAAAACAGACAACGGCGGCCTATGAGAAGTACATAACGGAAAACAAGGATATATTTATTTTAAATAAATAAAGAAAATTTAAACTGATACTTTTGCAATTTACAACTTGAGTAAGCTGAAGTTTTAACATAATTTGGTAGAGCTCTAGAAAGGCAGGATTTAAATGTGAATAAATGATGATAATTTAAGCTGCAACTGAACTAAATTGTTTCACTTAAAGAAGCTGAAATTTAATAATTAAATCAAAACCTAAGGGTAACAAATTTGTATACAAAAATTAAACGGAAACTTAACTTTATAGTAGCCTATGAAAATCAGCTAATAGAAATTAAAGATATTTTTATTCAAATAATGATAAATTCAGCCGCAACTGTATGCCTTAAAATTAGAGTCATTACAAAGCTCTGGTAAAACACGATTTAATTAAAAAAAATATATAGAAAATGTTAGCTACAATTGCCTGATTTAAAACTAAATTGTTATAGTTAAACAAGCTAAAATTTTTACATAATTTCATCAATTTTTATGCTATTTTCTCCTGTTCTTTATAAGCTCTGGTAAGACGGGACTTCCCTTAAAATTCAATAAAAAAAAGCACGCTTTTTAAATCGTTTAATCCCTAGCAATTCGATTTAAATTAAAAGTTAATTATCCAAGTAATTTAATAATCCCTTCCGTGAATTGCAAACAATCTAATACACATTGCAGCCCGGCTACTTAATGCGAATTTAATCACTTGCCATTGCAATAAGCCGCTAACAATTAAATGCCAGCCGTAATGCCGCTAACAATTGTATTTTAATCCGCTGACTAAAAAACAATTTGTTGGCTGCGTGAATCGTGAATTATTGTTGTAATTTACTGTTGCCAGGCAATAATTACAAATTATGCACGAAGCGAAGCGGAAGTGCGGACAACGTCGACAACAAGCAATGGCTAATTGTGCAGAGAGCCAGAGAGCAGAGCGTGTTGCCACGTCCCCCCGTTACCCACACTTGCCACTTCCTTCGGCTCACAAAATGGCTTTCTGCTGCCATTGTGGAAGTTGCAACTTGACGCATTGCCGAGGTATTTATGCCGTTGCTATTTTAAGTTACACAAGTTACACTTATTGTTATTTCAGTTGTTAAATGGTCTCGTTGAAGTCAGCATCTGTTTGGGGAAATACTTGTTAATAAATTCAACTGACACTCACAGTTGATTTAACAAATTTAATGAATATAAAAGCCTCGATTTGTGTGCGCATTTTCCCAATATCCCATAGACGAAGTGAATTAATTAAATATGACCAGAGTGCAATTTTTCACTCACAAAGTGGCCCTTAAGTGGAGCAAAGTGTTTTCCAAAATTTATTGATTTGGCCAACCATCGTGGACCAACATCAATGAAATTTTCATTAAACTGTGTAACTTGTTTTATGCTGCTTTCCTCTCTTCCTCCCTTTTGCCGCTTACCAAAAAACACAAAAACTCTACGCCCTTCACATTCTGACTTTTTCGCACAGTTTGCCAACTTTTGCCTGAACATTCAATTGAGAAAGTTTAGCAGAAAGCGAACTATGTTCGCAAAAATCCAGCGGAAAGACAAAGAAATGAGGCGAGAAGGAAAAATTAAAAAATGTTGCTGAAAAACACGATGAAAGCGAAGCTGATGAAGAGAAGCTGGAGGCAGGCGTCATAAAGTTTTATAAGAATGTTGTGTCCAGTTTATGTTAACGTATTCCGTTTGTCGGTGTGCGTGAGAGAAATGCCTGAGAAACTCAGCGAAAGTCCGCCAACTCGCTCTCTCTCTCCCTCTCAGATTTTCTGTGTTTTTGCTGCACGTGACACGTGCACTCATTTTGCTAAGTCTCTGATGCTATTCAATTACTGATACTGTTCACAGTTGCTCTTGCCGCTGCTCCTTGCTTGCTGTTTCTTTCTTTCGGTCTGTGGCATGTGGCACAGACAAAAGCCAAAAGTTGCCACGCCCAACAATGTTGCTTACATTTCATATTTTGTTATTCCCAGCGATTGCGACTACTGCCGTTGACAGCTCCACGCTGCTCCACAATCACCACTAAAATCATAAAACCTAAGTAGCGCTAGCGGGCAGACGCCAGTCGAGTGTGCAGTCACCAGAACTGCACAACTTTTGACTTAGCTTTAAAATCCTCTCAGTTGTTTTGCTTTAGCAAAGAAAAAGCAACGAATTGTCGATTTATTTTAAGCTGTATATAGTTGCTTTGCCTGCCAAAAATACAAATGTAATATACCCTGGTTGATACAATTTTAATGCGTACAGGGTATACAACTGCGCACTGGCACTTTACAGTCTATTGCAGTTTCTCCGGGCACTTTGTGTGCAAATTATTTATAGAATGGCATCGTCTGCCTGGCTTTCTTTTAGCAGCTTCCACACCTACACTTTGGCGCTTAGTTGGCGCATTTCCCTTGTGATTTCTTGGCTGCAATTGTTTCTTACTCCACTACTTACTTGAAGTGATAGCTGCCGTTCTCATAGCCGAAGAACGGCACCGTGTAAGTGAGCATCCATATGTTGCCGCCACCGCAATCGTAGTAGGGTTTTGACCATCTGCCATCCTCGTACTTCACCGCCAGCGTATCGTCCTCAATGCGTTCCTCGGTTCGATTCGAGTACAGATGAAAAGCTGCAGGGAGATACAAACAAACCGTATTGTAAGCACTTTGCATGTAGCTTAAGTAATCGATAAGTCGCTGCATCGATAAACCTTCAATGCCACTTGACCTTCTGCATAAGCTAATGACTTTACAAGTGCAGTTGCAACTGGGAGCAGCTTAACTAGACATCGCATTAAAAATAGATTTGGCTCCGCAGATTAGTTGCAGTTCGAATTGCAAAAATATCTGCGAATAAAATCCATAAAAAATGCATAAAAAATAACAAATTCATTTGAAATTTTTCATAGCACTTGCAGAATGCATTATGCATGTTAAAATGTTGAATTTATTTAAAGCTGCAGTTGGACAAATCTCTGCAAGAAATACTGGCATTTTCTGTATACCCAATTAGGACTTATTATTATTTGCTCAACAGACTTGGCAATTTATCTTCATCTGCATTAAATCACAATTTAATTTGCTCGCAATGCGGATAATGTGTATTTAATTGAATCACCTGCAAGGCGTTATACAAACGAAACATTCCAAGAGACATTATCAATATTTGTGTTCAATATTTGAATAGTTGAAAACTCAGCAATAATTAAGCAAAATTTTCATTTACCACTTGGCTGTTTGTTTTGCAATAATTACAAGAAAATTATTATGACAACTATTGAATTTAAGTTAAGATATATTCTTTATAGCACTCGCTTGAAAGAAATGCATCTTTTATGCAATTCGATTTTTGTTATTTATTTAAAGCTAATTTATTTAAATTTATTTTCTTGCTTGCAGGTGGCTAAATTTGCATCCTCATAATCCCCATAGTGCGGCAAGCAGTTTCAGCACACCACAAAGCAATCGGATTAGTTCAGCTCCCCCTGCTGGCAACACTTTGCAGCAGCTTATCCGGTTTTATATTAACGTGAATTTCCATCTTTATTTATTGTGGCACAAATGAGGCCGGCGCGTGCCAAGTGCCTGTCTGCAATTGCTTTTAATATATATACATGTATATATGGCAATAAGAGCTAGTAAAAAATCTACCCAGGCTAATAGGCACACAAGCTGTACATGGCTCGGCATTGTTTGTGGCTGGCATTTGCATAGAATTTGTATATGTTATAGTTTATCTCAGAAGATTTGGCTGATTTAGTTGGGCCCGACAATTGAGGCTGGCTGAAATGGTAATGGAAATGAAATGAATGCCGCAAGCGGATGAGATGCCGCAAACTTATATGAGGCAGTAGCAAAATTTTGCAAATTGTGTTAACAGACGGAAATTACGACAACAACAATACCGAGACGAAATAATCAAAAGGCATAAAAAGAGACAGACAAGCGGGATACCAGGGGCGGACAGAGGGAGAGAGGCCTGGTATTCTCGCAGGAAGCGTACGTACGTATATATTACTGTTTACATATTGTATGTGAATTTTATTTAAATTTTATGTTAAACACGTGACGGGCAGACAACAGACAGCAGAGAGCAGAGAGCATAGAGCAGAAACATGTATTATAAACGCACCCACACAGAGACATGCGAGCACTTGAACTAAATCCCATCAACTGGGAGTCAGCCACAATGACGGCAGCAACAATAACAATGGACGACTCGCTGTTTGAACTAAAAACAAATATTATGACATATTTTTGCGGTTTACTCTCCGCACTCACACACACACACAAACCGAGGGACTTTCTTAGTATAAAGTCCTTGGATTTATGCACAGTTCTATTCACAGCGAAAGCTCTACAAATATGTACGCTTAAAGCGGGCTGGGCTTTAAAAAGACAAAGCAGTAGTTTTATAATTTATGATTTATAGAAATTATATAGCATACATCACAGGCAGAGCTTTCGCATAAATATAGCTACTTTCTAGAACAAAGTTTGAGCACTTTTATGTACTTCATAAAATGCATTCGTTTTAGCATCAAATACTCCTAATAATCGGGTTAATTTCCTCTTAATTTCAATTGTTGCGATTTATGTAGGGAGCAATAATTCTGTTTTAATTTATTTTCAAATAATTTTTGGCATAAAAATGGAAAACAATACAAATTTTGCTGTTTCTACTCGCATTATAAGTAACATGCTCTTATTGAATTTGTAATTGAAAATCATAATAAAATCATTGAATTGAGTATCATGGGGAATATTTAATGTGAATTTTGCATTAAAATGGAATTGTTAAAATGAGTAAATGTTTTGTGCGTGATTCGTTGTAAATGCTGTATCATGTAGCAGCTATAAATACATTTTGTATCAAGTGTACTGAATGGCAATTGATTTTGACTTTTTTTTTTGGTAATTATAATTAAATTCATTTGAATTTATTTACCTTGCTTTTTGATAACGCTATTAGGTAAACTGTGGCAATTATTACACAATTTACTGCTGGCTTCCATTGCATAACAAAGTGGAAAATCAAATCTAATTATGTAATGCTCAACAGCAAATTCAAAATGGATTCACTTAACTTGTCTGTCTGCCTCTCATTAGTACGCAGTTTTTTGGGCAAATTTTATGCAGCGACCATTAAAAAAACATTTACAATGAAATCGCGCAGAACACAAAAAATTATAATCAAATTAATTGCACACGAATTGACTGCCAATTAGTTGCGGTGGCCATTATTTATGTCTTTTTTTGGCCGGCTTCCGCTTGGCGTGGGAGGAATCCTGCAAATTTAATAAACTCGGTTGCATTTCGGGTTTTATGCTTGCCAACACAGCAGGATAAAGTTTTTGCCAGCAACAAGACTGGCGACTGGGAATAAGAACAAACTAGGGGCTGAGTCGGAGGCCAGAACCTCCAGCTAAAACTGCCAACTGAGCTTGTAAACTGGTCAAGGATTGAGCCTCAGACTGTGGCTGCAACTGAGGCAAGTTCAAATATGTAAATGCATATAAATTGAAAGTCAGCGGCGCCTTGCAGATATCCCTTAAGGCGTAATTTAACACGGTCCTGGCTAGAGATGCGCAAGTGTCGTGCAAAGCGAAAGTTTAAAGCAACTTTAATTTTCAAAATTGTTGTGAAAAGTTTTGCAATGCTTTAATTTTTAGATGCAAGGAGATATATGTATAGTCAGAAACTAGAGTGGAATATTGAATTTTGAATGATAAATGAATAAATTATAAATATGGTTTTGTAAAAATAAATATGGTAAAAAATTAAGTTTTTAAAATATGTTTTCTCTTTACTTTTATTAGGTATATAATGTGTGTAATGAGAGAAAACCTAAATAAAAATTAAAATAAAGCAGAAAATTTCATACGTAAATTAAATGTAATGGAAAGTAAATGATAGCCTAAAAATAAAAAATAAATTTAAATGAAAAATAATTTGGAAAACCCCAACAAAACATTATCAGATTATTCTTAAAAGAGATTTTTTTGTTTTCTATTAAATATAATTTGTTTTATAGAAACAGATGTGTGTATAAATATAATTTGTTTTATAGAAACAGATGTATGTGCTTGTAAACCACTTTTCACATCTCTAGTTATGTGTTAAGTTAAGCCAACGCCTGCCATACTTCTATGCAAAAGACCGTAAATCAAAGTTCCATAGTTCATAGTTCCATGGCCGTTGTGGTACCGTAAGGAATCTTTCGAACAAGTTTTATGCAATCTACAAACGACGAGTCGAGGTCGCAGTTTGCACAGATAAATGACTCGCTGTCAAATGGTGGTCAACAAAGGATCTGCTGAATCGGTTTTGTTTATTATTTGAGCTACAAATAATATTTCAGCGAATTTTTTCATCTTCCCCCTCTCTTTTTTTTGTGCAATTTCAATGTATGCTGAACTTATCTGAGTGCGGCAAACAAACAAACGAGAGAACGAAGCGCAAAAAATGAATTTTCATCCACAAATAGTTGAGCCTTGTCGCTTTTGTTTGCCCCCTGGCCTAGTGTGGCATTAGTATGCATAGAGCCGGAACCTTGGCGGCCGTGTGTTTGTTTTCAATTCCGTTTGTCATTTGGCATTTTGTAATGTTTGTGCAGCATTCGCGCGAACAGAGATCTCATGCAATTTGTCTATGCAACTGGCCAAAAAATAGCCGAGAAATTCACCATGAAATAGAGCAGTTAGATTGCGTGTTCAATGTGGCATTTTGGGCATGCCGCACTTGCCGCACATGTCGCACATGGCGTATACGTAATCTTCAATTTGCAAATTATGCATATCGTGCATATCGTATTGTACAAATTGCCGCCATGACTGACAGTTTGGGCGATTGAGGGCGGTATAATTAAAGAGCGCAAACTAGAAACTGCATATTGTCAGTGGCATTTAATGCATCAATTGGCCAACCTTGTTAAGCCAAGCAGCAAAACCCTGAAGCATGCCCGATTACGTATGCTGTGATTACGATTCAAACCTGACTTCTGCCAGCATCGCCGGAAATTGAAAGTGGCAAATTGCGACATATGCATAAATTAAACAGGCCGTGACAGCACTCAGAAGTCAGAAGTCAGGAATCTTAGCTAATTAGAAGCAATGCGTGCCGTTCATTTGCATTTTAAGTGGACAGCGTTTGCTGTTTGCCTTATAAATAATTTTGCTGGTATTTGCGTTTTATTTATTTGCTTAATTGCTGGCGTATGATAGGCAAGGAACAAAAAAAACTCGGAAATGATAAAGCAGCCGTAAAATATGCGTATCGCTCTACTGAAATAGCAATTAGGCAGCCGAAGCTTTTGCCTTTCCCAAGGCTCCTTGGCTGCCGTGTTCCCTGATGTTTGTCGTCTGGACAGTGAGTAATGAAGTCACAGATTAAAGCACGCAACAAATATAAATATTCAATGTCACAGAGCGAAAAACAGGGCCGCTATCGGCGCATAAATAAAGCGAGGACAGGCTCACAAGTGGAGAGTGGAGCATAAATCAGATGGCACTTACATTTCAAGTACTGCTCATTGCGTGCTATCACCTTCTCGGCATTCTTGCGGGCCAGAAAGAACCATTCGGATGTGTTGCCCAGGTAATGATACTCCATGGAAAGATCCTTGGCGAACACGGCGCCCAGATTCGGAGGCGGCAGCCGATACGCAAACGGACAGAAGAGCCCAGCCTGGGAGGGATGCTCGTTCCAGTCGAAGCAATTGCCAGCTGCAAAAATGTCATCGTCGAACTCCACCATGGACAGCACTGAGGCATGCAGCAGGTTTACATCCTCCTGCACCGAACGTGACGTCGTCTTGAAGATTCTGCAGGGGAGAGAAGAGAAGAGAGGAGAAGAGAATGTGTAAGCAATTGAATTTACGAGCGAGCTGCAAGTCGAGCGGAAATTGCATTAAATATCCATGCCAGGTCATATAATAAGCCTGCCCAGAGTGGCTCAGAGTGGGTGAAAGTGGGTGAAAGCAGCTGAAAATGGGTGAAAGTCATACGACGAGACTTATTATTGTTTTTCGTCGGGGCTTCTCGCATTTCTCTCATTTCGTTTGGCTTGTCATTTATATTTTTATAACTGCTTGGCAACATGCGATTGCCCCAGTTGCCGAGCAGCGAGGGGAGGTCGAAGGATACCAAGTGCACTTATAGGCGCAGCGCATTATGCTGCTTCAAGCTGTGCTCAAGAGTGCTCCTAGCTGCTGGCAACGGCTATTGTGTGGCCTCAAACCGAGCCTCAGCCTCAGCCTCCCCTTCAGCCTCCACTCCTGCCTCTCTGTCAATGGCCAACTACATAGGTGCATGTGTGTGAGTAAACGAGAAAATTACGTTCAAGAGTTTGCCTTGAGTGGAATCCATTTTGGACCGCACGCTGGCTTGCCTCCCGCCTCTCATCGCCTCCCCCGGCCACTCTGCTCTGCTCTCCAGTAGATATTAATTAAAATGTCGCTTTAACATAACATTTGCTTTGAGCAACAACAAAAACCACAGAGAGCCGGCCAGCATGGTGGGTCTCAGAGTTTCAGCTGAATTTGTTTGTGCATATGAATTGGCTTTTGCTCTCGATTAAGTTGAATTTGTTAGCAGTATAACTTAAAAAATATATTCTTACAATATTTACTCTTAAAAACTTGACAAAAAATTATTTGTGTTTAATTAAATGGCATTTGTTTGATTCTTAAGCTGAATTTAAAGCGCAGGTATTGCTTTTTACACATTGAAAATAAAAGTAATATTTCACCAATTAAAACTAATTCTCGAATTATTAATAGTTAATAAATTAAATTGGCGTTTGACGCATCATATCTCTCTTTAATAAAATTAACATAATTAGTAGACATTGATAATCTCTATCAACAACTGAAGATATAATTTAAATTTATAGATAGCTTTGTTTCGTTTGAATAAGATCATATATTGCATTTATTCTTATTTCAAACATAAACATTTTTTAACATTCTTTTTAGACCCTTTACTTTAAAAAAGTAAAAAGGGTCTATTAGTTTAGTGCAAAGAGGAAATGTGTGTAACACCCAGAAGGAGGCGTGGCAGACCCCATAAAGTATATATATTCTTGATCAGGACGACAAGACGAGTCGATATAGCCATGTCCGTCTGTCCGTCTGTCTGTCTGTCCGTCTGTCCGTCTGTCCGTCTGTCTGTCCGTCCGTATGAACACCTAGATCTCAGCAACTATAAGAGCTAGAGACACCATATTCGGGATTTAGATTCTCCTATTTCGCGAGCAGCACGAGTTTGTTTTAGATTTTGGATACCTTCCCCCCTTCCCCAGCAAACCGCAAAAAGCTACTGCAGCCACAGCTTTAAAGTTATTGCCTTGTAATTTAGTACGTAACTAGCTTATGACATTTTCTATTGACTCTGTGAATTTCGTTCCGATCGGATAAGAAACAGCGAAAATATGGAACGGACAATTTGCCGCACTAGGCAGAGGGGGGGGTGGTGTGCCTTGCATACGCGTGTAGGTTAGTGTGCGTGCCTTTGACTGTGTTTGTATGTTCATACATTAGTAGTAGTAGTAAAGTAAAGGGTCTCCTACTGTCGGTTACGTCCGACTGTAGCTTCCGTCCCACTGATCTGCCCCGTCCATATATTTAATTTAGTATATATTTTTTGGTTTACATTTTATTTTATTTTAAATCAAGAATAAATTTCAAATACGCACAAAATGTTTATAAAACTTTTTACGTTTAGAAACCAAAACTTAAATTTTAAATTGAGCTTCTGCTGCTGGCCCAGCACCTGTCCAATAAGCCCCATCATTCATTGTAGCCGTATTCCCTTTGGTATCTGTGCAGATCTTAATGTCTGGCCATTTTCACCTTGATGTGGCTCACCCTTTTCACTGTCGTCTTGCGCAGTCAAGGGTATATGCCGGCCTTAGGGAATGGGTAAGTTTTTGCTTTATAGCCGAGGGCTAGTTAAAGTGCTTTTTATGCCAAGTTAGCCTGTAGTTTCATGTGTGCGCGTGTGTGAGTGTGAGTGTGTTAACTTATGTTCTGTTTGCTGCTTGACTTGATTTTCCAATAGACTGGACAAAGTCAACGCTTAAGAGCGTAATGTGTGTATGTGTGTGTGTGTGTGACAGGCCCTCTCACTAGCTGGGGGCGTGGCTCATTAATTAGTTGATCTGCTAGCAGTTCATTTGTAAATGTCAGCAGCATTTTGTCAGTCGGCCAGGGCCCCGTCATGCCTCAAAAGTCGCCAGCAGACTTGGCAAAAGTACACAGAGAAAAACTTGAGCTCTGCCTAATGATGATGAGCATCTTGCTGCTGATGATGATGATGATGTCGGTAATAATGCAGTGGCTGTGACTGTGGCTGTGGCTGTGGCTGTTTGCTGACTGTGCAGGATACGCTGAGACATCTGCACACTCACATGTGATTTACGGCCAGTCTTGAGAGCGTCTACAGAGCTTTTGCTAATATGATAAGTGTATAATGAATGTGCAGCAAAAACCCCAAATGCTCAGCCCAAACGGCTGTGGTGAGGCTGGCAAATGTTTAATTAGCAGCACGCAAAGAACCAACAGAATAACTACTTACATTCCTCTGCTCTCTTACTTTTTTGTCAGACCACTTGAACTCTGAGTTTGCATATAGTTTGTGATATTTCTCAGCAAGTAACTGCAACTGTAAACACCCTCCCCCCTTCCCCACACACTTCCAGCACTCTGTGCAAAGCAAAGTGTGTTAAAGACACTTTGGCCCACTTAAGTGCTGAAAGGGTAGAAACAAGCACAAAGGTTCAGGTGTCGCACATGCAGTTGTTGATGTACTCATCAGTAAGTAACACTCTAAGTAGAGCGAAGTGTCGCCCACCTCTTTTTCCAACTGTTGCCCTTTATTTCTGCCTCTATCAACAGCTGCAAAAATAATATATTTAATCGCAAAAACACCTACAACAACAGAGCAGAAACAAAATCAAGATTTCGTGCTTTAAAAACTGCATTTCGAGCTTAATATGGTAAAATTATATCAACCACACTTGTTCTAGATTAAAATTTAAGTGAGCTTCAAATTAAACAGAGTATCTTCACAAATACAAGGATATTCATTCAGCTTATTGCCCCTTTACCGACTCAGCTCGTCATCCTGATCAAGAATATATATAATTTGTGGGGTCTGCCACGAGCAGATCAGTCCGAAGGTAGTAAAATTCAAAAATAAGCTCACCTAAATAGAAACAAGGTATTCTTACACATAAAAAGATTAAGTAAGGTTGATTGAGTTTTTTGACCCATTTTTATTGAAGACTGATTTAATAACTTTATATAAATTCTTAAGTAGAGTTTTCGATTAATATGTTTCTTTATTTTTGTGCAAAATGATGCATACGTGATCTATTTATCAATTGTATATTTAAGGACTGGTCGAGGAAAACCACGTTTGAAGTAGATTTCCTGAGCAATACAAACGACGGCAAGTAGTGCAACTAATAAGAACTTCATTTTAATTATCATAAAAACACTGAAAAACGTGGCATATAAAGAACTCAATTCGTTTACTTATATCTAATTGATTTTCTACGCAAAATATTTCTTTTAAAAAACCAGCAAGGTCGGAGCAATTCAGTACGATACCCTGTACTTTGTGTTTCAACAATAGAACCATTCAGAGGCGCGTAAACAGAAATCGAATAAACTACTTCTAACTTTCAACAATCGAGCACATTGTCTGTTGCCTATCTTTGCTGTTTCATATCCGATCGTGAAGCGCTGATAGAGCATACCATAAGATATGTAGAAGCCAAATTATAGATCCGTAGCTTTCAAATTGTGGTTGCTGTGATTTTTTTGTGTCAGCGGGGGTTAAAGGGAAGGTATAAAAATTCCAAAGTAAGCTCACTGATATATAAACAAGGTATCCTTAGGAATGAGATAGGTTTATTAAGTTTTATGATCCATTTTTGTTTTACACTGGTATAATAACTTTAAATAAAGTTCAACAAAAGGTTTATATTAACTTAGGTATCTTTATTTTGCTGCAACATTGAAAATTTAACGTATGGTGGAAGATAACCAGGTCTTTGATACATTTGTTGAGCAAGACAAACGACTGCAAGTAGTGCAACCAATAGGAACTTCATTTTAATTTGTAGGAAAAATACTGAAGCACATGGTTTATATAGAAGTCAACTCATTTAGGTATGTCGAATTGATTATCTATACGGAACAGATCAGTCAGAAGGCATGCAAATTCAAAATTAAATTAATAAACAAGGTATCCTTACACATCCTACGATTGCGATATATTGATTAAGTTTTATGACCCCTTTTTGATGTACATAGGAATAATAACTTTAAATAAAGGATTAACAGCAGTTTTCCATTAATTTTTTTTAATTCATTTTTATGCAACATGGTACATAAAGGTCATTTTCTAATTGTTTGAATAGAATGGTGGAGGATAATTAGGAGGTCTGTACCACCATTGTTGAGCAACACAAACGACGGCAAGTAGTGCAACCAGTAAAAGCTTTATTTTAAATTTCGAAAAAAAAAACACTGAAAAACATGATTTATAGTATATAGAAATCAACTCATTTAAGTATATCGAATTGATTTACTATGCTAAACAACTGTATTAAAAAACCATTAGGGACGGAGCAGATCATTACGAATCCTGTAATATGTGTTTCAATAATACAACAATTAAAAGGCGTGTAACCAAAAATAGAATAAACTGCTCCCTTCAAAGGGAAGAAGAAGAAGTACTGCTGCTCTTCGTTTGATAGTTTTATAAAATTTTATTAAAAGGGTTAAATATTTAGTAAAATGTTTAATAATAAGTTTTTATAAATAACTATTTTTTATTAATAAATTAAATTATATTTGTATTATTTTAAATTATATGGATATGCGAGCGCGTACCTTGACTGTCCGACTGTCAGGTCGAGCGCGCGAAATTTGTTTACTTTTATTTTGCCGCGCCAAGAAGAATCCAAAATCAAAACCAGGAACATAGAAAAAATCAGACCAATCAGACCCAAAAGACCAATCAAACCAACCAAATTGAGCAGCACAAACGCTGGCAAGTAGTGTGACCAATAAGAACTTCATTTTAGATTTCATATAAAAACAATGAAAAACATGGTTTATATAGAACTTCACTCATTTAAGTATCACGAATTGATTTTCTATGCAAAACAACTGCATTGAAAAACCATTAAGAACGGAGCAGATCATTACGAATCCTGTAATTTGTGCTTCAATACTACAACCATTAAGAGGCGTGTAACCAAATATCGAATAAACTGCTCCCTTCATTTCATTTTTCTGTTGCATTTCTTTGATGTTTCTTATATGATCGCAATTCGCAGCACGGGAGACATAATCTACGTAATGTTGCATGCGTTGCAACGCACGCGCCTTGCCAGCGCAGCCCAACAATGCAGCAGCAGCAGCCGCAGCAGAGCAGCGCAGCTAGCGCACGTAACAAGGGAAGAAGGAGAAGTACTGCTGCTAACCTTCGTTTGATAGCTTTATAAGATTGTATTAAAATGGTTAAATATTTAGTAAAATATTAAATAATAAGTTTTCATAAAACACTATTATTTATTAATAAATTAAATTATATTTATATTATTTTAAATTATTTGGATATGCGAGCGCGTACCTTGACTGTCCGACTGTCAGGTCGAGCGCGCGAAATTTGTTTATTTTTATTTTTCCGCGCCATGAACAATCCAAAATTAGAACCAGGAACATAGAACCAATCAGAACCAGTCCATTTAGAGCCAAAATTCCAATCAAACCAATCAGCTTGAGCAGCACAAACGATGGCAAGTAGTGCAACCAATAAGAACTTCATTTTAATTTCATAAAAAAAAAACAATGAAAAACATGGTTTATATAGAACTCAACTCATTTAAGTATACCGAATTGATTTTCTATACAAATTAACTGTATTTAAAAAACAGTAAGGACGGAGCAGATCAGTAGGATATCCTGTACTTTGTGTATCAAAAATACAACCATTCAGAGGCCCGATGGATGTAAGATACGCAAGTTCAAAATTAAGCTCGCTTAAATATAAACGAAGTATCATTTTAAATACCAAAATAAAGATGAACAATAACTTTAAATGAAGTCTCAATCAAAGTTTTCTATTAATTTATTTATTTTTATTTTCGTGCAACATAATGCATACTTGTTCTATTTTTAAATTGTTTTTAATATTTAATCCATGGTGGAGGACGACGACGATCGGGCCAATAATGTTGAGCAAGACAAACGACGGCAAGTAGTGCAACTAATAAGAACTTCATTTTTAATGTAATAAAAAAACATTGAAAAACATGGTTTATATAGTACTCAACTCATTATAATATATCGAATTGATTATCCATGCTGTGTGTTTTTTTTTGTGTCAGCGGGGGATAGGGGGAAGGAATAAAAATAAATAAATATAAATATAAACAAATATAAACACACACCACAGAATTGAGATAGGTTTATTGGGTATTATAACCCATGTTTGTTGTAAACTCGTATAATAACTTTAAGTCTAAACTAGGGTTTTCGTTAAATTTATATGCACTGTGCTCATTGAATGTTGTTTGGAATATATACTCTTTAATAATATAGTTAACTATCCTGAAACGTACAACGGTTAATAAACACGGGAGATACATGTACGCTGGTTAAATATTTATTTATTATTTATTTATTAATAATAAATTTTTATAAAATGCTATTATTTATTAATAAATTAAATTATATTTATAATATTTTAAATTATGTATTGTATATGCGAGCGCGCACCTTGACTGACCGTCTGTTAGGTCGAACGTGCGAAATTTGTTTAGATTTATTTTGGTTCGCCAACCAGAATCCAAAATCGAAACCAGGAACATCGAACCAATCTTCAAATTGAGCAGCACAAACGCTGGCAAGTAGTACAACCAATAAGAACTTCATTTTAGATTTCATAAAAAAAAAATGATAAACATGGTTTATATAGAAAACATTTTATTCAAGTATATCGAATTGATTTTCTATGGATTGTGTTTTTTTTATCCATTTTTGTTGTGTACTGGTATAATATCTTTAAATAAAGTTTAAACTAAGGTTTTCAATAAATTTGTATACCCTGTGCTTATTGCAAATAAAAAAATGAAAAAAAAAAAAAAAAACAGGGTTAATAGATTTGTCAGAATGTATGTAACGGGCAGAAGGACATAAATAAAATACATTCAATAATTTAAAAGACACAAATCTAGTTACAAATCTAGTTACACTGAAAACAGTGGCTGGTAAGTTCATGTCATACGCAGATAAAGTCTATTTCAAATGTTGGATGCTACGCCCCCTTTACGACCTAATCGATAACAAGCGTAATATTGATCTTAGAAGGTTGGTGTTCAGAATATATACTTCCTTTTATTATATTGACCTAAGTATACTGGAAAGCTCATTCAAATCGGTTTATAAACACAGGCAATATTGACGAATCAACATTGCGCGCGTTGCAACGCTCGCCCCTGGGCAGCGCAGCCTTTAAATCTGCCATACATAACAAAAGGAAGAAGAAGACAAAGCTGCTACGCTTGGTGTGACAGTTTTATAGAGTTACATTTTTATTTTTATTTTTGCCCTCATCCAAAATCCTCCAGGCTCCATACCAGGAACAACCAACCAATGAACTTGAGCAGCACAAACGCTGGCAAGTAGTACAACCAATAAGAACTTCATTTTAGATTTCATAAAAAAACAATGAATAACATTGTTTATATAGAAAACATTTTATTCAAGTATATCGAATTGATTTTCTATGGATTGTGTTTTTTGATCCATTTTTGTTGTGTACTGGTATAATATCTTTAAATAAAGCCTAAACTAAGGTTTTTAATAAATTTGTATACCCTGTGTTTATTAAAAAATGGAAAAAACAGGGTTAATAGCTTTGTCAGAATAGCAGTGCAGCCTTTAAAGCTGCCACACATAAAAAAGGAAGAAGAAGACAAAGCTGCTACGCTTGGTGTGACAGTTTTATTGAGTTACATTTTTATTTTTATTTTTGTCCCCCATCCAAAATCCTCCAGGCTCCATACCAGGAACAACCAACCAATGAACTTGAGCAGCACAAACGCTGGCAAGAAGTGCAACCAATAAGAACTTCATTTTATATTTTATAAAAAACAAACACTGAAAAACATTGTTTATATAGAACTCAACTAATTTAAGTATATCGAATTGATTTTCTATACAAAATAACTGTATTAAAAAAAACAAAAACCAATCAGGACGGGGCAGATCAGTAGAGTAGACTACAGTAGGACGTAACCAATAGTAAAAGATTGTGTACTTTGTGTTTCAAAATAACACCCATTTAAACAACTCCCTTCTTCGACCAGCCGAGCACATTTGTTAATTATATAAGATATTTCATATCTTTGCTGTTTCCTAGCTGATCGTAAAGCAATTTGCAGCTTCGATAGACAATATTATAAGATATATACGTGCGAAATTACAAATTCGTTGCTGTAAAACTATGGTTGATGTTTTTTTTTTTTTTTGGTCAGCGGGGATGGAAAGAAGGTATGAAAATTCAAAATTAATCTCTGTTTAATATATACAAGGTATCCTTACAAATATTAGTATTGAGATAGGTTGATTAGTTTTTGAACCCATTTTTGTTGTACACTGGTATAATAACTTCTAATAAAATCTAAAGCTAGGCTTTCTTTAAATTTATTTATCTTTATTTTGATGGTGCATACATGGTGCATACGTGTTCCATTTACAAATTGTTTTTAGTATCCAATGTATGGTGGAGATTTTGCAGGTCTGGGAAACGGAAATTGCGCAACACAAACGACGGCAAGTAGTGCAACCAATAAGAACTTCATTTTAATTTTCGTAAGAACACTGAAAAACGTGGTTTATATAGAGCTCAACTCATTCAAGTATATCGAATTGATTTTCTATACAAAATAACTGTATTAAAAAAAACAAAAACCATTCAGGACGGGGCAGATCAGTCGAGTAGGCTACAGTAGGACGTAATAAGTAGTAATAGATCCTGTACTTTGTGTTTCAATATAATACCCATTCAGAGGCGCGTAACCACAGCCGAGCACATTTTCTATTTCGTATCTTTGCTGTTTCCTGTCTGATCGTAAAGCAATTTGCAGCGTCGATAGACAATATTATAAGATATATACGTGCCAAATTACAAATTCGTTGCTGTAAAATTATGGTTGATGTGTTTTTTTGTGGTCAGCGGGGATTTAAAAAAGGTATGAAAATTCAAAATTAAGCTCGGTCTAATATAAACAAGGTATCCTTACACATACTACGATTGTGATATATTGATTAGATTGTTGACCCCTTTTTGTTGTACTCAAGATGATAACTTTAAATAAAGGATTAACTGCAGTTTTCTATAAATTTTATTTACTTTTTTATTATTTCATTTTATTTTAATGTATCATGGTACATAAATGTTCTTTTTACAAATTGGTTTAATCATTGATTAGTAAATGATAATCAGGAGGTTGAGCAGCACACACGACGGCAAGTAGTGCAACCAATAAGAACTTCATTTTAATTTTTGTAAAAACACTGAAAAACATGGTTTATATAGAGCTCAACTCATTCAAGTATATCGAATTGATTTTCAATGCAAAACAATTGTATTAGAAAACCAGTTAGGACGGAGGTACAGTGGAACGTAACCTTGAACTTTTTGAAAATACAGGTCTAATATAAAAGAAATTAAATAAAGGGAAAATCAAATTGTTCCGCGTATTTGTTTATTACTATTATTGCACATATATTTTTAATTTTGTATGAAAACAATTATTATTTTAATCTTTCGCTGCGAAATCGAGTTTTCGAATTCTTAGATAAAGTTGAATAGAAATTTATTTTGGAACTCCATTTTTCTCGCTGTTTAAATATGGAGTATTTGCTGCTCTAAGAGGAGTGTGGTGGAAAATTTGGGTAATTACAGAAAGTTGTGGCATTTCCTTCATGTATAGCACTTGAAGCCGCTGACATTTAATTAAAATTTATTGACCGAGGCCGACTATAAGTCAGCGTATCAGCTACTTAATAACTTGGCCTGTCTGTCATGCTGTGTGTGATTGTGTGTGTGTGTATTGTGTGTATTCTATGTGTATTGTGTGTATGCTTACCATGACAATCAAAATGGTGCCTAAGCTGTTGTGAGCCGCGGGCCAGGCTGCTTATTTGTTTTGCATATGCTGCGCTCTGGCTCCTGCTCCTGCTCCTGCCACTGCTCCTGCTCCCATTTCAAGTTGTGAAATATATATTAAAAACTTGCGAAAGCCCGGGATAAGTAGCGGCAACAGCAGCACAACAACAGCCAGAGAAACGGCAATAAACAAACATGAAACAAAGAGAGAGAGAGAGTAGAGAGCGAAGCAGTGAAAGCAGCAGGCATTTAAGCCGCTTTTTATTTGACTTGAGCAGGCCAAGACGAGAGACAAGCAGCTGACACAGAATCTCGGCTCAGCTCAAACAGAATTGAACTGAGCTGCACACAGCACTGAAACGGAATCGGGACAGCATTACGAGTACATATAATTTACAAATGCCAATTTATTTTTAAAGCCGATGACAAGGCGTTGCGGGGATTGATTTGACTTTGTTTTTTGCTTTTAAACCCTGTACATAAAAGGCGTACAAAATGGTCTATTGAGTTGGGGCAATTGGGAAGTTTGTGTAATAACCCGTAAAGTGTATATATTTTGAATCAGAATGCTAATGGCATTTTCCGTCGATGCTGTGAACTATGTACATTGCGATCGGATAAGAAACAGCAAAGATATGCAATCGGCAATTTGCTTAAACTCCGTGTACACAAAGAACGGGGTCTCCAACTGTCGGTTACTTTCGACTCTTGCCTTCCAAAGGACACTCTGCTCTGTCCTTACTGTTTTTTTTTTTTTTTTTTTTTGTGTGCTTGGTGAAAAGCCGAAAACAAATACAAATATCATTAAATTAATGCGAAAACGCATATACTTAGGCCAAGCCAATTAATTATGCAACGAGCAAGCAAGCTAAAAGAGAAATTGGCAAATTAAATTCACATTTCAGCAAAAAAAAGGTTCAACAATCGATGCTCGAATCAACAAATAATAATAAAAACTGAAGGCTGCAGGCCATTTTCGACATGCAAATAAATAGCAGCAAGGCCCACAGAGAGGGGGAAGGGAAAGACGAATGAAAAGTGAGGCACGCAAAACAAACATACAAAACTTCAACCTATACAAGGCCGTTCAGTATCCGCCTCGTTGGCCTTCGCCTTAGCCAAGCACCTTTAAGCCGCTGTGTACGTATATTTGTGTGTTTGTGTGTTTTGTCATCAACATCTTAATTGAAAGCGAAAATGTTCCAGTTTAATTATTCATAGCACACGATAGGAACTGAATCTGCTCGCCAGAATCCCAGCTTTGGTTTAAGTATAGTGTACTCTTGTATACCTATAAGAGCTAATGAGACTAGTTGATGATTGCCAATCGTCAGCGATGTTGCTTTTTTGGCTTTCGTCCAGCTTTATAATGGCCCTTTGAGAACCTTGTCAATTTTAATTAGGTCATAATTTAATGATTAAACATGAAATGCGTATCAGATTGTATTGTCATTTGAGACTAATTGCTTTGCCATTTATTTTGTAATTTCGCCTTTTGATAGGGCAATCGTTTGACTTCAAAAGCCTCGAATGGCCGTCAAAGAGATTGCCAAATTATGGATATTGAATGGGTTGAGCCTAAAAGCTAGCTAAATTTAATATGCCCTAATCGAATTTCTGACTTTACAAAGTATTTTATTAAATTTTTCATTGTTTACTGTGGCATCAAAAATGTAATAAAAATGCGTATACTTCTGGAGAAAACAAAAGCTTTACAGAAATGGGCTAAAATCAATCTCAAATACAAAGAAGGAGCTTGAATTCGCAGCCAGATATATTAAATATTTGTGTATATAAATTCATAAAGATTTATACAATTTTGTGGGCATATATATTTTATTCTTAATTATATGAAATTATAAAACTTAATTGTGTTTTTCTGTAGTATATTTTATGGGTTTTATTATGTATATAAAAATTTAAAATTGAAAAAAATTGTGCTTCATTCAAAGTTGATTTAAAAAATCAGCTAAACTTCTTAGGTTAATCTTGAATCACTTTTGAGTGTAATGGAGACACGCTTAACCCCAATGTCTATTCAATATATGTTCAGGTTCAAGTTTCATATATGTTTAATCAGCCAACAGCGAGATTTTCTTAATTAATTAAAAACTGTTGTCGCCTTCTCGTGGAGTATGCTCTGTGGTGGCTATGTGGGCTGAGCTTGTGGCTAAAGCTAAATGATTAAATGAATCAAAGCAGCAGCCAGTTGCTGTTGACATGTTTATGCAAGCCACTTTACATACACACATACACACACATACACACACACTCTCACACCCTCACAAACATATCTAACAAGCATATTGCTTAGCGATTTTCCTTTGTTTTCGTCTGAGCCTTTTTGAAAAATGTTTTTTTGATACAGTCCGTTAATTGCTTTCAAGTTTGGCAACTTCTCGCTGAACTCGCGCCTGATGATGATTATTGCTGCAGAAACTTGGCCAAAAAAAGTTTCTTTTGATACTCTTTCGGGGGTGCCACAGCCTCAGCCACAGCACGGCCATAATGAGAGCTAAGCTCAGCTGAGACTGCCAACCAGAAATGTTCTATGGAAACTTTGCTGCCACAATGCGGCGCATGTCTATGACTTTTCGAGTTGGTCGCCTGCTCGACACAGCGGCTTAACTGCACAACAACAACAACAACAACAACAGCAACAACAAAGACAACAAAAAGTAGAAGAACACGACCAAAAAGTACTAAGGCCGCTGGTTTTATGGCGTAAAAATAGACTTTGCCACCACGGTGGCTGTGACGCGGCTTAAATATTACGCATACGACAAGTGTGCGCGCTTGCTTGGCGTACAAGTTTGTTAAGCTGTTAAGTTATGGCAACATGTGTTGGCAAGCAATATGAGCCGGCTAGAGAGAGTCTGGCGGGCAGGCAACAAAGGCCATAACATTTGCGCCTGCATTTACATGCAAAAAGTCAAAGTCAGACGCGCTTATGGATGCCAAACCAACTGCGAAAAGGCCGCGGCATAGCCAAGTGGCTAAGACTCATAGCTGCAGTTGCAGTTGCTGCACAGTGCGAAAAATTGTATACTAAACCCATGTTCGATTGAACTGAATTGATGTACTTGCACTTAACGAAAAATGTTAGAACGTACAGCTTTATATAAGCATAAAAAAGGCAGCAGAAATTAAAACTGGTTTAAAAATAAAATAGGTTTACAAAATGTATTTTCTACGTTCAAATTTATGTTAAATAAAAACTCGTTTCAAAAATAAATTGCTTTAAACAATAAACTCTAAACTCTTTAGTTTTGAACAATTTAATCTATTTATTTTGTGTACAATAAAATCTTGTATAAATATAAAATAGTTGTATACAGTTAAAAAAGCTCAAAGCAAAACCCTAAGAAAAATACACAATATATTTTTTAATTTGTGTAAAAATAAATCTTGCTTAAATAAAAAATAATTTTAAATAATTCACTTACTAAAATAAAAACACAAAAATAAAAATAGAATAAAATTTATAGACAAGATAAACACATTTTACATTTTTAGAATTTTCAGCCATGCTGCAAGTTGTGCCTTCCCTTCTTTAGATTTCAAGCTCGGAATTGTTGATATTTTTTTTCTCAGTGTGCGCTGTTAGTGCTTTGGAGTCGCCACAGCAACCGCACTTGCCGCACTTGCCGCATGCAGCAGTCAGTTGCACTCTGAGCAGGACACCAGCTGAAATACACATTAGGAATGTTTTGTGCGAAATGAAAACAATTTCCATATTGTTGCTGCTGCCGCATACAATGAAAAACAGCGCGTTAAGCTGCTCCAAGTGAGCGGATGCAAGTGCAACGGATGCGGATGCGGATGTGGATGCGCTTGATGTGCAAGCGGTGGCGTGGAGGGGGTTGTGGGGCAGGAGGAGAGCATATATTAGCACCACCCGCGGTGCAGAGCAAATCAAGCGGCACAAAAAGCCAAAGCCAAAGCCAACGCCAAATGGAAATGGGAAAGCGTTCGCTGGCCATGTGTGCGCCATGATGAGTATCTAGCGTCTGTAGTTGTAGCTGAAGCTGAGTTTTCGTGCCCTTGCATATTTATTTGTTTGCGCTGGCAAACTTTGAAGGATGTTGACAATGACATGGGCACAATTGCGCCAAATAAGTACATGAGAGGGGGCAGGGGGCAGGGGGGGGCCTACTGCTGTTGCTGGCATTCGACCTGACCTTGTTGTTGTTGTGTCATGTCAGCGTCGACATCGCCATCGCCATCGCCATCTCGCGACGCGCCAAAGTCGCGTTTTATTGCCACAGGCAATTGCTGTTGTTGCATGCACATCGCTTATGCAGATTTCGATTTGTCTCCCCCTCCGTATCTGTGTGTGTGTGTGTGTGGCAAGTAAATACGCTAAAAAGTAGCAGCAGCAACAAATTGAAAACGATTGAGCATCAGGCGATTTATATAGTTATATAAGACCATACACACATGTGCTTTATCTGCGAAGTTCTACAGAAGCAACAAAATATTTCGATAGCTGCGCCACAGTCAAAGCCAGCAAGACAGTAGCCGACCAGTCGGACACAACAGATTGCAGAATAATCTGCAACTTGCTCTGAGAACTGTAGATGCATCGAGACTTTTGTGAGAGTTTATTAAAATGCTAAAGAACATATACATATGCCATATAATACAGTTTTTATCGATTTGGGGCGCAGGACAATTGGCCTTTCAAAATTGTTATAATTTTGAACTGCGTTTGACAGCTCGTCATTCGTATTATACCCCTTCTTTGCAATGCGTGCAGGGTATAGAAAGAAAAGCCAAACAGCAACTTTGACGTTCCGCTAAAAGAGCAGCAGCAGCAGCAGCAACAAAATCAATGGCATGGCAAACAGCAAGCAGAAACCGGAAACTCAATTTCAGTTAAGCAGAGTGCGAGGTGTCGGGCAAGAGGTGAGGGGCAAGAGGCAGGAGGTGAGAGAGAGGACGCCAGAAACGGAAGCAACAAGAGCAGCAACACTTTAGCTCAGCTCTCGACGACAACACATTTAAGTACTTAAAAGTTTTCCTCAACTCTTTTTGCGCTTTTTTCAGCGCTTTGTTGTTTGGCTGCAAGGTGTGTGTATGTGTGTATATGTATTTGTGTGTGTGTGTGCTTGCTTAGCTGTTCCTTTTTAAGCCAACTTTGGGGGCTCACAGTGCCAACACTTTTGCGGCGCTCAAGGAAACTAGAAGAAAAGTGGCCAAAGCAAGAAAACAATTGAAGCTCGTAATTTCAACTTGAATTGATATTGTTTTTCCTGCCGTCTTCTGCTTTTACTTATTTGTCTCTCCCCACCTTTCCCTTATATTGTTTTCAGCTTTTTCTGTTTTGTTAACTGTTGTTCTTGCCTTTGTTTGCGTAACAAATAAACGGAAATGCTTAGACACAAAAACTGTACACACCAGCAGCAACAGCAACAGCAACAACAACACTGGCAACAACAACTACCAAGACTACAACGATAACAATGTATCACAAAACAATAAGTTCAATTAGTTTGTCGGTACGTGCGTTCACCTAAAGCGCCCAATGAGCAGACACGCGGCAGCAGTGTACAGTGGGCAAAGTCAACAGTTTGTCGCTTAAATATTTGTGGAAAACAATTTTCATAAAATAACATACATTTTAATAATTAAACTAAATTTAATTTGTTTACAATTTATTAAAAAAAGTACAAAAAAAAAACATTTTTATTAAACTTTGAATGTGGAAAACTTCTGCAAAACTCATTCAATTTTCAAGCGGAATGGTTTCCTATCAATAATTTGAGTGCAAAAGTAAAATAGCAATAAATAATCAAAGAAATAATTTTTGAAAATTTGGTGAGTGATTATACCATTGTACAACCTCCGCACCTTTTTTGACTGTTGTCTGCCGCCTGTGCCGGATGCCTGGCTGCCGCCGGGCTTATAGCTCATCTCCCGGGCACATTTAAGGGGTGCGACTTCCCTAGTTTCCTCGGAAAACTTTTCAATAGCATAGAAGGGGCGGCAGGGGCGGCAGGAAGTCGTTGATTATGTTTGCACATCAAATAAATTGCGCTGGCGACCTATCGTGAACTGATTAAAATACCAACTGATGAATATCCACGAAAATTATGAGCGAGGGATTTCAAAGGCAAGTTAAACTCAAGCTCAGGCCTAGTAAAGCTGCATAAATCAGGCTGTAAATGAAATGAAAATGGAGGGAGATGGAGGACGCCAAAGTAGAAGGAGCAGCTGGAAGAAACTGACACATGGCTGCCTGAGGCATTAATATGCCAACAATAGAAAACACAAGACAGTTCCCGAGGGCAACATTTGCTGCAGAACTCAAGAGCAGATATAGCTGTAGCCACACGGAGCAAATAGTATAATGAAAACAAACGTCTAACATATGACACTAAATGCAATAATGTTGATCCTGTTCAGAGCCAGAGCACAATTTAATTTATTGACATTTGACGTTGGCTGCGGCACTTTGCCATTTTATTGCTCTCAGGCCAATCGATTTGGATTGTTCTCGATGTTGTTGGTGTTGTTGTTGGAGCTAAAGCTGTTGGAGTCCCCTGTACGCGATCCACTTAATTTGTCATGTTGTCTGCGTGGTTAATTGTTTATTTGTATTTTATTGACAGGCAGCAAATGTATATTAAATTTGTCAGCTTGTCTTTCGCACGATATTTTCATTTCGTTTATACTTATACGCAAAATGGAATACCAGAAATGGCCAAATCTGTGCCTCTATCTAAATTAAATTTCATTTAGCCAAACCCACGCTGCCTGCTGGCAATAAAAGCATTTTCGTCTTCAAGGCCATGTAGCATAATTGCTTTCATCAAAGCAAAGGAGTAGAAATTCCTCTTCAATCTCTCGGCAAAGTTGTTTCTGCCAATCAAAAACACAGGTGAGAGTATCCAAGTTTCGTTTTTTCCCTGCAAAGGCATACCTGTTTTTCTTTGGGACGTGTTTTCTTTTGCCTTCGTTCGTTGCTTTTTGTGACTGTTTGGTGTATGTTTGTGTAGCCGGCTTTTAATAAATTACTTTTTCTTTGGCCGAACAAATGGCTGTGATTTGAGCGTTCTCTAATCAATGCTTTTGGACGCACATACGTTGATTTTTCTCCAACATCGTCTGGGAGAAGCTCTTATCTGCACTGCCAAAATTATGTAGCAAAAAAAACGAATCAGAGTAGAAGCAGAAATGTGAATGCATGACATTTCCTTTGCCAACATATACTTTTTTTCTGCTACCAAAAACATGAAGAAAAAAACCGAAATTGAAGCACTTTTTCAGACAGACATAAATTCAATGTCTAATGTGTGTGAGACACACAGCCATATGCAGGTGGTTACAGCAACAGTCAGTCAGTCCGTCAGGACATCCAACATCCCACTTCCAGATGGGCGCTGTTGCTGAAACTTTCGTATTTATTGTGCCAGACTGGCCAGAAGAGACGAGCCAATGTCGCCAGGAATTCGTTGTGCTGGTTGGCAATGAGAGCGGCTGGAAGAAGCAGATGGAAAAGAAATTAACAGAGACTGGAGAGAGGTGGGAATGCGGCTTGTCCTTGAGTTTGTCAAAGCGCTGGCATATCGTTCACAAAATGGCCACAAAAAAAAAAGAAAAGAAAAGGAAAGGAAACTATACTCACACATACACTGTGACAGCTGCAAATTCGTAGAGAAACCAAAGGAATTGGCATTGTTGCGGTTGTCAAAGTAAATCAAAGCGCTTGGCCCATGACATGCGTCTGTGCCGTCTATGCCGTTGGCTTTCGCCAACTTTTTCTCTCCTTTCACACTCGTCGCCTGCTCTTTTGCCCTGCCATGGTTTTAGTTTCCATTTTAGTTTCGATTTCGTCTAAGTAATTGAAGCGTTATCAAAACCTCCCATAACCCAGGGCAACACAACCAAACTGGTACATAAACCAACTGCTAATAGAGCAATCAATGGGAACTACACAGATATACAGTCTATTTAATTAAGTTCGTTTGCCAGAGTTCAATCTAAAACGTAAATATAATCTAAATATGCACAAAAACAAACGTGAGTGTATTTAATGGAAATTGCTGGAATATTGAAAACAAAAATTTTTTTTTTGAAATTTTTCACTGCAGAAACCTAATTATTTAATCTGCCAATTCCGACCACTTGCTGGCGGCAGAAGGCTACCACCAAATTGTAATAAATAAATAAATTTTATATAAATTAGAATCTCACTTGCTGCTTAAGCACCCACTATACGTCCGCATCACACGACAGCAACCACTACAAAGTGATTGGCAGCACTGCAGCAGCTGTATTTATAGTGCTTGCAGGCTGCGCAGCCACTGGCTCTTGATCAGCTCCCGGCAGCGAGAAAGCGCCACAGAATCCCGCTTACCAACACGCTTCTATTATAAGCGAACATATCGCTCGTGGCTGCGCCGCTCGCTCTATGCATGCGCTCTTATCATATGAGTCATTTGCTGCGCTTGGCAGCTCATATATTTGCTCTATACGCAAGCGCAAGCGTGTGTGCGTGAGTGTGTTTAATTAAGCAGCCAGCAGTGGTCGATGTCTTCGCTCACCACTGGGTGGGTTTCTGTGGCGCTCTCTTGTCGGCGGGAGCTGATCAAGAGCCAGTGGCAGCGCAGTCGGCATGCACTATAAATACAGCTGCTGCAGCGCTGTCAATCATATTCTGGTGGCAGCAGTCGTGCACTGCAGACGTGTAGTGGGTGCTCAAGTGCCTTTTGTTAGCAGCAAGTGCTCGGAATTCGCAATGAGTTTCATGTGACCAATTAATTTTAACTGATAAGAAGAGAGTTTCTTGTGCGCCGATAACTTCTGCCATGATCTTTGTACTTCTATGTTTATAATTATTATTTTTATTTTTAAAACGCGAGAATAATTATATTTGTTTGTAAGGTGCGCTTAGCTGGTTGCAATATTATTTAATATCAATTTTAATGTCAACCTAGTGCTTGCTGCTGTGCTTTAATCGATAGTTCACCGGCATTCACGAGTAGTTACTGCTCATTCACACCTACACACACACAGTCATATGTGGCAAAAATGGACGGTGTGGCGGCCATTTGCGTGGCCATTCCAATTGGCTTCGCTTATGCGCCGTCTGCTGTTGCTGCTGCCCAACTTTCGATTGGAAAAGTTTGTCATGTGAATAATGTGACTCTGTATATATATGTATATTTGTATATGTTAGTTTAACTTTGACTCACCTGGTCAGCATATTGGCTCGATTGACGGCCACCTCGGCTTCGACCCGAAATCGATCCTGCGCATAGCGGTCGACGACGCCCTCGCCGAGATTAAGCGAGGTGCCAGCGACGCAGTTGGAGCCCATCAGGTGCTGCTGTTCGATGTACTGCAGAAACTTCGACACCAAGTCAATTTTACTATCACGCGCATTTATCACATCAGCCGTAATCTGATTGGAGTCGACGCCATCGCCATCGGCCGTGGAGCCTTCCACGTCGCCAATCACCAGCGGCTTGGTGTTGGCATCGATTAGCACCTCCGGCGGATAGCCATCGTCCATGGTTACCTCCGAAGTATCCAAGACGGGCTCCGACTCCGACTCCGATTGTGACTGCGACTCCGAGTCGGATTCGTAGTTAAGGTTGATTTGCTTCAGCTGCAAACCCTCCTGCAACCGCTGGCTGGTGCTGGCTTGAGAACGTGCCTCAGTCTGCAGTTCCAGCTCCGTTTCTGGCCATTCCACTGTGCTGTTGTCGCTGCCAACTTCCGACTCCGTTGCCTCCTCCACATCCTCATCAACATCATCATCAGCATCCACATCGGCTGCGGCATTATTTCGATTGTCTCTGCTGCCATTCCGCACACCTGCCACTGCGACAGACGAGGTGTTGCTCCTACTGTAGCTGCTGCTGCTGCGGTTCACTGGCAGCAGACGCGTTCTGCCCACAGTACGTAACTGTATCTGCTGTATCTGCTGCAGCTGCCAGGCGCCATTAGCGGCTGGCTGACGAGTCGCAAATGTTGCAATTTGCGTGGTTGACAGCTCATCCTGCTCATCGTCATCCCCGTCGTCGTCGTCGTCATCGTCGTCCTCATAATTGCCATCATCACCATTGGCACGCACAAATTGACGGCCAGCTGTGATACCTGACTGAGGCTCCTTCTTCCTCCCCTCCTTCTTCGTCTCCTCCTTCTCCTTCTCTTCCTCCTTCTCCTTGGCAGCAACTGCTGTCACTGTCGCCGACTCCTCGGGCAACTCGACGACAGCCTGCTGGTAAGCTGACACTAATGAGTCCTCCAAATCAATCTCATCCGCCAATTGCATAACCTCGTCGAGGGACGTATCATCCACGTCCGTGGGCCTGCCCTGCAGATGCTCGGCCTCCGCCAGGCTCCGATGATTCTTCACCGAGCGTAGCACGCCCAGGCTCTTGTCCACGCTCTTGCGTATGCTCTCATTGATTTTCTTCTTGTGCAATTTGCGAATTTTATGCGTGACTGGAGCGCTTGTTAGACCGACTGTCACCGACTCTGCTGTGGGAGGCGCCTCACTGACCACACTCAAGCGACTGCCGAGGCTCCCGTTATTGTTGTTGCCGTTGCTGTTGCTGCTGCTGCTGCTGCTGTAGAGCATGTGTGCACGAGAGCGTCCATGGCGTATGTTGAAGCCATCGCCCGCGTTTTCATTTTCTGTTTTCGTCTTCGTTTTGTTCCATGGCCCCAAGAGCGGCTCCAGCTCTGCCTGCGTCTGGTACACCAGCAGCAAGAGCAGAGACAGACTCCACGCTGCATGCCGCATTTTCAGCGGCATCTCTCCCCACCAAGCTGGGTGGCCGGGAGACTATTAAAGTATCAATAGCAGCGCAGAATGCTATACTCTCTTTCTCTCTCTCCCAGCTGCTATTGCTTGCTGTCTCCTCTCTGTCTCCTGGGTTTTGCGCTTTTTTTCGCTTTTGATTGGCGTTTTGTTTCAATTTGGCTTTGTCTCACGAATTGTTACCTTTGCCAGCGCATATTAAAGTCTGACTATTGTTGTAGCGCTTGTTGTTGTTGTTGTTATGGTTGTTGGTTCTGCTTGTTTTTTAAGCTTCAAAGCGCAGCGTGTAAACATGGCGTCCCCCCCAAGCAGGCAGCTGCCATCGTTTGCCTTGGAGCCTGGGGCGCCGGCGTCCCGGCTGCAGAACTCATTTCCTTTGCCAGCTTTCACCTGTCTTTATTGTATGTTTGTATCCGTGTCTGTGTGTGTGCAATTGTCTGTGTGTTTGTGTGTCGAGCTGTAAGCAAAAGAGCAGAAATTCATCGATTAGCCTTCAAAACGTTGTTTCTCAGTTGTAGCTGCAGAGCGGACAATTCAGCTCTATGAGCATTTGAAAATGTTGACATAATATTTGCTTTGATTTATATAAAATTCTTTGTCCTAACGAACTGATTGACTTGCTATCAACACCCAGTTTGAATTAGAAAATATTCTAAAGAGCGATTTGTTGAATTTGTAAACATTAAAATTATATGAATTTAATATTATTATTGATTTCTATTGATTTTATTATTGATTTTATTTTGATACAATATTTTGTTGAGCATATTTACTTTATTTATTGTGTTGATTTTTAGCTATTTTTTAAATACTATTTTGTATTTGATTTCATGGTATTTCCAACAGCTCTGCCCGCTACCTCGCTATATATCAGTCAGTTTCCCTTGCTTCCCTTTAGGCTCTCCCTGTGTGTGTATGTGCGTTTGTTAAATAAATAGCAAAGTAAAGAAAACGTTCTTTTTATTATAGTATGTTTGAGCAAAGGGCAGTTTCAGGACAAGCACTTGAGCGGCATTTAGCAAAAGCCAAATGAACAACAGCCGCACGGAAACAGGCCACAAGGCAAACAACAACAGCAACAGCAACAAGAACAACTAAGGAAAATGGGAAGAAAGCAAGAGCCATTTGGCCAATGCCGTTAAAGCGGCAATTAAAAATTTCCGCACGCCAACACAGCGGCAACAACAAAACTGAAATAGCGCTCAAGACAAATAGCAACAAACCAACAACAACAACAACGAAAAAAACAAATAGCAAATTGTTGTTGTTGTTGTAGTTTTTGTTTTCCCCTGGTGCACAGACATACCTACAGCAAACACAAATACAAACAAAAGAAAACAACGTAGAGCGAGCGCTTGCAGCGTAACATTGCGCATACGCCGCGTGCGCCTTGCACTGTGCAGGCACTTACAAATTACACACAATTTCTAAGAAAGCAAATTCGTGATTTCCAGCCAGGGAATCGCAAGTAGTACTAGCAGGCACAACCGCTCTATGGTTACAAATGCTGTTGAATTCGCTTGCGGCCGTTGTCAGACATTCAGCTCCTCGGGCGGCAGCCAAGTGAACATAAATATATATATATACGTTATATATATAAAAGAGAAGTGCCTGCCTGCCTTGAATCTTGAGCTATACACAGCCCACATAAATATTATGACGCAAACAAATTATATGCCATTTAAATGTAATACTAATAAGAAAATCCACTTCGTGGCATGGCCCCGCCCTATCCCAAAGACTCCTACAACAGTTGACAGTGGACTGCCAGATTTTCACGCTTAGTGGGATGAACATGGCATAAAAATTGTGTGTGCGAATGTGTGTGCGTTGGCAGTTTCTAATTTCGGGTTTTATGATCCATAAAAATTGCGCCACGACGACACAAACAACAACAGGCGGAAATTCTACACATGGATCACATAAACACATGTGTGCATGGATCTGAGTGTGTGTTGGAGTAAATAGCGAAGAAAATTCTGCCAGGCATGAGAAATTGACACCCAATTTTAGTGCTGAGAAGTTTAGCAAGACGTTCTGCATAGGAAAATATTTTAGCGGAGTCCAGGAGAAATTTACATGGTATTAAATATCGGGCAAGTCTGCCGTAAATAACCTGTACCTACACACAGCTCGCGCTATGCGCACGCTAACGATTCTTTTATTTAAATTAATTTATTTATTTTGTAACTCAATTTTTGTTATTATAGTTTTTTTATTTTTATCAAAATTATTTCAATACCTGAACTTTTCTTTAAATACTACCACATCGTGTTTTGTGCTTCCCGCATAAACCTGCCAACTAAGCTGCCTTGTCGGTTGGAAAGCCGATGAAAAAATGTGAGTTATAAATATTTGATATGTACATTTGTTCTCCAACTCAAACAACGTGCGACAAAACAATGCCAATTGCCTTGGGGTGAGGCTGACTGAAACAAAAGACAAACAAATCAAATAATAAATTGAAAATTGACTTGATATATATTCATGTTGTAGCTACGAGTTCTGTCTCCAGCAAGTATGCTTAAATACAATATCAAAAGAGGAATCAGCTGGCATCTGATGAGCAGCAGTTTGAAGTGAGGTATTGTGGGTGTTTATACCGATATGAATACGTATCAATTGACAAGACAACAGACTGTGGATAAATCCCCAGCTGAATTTCCATTTCCGTCTGCTTTAGCTGGAAATCCCTGACAGCGCTAATGCATTAAAATACAGACAGTGAGAGAAAGGGCAACACGTGGCTGCAACAAAAAATAAAACAGAAAAAAAGCCAAAAACTAAACGTAACCCTATCTGGAAAAACGAACTCTCGGGGGAGGAGAAAAGTTCTGCACTTAACCTTTGGCACACTCACAGCTCGCAGCAGGTGGCCATTTTTAGAACAAGTTGCGACACGAGCAGCAAGTTTCGAGCACAACAATTACGATAGTAGAGCTCACATTATAGATTGTTTTTGTTAGACCAATCTGTTGCCTGACATTGACGTGTGAGTGGGAGTTGAATGCTCTGATTAATGCTCAAACAGGCTTAAGAGGTTTGCACGGAGACCTCTTTGAATATTGTGTTAAAACAAATTGAATCATCAAAGTTTAGCATCATGCAACGCATTGCCTTAGATTTTGGCTACAAAACTTTCTTAGAAACATAGACACACAGCGTACAATGCACACTGGGCTATTTTCCGTTTTTCTGAGCATACAATAAAATCATAAAGTTGGGAATATTAAATTTGGTAGGAAAAGCGCTTAGGATTAAATTTTGTTGGTAGTTTTGAGAATTCTCTTTTCAAAAAAATATAGATCACTTAAATCGGCGTATAAGCAGCGCCTTGGTTTTATTTGACTGACAACAGATTGATTAAAAGATCATTAATGCGCCCTTGGGTATGCAATAAAATAATATACTTATATTTGTAGACAGCAAATGAATCGAAATAGTATGTCTAAATTTTTGTATTGCCAAAAAAGGAAAATTGGCCCAGTGTGCGCTGAAACTAGCATATAAACTGTGCCGCTGGCAGTTCTTGGCTCTGTTCTCTTTGGTACAAGCCAAGTTTTCAGTTTTCCTTGTTGCTGCGTAAATTTATGCAAACACATTAACAAACTCAACGCATTTACGTGGTAGGCCTCGTCTGTCTAACAGTGGAGCTTCCGCTGCTGACAAAGTTGCTCCGTTAAATGAAATTCACGTAATTTTTCTGCCAAATGAAATGTCTTTTGCCAGTCTTTGTCATACACGCCTCGTACCACAGCGAGGGTTGCCAGAGCAGTGCTAGCCGAAACTAATTTAAGCGTTTCTGGCTCTTAATTTGCCTCAATCTCTCCTCGTAGATGTGCCTCGATGCCTCGGTGCCTCGTCAACTCATCATCAACAGCTACAGAGACTATCAGGAGGAGCACATGGAGCAGCATCAGTGGCACCTTTGTTAGGTAACTCACATAATGTGATGGCAATGTCGGCAAACAAAAAATGACATTTGACTTTCAAATTGGATAATTTTTTTTTTTTTTTGTTGCTTCTGCTTGATGTCTGATGTCTGCCTGCCAATCAGCAGCAAGAGATACGGCCAAATAGAATAGCTAACAGACAAAAGACAGATTGACAGAGGGACAGGCAAACAGAGCAAGAGAAATCTATTTGTGGAAATAATTTAATGCCAGCTGAAACTGAATTTGCTTGCACAGCGCTTATTAATTTATGCAGATATTTTATTAAATTTTAATCCAACGAACTAATATTTTTTGCTAGTTTTTATGCAGCGCAAAATAAACGTTTGTCTGACTGCAAGCTCATGTATTATTCTATATTTATATTGTACTCATACCTGCCAGTTATACCTGTTAGAGTAGACGACTGCAGGAACAATGTGTGAGTGGGGTTTTTAGTGTACTCAGGAGCTGTTCTGAATTTGCATATAAATGCTGCACACAAAACTGCGACAAACACATGCCACACTGTGCACAGTGGGCGTGCGTGGTGTGGTTTATGGCCACTAATGCTAGTAACAAAAATCGCATAAAACGCACACAAATTGCACAGATTATGTGCCACTTGGGCAATGCTTGAGCTTTTTATATGCCGAACGAGAGCGATTCCAGTTGATTTTTCTTATGGCCATGTTTCTCATACTTGACAAAGATATTTTCCACCAAAAAGTGAAGAACAGAGTACGAAAAAAAAAATAAATTTAAAGCTTCGAAATTGATATTAGGTTAAAGTTTCTTAAAATTTGTTATAGCAAAAGAAAGGAGATTTAAATTATAGCTTGATTCTTATATAAGTTGCATAAAGCCAGCTACTAATACCTTTAATATTTAGGGCTCAAGTTTAAGCCAAAATGTTTGAGCTTCAGCTAAAAAATTGTGAAATGCTTGACGCTATTCATTCCATCTTTTACATTCTTCGTAATCTGTGAAATTTGCATAGTAGCACAGCTTTCGCTCGAAGCACTCGCTTCATTTGAATATCTGCATATTGTCTGCATTTTTCGTTTACTTAGTCTGGCAGGAAACTTAAAAGAAATATTTAATTTAATAAAACTTAGGCTAGTCCCAGGCACTTGCAAACACTTGACATAGGCATGTCTTTTTTCAGCCATAAGCCAAAAAGGTTTTCCCTCATTAGCTTTCATTTTGTGGTCGCAGAGTGAGTGCGTCTGAGTATTTATAGATGGATTCATTCATTTGTTTGCCTGATTCGTTGTGCGTCATTTGAATTGTTTGAGTTTGTTTTTGTTTTTGGGATTGGGCTTGGGCTTGCGTTTGGGTTTCGGGTTTGGTCCTGAGCTTTTGCATGAAGTTTGAGAAACGACGTACGCATATTTGATATGCTTTTATAATTCTATCAACTTTTCCGGAATGTTCCAATTCAGTGCCAGCCATCAATCATCAGGCTGTGGGCACAGGTAGAGGGTAGGCATATAGATAAGGAGCTTGTTATAGTCGGTCTAGCTATAAAAGTATTCTCAGAAACCGACAGAGGCTCCTTCACATCTTCCTTCCTTGTCTATTGTGTACACACTTGAGAGCTTTGCTCAGAGGCCCGAGTTTGGGGAAGTTGTTCAAAAATAAAAACAATCAACTCAACGCGTACGATTCACTTAAGGAGCGTGTCAAGACTGAGATAATATTTCTACATAATTGCTTTTCGGTTTTCTGTTTTCTTTCATTCCTTTCATTTTGGCATTGGAATCGGGAACACATTGCATACTTTTTTGTTGCGACTTTCGCTCATACGCATAATGGAATTTGGTGAAAATGGATTTGGATTTCAGGCAGAGCTTACAGCCAATGCGATAAGAACAAAATCTATAACTGTATGTATGTATGTGCGTGGGCTGTACGTGATGCCAACAGAGTTGAGCGCCAAATGGCAGATTATGTCGCCAGCCATTAAATCACTGGCTGCAGGTAAAATATGCGATGCTTAAGCAAAATCAATTCTATTTATACGTGAGCGCATAAATTGTGAGCACACAGAGAACACAAACACAAACACAAACACAAACATCCCATACAAACATAAGCACAAAACACAGCCTCTAAACGGGCATGCTGGAAGACCGGAACGTGCCACATGTTAAACGCGCAATGGCAATAAAATGGAGCAGTTGCCTAAATCAGAGCCTAAACCTCCACCTATACCCCAAGCTAGCAGTCTACGTATTCATCTCTACCTCTACCTGACTTAAGCCAGAGGCAAGCTGTTTATTTCGAGTGATATTTAGTACTGGCATTACCAGGCATAACAACAACAGCTCGTATTCCCTTCAGCCTCGGAGGCTGGAACTGGCAGATGCCTGGTCTTTGTGGGCGTTGCTGGAGCTACAATCCTTCAGCCACGTGTCGATGTGCATTAGTTCTATAGATTCAATTAGTCCCAAAGGCTGCAGCTGTCCAATAAAAAACCAGCTGCCGCCTATTATGCCAAGATCTGTCTTGTCATTTTCTTTATGAGCTGACAGCAAAGTAATACTCAGCATGACATATAGTTATGGCATGGTAGAGTGTCTGTTTAACTGGTGGAAATTATTTCTAGGTGTTGAATTGGCGCCCAACGTGGGGCAGGGGAAATTAAACCGGTTAAAAAAAAACATAATAGTTTAAATGCTGTACTAAAAAGACCCACAGATAAAAACACCATTAACTTTGCAACAGATTTTCCTAATTTAAAATAGTATTTATTGCATTAATTTGCGCTCAACGTGCTGCATCAGAAACGAAACCGGCCAAGATTACATTGTTTTTTGAGTGAAAAAAGAGAAGCCCCTCGGATGCGTTGATTACCCTGCTTGCGCTTAAGCTTTCTGTTTGCTAAGCTCAATATCTGTCCGCCTTTTTCCTCAAGTCTTGCACAAATTTTCTCATAATTTTCAGCATCTCTACAGTGTTTTAATTAACTTTTAGCTGCATTGCTGCGAACTGCAAGAGCAGCTTACCAAATGTCGGTAAACACTAAGAGGCTTTAAAGCAAACTTAGGCAAAATAGTTTGAAAATTTACCTAAAATGCATCTGCTACAATATCGATGGTAAATGTGCATTATTGAAATGTTTTAGCAATTGTCCAATTTTGCAATATTCCCGCATAATTATGGCCAATCATTTGTAACTATAATTGCAGCAAGCTGTGCTTTTTATTGCAGTATAATAATTATAACTAATTTTGGTTTTTCGATTTCACAAATGTCAAAACAAAATGGGCATATGATGCCAACAGCAAAACCGCAATCACCGCATGTTTCATTTATTATGCACATAATTTTCATACAATTCGCTAAATTCACGCTTCAATTTTGTGGCGCTGT
Source organism: Hypselothyrea guttata (assembly GCA_035045125.1). Classification (NCBI taxonomy): domain Eukaryota; kingdom Metazoa; phylum Arthropoda; class Insecta; order Diptera; family Drosophilidae; genus Hypselothyrea; species Hypselothyrea guttata. Next base: position 41,209 of record JAWNNJ010001392.1, read on the forward strand.
CAAAGCGTTTTGCGTTCTGCGGTTGCCTGTCACATGCAACATTCTAATGTCTCATTACGCGCCAAAGCCGGACAGAGCATCAAAGGCAGTGGCAGATGGAGGAGGAGAGAAGGAGGCCCGAAACAGGAAACAGACGGGATTAAAATTTTCATGGCGCTGTTGTAATGGCCATAAATGACAAAATCAAATAACACTTAAAACGGCAAACGATTCGGGTAAAGAGCAAAGGCACAAATATTGGCAGACAGCACAGAGCCGGAGACAAAAGGGAGAGAAACTGTGGTAAATGAAGCAAGTCTTTAAGTACATTTGGCATTGGACTTGAACTCAATTATATATTATTTCGGCCATTCAATATTACTATCGAATATTTCATATACGATACTCCATCCAAGTCTGAGTTTGTATTTGCATTAGCCTAATTGCCAGACATTTTTGCTTTAATGGCCATAAATTAATTCCAGACAATGTCCCGCCAATGGCCCCAATAGCTACCAAATGTGTGTATTGTACTACATGTGCTCTTACCAATTGCTCGATATTGGGCCAATTCACATTACTCATACGCCATGTGAAGCAACATTTTTATGAGCTGCAGCGTTTGTTTTGACAAAAACGGTTCAAAAACAAGCAGCTCATACTTAATGGAGAAAGCGTGTAGCCATAAATTGGCAGCACAAGTTTTATAAAATGGCATAAAATCAAATGTTCAAAGCCAGTCAAATGGAATTTGGCTTAATTTATGGCAGCTGGCGATGTCGGCCTCAACAACATCACTTGGCTAATATAAAACATGACGCCGCACTTTATTGACCAAACAGATACGCGTATACGACAGACCCAAAAAAGAAAGGAAAGCAAAAGAACAGCAAAGAGGATGTAGAACAAAAAAAAAAGAAAAAAGAAACCAGAAGCCAGCCGAAATCTGACATCCTGCAAAAGGACAAGGATTGGGTTTGGGCCTAAGCCTGAGCCTGAGTTTGAGTTGGAGTCTTTATCCAACCGCCCGCCATTTTATTGAAGGGCAATGCGTTCATGCAAAAATGCCCGCTGGTCGTCCAGCTTGTTTGTGTTAGTGTGTAGGCTTCGAAAATAAAATCAAACAGCGCGCGTAAGCACAAACACAGCCGAACTCCAACTATTAACTAAATTATCGGCAAACAATGCGTCTTATACGACTACAAATACACACACACACACACACGCTCACTACTTAGCACACATGCTTGGGCAAACGAATGGCGATGACGTCAGCGCTTTCTCAAATGAAATTTTAAAGCCCACGACACAGCGGAAATAACAAAAGTAAAACGCTCATCAATAACACTTCCGCTACAAGAATATACGAGCGTTAAAGTAGCTCGGCGTGATTTATGGCAACGCTTTGTATTTGACAAGCCTTTGGCCAGAACGCTCTGCATATGTGTGAGTGTATTATGGCCAATTGGCCAATTGGCCAATTGGTTAATGGCTTTTCTGGGATTTGCGATTCTAGAATTCGTGTTTAATATAAGCTCCGTCTGCTCAGCTTCGAATTGCATAGTTTTAAGGCAGCTTGACAAATTGGATGCGCATGCAAAATGGCTGATTTTAATTTCCTGCCCATGTCAATCAGCGCGAGAGACCTTGAACGTGAAACATGGCTGCCTTGCTTGAGAGAGGGAGCAAGGGAATTTGTGTCTTTGTGTGTGTGTGTTTGACGTATCTATCAATTGAATATTCATAAATGCATGGCGAATGCCTCTATGCACTTACTCCCACTGCCTTTGAGTCTCTCTGCACTCTTCACAGCTGTCAGCTTGTTTGTGCTTAGTTGAACTACATTAAGTGCCAGCCAGATGGATTTGAGTTGATAAAAACTGATAGAGTGGGAGAGGGAGAGCTGGCTGGCCATTAGCTTTTACTTTTATGGCTGGTCGTGTCGTAAATTAACGCACTCTGTTGCAGCCAAAATGCTGCCGACAATAAGCACATAAAATAAACAGGGCGAGGGAGCTGACGACAGCAGCCACAACAACAGCAGCAGTGGCAACAATGGCATTAATACCTGAAAGGCCAGGCAAACGTTGAATAATATAAACGTACCTCAGACAAAATGGAGAATGGAAGCACAAAGAGGTGGAGGGAGACGCACAAAGGCTTGTCATGCACGCAAGAAATAACGGAGCAATCGTGCAATGGGCGGGTTGTGGGGCAGCGTTTGCCCTGTGGGCTTCATTGTCACCACAGCACCACCAACACCACCAGCACCACCAACACCACCTTACCTGACATGAATTGTCAGTCAAGTGCTGGTTGAAACGTTGCCGTCACGTTTGCTGTTGCCCTTTGTAGGGAGCACAATACACATATATATATAGAGGCGCCTACGCCTACGCATAGCTGAGTGAAAGTTTAAGATGTTGCCCAACCTTGACACTTGACGCAGGGCCAAGGCTTTAAGGCCGCGTTGATAAATTACCTGCTGACAATGCTGCAGTTTTGTTTCAGCGTTTCAAAACTTTGGCTACTGTTGGCCATAATTCAGGGGCTGCAGCAACACTTGACGGGACAGCCAAAGTTTCTAACAACACTTGGGAGACTATGAAGTGCAGCCTTAGTTGATGTTTTCCTTGGAGAATCTATAGCCCCAACTAGTTGGCCATTTGTTTTCATAAGACTGTTGCTATTTCTCTATTCTCTATGCCAGCAAGTTCAATCACAGAGTGCGACCACAAAAGTTCCATGCCATAAACAAACTCAACGCAACCCAAATCACCTGCTACCCAATGCACACAGCACACAGGAAGCAAAGAGAAGAAAAGGCAAAAATCATTTGCAAAAAGCCAGTCACTGAGCATGAAGAATGGAGACACACACACACACACAGAGCACAGAGACATGGACAGAGCAATAAAAGGCTTCTCCAACGCCCCCGACTTCAAAAGGCAGTCCAACGGCAATTCAGGGCTTTGACAGCTTCTCTTCCTTCTGCGTTTCCCTGCTTTTTAGCCACAACAAAAAAAAATACACACAAAAACGAAGAAAATAAAAATAAAACATTTCGTGAATCAATGTTTTCCTTTTGTACCCCCTTCAGCAGAGTGCTGGAAGAGGCTTCAGCTTACAGCTACATTGATGAAGGATGCGCTGAGTTTCCTTTTCTTGTTCTCTGAAATGGCATGCTTATGAATTTACCGTAGTTGGTATTTCCATTTTAGAAATTATCAAAGACTGCAGCGAGTTGAATTTACAGTTTGAAGCCTGGCAACGATTAAAGCTAACAAATGGCCACAATTTAGGACAAGCCGTAGATTGTAGCAAATGAATTCATTACACTCGGGCAGTACGAATATGATGGATAAGCCTGCAGATGATTCATGAGAATAATGAGCTGCATTAAATCCCAAGCAAAATGGCAAACTGGCGAAATAAAGCAAAGTAGTTGTAATTGATGGGTGGGTGGTCCGCCTCAGGTGGTCTGCTGAGGTCGCTTAATAATAGATATGCTTGTTAGGCCACAATCGAGCAGGTTAATTAATGATTAACACGCAACACTCATAACTAATTTACTGCGAAGCCAAAGAAACAGCCAATTGCAGGCACACACAAAGAAATCCCGTAGCAATAACTAAATCGTTTGAACACGGGGCGTGTCCAGTCGAGCGCCTCTGGCCAAAGCTAAAGCTACACTTATCGCTAACGCTATCGCCTGTGCCTGACGACTCTTTAAAATGAATTTTCGATTTTTAATTGAACGCCAGAGGGATCGAGCTGAGCAACTGAGAAACTGCCATGATTCCCAGTCGGGCGCACACTCAATTAGATTGATTGCTTTGCGTTACATTGTGCTGACTGTGGCAACAGCCGGGGCTTTCCCAAACAGCAACGACCCAATTCATCTAATGGAACTGGCACAAATGAGCAGTTGCTAATTAATTGAAGGACAGCAAACTTCAATGGGCACACTCTACAGCCAGCTTTCGTCCTTGAGTGATCTGCAAGGTGAAGTGTTACAAAGTGTTTCAAAAAGACCACCTGAAGCTGAATCAGATGCTTCGACTTCCCAAAATACTAATACACAAAATTGTCTGTTGCATATATTCGCTGTTTCTTTGGCGATCGCAATGAAATGAACATAATTAATGCTTACAGTATAGCAGAAGCTAAATACTAAATACTTCCACTTTTAATCACTTTCTTACTTTTTTAAAATGCATTGCTTCATTAACTTTTTGCATGCTCAGTCTGCTCGACTGGCGCTCTCTACACTCGGTATTTGATTCAATTACCGACGAAGGACTATAGTTACCGCCAAGGTGAAGTGTTTTGTTGGTAATCTGCACACAAGATTCGCTGAAATTATAATTCCACAAATTGCACAAGCGCTGGTTTACCTAAGCCGATTTGGCTTCACAAATGCCACAGCCTAGAGCACGAAATGGCGCAGAACAGAAACTAATACATGAAACTGAATTGAGTTTTTCGAGTTCTCCCGGGTGCCTAGTGCCTGGTGCCTAGTGTCGTAATTAGTGGGCATTAAGTTAATTGCAAAATGTTTGCGGCCAACTAAATTGAATAAAACTTTTACCTTTAACTAAACAGCTTGTGTGTTTGTGTGTTTGTGAGTTTGCTGTGATTTACCTCAGTTTTTAATTACATTTGGTTATGTAAACAATTTGATGCATAAAGCTCTTACATAAAATAATAATTAAATTGAGCACCCACACGGCGAGGCTTAAACCTCATTATGCTGGCGATTAAGTAGTTATGAAATAATTATGCAAATGTCTGCACTGACCCTCGACGCTCTTGATACAAATATAAACAAGCTGTGGGGGAATACTAATATAAAATAAATACATAAAATAGAAGGGAAGCTTTTGCAGTCCTTAGGCGATTTACTGCATACTATGTTTGCTCGCTGCCCAAAAGTTTTGGGCATATTTTAAACAGCGAAAACAAGATAAGCTTTAAGATTTTTGGCAGATATTTTTAGGTATTAACATGCATTACTGGGATGTTTAGTTTCTTTTGGAAAGATTAATGCAATTAGGATAAAAACATGCCAAAATGGCCGCAAAAAATTTGTTATTTAATTTACAAATTGTCGCGCTGAATGAAATTGATTGCTTAACTCAATGGAACCCTTTTTCTCAGTGCAACTAGAAACTGCACTCATCAGCATAACATGTGGTTCACACTGAAATCAAACATGATTATCTCATTAGCTATGAGACTGCGCTCTGTTCAACACATCCCCCAGCAGTTTCCATGCAAAACTCAATTGGGGACCGAGCAAAGATGCCACATAGCTGGCAATCAGCATCTGCAGGGGCCTAGAATGTGCGTGCAACAAAACGCTTGCAATTAAAGGCATAATCAGCATCAGCTACGGAAGCAATTAAGGCGAATGAAGCGTATAATTATTTATTCTGTGCGAATGCGAATGTGAATATTCACGCACACACGCACTTATTAAACGCACAGTTAGACAAATCCGCTTAATGACATTAAATATGACCATTTCCGACATCCTAGTGCCAAAAGCGTCCCAACTCATTATTCTTTTGCAGCTGAGAGTCAGCCAAGCAGGACACAAGATCTACATTAAGCAAGCAGAAGGAAGGGCATGGCTGGCGAGAAGAAAGAAAAATTTTTGCGAAATTAATTAGGCGTTAATTGTAATTTTGAGCAAACAAAAGAGTTTAATTAATTTACCTAACAACGGCACGGAATGTTGAATGCTGAGCAAAGCCTAAAGTTCCTAACGCGCACTCAACGCCAGCCAAATACAATTTCACACTTCGTCTGGCGCCCATTGTGCCTAGGCCCAGACGCCATGCTAAACTTCAGCCTACGCGGCGTATGAGCAATACATACTATACACATTTTTTTCTTGCTTTCTTCTTGCTTGTTTTCTATCGCCTGCTGTGAAGTCAAATGCCCAACTCTCACCCATTCCCAGCCCCGACAGCGTCTGGGCTTGCTTTTAATGTTCGTTGCGTTCGCTGACTTTTTGACTGAGTGCGTTTTCGGTTGCCTCTGTGTCTGTCTCTGTGTGTGTGTCTGTATCTGTGTCTGGCTGGGCCCTGCCTAATTAATTGACTTGCTACGCTCGAGCTGTACGCGTGGTTGTTCCCTTTTGGAAATTAACTCTCTGCCGTTTCCATTTCACTTTCGTTTTATGCTCTTTCCACTCATTTTTCCTGGCCATGGCACAAACTGTTTATCCCATTCGAATGTGGCTCACAATGCAACTGAAATGCGATGCTCCAATTGTGCCTTAAAAATGGCACAACGGCGCCTTTTCCCAATCAAATTATTTCTCAACTCGCCGCAATCAAAAATGTACCCCAAAATATAAGCTTAATTGTGCGAGTCAATAAACTGAATTTCCCCAGGGATTGTTATGTATGACTATGAAATTGGGTTTAATTGAGTTATTTACCAAATGAATTTTAGATCCATAAACAGTTTTTAATTTGTATAAAACGAAGATGAAACTGCGCTTAATGGAGCACACATTTTAATGTATTAAATTTTGTGCAAACAAATAATGAAATCGGATTTAATTGAGCATAAATTTAAATTCAATTTACTTTATTCCATGCTCTATTGGCAATGCAGTATTCAATTGAGCGAATTATTAAATTGCTTTACTTTAAGTAGATTTAAAAAAAAAAAGACAGAATATTATATTCGATATTCCCACAGAACATATGTTGAATGTTACATAAAACCTGGAGCTTAAATTAAATCCTTTTTAACAATCACAAAAATACAAGTCTGTAGTTTATTTTCAGCTTTTATATTTCAAGTTTGCAATGCCACTTTTCACTTTATAAATATATAGTTTTTTATGTCAGCATTGCATTGTTTTGCCATACGACAGACATATCTATATGCGGGAGGATTTTCATTTTTTATGGCCAAGCTCTCAGAGTAATTGAATTGCATCGAAACCAGTACCTGGCTATTATTCAATTGCTGCACTATTGTTGGTCATTGGAGCTTACGGAAAAATAAAATAAAATAAAGGGCGGCAGAAGGCGTGGCCATATGCAGCACCGACCAATACTAAGGACAACGACAATACGCATTTGCACGCTACGTTAAAAATGTTCAGCTCACTGAATTGATTTGCGTCGAGTCGACTCGAATCGAGTTGAGTTGAGCTGAGTTCAGATGCCATACGGAGGATATTATTTTATTATGAGTTCTTTGCTCCTCCACAAGCTGCAGCAAGAGCAGCCATTAAACGTCCGCCATTACACAGAGCACATGCTCGGGCTTAAGCCGTTTTCACCCATGGTAAAAACATTTTCCATTGAATTGCCATTGGCGGATGCATAACAATTGCATTACTCATACGCCCCAGTGGCTGCCTGCATGTAAACCGAGCCATGCTCAATTGGCGCCGCCAGCATCTTGGCAACAAAATCCCACTTATTTGCTTGCACATGCAAATGGATCAATCAACGCTCAACATGCTATTTTCTGGATCAATCTGATCAGCTTTACGTTTTAGTTATGCAAATTAAACATCCTTTACTTACCGCGTATTTTACACAAAAAAAACTTAGTTTATTCTCACAGCTTTAACTTCACTTAAATATATTTCCACAAATTTAACAAGCTCGATCTTAAGGCATTGTCATCGCCATTAACTCAATTCGCACTTAGTATTATAAACATCATATATTTTTGGATTTAATGAAAATCTTAAATTTTACGCCATTATTTTTCAGTTTCACTTTCACGTCGGTTTAAAGACTCTCGCCCCTTTGATCTGTTCTCCGTGGGGTCTGAGCCTCTGTCTGTTTATGCTTTCAACACAGCTGTCCGGCTTTCTCGAGTGGCACACAACCACAACGCGACGCGTTTCAAAACGTACTGCAAATCATCGGACGTAGTCAAAGTCCGTGATTCGTTTACGCCAAAAGTTCACCACTCGCAAACACGAGAGCCAAGACCCGAGCGGAGGTTCGGCTTTCTCTGTGGGTCTGTGGAGCAGCGCAGACAAATAGCGAAAGCCGAAAGTGAAAGCCGTTACTTGGCCCTTATTGAGGCAGGTTAGTAAGTTCGTTAAACATGGCTCTTACTCTCTGGCGCGATGTTTCTGATTACGCTGGAAGGCGATGTTATTGGCCGCTGATAAGAAATTTGGAGGCTTGCGACTAAACTGTTGCGTGCAGAGCCGAACTTGAGAGTATAATATTAAATAATGTGATTTAATTAAGTATTTGGTCTGCATTTAACGTGTTTTTAAGTTTGTGGATTAATTGGAACTATCTTAAATAAATAATAAAAAATGTAGCATTATATCATTCTGAATTCATTAAAAAATTGGATAATTTTCCCATAAAATTTGCTTGTTTTTTATGTCATGTTTAATTGTCATCAGATTTTTAAATAAATTAAATGATACATTTTGATAATTGCTTGTGTAAATATTAATTACATAATTTATAGAGTATTTATACTGTAAATTTCTTAATATAAATTATAAAACCAAACACATTTTTCACAAAATTAAAATGTATTACCATTAGGTTAGAATAGCATACCCTATTTCGTATTTCTGAAAAGGGTATTCTCTTTTTTTTACTTAAAGAAAATTGAGTAAATTAAGAACGTGCTTCAAGATTATGCTCAATATGAAATCCAAAAGCAATTTATTCGAATTCTGTAGCGGACTTTATACAAATATGGAAATGCGATGTTTTGATATGGAGTTGTCGTCTTCCAGGGCATGCGCAGAGTGCTCGGCAGCCAGCTGAGAGCCGAGCCGTGGTGTGGTGAATAGTGCGAGCACTGATAAGAACTGATAAGAATGCATTACGGCCGCAGCCGAACAATAACAATAACAAATGCCGCAGTCTGTAAACGGCAAACTGTAAACTGTAAGCAGAATAATTGCACTATGATTTAATCAGCGTAGATGCCAAAAGCCAAGCCAACTGTGGGAGCGAATGACAAGGAGAAGGGAAGGGGGGGAGGTCAAGCAAACTACTAAATGAGCTTCGTTACAGACGCAATTAATGAGCAGCGTTCTACAATTAGTGAACTACCTCAATTATGCAGTCAACGGCTGAGGCAACTGCAGCTGCGACCCCCCGACTTCCCCCCACTTGACACCTCTTGCGCCCCTCTGCTCTACCCACCGTTGTTTGTTGTTTGTGGTGGGGGCTGCTTGTAATAGCAAATTTTGTGACCGCTGCGACCGTTTTTTAATGCATTTTTGTGCTTTTTTTGACGACAGTGGTCAGACAAGGACAGCACAGGGGCAGCCCTTTAATTATGATAATTACATTGTTGTCGAGCTCATTTGCTGACAGCTGCTGCTGCCTCTGCCTCTGCCTTTGCCTCTGTCGCTGCAGCAGCTGCTGCGATTTCTATCGCTTGCCATGCACTGTACAATTCTCACATTCTCCGCATTGGCCATGGCGGAAAGTGTGTCTTGCATAATGGGCCACATCCAGCCTTTTCCGGCCAGACACATTCGCTGAGGCCCTGACGCTCTTGAACATGTTTGAAAATGTTCTCTATTAATTATGCATACACTTTAAATACCCTGTATAGTTTGTTAGTTAAAATAGAAAGCTAAACCTTAAACGAGAAGCTTTATCATACCTTAAACGTATAAAGCTACTTTTGTTTAACTTTGAATGCGCATAACTTTGCCAAAACTCAACCGATTTTCAAGCGGTATGGATTTATCTTAATCATTTAAGTGTAAAAGCAAAATCCAAATGATAAATCAATGTAGAACAATTTTAAATTTTTTGCGAAAAAATTAAGCTTTCTTCCTCATAAAATATAACAAATTTTTGGAAAACAAAATTTTTTTTTCAATTAACGCATTTGATAATCTAAAGAATTGTATTGCAAAATTGTACACAAAAAATCAAACATGACAGCATTTGGTCGAAAAATGTAGATTTTAGAGCCAATATTGGTATCATGGGGAGATTATCACCCCCGTCGCGAAAAGAGCCATTTTTTGTATTTATACAATAAGCCACATGAAAACTAAACAAATTTAATTGCAATTGCCACTAGTATTTCAACTGCAATTTTCTCTATGTGCATTTACATATACAGTTAGATATTTGCATATAGTACGATGTTAGATAAAAATTTGTAAAAAAAAAATAAAATACGAACTGAAGTGCATGTAATTGAGTTTTAATGGTCATGGCGACAATGGGTTGCGTTAGATTCCGGAATTTAAACATACTAGAACTGTCATAGATTGAGTGACTTTTTGGCAGTTGCAAGTAATTGGGTTCTGCTTTTAATAGCCAAAAATTCCGACATGGTTTTTGCATTAAAATTAAAAACTTTTGGCCTGCTTAAAAACAAAAGTTGAACGGATTAAACCAAAAATAATAGCAAACGAACGTTACAAATGAAGAGACTCGCGAAAATATGCTCTCTATTTTTGGCAAGTTGCCATTCTGATATGCATGCAACAATTTATGGTTGTGTCACCGATATTGCAACATGTTTTTGGTTCACACAACGATGGGCGCTAGTCTCTGTTAGCCTGCATATGCTAATTGCATGAGCCATCATGGCAATTCCGGGGCAACCATTGTTAATACTTTAGTTGCCGAACATTTTCCAGAAGCGAGTTATTAAAAACGCCATAAATTGTTCGCGTTTTGGCTCGTGGCATGTGTGAAAATCCATGGCAAATCGACAATGGGAGCATATAAATTTTGTAGCATACTTTTTAGCGTGTCTCATTGTGATTTTGACACACAACAACAAGAACGTGTTAAGTTGACAATAAAATGGCAACAAAAATGGATATAACTAAACGGAGCATTCATGACAGTTTCTATTAATTATGAAAAAGCGTTTTTCTCTTATTTTTCCACAACATGTGTCAGCACAATGCACAATTGTCGCAATGTAACCTGAAACTGTGAAGCTCTGAAATTTTCTGCTCAATTATTTTGTCTATTATTCGAAAATGCTCTTTTTGCATACACAATTATTTTGCGACAATTATCCGCAGTCTGTAACTGACATGTGATATTTTAATTGTCATCCTCTCAGCCGAAAAGAAAAATTATAATAAAAAATTTTGTTTTTATACTCATTATATTCTTGGGACTTATATAGATATAAAAAACAGTTTTATTAAATATTTTAATCTGCGGTTTAAATCTCAAAATTTGTTGCACTTTAAAATTGAATAAAGCTTTATTTATCTGCCGAATATTAATACCCATTTTGCTAGTTTTTTAAGGAAAACTTGCTCAAAATAAGTTTCCTTAAACACTTCCGAAAAGCAACTGATTGATAAACGGAGAAAAAATACTACAACTTGTGCATGTGAATAATAAAAGCATTGCATATAAAATATTAACAAGCCAACTCAAACCTAATGTCTACAAAATTAAAATATAGTTAATTAATGTCGCCACGCAAACAATTGAGATAATTACATAATTCAAAGTATAAAAGGCATTCACCCAAGACAAACCCTAGCAGTCTAGATATACACCTTCACGTCATGTTGATCGACAGTCTGAGTTTCTTTAGAAGCCATTGGCTGGTGTGGAAAGTACTTGGCATTGTTCCAAAACAATCGAAGTGGAGAGGCCTCTACTTTGTCTACAGTCTGATGTTGAATCTGTTGGTAACCATAGGATATCCTCTGCATCTGGGTGTTACGGCTTTCCGCAATGCCAATCTATCGGATGATATTAAAAATCTCACAACATTTACCACTTGCTTGGCCTGCTCGCTGAAGTTTACAATTTACGCGTATAACTTTGAAAGGGTTCGGAAAATGGAGGAACTACTGCAGTATTTGGATGCGCGAGTAAAAAGTGCTGAAGAAATAATTATCTATCGACAATTAAGAAACCAATTGCGGAATATTTTATTTGTATTCATTGGCATCTATTTGCCAGTTGGACTTTTCGCCGAGTTGTCATTTGCTTTTCAACAGGAACGTGCTCTCATGTATCCCGCAGGATTTCCTTTTGACTGGCGGAACTCTACACGCAATTATTATATAGCTCATGTCTATCAAATTGCTGGTGTGAGCTGTCAACTGATGCAGAACTATACAAGCGACTGTTATCCCGCTGTGATGTTGTGCCTGATCTCAGCTCACATCAAGATGCTCTACAGGCGCTTTGAAAATGTTGGAAAACCGGACAATGAGCTCATAAAATGCCAAACTCAGCTGGAAAACTGCATAACGGACCACAAGCGTCTGCTGGAGTTTGTATAGTTGTAAATCACAATTAAATATTGTGAATTGGAACAAATTGTTTACTTGCAGGCTCTTTAAGACCATGGAGTCGTTTATGTCTTTGCCGATGCTCATTCAGTTTGCTGTGAGTGCCTTTAATGTCTGCATTAGTGTGGCAGGTTTGCTATTCTTTGTTAAAGAACCGCTGGCCAAGGCATATTTCCTGTTCTATGCCCTGGCTATGCCCCTGCAAATCTTCCCCACCTGCTACTACGGCACGGACAATGAGTTCTGGTTTGGAAAACTGCACTATGCAGCCTTTAGCTGTAATTGGTTGAATCAGAGCCGCAATTTCAAGGTCAAACTGATGCTTTTTGTGGAACGTTCATTAAAGAACAGCACACCAATGGCCGGAGGAATGCTGCGCATTCATTTGGATACCTTTTTCTCTACACTTAAATTTGCCTACTCCTTATTCACTATTGTTTTGCGTATGCGAAAATGAAAGATTATGTAATTGCTGTGTTAAATAAAATAACTATGAAATGAAAAATACAAGTTTAGAACACGATACTTTAATTACTAGAAAAGCTTTGCTCATTGAATTATGCAAGCTATTTATGAAACTCCTAAATATATTCCAGACATCTAATTACAAACTAAGAATATCAATTGATATGCCTACCCAGCTTATAATAAATCTATTTAAAGGGAAAAGCCATCGTCCACCCTTGCAATTCTCAGGCTAATAGCTAGCTGTCAAACATTTCAATTGGTCAAAGGCGCATTTTAAATCATTTAATTAGTACTCGATGACAGCATGTCCAAGGCAATTTTAATTGCCGTAAACTACTCACAATAATGGATTTAAAAAGCAATTGCCCGACCTTCGCAGAGCTCAATCAGCACAAGTACTTTGCAACCAACGTTATGTCTGTAAGCAGTTTGGAGTTCTACAAAATCCACTGGAAAATCTGGAGGTTGGTGGGACCTGCATACCAACAGATGAATCTGGGGCCCTTGTACTTTGTCTATTGCCTGGTCTTTTATATAATGGTTAACGTTGCGTATCCACTGCATCTTTGCTTGGCCGTATTTAGAAGTGAAAACATTTCGGATAATATCAAAAACTTGACGGTGTCTTCTACCTGCTTAGCTGAATCAATGAAGTTTACGATTTGCACTTACAAGTTCCACCAGGTTCTGCAAGTGGAGGAACTAATAAAGCTATTGGATCAACGCGTATCTGGAGAGGCACAGCTGAAAGTCTACAAACAGTTTCAAACACAGATGAGACAAATTATATACCTCAGCATAACAGTCTATGCTATTGTTGGCATCTTCGCAGAGTTGTATTTTCTAGGCCAGGATGAACGTGCTCTCATGTATCCAGCCTGGTTTCCCTTCGATTGGCAGAAGTCAACGCGAAATTACTACCTAGCACATTTGTATCAGATCGTGGGAATTAGTTGTCATCTGGTGCAGAACTTTGCCTATGACAACTACCCTGCAATGTTACTTTGTCTGATCTCCGCTCATCTCAAGCTTCTCTACATACGCTTCGAAGAACTCGAACTGGAGAACTTGCAGGAAGCTGAGGCACGCAAACGTCTAGAGGCTTGCATAACCGATCACAAGCGATTGCTAGAGTTTGTATGCCGTAATTTTATGTTTACCACCACTAATTGAAAGCCATTTCAGCTTGTTCCGGATTGGCGAATCATTTATATCCATACCGATGCTACTGCAATTCGCCATAGCTGGGCTCAACATCTGCATCTGCCTTACAGCCGTGCTTTTCTTCGTGCCCGAGTCGATGACCAGAGCGTATTTCCTCTTCTATGCATTTGGCGTGGCTTTGCAAACATTTCCCAGTTGCTACTACGGCACAGACACCGAACTGTGGTTCGGCAAGATGCACTATGCCGCCTTCAGTTGCAACTGGGTAGCCCAGAATCCGAGATTCAAGAAGTCACTTTTGTTGTTCGGAGAGCGTTCGCTCAAAAAGAACACAGCCATAGCAGGGGGAATGCTGCGTATCCATTTGGATACATTCTTTTCGGTGCTTAAATTTGCCTACTCTCTGTTCACAATCTTACTGCGCAGACAAGGTTAATTTGAATCTTATAAGAACTGTAGTTGGAAGCACTGTAGAAATGTTTGATTAGCGTGCACGTTTACAGTGATGTTGTTCCCTATATCAGCTCACATCAAGATGAAAATGTTGAACTAATGGAAAATGAGGACTTGGCCGGGAAACTGCGGAACGGAACACATATGTTAATTCAGAATTATAAATTTTGTATTTGAACAAAATGTTTACTTTTAGGAATCATTTGGCCTTACCGTTGCTTGTTCAATTCAATCCACAAACTATATAATGTAGCCTTGAACTGCAATTCGTGGAATCAGAGCCGAGTTTATACTGTTTGTGCAACGCTTTTAAAAGAACAGCCCTAAAATTGGCTTATTATATGTAGAATGTAGTTCATTCGTTAAATAAAATTTTAATTATATATAACTTTACAGCGACATTTCTTTTTGTTCACTTGCTGGAAAGATATGTTTTATTTAAATGATGAATATGATTCTTATTTTAGAAGCATTTTATATATATTATGGTTTGCAATTAAATTTTTTTTTTAATTAGAACAAATATATTTAATTTAAGGCTCACTCGTACTTACAAGTGATATCTATTTATATGATTACTTGGCCTATAATAAGAGTATCCTAAGGAAAACCCTGTTATCTAAACTTGCAGACTTTTCAATTGGTCAAAGGCGCTTATTGAACTAAACTGGTGAAAATATTTTTTTCAATTGCTGAACATTTAAATGCGATATTGATTTGATAGCACTTTTTCCGCCGGGTTTCTGATGACTCACGTATACGTCGAACTTCTTCAACGATAAACTACAAAAAATCAAATCAATTGCTGTTAAATCGTCAACAGAGCAAGGTGTCTTCGCGCAACTTAACACATGTGTGTACACTGCAAAAAATTGATGACGAAGTGTGGGAACTAAAATTCTTGTTTATTGAAAATATGAATGGGGATATGCCTAATTTGTGAATTACTTTTTAATAAGAAACAATTTATACACTGATGTCAAATCATTATAGCTTTAATACATTAATGTCATTTTGACAATGTTTTTGCGCAGTGTAAAGCATTTAAACGTTCCGACTTTGGTTTATTTTTTTACTCACACAAATGTAAATCCAACATGTAAATGTATTGTATGCCGACCTCAAAGTCTTATAAACTATAGAGTATTCTTGCCAATGCCATTAAAAAAAAGTTATTTTGTTTTGATGAGAGGTTTTTTTTGTCGCCTGGTGTTATTTAATTAGTAATCGATTACGTCGACGGCAAATTTAATTGCCACAATTATTTGGACATCAACTATTCATAATTTGACTCAATAATGGGTTTATAAAGCACTTGTCTTACCTACTAAGGGCTCAATCAGTAAAAGCACTTCGTGGCCGGCGTTATGTGTGTGAATAGCTTGGAATTCTTCAGAGCCCACTGGATAATCTGGAAGTTGGTGGGACCCGCGTATAAGCAAATAAATCCGGGACCCGTGTACTTTATCTATTGTCTGGTGCTGTATCTGTTTGTTAACGTTGCGTATCCACTGCATCTTGGATTAGCCGTATTCCAGAGTGAAACTATTTCGGACAATATCAAGAACTTGGCGGTGTTTGGTACCTGTTTATCCGAAGCGATGAAGTTTACGATTTGCACTTACAAATTTGACCAGGTCTTGCAATTAGAGCAACTAGTAAGACTATTGGATCAACGCGTAACCGGAGAGGCACAGCTGAAAGTCTACAAACAGTTTCAAACTCAAATGCGACAAATTCTGTACTTTAGCATTAGCGTCTATGCTATTGTAGGAGTCTTCGCCGAGTTGTATTTTCTTTGCCAGGATGAACGTGCTCTCATGTATCCAGCCTGGTTTCCCTTCGACTGGAAAGCCTCAACACGAAATTATTACCTAGCCCATTTGTATCAGATTGTAGGAATTGGATTCCAGCTGATGCAGAACTTTGCCTATGATATTTATCCTGCAATGTTGTTGTGCCTGATCTCTGCTCATCTCAAAATACTTTACGTGCGATTCGAGGAATTGGAACTCGATAACTTGGATGAAACCGAGGCACAAACAAGTCTAGAGGCTTGCATAACCGATCACAAGCGTTTGTTGAAGTGGGTAAACTGCAGTTATTACCTAATCGCAATTAATTATGGTATATTTCAGATTATTCAGGACCGGCGAGTCCTTTATATCCATACCAATGCTGCTACAATTCGCCGTAGCCGGACTTAACATCTGTTTGAGCCTCACAGCTTTACTTTTCTTCGTACCTGACGCGATGACCAGGGCATATTTCCTTTTCTATGGAATCGGCGTGGCATTACAAACCTTTCCCACCTGCTACTACGGCACGGATGCAGAAGTCTGGTTCGGCAAAATGCACTATGCCGCATTCAGTTGCAACTGGGTAGCTCAGAACCGCAGATTCAAGAGGTCTCTTATGTTGTTCGGAGAACGTTCTCTGAAAACGAATACAGCCATGGCAGGAGGAATGCTGAGGATTCACGTGGACACTTTCATTTCCGTGCTGAAATTTGCCTACTCTTTGTTCACAATTCTGTTACGCAGCCGAAGTTAATTTAAGTCTTAAGTCAAATGTAATTTAAAGCACTGAATAAATGTTTAATTAGCGCGCATGTGGTTTAGTGACAGTGTGACCAAACTCAAATATATCGCATGAGCGCCATCTGTGCGATAGCACCACATGTGTAATCGTTATCGTAATTGATGGTGGTTCGATTTGAATTCGTTTGATGGGCAGCACTTTTCATTTAAACTCAACTGTTAACCCCTTAACGGGTTGTAGCGTGGGAAAGTGTTTGGGTTACATTTGCATAACAAATGAAAATCAATTGAATATTAAGGCGACAACTTAACGCCCCAACTTATTACTTATTAATTGGGCACGCAGTAAAAACGTATAAAAGCAGAGGTGCAACGCAAACACCATAAGTAGAGAATTTTACAAGGCAACGATATGTTCATAAATAGCCTGAGCTTCTTCAGCAGCCACTGGACAATCTGGGGACTACTGGGACTCAACCTTACTCCAATAAAGTGGAAAAAACTCTACATAGCTGGCAATTTACTGTTTCATCTGCTTATCACATTGTGCTATCCGGCACACATCGGATGGTCACTTTTCCGGAATGGTAATGTTACCGATGACGTAAGGAACCTCATGTTTTTTGCCACAAGCATAAGCTGTTCCATAAAGTTCGTCATTTACGCCTACAATTTTGAGAAAGTCAGGGAAATGGAGAAACTTCTTCAGCTGCTAGACTCTCGCATTAAACACACCAAGGAAAAAGCAATCTACCACCGGCTGAGCATACGACTGGGCGTAATACTTAACATATACAAAGGCATATGTGTGGTCTGCGAGGTTTTCGCATTATTATCCTGCATTTTATCCACGAACCGTACCTTGGTGAATCCGGCCTGGTTTCCCTTTGACTGGCAAAGCTCTACCCGTAACTACTATATTGCCATAGCCTATCAGACCATTGGCACTATATATCAACTGATGGAGAACTACACCAACGATTGTTATCCAGTCATCATGCTCTGTCTGATCTCTGCTCACATCGACATGCTCCACGTGCGCTTCGAACAAATTGGGCAGGATAATGAGTTAAAATGCAGGGCCCATCAGCAATTGGAGGCTTGCATAACCGACCACAAGCATTTGCTCAAGTGAGTTTTGTTTAAGCTGCATTTAATTTGAATTTTTATATGCCTTAATTCTTGCAGACTTTATAAGACCATGGAGTCGTTCATGTCCCTGCCCATATTGATACAAATAATCGCCAGTGCACTCTCGGTTTGCATTAGCGTGGCAGCCTTACTGCTCTTTGTGACAAATCCCGTGCAACGCATCTACATTTTGTTTTTCGCCCTGGCCATGCCTTTACAGATCTTTCCCAGCTGCTACTTTGGCACGCTAAACGAGATCAGGTTTGGACAGCTGCATTATGCCGCCTTCAGCTGCAATTGGTTGGCTCAAGATCGCAGCTTCAAGCGGAAACTAATGTTATTCGTGGAGTGTTCTCTTAGGAAGAACACAGCCATGGCTGGGGGAATGCTTCGCATTCATGTGGATACGTTTTTTTCAGTGCTCAAGTTTGCCTATTCGCTGTTCACCATTTTAATTCGCATGCAGAAATAATTTTATGAGAAATAGGAAATTATTGATTTGAAAGCTTACGTCAACGCACGCTTTAAAATATTCATAAATTTAAAAGCATTATCCAACACAAACTTAAATTTTATTGTTGATCCAAATTTATTAGCATTTTAAATAAATATTCCTTTTCTCTATTTTATTTAATACTAACAACCACAATGTTGTGAGTAAAATTGAAGTCAACTAAATATATATAGCCAGCTTTATATCTCCGGTTTATAAATAGGCCTTCTGCAAACCAATTCACTAAAAAATGTATTAAAATAAAACACAATCAAAATAAATGCATTATTATTATATTTTTTATTTAAAATACAAAACCCAAATGATAATTTATCCATTTATACAAACAAATCACTGTTAAGTCTTCCCAATTTATTAGGTTTTTTTTAAGCTTTTAACTCTTACCGTTTGTTCTACGCGTTAATAGCAAGTTAGTCAGTCAGTCAGGACAACAGGTTTTATATATATGTAAGCAAGCTGCTCCCTTTCACTGGTATTAATAGTAATAGTTCCCATAAGCCTGAGCTTCGGCTGAACATGAAACTCCGAACAGAAACTGGCGTATCTGAAGCGCACAATGGCGCGGCGGAAACCAATTAGCAGCCAGTACACAAAATGGCTGCCGGTCGGCATCCGCTGCTTAAAACGGAAGCTGTAGCCGCGGGGCTGTTGGAATGCAGCACTAAAGCTGTGCCCTAATGTGATAATTGATTTAAATGCTGCACAGTGTCTTGGCCAATAGATACTCGCCTAGTGTGTGTTGGTGCTGGAGCTGGAGGCTAATTGAAGACACAGGGATATGCAAATTTACATTTTTGGATCTAATGCAAGAATAGGCGCGTGTTGGCATGGAATTTTTGGTTCTGGTTTTGCTGTGCGTTTATTTATTTGCACAACGATAAGACATTAAAAGGCTTTTGGGGCTTTGGCTGGCCTAATGCGCTTACGTCGGCACTAAGTCATGTTGAATCTGCCAAAAGCTAACATTGTAAAAGGCCAGACTAAAGCCGCGTGTCTAAAGTGAAACGGCAAAAAGGGACAGCTACCAATCTACCAATTTATAGCCAATGGTCAGCAGTAAAAGAAGCGCCGAAGGGATGGCAATGAGCTCGCCTCGGGTAGCCAAAGGCAAATCGATTTCGATGATGTTCAACGCCAGCAGGCAACAGTAAGTTGATTTGAATTTATAACAGCACAACATTTACTGCAGCTTCAACTAGAAACAGAGAGATCAGCAGCAAATGGCATGCAAAGCACGTAGCCCAGAAGGCAGGTCTTAAATTGCTACAGAAAATATGAGAGATGGGAGAGTTTTAATTTTTAATCAAGCAAACGGAAACGGAAACAGGCAAACGCACAAATTAGCAATGAAAACTACTTGAAGCGCTTAAGCTGCTCAAGATAGCCAGAAAACTGTACATTAAGCAGACTCAGCTGTTTTCTGCACACAAACAGAAATTGTATTTTGCCACTTGTATCATTTATTTGAGCTTGCAACGCTGTCGCCATTCTGTCGAGACTCCATCATGCCTTCTCCCATCAGCATCATCATCGGCATCAGCAGCATCAGCAGCCTCATCATGATAATCATTATCGCCGGCATCTTTATCTGTCGCCCTCCAACTGTATAAGTCATGCAAACTGTTACTGCGCTACCCGAGAACCAGAAAAAGTCCAGCCAAGAAAAAGTCACTTTATTTAGTTTGCAAAACTTACTCAGCTCGAGTGGACGAGGCTCCCCCCCCACTCCACCCACTCCGCCCCCTCCATTGGCTACGTGCAACGTGGCAAATTTTTCTTTTCTCTCCGGTAATTTCTTGAGCCATTTGAAGTTGTTGCCGCTGCTGCTGAACGTCCGCAATTTGTTGTTAAGCAGAATGTTAATACACTTGCTGCTGCAAGTGGCTGTTGCTAATGTTGCTTCTGTGGCAGCCACAAGTGGCCACTCACCTGATGAGGCTCAACTTGCACATGAAGCTGTTTACCTACGTGTACCTCCGGCAAGACTAAATCAAGCAAATAAAATGAGAAAAGATTCGACAAGGCTGCAGTCGAACGCCACCGACAACAGAATACCCTGAACCCAACTTTAATAAGATGAGGGAAAATATATTTATCTCTACCTTCTATATTTAAAATTGCGCAATTGCCACGATTTTTATTGATTTTTGGGCGAAGTGGGCGTGGCATTCAGCACTTGAAATAAACTTGATTTGGGTAGAATATACACGTAACTGCATTCAAAGTTTGCTGAGATCTAAAAGTTCTTACAGACTGACGATTATATCTAAATTGACTAAAACTTAGTTTCTACTTGTTTTAAATAAATGCTTATTTGAATAAATGCTTATACCCCACTTATCAATTTGGAATTGGTGGGAAGCTTGAGCTTGAGCCTTGGGGTGTTTGTTTGCTTAGCTTTAAATTAAATTAGTAAGTAACAATGTAAGTCCAGAGCTTCCGGGGCTTTTGATGCTGGCAAATAGTTTACAACTTTGGCATGAAATTAATAGTTTCCCTTATGACAGGCACTGGGCGAATCGACCCAAAACTTTTTGGCGCACATTGTCAAATTTCAAGCAAATCAAAAAATACGCAAAGTATGCATTTGGCTCGCAAAACTTTTGTCAACGGCTTAAGTTGGATGCCAAAACAAGCACTCTGGCCTCTTCGATATCTACCACTAACTATGCCTGTGAATGGAGCTTGTAGCCTGTAGCCTCTAGCCTCGGGGAGGGGGGGCTCGGAGGATGTACTCAAGTAAATTACTGGATTTCATAGTCTGGAAATATTTAACCGCAGTTACGTATGCTATGTACGCCAAACCCCATATAAAGCCAGAAATTTTACAACCGGCATAAGAAAGTCACTTAACGTAGCCGTTGGCGATGGCAATGGGCACATTATGTGGCCGAGCCTCAATGTGCCGAGTGAAAGTTAATTTCTGCCCCCCCTGCAGAAATGTTGCCAGACAAAATACGTAGAAAATACGAGCATATATTCGTATATTAGGCGGACTCTGTATAGGGAGGGAGTGAGGAGGGGCGCCAGTGAAAACATTTGCCTAAACTATGCCATTAACATGTAAAACTTTCGTGGTACTTGGTAACCGCCTGCCCGGCACTCCAACTGCCTGGTTATGCAGCTCGTCTTTGTCTTCCTCTCGGTCTCCATCTGAGTCGTAGTCTGTGGCATTGGGGGCACGTAAATACTTGCCAGAAACTTGAGCGAATTAACAACGAAAGTTCGTCGTGACGGAAAACTTGGGCTAAAATAACAGCAACTGCTGCTGGCACTAGTGACAATAACAGCGGGCAAAGTAAAAAGGCTTGACAGCCAATGCCAGTGCCAAATGTCAAACAATTTGTTGCGCCCCAACGCCTTTAAAGTGCGCTCCGCCTCGGGCCGTATATTAATAGCCCAAAACTGAAAACTGTAAACTCAAAACTGAAATTTGAAAACTGTAAACTTTATGAATGCGAATACTACAGACATTCGCAGAGCTTTAACCGCAGGCAAGTTAAAATTTGCGATTCGAGACTTCGTGTGGACGATATAAAGCAAAACACCATCCGCATAATGGACGCTAAGGAGCCATCTAAATATAGTCCGAACGAGTATAACTCATTATGGCTAATGAGTGTTATTTGTGCCTGGCGCATAACAAACTCAATTTTGCATGACACTCACTCCGACATACGCTCGAAAGGTCGAAATTAGTTTGACTTGACGGCAACGACAGAGATAGATAGATGGAGAGAAAGAGAGAGAGAGATAGAGACTGTCTTGTGGCAAATGAATGTCAAATTTGGGCTTTGCCAGAGGATTACGATTACTGACTTTCGGCTTCAGCCTGCGCCTGAGAGACAAACATAATTACGCCCACACTTAAGAGAGCTTTTATTTCAGCTTTTTTTTTCCCTCCTGCTCTGCAAAACTTTGCAAACAGATTTACACAATGTTCAGTTAAACGATTGCAATAAATTCTCGCCTCGGTTGCTTAAATGTCCTGATTACGCGCCAACTGCAGTTGACTTTAATCACATGTAAAACGGGGAAACAAAATCCAGAAAGAAACAATAAACCCGGCCCCGAGACATATGCAAATGTCAATAACAAAAGCTGTATACAAATATGAAAAACAATAATAACCAGTAAGGACGCGGAAGACCAGTCTGGCGGAAGGCAACAATCGGACGCAACCCACAACAGGAGACCCTGTAGTGATGATTCCAATTTTAGCCATAAAATCTACATTTTTATACCCTGTGCTCATTTGAAAAATGGAAAAAACAGGGTTGTATGAATGTATGTAACAGGCAGAAGGAGGCGTGACAGACCATACAAAGTAAATATATTCTCGAGCCGCCTACCCGTATGCTTGGAGAGCTGGCAAGAAGAGCGGTTAAGCGCTGCCTCGGAGCTTATGCATAGAGAGCGGTCGATATGTTCTTTATAGGCGAGCCGGTTACCCGCTGCATTACTTGTAATGCAGGAGGTATGCTTGGAGAGCCAGCAATGTGAGCAGATAAGCGCTGCCCCGGAGCTTATGCATATAGAGCGGTCCGTATGTTCTTTATAGGCGAGCCGGCTACCCGCTGCATTACTTGTAATGCAGGAGGTATGCTTGGAGAGCCAGCAAGAAGAGCGGTTAAGCGCTGCCTCGGAGCTTATGCATAGAGAGCGGTCGAAATGTTCTTTATAGGCGAGCCGGCTACCCGCTGCATTACTTGTAATGCAGGAGGTATGCTTGGAGAGCCAGCAAGAAGAGCGGTTAAGCGCTGCCTCGGAGCTTATGCATAGAGAGCGGTCGAAATGTTCTTTATAGGCGAGCCGGCTACCCGCTGCATTACTTGTAATGCAGGAGGTATGCTTGGAGAGCCAGCAAGCAGAGCGGCTAAGCGCTGCCTAGCAGCTTACGCACTGAGCTGCAGATTAGTGAGTGAGTGTTCTTGGCTCTTTCTCTTTCTTATTCTCGAGAACTGATAAGAGACAGCGGCTGCGCAGCCTGCAAGCACTATAAATACAGCTGCTGCAGTGCTGCTGATCAGTAGTGTAGTGTCTGTGGTCAAGTGGATAGTTCGTGTCAAGGGCGCTTAAGTGGAGTGGCGAGTGTGATAAGTGTGTCATAAGTTTGTGGATCTAGAGAGTGACATTGGCAAAAGTTTGATGTGAGCGGTATTGAGCTGCCGATAAATCTGGCAAATATAAAAAGTAAGAAGAATAACTATTGCTTGTTTTTTTTTTTGTAAAAATCTAAAATTGCTCAGTTAATTTTTTTTTTTTTTTGCCTCAAAATTTTGGCAAAAAATTCAAAAAATTTTGTTCTTCCATTTATAATTTAAATATTAATGTTGCACTCAATGTTATGAGCAGTCAAAATTCAACAAAAATGTCTTTTTTCGTTTAAGGAGGTAATATCATGTTCGTATTTACACGCCAACCCCTGCTCTCTCTCCACTGTTTTCCTAGTCGAGCGAATTGTCTATTGCATAACTTCGCTGTGGTTAGCACTAACTTATTAGACCCTTTTGCACATTTTGAAAGTACAGGGTCTAGAAACAATAATAAATACAGTACGCTTTTCGTGCTTTACAACACAATATAACGCATACGAGGCGTTGCCATTGACACATGGAGCAATTATTACACGTATATGTAGGGGCAAAGGAGGCGTGGCTCTTGCCTTAACGAAATTGGCGGATTTGCGTAAGGCAAACGCTACAATTGAAATTTCAAATGCGTTGACAGCCGTTTATGTTGATGGCGTCGCTCACGACACCCGAGAACAGAGGACGCCTGACTGCCAGAGGCGGAGGGCGTGGGGCGAGGGCGTTGGGCTTTGGGCGTACTGTGGGGCGTATTTTGTGGCTTACAATGTATTGTCAGCCAGCTGCCTATAACAACTCACACACACACCCACAACTCTCAATACCAGCCATGAAATTGATAACGTGTGATTTAATGTGTTTTTAACGCGTTTTAATGTGATTTCCAGTTAAATGAGGCATGATGCCCTTTTGAAACCATAACCCAGACCCTCCCCACTCACTCTTTTCTGGCCCACCCCTCCATTGATTTGTGCCGACCCCTATATTAGGCTATTTTCCTTCCATTATTTGAGTGCACAAACGAATGTTTACTGCCGCTAAAGGTAGGCAGCAGCAAACTTGCATTAAAGTACAAATTTTATTTACCCGGCCTAAAAGTATGCTCTAAATTTTATATATTTACCGATGATATTTGCTGCTATTTTTGCTACATTTTCTACTACTAAATCGCACACAGCGTGAAAAAGGTAGCAAAATGTGCATAAATGATTACCGAACCGCAATAAATAAATGCCAGCAAATGGCACACAATAAATTCTGATTACCCTTTTCATTTCAATTCATACACGGCACAATGCTTCATAAAGTTTTCACACACAATCGCCCCACAGTGTGTGACAATAGTGGTGAGCCCTCTATTAGTTTATACATATTGTAAATTCTCATTTTAGAACCCGATTGTCATTGGGTTGTCAAAATGATGCCCAATCAATGCCAGAGAATAGTTGCTGCATAATTTTCCCACACAACAATTTGCACTGAATGAGTGTGTATGAATAGACTCATGCCACAGAGTGAATACCGCTATGAACCGTAAAATATGGTTGGTTTTTTATGCGTACATTTATTGCTGTTCTGGCAATAATTTGTGCATTTTGTTCTCTCGCATGCTGGCGCTATTTAATCAACTCAAATGGCCGCAAAAAAATAGCGAATGTATTGTGTATGGAAATTGAATTTATCAACATATTTTATACGGTTTAACAGCAATTACTTATATGAATTGAGCTTGCATGGCAAACAATTGCCTCTTTCAATTTGACAAAATTCAATTAAAGCATTAAAAACCTTTTAATAAATCTCATCTCCACAGCCTTGACACTGATGTCATTTGAGCTTTGTGCGATTGCACCTTGTCTCACACAACTATTCCATAAATTTTAAATTTCAACTACCTGCACCCCCAAATAAGTTAGATAGATAAGCATTTGCAAAAAAAAATTACACTAAATTACCAGTTGACTCGCCCGACAGCCGGGTAATTTAAAAGCAATTTTACGACCATCAAAATGTCACCAACAGATGAGCTCATGAGCAGAGCTCACAAATATATGCCCCTCCACCCAAACACATGACCTTGTCGTCTTGCCAATTGACAACATTATTTTAAGACTTTACGAACTTCAAGAGGCGCAACTGGCAAGCAAAAACACTGGCTAAGAATAGTTCTAAATTGATTAGGTGATTTTTGTAAGACAAAGCTGGGGAACGGCTTAAAAATAATTATTTAGTTGATATTAAGGTTGCGGGAAGATCTAGCAAACTATATAATATATGTGTAATTAAATTCATATAACATTTCAGTGCAAATTAAATTTTATTTGCACAGCTTTTAAACTGTCTCAAATATTACAAAATAAATTCTCATTTATTTATTAAATTTCGTTTGGGTCTTTGAGGCTTTTTCTCTTACAATCGGGGCTTCAAAATTAAACCGCATGCACTTCAGCTTGACCATTGTTAATGACACACTTAGGCAGCTACTAATTGCATATTGCAGATTACAATGCAGAGATTGCGGCTTGTGGCAGCGGAAAATGCATTCCCAATGCCATTCAAGAGATGACGAGCCCAGCAAAATGTTGTTGATAGTCGAAGTCAAGTTGATGTTGATGTTGTGTTGATGTTGATGTGTTAAGGTCATTGGCGGAAATTATAAAAATTGCGTGCCGCAGAAAATGAATTGAAAATAATACACTTGCATGACGACTCATAAGCTTATCAGCCAGACTTCTGAAACGAGACCGGACAGCATTTTGTCTTTTCACAATTTCCGCTTGGCTAAATTGAACAGTTTTCTGCATGTGTGTGTATGTATGTGTGTGTTGTGGTCACATCATTGTGATTGAGCGCTTATCATAGCAGTCCAAGTGCCAAGCACTGACAACGAGCACAAAGACAAAGAGACCTGGAAAGAGATTCGGCTGTAATGCCATGTTGATTGTGGCCGACGTACAAGTGACCATAATTCAGTTGGCAAATGGCAACACGTGTGCCAGTAGAGCATGTGGCATGAGGCATGGGGCATGGGGCATGTGGCATGTGGCACACACACACACTCAATCTGCGGCAAACGCATTCATCTGCGTTTGCAATTTAATGCCTGGAAATCATTCGTTTATTCATACATTTCCGGCTCGGGTCCACTAGGTGCCTTTGCCTTTGCCTTTGCTTGGCCGTCCTTTGGCTCCAAAATAGTATCACGTACGGCTTCAAACAATTATTGTGCTTGGGCGAGTGACACGCACCGGGGAGGAGGGGAGAAGAGGAGAAGAGGAGAGAAGGCATGGAATTTATTATGCAGCATGCGAGAATTTAACTAAATTTGATTTAAGGCCAGAGAGCTTGAACGTTTTTCTATTTTACATAGTATTTAAACAGTCGCTGGCTTCTAGATTTATTGATATCCAGTTACGCTCTGAATGGTATTTAGTTTTTGGCTTTAAATGGCCTCGCAATTAAGACAAATCGCCGTGCAAATGACCCAATAAATTCAAATATATTTTTGGAAATATATAAATCAGGCAGTTTCACATTCTACATGCCAGTTCAGTCAAGTTTCTAGATCAACAAACATAACATTTGCGACAACGGCTACTACGGAAAAATTCAAATCAATATCGAACGCGGTGCGGCGTCTATATTGACCAAACTGGCCAAGCGTTAACCAACTGCAAACAGGTAAACTATAAATATTTACAACTTGCACCGTTTGGAGCGTCACACGCGGCGTATGTGTGATGCAGCTGATGATTCAGTCGCCCAGCCGTTCGTTCATCAATATTTGCCGAATGCGCTCGTTTTAGAGTACTTAGAAAACTAAACACTAAACACTAAACACACACAAACTAAACGCAAACGCTGCTTTAGCGCTGCGGTGTGAAAATGCTCAAATTTGCGCATGACTGTACAGTGAAAGTTGCTAATTGTTTACCTAATATGCAGTTTTGCATCGAACGCCTTCCGCGGTCAAACAGCCAAAAGCCAGCGATTGCCGCATATGCGGAAAAGAAAGTCCAACTAAAAACTAAACAAAAACTAAAAACTTACATTTGTCAGTCACTGGCCCCATAAATAGCAGCAGCTACAAAAAAATATAGATGACTATTTGAAACGTTAATAAAGACATATTTTGTTGACGGTAGTTTCAAGAGTTTCTTTATATATTGTTGTATTTTTATTTAATTGAAGTACTTTATATTTTTTATGTTACACCATTAAATTTATCTTAAATGTTATACATTTTTTAGAAACACAAATAGATTGATTATAGAATTAGTCCAACATTTATAAACAAATTTCTAACTAAAAGTATAATGAATTTAGCAGTAGCAGTCGGTACATTTATTTGTTTAAGCAGCTAACAAATAATATTGCTGAATTATCTACTTATAAATAAACTAACTTGTATCGAAGATAAAGACAACCTACACTCGTACACCCAACCACAACTAAATCCCCATCAGCTAATCAGCAAGTCAGAAGGCACTCATGCGTAGCTTCGAGTTTTGCTTTAGCTAAAGCTGTTGCCTTTTCGCACTGTGAAGCAGTTCCAGTGCGATACACAGCACAAAATAATTGTGTAAGTTCGTGCATAACAAGCCGCAGCAACTGCGCACGCGTACAGCGTAAGTACGCAAGTATCTCGTAGATACAGCCGAGTAACAGCTGAGATACATTTCCAAAGCACTCTCTCAGAGAAACGTGTTAGCTTGAAAGACCATAATAAATGTGAGTGTGAGTGTGAGAGTGAGTGTGAGTGTAAATGTTGGTGTGAGTGTGTGTATCAGAAACCGAAACTGAAACTGAAAACCCGCCAAACAAGCGAGAGCATCGTGCGAGGTTCGCGTCTGTTGCCGGCTTTGGCCAGGCTTATTTGAGTATCGGTAAGAGTCTCTTGAGTATTCAGTTGCGAATTTCATACAAAACGAAACGGTCGCCAGCTGGGTTGTGAGTTGTGTGTTAAGTGCAATCTGTGGAATATATTTATCACTGATACAATATATCTCTGATCTCTTGAGAAATTGGCAAGCATAAGTGCCTCGTAGCAGTTTCACAACGCAGCGGAAATTACTCAAGTCGATTAAGTGAAGTTCTGTGCGCAGGTTTTACTTCAACAAAATCAAAGCAAACATGATCGAGAGACGCAGCCAACTGGATAAGGTAGGCAAATAAATAGATACAAATCAACTGCAGATACATACAACAAACGTAGCTAGAATTAATTAACTTGGCCATTTGATGGAGTTGAAGTTGAACTGGCAACTAGTATATAAATTTTATCAAATTCAATTTAATATTTTTACGAGTGCAAGATGTGATCTGAGAGTCAATTAACAGTTTTACGTACAATTAAATGTTTATGTTTTACAAAATATTACTCAGATATTAGCAAAGCCATAAAACTAAATGGCGGGTGCTTGAAAACTTAATTGCGACTGGAAAACTCTGTTGATTGCTGGCTGTAAAATTGAAATTAATTCGAAAACTAATTAAATTTAGAAAAAACTACAAATAAATCTAGCTCTTTAATTGCCTTCTAGCATTCCTTTCAATTTGCTAAGAGTATCGTTTTTTTTTTTTCTTCTTTCATTTTTTTTT
This sequence comes from Hypselothyrea guttata, assembly GCA_035045125.1. Taxonomy (NCBI): domain Eukaryota; kingdom Metazoa; phylum Arthropoda; class Insecta; order Diptera; family Drosophilidae; genus Hypselothyrea; species Hypselothyrea guttata. The sequence goes on from JAWNNJ010001392.1 coordinate 70,417, forward strand.
GGGTTCTATACATTTTGCTCAGCTGATAAGCCGGTTTCCTGAAATTAATTGTGTATACATAGTGAGATCATAGGGGTAAGACATATGTTCTACTGTCTGTTTAACAAATTTCGTCTGAAACTCCATTTGTATCTCTGTACTCTTGGCTGTGTATGATTCAGTTTCACTAATGCGTCTGTTCTTTTTGACTCAGATGATAATTCGTCGAAACTGTGATAAGTTGATGCTTTATTCTGCTTTTTCTGCTTTTGATTTGAATTTGAATTAATGACGCGTTCGTATCAGTTACGTAATTTCATAATGAGCAGAGCAGCTCTGCTCTCTGGATATGCATAATTTATGAATTTGTAATTAATTTCAGACCATTGACAGACACAAAGTATCTGATCGGATATACGTATGCAAACATTAAGAATTATATAAAAATAAACACGCCAGCTCAGCTCATTGAAGACGCCCCTTAAACTTATTTAAATTCAGCACTGCATTGGCAACTTTTACGCGACTTTTTGGTCAATTGAACGACTTATATACCAGAGAGATTTATTTATAACTATATATATATGCTATATACGATATGTGGTCGGTCGGACGTCAGAGAACTGGCGTCATTGTGCAGTTTCGAAACTGTGAGCCATGTCACGTAAGCTGCTCTTATTCGAAGTTGAGATTAGCATACCAGAGCCTGCTGAACATATGCATACACTTAACTATTCCACTTGCCCGACTGATTGTCTAGTTAGGGCATTACAAATGAGCCACTGCACTGCATAAGCACAATTAGCTAATGGCAAACAGACAGAAAGCCCGTTAAAAGCAACTGGAACAGTCGGTCAATTAGTTGCGAGCGCCATTTGATTATGACTCAAAGTGAAGAGCTCCAAATGTAGCTAGAACCGGAAAGGAGGTTATAGTTGGATGTAACCGACAGTAGAAAACCCTGTGGTTAGTATTTCAATAATATTTACAGTCGAGCAAATTGTCTGCTGCATATCTTTGCTGTTTCTTTTACGTTTGTTATTGAATTAATTTCGAGTTTATGCTTTTAGCTCTTCTTCCTTCATGTGTCTACCACGCATCCTTTTAAATGTTCAACACATTGCTTATTGCCATTAACCTGATAGACCCATTTGTGATTTTTTTAAGTACAGTACCTAAACAGTTGTAGAAATATTATGCCGGTATGCCAAGCCCGGCTCCTTTTAAGCGGAAAAGCAACATAGTTAATCCACATGCAGATAAAGTTTATTAACTTAGCGCAAAGCAATTAAAGCAAAAGGCAACTGGCTACAGGGAACAGGCAACTGTTGATTGACAGACAAGTTAAATCCATAAGCAGAAGCTGTAGAGGCAGCTTTTGATGGGATCTTAAGTTGATTTTATGAGCGTATAGAACAACATCGCATAACTTCACATTAGCTTTGATTAATTGCCAGAGCAAGAGCAAAAACTACTTTGTTTTTGCTATGAAACTTGTTCTTCAGAATGCTACAGATACATGGCTGTATTGATTCTTAAAAGTTTATCGTATCATTTTGTTTCCAGTTTCTTATCAATTGAGTGTTGTTTGAGCTAAAGTTTTTACTTTCAGCTAATAAAGATGCAATGATATGTTGGCAATTAATAGAAAACTATATGAAAGTTTTAGTGGTAACAGTTCAAAAGTACTTGAACTAAATGCTAGCTATACAAGTATCTTCTGTTATTTATTAATTAATTTGTTATTTATTTATTTGTAAGCTGCTTTTGGCTACCAAAATTCAGCAATTTCAATTTCCAGTTCTCTGCTTTATTTTGCAATTAATTTCTTAAATTTCCAACTCATTGTACCTGATCTAATGAGCTTTAAACGTGCTGCAGTGACAGCTGTTAATGGGTTTAATTCACATTACAGATTAAATATATTCATATAAATATATATACATATGCATAATTGATTTCAGTGAAATCTTTAAGCGTGTTTCGTTACACGTGCCGTATATACATATATATAAATACATTCTATATGACATATTAACTGAATTAAATTGCATCTTTTGTTGTATAATAATTCTATATAATTCTCAACTATTTTGCATAAGGTCACAGCTTGCATTAAATGTATGCACATTAATTACAGTCTGTCCGAGCAGTAAATGCACAATTGACACACAGCTCAATTGGTGCGTTTTTTATGTATTTACACATGGCAGTGAGGGTAATTTAATTGTAGCAAATTAATTGCATTGATTATTTGGATATTAAGCGCCTGTCAGTGGGAGGGAGCCATAAGTTCTTGTGCCTGTTTCTGTTTGTGTTTATTTTGTATTGTATGTCATTAATTAGCTGCTTGATTTACGATAGTCGAGTCGATAGATCTCGTACTCCTTCTCTATTAAACTGAGCTTAGTGTAATTGCAGTCTTGCCTTTTGGTTTTGATTGTGCTCACTTTATTTTGATGTCGAACTAATTGAGTCGACTTAGGCTAATCGATTGATTATAGCCAGGCGTTGTTCATTTTGTCCAATATAAGTAGATATCTATAGTATCTGTAGTATCTGTAGTGTTTGTAGCTAATCGAATTATATAGCAAGGCAAACAAAAAACCGAAAAGTAATGACTCTATCAATTAGCAACAGCCAGAAAGGCAAAAGACAAACAAAAATCGCTAAACAAATTATAAAAGTTACTCGTACCCATACAAAAAGTTGAAGAATTCCAATAATAAGCAATAATAGAACTCGTTATGTTCTATAGAACCTCCACATACTCACATCTACACATATCAACACTGAGAGAAAACTCAAGAGTATTCGTATTTGAATCGAGAATTTTTGTAATCAAAAGTTCAATGAGCCAGAAATATTCTTCAGCAAAGAATCAAATTCTTCATTTAGACGCGTTTTTGACTTATTTTATTATTTATTTTATTTCGGCTCTGATGAACTTTTAAGTTTAAAATAAAGATACAATTTGATTCTAATTCTATGAATTAATTAATCAGAATTTATTTACTAATCTATTCAAATTGTTGCAATCTATTTAATTTTAATTTGTAGAACGAATCAATTGAAATTTTTCTGAGTGAACCTGTCTATATACCTAAGTACATAATCATTTATCTTCAAACAATTGAGCCGAGTTTCTTGCACGTGTTTGCGTTCAGGTTCAGGGCTAAAGAGCCAAGCTTCAGCTGCTGCAGAGAGGGGGCAGAGTGTGGAGTGGGGAAGGGGAAAGGGGGCCAACCAGCTGGGCGTAACAGTTCGCGTTTTCCGCAAAAAGTTCACGTTCTGCGGCTGCTGGAAAAAATTTAAGTAAATAAAAAATAAACTTAAAAGACAGCGGACAAAGAGAGAAAAAGCATAAAAGCGAAAAGCGACAAGCGAAAAAGCGCGAGAAGCTGCGGCAAAAAAGCGCATGGCGGTAAATGAAATAAAAGCAAAACAGGTAATAAAATTTAAAGCTGACCGTGAGCAATGTCAGGGGCTCATGGCGCTTAGATGCGGCATGTTTGTTATTGTCGTTGCTCTCACTCTGCTCTCCGCGGCTGTCACTGGGAATAAATCGTCAGTGTGACCAGCCTAAAGGTGCAAACACGCTGTACTATTGTTTAACTATTCAAATTTATGCACTGTCAGCAAACAGGCAGCAACAACAATGGCACAAACGGAACAACAACAACAACAACAGCCGGTTCAGCTAAATTCAATTTTACGCTTTGTGCCGCTTTGTTATTTGGTTTCTAGTTCAAGTTTAGGGTCAATAACTGTCGATTGCATTTTAACTAAGTTGGTCAAACAGCTGCTGCTTTGCCGTCGTTGTTGTTGCCGCTACTGTTGATATACAATTTGTAAAATTGCCAAACAAATAACACACAATAAATGTAAAATAAAATGCGAAACAAAATTCAAGCCGCAGTTCGATTACTCTTTAGCTGCAGACAATTAACAGTCACAACAGCCATTGCTAATGTTAAGTAACAGCTTTAACATAACGTATTAATGTTAGGCCATTGATGTTTGCTGTTGTTACTCGTAAGAGAGCTTTAACAGTAACAGCATCTATATCAATGTTAAGTAACTTCCACCTACAGCCTTAACATTATGTTAATCGTTTACCCCGCCGTGTTACTCTTTAACAGCAGACATTTAACAGTGAGATCTGTTATCTATCTATGTTTAGTATATTTATGTTAAACGATTATTCTACATTTAACGTGAGAGAATCTATTATGTTAATCGATTACTCTGCTGTTAATTCATAATATTTAAACAGCATATTTTACAAACTTCATTAAGACTGCTAGCTTTATCAGTCGCACTTTAATTAAGCACAAAAAATTCTTAAATATTATTTTCGTATATTTTTCTTGGTAACCAACTTCATTGCAAAGTTTTAATACCATGCCGCAATAACAGACTCACGGAGTCTCAGTCTCTGTCTGTCTGGGGCTCCATCTTCAGCTGTTTCTCTATTCATCATTTTGTTTATCTTCAGCTGTCTGGGGGCATGAGTGCGCTTTTGTTGTATATTTATCTTTGCATAAAAAAAGGGCGCGCTAAGTGAATCACGAGTAAGGCAAATGCTGCTCTAACAGCAGCAACAGCAACTGCAGAAACCTAGAGCAAGTTCAATGTGAATGCGATTTGAGTATCGAGTAACTTTATGGCAGGTTCAATGAATCATGTTTGTTTGACTGTCATAACGCTAATGGAAAAGGTTTAAGGTTAAGGCTGACAGTCGGATGCCACCGATGCCGACACGCTTCATGTCAGAAGCTAATTGCTACAGCTTTATAATCGTTTTATGCTTCTTAAACATCAACAGCCGAAACCTAACAATTTACTGTAAACGGCTATTCATATGAGAGCAAATAAATTAATTATATATAATAGCTCCTAAAGACTGCGTAGTTTATGCAACATAAATACTAATTAACTTTTAAAATTTAATTTGTTTATATGCTGAAACATAACCAGGAAACTGGGAATCTTTAAATGGTTTTGGGTTAATTAAATAGTTGTATATTATATAACATTTAAACCATGCATAGTTCTTATAAGTAGCAGCTTAAACAATAATTAAATAATAATTTAAATTTCACTAACTGTTTTTTAGCAGCAGCATAATCAACTGAGAAACTGGGAATCTTTCTGAAACTCACGCGAATTCTCGTGACTTTGCCTCCTTCATTTGTCGCCGACCTTTTGTTATGCATATTGATTTAAATTTAGATGCGCTACCTTTTTTTATTTTTATCCAGTTTTTATTTTGTTTTAGCCACAGTTTCGAGCTTCGTTTTATTTTTGTTTTTTTTTTTGGGTCTGCTTCGATTATCACATCGCAGTAATCATAATTATATATGCAGCTACGTTCGAGTTCAAGGTAGTTCCGGTGTATTGATGACGGGGTCTTGGTGAATTCCTTGCTCATTACATACTGAGATAATTATAAACATATATAGATACAGATCTCGACCTCAGCCCTAGGACAGTCAACTGTTAATCGATCGAGCGTGGAGCATGCCATCTAGATAGCTGTGATGCGGTTTTATGGGCCACCTGAAACTCGGTCAACTCTCTGAGTTAAGGTGAACAACTGCGCTGTAAGCCAGGCGGGTTCACTGAACTTCAGCAATTTTAACGTACGCATAAATTCACAGCCGGCACTGAAATCGACACTGAAATCCAAGATGCTCGCTCGGCGCCAGCTCGCTATTTGTATACAAACAAAACAATATCAGTAAATAAATATCTATAGTATATGGCGTAGAAGTAAACCTATAAACACCGTAGGTAGTAAGTGTGTCAGCCAGTCGACGCCAATTGCGCTGAAAGTAGCCAATCCACTTTTTGTGCCCTGTACCCAATAAATCTTTCACATCAGGGTATAATAAGCTTTGTAACAGAACAAAGTCTGTCAAACTTTATATATTCCTAATCAGCCCAGTTTGTCCTTCTTTCTGTATAAAGATGTTTATCCCAATAGCTGAATTATTAATTTATTTTGCCCACAAATCAATAAAAATCTTAGAAAGAAAACTTAAGGACACAGAAAGTTGTCAATTGAAATATAAATTCTTCATCCTTATAGTAATTTATGCTAAAAAGCGCAATTAAATCGGTTTATGAACACAAAAGTTATTCATAGAACAATATTGCAGGCAGAAAATAAGAAAAAGTAAAAGCGCTACTTGTGATATTGGGAAGTACGTTGCAGGGTATGCTGCTGTCAGTTGCGTCCGACTGCAGCCTTTGCTTATTTTTAACACATGTCAAGGGGAAATGTGGAGCTGAGAGCTACGCTGAAACCAGTTTCTTTCCAGCCGCTGTGAAAGCGGCTCAAAAAGAAATGCGCTCAATTGAAGTTTTCGTAAACAAACGGCGATTGCAAGCTGCAAGCTGAGATTATTTTACACTGGCTGCAAGCAGTCAACAACCGTCACATCAACCAACCAGCAAGATCAGCTGTGTATCTGTGTATCAGTGTGAGTGTGTGCATTTGTGTGTGTGTGTATCTGGCAGCTGCTGCAGCTTTAGAACTGTGCTACGTGATGAATATAAGCAGCGCATGCGCTGCCCACTGTCAGTCATCGCGCAGACGCCTTCAGGTGCACTTCAGCAGCGATAACGTGCTGTAACTGTAATTCTATATACTACCATACTATCTGTAGCATTGTGGAGACGCTGTAGCCAACGCTGCTTGCCATATTCAGCTCTTCCACTGCCATTCGATATTCATTCGGCCGCAAAATGGCAGCACGCAGCGTCTACATAACAAACGAGGTGAGTGCTTCCTGCTTTGCCAAAATCGAAAACAGAAGAAAGACGGCTTAGTAAGAGCTCTAATTTAAAGCTGGAAGCCATATGGAATTTTGTGCACACAATTCAAGATCAGTCGATTTTGATAAAGCTTCTTTCTTGCTCTTTAATTTATAGATAAACCATCTATCAAACCAGCCATGGTTCTTTTCGAAACTAAATAAAATAAAACGCAGTTCAAATATAGGAATTATTATTAGATTTAATTTAGATTTTGATTTAGGTATTGATCATGTTGTGAATCTGTCAAACCATTAATTGAATAATTATTATAATAATATATATAGATCATTTGGATCACAATTTCAAGCGATTTGCGGATCGAATTATCATAAACCATTTCTTAGTATATTTCTCTCTTCCTAATTTATGAGATTTTTTTCAACCTATTAACACTTACTAATTTTTTTATTTTTTGTTGCCCAGATTGTCTTTTATTTGGTTTTCTTTTTAATTGAATTTAATTTAATGCTTTTAATTCGTAATTTAAATGTTCTTTGTCGGCTGATCTTTTTAGCAATTAAACAAACGTTTAGACTGCGCGTTAATTGCAACTTAGTCAGTCAGGAGAAAGAGTTCTATATATATATATAGTACGTATACATAAGTGGTGAACAGTGAGTGCGAATTCTCGTAGAACAGACCAAGGCGGGCACTCGAGCAGCTCTAGAAGGAACTGCTAATTAGTGCTGGCTCATTAAAAGCGCCAACACAAAGGCAACTATTTAACCAACACTTCAGCGGCACTTGAGCAGACGCAGACGGACTGAGATGGACTGCTCGTAATTTGGTCAGATTTTGTGGCAATCATGTGAAAAATTGTCATAACTGAAGTGCGCTCAAGTTATGCCGGTCTCTGAGGCGTAAAAGTCCATCTACAACGAAATATGAATAATTAATAAAGAACACAAATAGCGCATAAACAAATACAAACGCAAAAAAGCAAACAAAACAAAACACAGCTGAACGCTGAACGCTGAACGCTGCTGAGTGGCCGAAAAATGAATTTGAATTCTTAAAGCTGTGCAAAAACTGGTTTTCTACACTTTTGCTTTTGTAAACTTTTACTTGACTGTCTGCCAGACGGACAAACGGACAAATGGACAAACGGACAGACAGATCAACAGACAGTAGCAAAAACTTGGCTTGACTCTTATAATTAGAATAAATTAGTATTAATTTTGCAGCAGCAAAACATAAACAGCTGGAAACAGCCTCAAGCCTCAAGCGGAGCCACCAAAGAAAAACAAATCAATACAAATAGAAAGCAACAAAAAAGTCTATACGTATTTAGTATGAATTCGAGGCAAAGACTGGGGATAAACAGCGCTTGTCTGGCCTCAAGCCGGAAATATGAAAATGCTAATTTCATTGGGCACAAATAATTTAAGCAATTATGTTGGAATCTGTTGAAATGTTATTAAAACGCATTAAAATCAAAATGGAAAAGTAATCAGCTCTTATTGCTGCCCATCGGGCAGAAAGTGAAAAACGTATTATTTCATTCGCTTGGCAAAAGAAGAGCATAAATATGTGAATTTATACCAATCAATATGATGGAGTTTTTAATGCAGATGAGCAACAAAAATAATTATCTTTGGCACCAATAAAATAAATATTTTTTATACATTTACAAACGCATCTGAAAAATCTGACTTATAATTTATTTGCATATTTTATTAAATTGTATTTTGTTTATTTATTTTTGTTAAATTTTCTGCATTTTTCCTGCATATTCTTTTTTTACAATTTTATATCAAATAAAATATAGATATCAAGGAAATCTGGCTTATATAAAATATTTTATTTATATTCCTTAAATTCTCTTAAGTTGTTTTAATTTTTTTCATTTATTTTCATCAAATTCTCGTAATCTGTCCTGCCATTTCCTCTTCTAACAATTTGCTGAAAATAATTTCTAATATTATAAACCAATAAGCCTAATTGTTTATCGCTTATAAATTAAATTGTAAGATAATGCTTTTAGCAAGTCCTAAGCAACTGCCCCAAAAAGAACTCAGGCCCCCGTCTTACCTCTTTTGCCTGGCAGGCAGTCAGCTCTTGCCCCTCTCCCACCTCTCTCGTTGGCTGTGCAAACCGTGTAATTAACGTTTATTGACACCGGGCAAACAAATGAAGCAAACAAGGCTGTGTAGGCGACCACTTGGAGATGATGAAAATTTTACAGCCACATTTTGGTGGATGTAAGTGTCTGCCCTGGGATTTATGGCACCAATATAGCCCGCATATGGGGACTAATGTGCTAATGCTTTGGGTGTTTTGGGTGTTTTTGGTGTTTGTGTCTGGCTGATACTGTTGCATATCCTGAGAAACCCGCTTAAGCTTGGCTCTTGTGTTTGCTGCGCGTTTATGCCGCTGTTTGCCAGCGTCTAATATTTGCCCAAGTTTTGAGTAAGAATAACAAAAGATTTTTGCGCGTTAAATAAATAAAATGTCACTTGGCATGGCTGAGCAAACAACAACAGCGTACAGCAAAAACAAAGATAATAAAATAAAAATAAAAGAAAAAGATAAAGAAAAACAATAGCGCGTTGCAGACACGCTGTGGCAAGTGTGGGTTGTACAACGCTGCGTATGCGTTGCACATACAACACGTATACGCCAAGTCGACCCGTGGCCTATGTTGTCAGAAGTTGAGAGCTCTTTCGAAGCGTTGCAATGTTTTCGTAAAGCAATTTAAGTCTTGAGAGTTCAGTAAAGTGACCGAAATTTCATTTGCGAGAACTCACAACTCACAGCAGATTCAAATTATACAGCTAGAGAGACAGAGCAAAAATGGAAATATATGTGCATAAGTCGGGCAGTTGTTGTATCGCCCTGTCGTATTCCCTGCGATGCCCTGCGATTCCCTGCGAATCCCTGCGAATGGCAATGGCAACAAACCCTGCAAAGACTGCTGAACTTGCTGGGCTTTTGGCCATTTTTGTTATGTAAATAGAATTTGTGCTCTGCTCAAAAGTTCCAAATGCATTTCGAACACTTGTAACAAAAGCTTTGCATACAAATCAACAACATCTACTAAACACACACATATACATTCATGCATATAGTTTATAGTATTAGCAGGCGACTTCATGCTGTGCAAATGGTTTTTAATTACACGTTCTATTTGGAGATATAGCCAACAAAGTTTAGCCAATGAAAGAGAGATTGCATTGTTTATTGATGTTGCAAGCACAAAATGTAACTCGAGTTCAAAATGCAATTTGTCCAACAAAAGCAGAAGAAGTCGCCATTCCAGAGAACGTTCTGTTAAAGTTATTATCGAAGCAAACGAAATTGAAAATGCACATAATAATAATACAAAAATTGTATAAATAAAGAACTCAGCCCCAGTTAGTTTGGGTCTGCCGCATATTAATGCCAGCCTTATATATTTTTTATGTTTTGTGTATTTGTTGTGTTGGGTGAATCACAGCTCTCTTGATTTATGCATTTCCTAAACGAATGTTAATAATTTCAGCATTTCATTAGACTTCAATGTTCAATGTTCAATGTTTCTTGTTGCTTGTTGTTTTTATTTACATATTTTGCTTTGCGCAGTTTGTTATCGGCTACAAAATTAGCCGGCAGAATCTTTTTTTTAACTTTGTTTTTTTTTTGCTGCTCAACGTTTATGGTAGCCTTCTCCTTTTGACAAGGGTCAGGGTTAGCCAACATATTTGCTTAATTATTTATTTAATTACCCAGCAAACATGATGCTTTATTAGTATGGTTGCACCTTGCCGGCGCACGATCCATGTCAAGGCTACGCCAGATTCTTAAACAACATGAAGTATACATTTACGTATTTGTATATACTAAACGCTGCAAAAGACATTTTTGTACAATTTATACAATTTGTACAATTAGACTTGACAAAACAGTTGCGGAGCCTTCTCGGGCTGAGGGTCTTGCAACACTGATTGCAATCGCAAACAGACCGAAAACAAACGCAGACGAATATTGAGCCATGTCTGTCCCATGCGGGGCAATTTGCGATTTGATTTCTTTCAGCTCATAGCCGTATTATGCTTGCATTGACCTTTGAACTTGCCATGTGGGCCTTGTGGGTGGCAAATTAAAAACGATTTAAAGCTGCAGCTGAGGCTCGCCTTGGCCCCACGCTCAGCTTTCAAGCCGCTACGCACACAGTTGGAAAATGCTATGGAAAAACTCGATGCTCGATGCGCTCGACCCACCGCAACAACAACAGCAGCAAATAACCAGAATTGGCAAAGCAGTTCAGTCGAATGCGCCTGACTCTAGCATACCCTGTAGTCTATATTTAAAATAGAATTTAAATTAAAAATTTTTTTTTAGAATTTTTATTAATTATTAATATTATTAAAAAAACAAAAAATAATTACATATTAAAAACAATTTTAAAATTGCATTAATTGCCTGTGATATAAGCAAAACTTTGATGCATCATATCTTTCTTAAATATAGACCGATTCTGATGAAGTTTACAGAACTAATAGAGATTAATGAACTCTACAATCTGAATATTTTGTAGAATTTATGCAGAATTTTCGTAGATAGATTTGCAACTCCTAATCGAGAATATGTATACTTACATTTGCACAAAGTTATTACTCCTGTTTTTGCCCATTTCTTGGGTATTGGGTATACGTATCAAACTCAAAATAAAAACTGGTTACGCCTGGCAAACGCCACGCGGCAAGTTGGCCTTGTGCTAATCCACATTTCAGTATCCCCAACAGCTGTAATATTCTGCAACTGCTTTTGCAACCAAAACTCAAGTCGCGCGTCGTGTCGCCAATTGCAAATCTTGCTACAAAACTGTTTAACTGCTTGATTGTGTGGCACATAACGTCGCTGGTCTATGGGCCGCATAGACCATTCACGGAGTCGGCATCGGCATCAACTTGACTTTGAGTTTTGAGTCTGAACTTTGATTGGGATTGTCAGCCAGCGTGTAGTTCAGATTTAATTGCAAGATCAATGTGCTGTCGTGTTAAGCAAATAAATGGCGAGAATGAGTTTCGACAACGATGTACGTTCGACGTTCTGTTGGCTTAATTGCAATTGACGATCTGAAATGAAATTGCATTTAATCAAGCACTTCAATTGACTCTGTTTTTCATTAATATTTGCAGATAATCATCACTGCGATGGACCGATTCGTCTGGTTTGTACTCTTGGTGGTCATGACGCATCTGGTCACCGAATTCACCCGAGTCACGGGCTATGCGAGAGGACAGCGCCACGAAATGGTTTTGCTTAATGATGTGAGTATGAGTCGGCAGTTCTGTTAATTTTTTAAAGTTATACATACTAAGTACCATAACTGATACGTATTTAACACGAAATTCATTGAGAATGGTCAATCAATAAAGTAAATACGAGCTGTAAGTGCATGCTAAGTTTTGAAATTAAAGTCGAGCTGTAATAATGCTGGGAGTTTAATTAAAGAACTGAAAATAAAGAACTTTTTTAAGAGCTGGGTAAATTGGTTTATACATTCTGTTTTAATTAAAAGCAAGCTATAATAATGCTGAGAATTGATTTATTCTATACAATATTTATGATTCTTTTGCAATATTTACTTTTATAAAATTAAAATTTATTTTTGAACTGTCATACCTATATACATTTTTATTAGAAAATGCCAGAACTTTTGCACAGTGTGCCAGTATATTTAAATTAATTAATTTGCCAATGATAAAACAATAATAAATTTATTCTAATTGCATTTCAATTGCATTGTTTTTGTTCTTATGTAAATTGTTGCTTCAAAAGTAACATTAATTACAATTTACGAATTATTTATCACTTTGTCAAAGCAAGTGCACTCCATATTTGTTCTTCGCATTTGTTATCCATATGCATATTAATTTTATTCAATGCAAATTGCTGGGTAAATGCATTAAGCACATGCCAGCCCATTATTCATGTTGTAAATCAGTAGAGCAGTAGAGTTTCCTTTAGATGTAGTTTAACACGTTTTTAACATACTTATCTGCATAAATCACGCAATCAAACGTACAGCCTCTCAGTTAAACAACATAAAAACTAATTTACATTTTTGATATTTATTTTTTAGACTCTACTGCAGCCAATGCCAGTGCAGAACATGCTGCTCTATCCCAGCCACGAGTATGCACACTACGAACAGTCCTCGGGGGCCGTGAGTAACGGTAACAGCATACAACAGAACGCCGCCATGATACTGGGCAGCTTGGGTCTCACCACAGGTGCAGCTAACGCCGGCAGCACTGTGGGCAATAATGCAGCAGAGCCGAGTTATCCGTTCTTCAGCCTAAGGCCATTAATCGACAGCATATTTGAGGTAGGTGTGGGAACGAGCGATCGCATTTTTATTATACCCCGTAGCCATTGAAATGGGTAAAACAATTCGAGCAGCCATTATTGAAATGTATCGAGTTCATTTTAAATAGAGACCGATAAATTAACACAAAAGATATAAAAGAAAAATGAAAGAATAAGAAGCATTGCTGCTTTGTATAATATTTTATAAATATTTATATAAATTATATTTCTAAAATTTATTTAAAATAAAGTACAGAGTGTTCTACAGTCGGGAGCGTCCGACTCATCCATTTTGTTCAATTATTAGCACGCCCGCAGTGCCCGCGAGCGCAAAGCAATTTCAATTTTTTGGCGTTTAATTGCAATCTTTGATATTTTGCCATTTCAGATTCCGATATCAACGCTGCGTGCTGTTAACAATCTGGTGGGACGCCTCACGGGCAGCTATCGCCAGGCGCCGGAAATGGCGCAGAAATCTGTGAACATGGCCGCCGACGCGCCCCTTCGTCTGCCACCTGGCAACACGGTGCCCGTCGCCGGCAACCTTAAGCTGTCAACAACGGGCACAATCCAACGACAGCAGCCAATGGCCATGCACGAGGAGAGGGCGTAGTTGGCAGCAGCCAAAAAACTGTAAATGGTGGACAGCAAAAAAGGGGCAGCACTTGACATTTTCATTTACATAATTTCGTAATTAGTTTGTAGTGTTTGAACTTCGACCTTAGGCCGGGGCAAGGGCAAGACGCACACGTTTCTCAGTGTTGTGTTCTATTGAAATAACATAAATATGCGTGTGAGTGTGATTGTATTAGTGTGTTTGAGTATGCATTTCTTAGTGTTAGGCTACACTCGTGTTTAATGTTGAACTTTGTGATATATGTAAACTTGTAAGTTTAATTTAATTTAAATTTATGTATGTATTTATATGTTAAAAACAAAAAAAAAACAAAAACGAAACAAAATATATGTAGTAAAAGCAGCAAGTCATTTATTAATTTATAACGATCTAAGCAGCAGTTAAAAGCAAATGCGAAATTGATAAAAGTTTATCGATTTTTAATCGCAATTTAAACGTTTTTAGCAGACCCCTTAAAGTAGGCAACGTTTATGTTGTGTATTCTATTTGTGCAACATTTGTTGCATACTTTTGTGCGCCGCGTTTAAGCAACAGCTTTACACTGCAAAATTTATATGTGTAAAAAAATGGCTTAATTTAATGATATTTTAATCAATGAATTGTGACTGCAAACATGTCAACGGCCGCTCAGCTGTCTTATCAGCGTTATGCCACTCATAAAGCCATCAATCAGTACTGAACAATATACCAGAAATTCTTGCAAAAAATAATAATTTCAATGTGATTAAAGCAAACGCTAAAGATTAAATGTTCTTCAAAAAAATAGGAAATTAATTTAAATTGCATGCATTGTCTGTTATCAAATACAGATTTATTATGCGTTTTTTTATTATGTAACTTATCAGTTATTACCCGGCACAACGCAATGTTTCTCAACTAGTTTATAAATAATGCAATAAAATGGACTTTAAGTCAATCAACTTGAGCTTATTAGAAAGCTGTTTCCTCAGCTAATGCACACTGATTGTAATTAAAGAATTAACAATGAAAATTCGCTTGAATTGATTTCAAACAGAACTGACTTTTCGTGAGCCAAATTTAGTTATTTATAAATTACGAAACAAAAAATAATCGAAAATTTAAGTCGTTGATGACAAATTGAAGCGTACACATTTAAACACTTCTAATTATTTCTTACTCCCTTTTGGCCCTTTTCTGGTCATTTGCTTTCGTTGACGCATTTAAATTTAATCAAGCACGTGCCATATGCTTGGGCTTGGACAATCGAATCCATTCGCTTCGAATCCATCGCATTTGCTCAGAGCTGCCTACGAATTTGGCCAGCGATTTTGTCGATTTGAATATTTGATGAGCGCTTATTAGGACAAGCAGCAGCATGAAAGAAGAACGTTTCAGCGCTCAGAACGACAACAAAAGAGAAGAGAAGAGCTGACAAAAAGCAACCAAAAAGAAATTGTCATTCCAGCTGCCTGGCATTTGATTTTTGCGCTGGCGTGGCAATTGACTTAAAATACTGGCCGAAACATTTCAGGGTCCAGAGTACAAAGTACACCAGCTGCCTGCGCAATTCAATTGAGCCGGCACCCGCAGTGATGCATACACCACGCTGCATGCCACAATAGTCAGTGCGAAACACTTCAGACTACGACCGCAATGGAAATTGAACCACAACGGCGGCGCATTAAACGACAACCTCAGCTTTATGGTCAACTGCAGCCACTGGCGGCCACTGACAGCATAATTGCCAAACATTGCAGTGGACATACAAATAAAGAGTGCTTTTGCAGACCCTGTGATATAAAAAAAGTACAAAAGGGTTTTATGTGCTTGTGCCAATTCATGATTAGAACGACGAGCTGTAGACTTCATTTTTATAGGTTTTCCTATGCTGCAATCAAATCAAGCTACAGACTTGTAATTTCATATGTACATAGCTTATAACATTCTCCATGAATGCTGTGAATTGCATATCGATCGGCTAAGAAACAGCAAAGATATGCAACATTCAATTCGCTCGACAAAGTACAGGGTTTCCTACGGTCGGTCACATCCGACTGTAGCCTATCGTTCAGCTTATCTGCCCCCTTCTCACTGGTTTATACTTGTTGTCTGGCTGAAAGTGATAAAATAAAATCGAACCGGTTCGCAGAACTTTAATGCATGTACCAAGGTGCGTATGCGTAATGCCGCTGCAGATGTTGCAACTTAGCATTTAGTTATTGTAAGTTATTGTAAGTAATCACATGTTTATGCTATCATTTCGCGCACTTATCGCCGAGATTGTTTGGGTATTCTACGTATGCTGTGAATCAGCTTCAGATCCTATATAAATAGATGTGTGCATTTTAATTGCGACTCACAATACGGATTGATCAGACGTACAGTTTCGAGTGCTCTACAGGCAAAAAGACATTCGGACAGACAGTAGGCAGCGCAGGCAGCAATTGGCACCGCGAGTTTCAAGTTTAAGCCCAGCTCGGAGCGCCAGAGTCAGTGCTAAACGACAACGCGACGCGAGTGGACGAGTGAATGAGTCGCTGCTGAGATTTATTAATACCAAAACCTGCTAAAAAAAAAAACAAGTGTAAACAGGTACGAAATGTCGCTGTTATGCAAGCCGGCAAGAACAGAGACACAACACATAACAAGCAGATGTGATATATATATTCTCTATCAAAAGCGTATCGGTCGAGGCTCTTACAAGCTTTGTTTTTCGGCTGTGTAATGTGTGTGTAATGCCCGCACTTCTGCCTGACTTGTCTGCTTGGGCTTCAAGAATTCCAATTCTCAACTTGAATAGCTTTCCAGCTGTCTGCCTGCCTGTCTGCCTATGTGGCTCGCATATAAAAACAGCCAAGTCTTTTGTTTTGCAAGCTCGTTTGTTCCCTCCCCACCCTGCTCAGCTCTCGCACAATGTTGCAACGTTGCGAGCTTTGCGACTTGCGGCTATTTGGCAGCTGGTAGCCAAGCAAAAAATTAATTTTGTTGCACCTGTTTGTTAAACCCAAGCTTTAAAATAATTTAAAGGGTATATTAAGTGTGTAGCAGCCAGAAGGAGGCGTGGCAGACCCCACAATTTATACATATTATTGCTAAATACGACGTCTGTCTGACTGTCTGTCTGATCTCCGTTTAAACACCTAGATCTCGTAAACTATGAAAGCTAGAAAAACCATTTTCGGTATATGGACTCTATTATGTTAATCAAGTTCGTTAATTTTTTTTAGATTTAAGATTCAGATTAATTGGATTTTAACGTAGCATATTGCATTGTCCATTTATACCGAAAGATATGCATTAGGCAATTTGCTCAATTGTACGACTATTATTGAAACACAAAGTACAGGGTCTCCTACTGTCGGCTACGTCCGACTGTAGCCTTCCGTCCCACTGATCTACTCCGCTTTTACTGGTTTCTTTTTTGTTTTGTTTTAGCCATACGAAATGTTTGCCATATTTGGAGCAATTTGTTTGCTGCTGCTGCAAGCCAGCCCAGTTCCAGCTCAGGTGAGTGTTTGGCCAACTTCGGCAACTCTAAGTAGCAACTATGATTACTGCTCAAAAGTGTGCAAAGTCGCATATCTAGTCAAAGTTGGCTTTCATAACTATGCACTCATGTGTGTGCTGTTTGCCAACTTTCTGTGCAAACTTAGCCCAAACTAGCTCGGGGTAAATATGCTTTCCACATGGCCATGGCTAAGAGCCATTTTGTGGTTAATTCTTTCGGCTATTGGGTCAGTTTTATTTGTTTATCTTTGGAGTGCAAATATTTCAATTATTTCACACTGCCGTCAAACGCAGTGGCTGCATGTGTATTTATCTAAAAACTATGTAAAGATTGGTCAACCCAAATGAATAAACACAAACAAAGCTCATGTATGGCAATTTGTATATTCAAAATGGAAATGCATGAAATTCTGATAGATTTCATATGAAAATCATTAAAAAATAGTAACAGATGAATCATGTCAGAAATGATAAAGTTATTAGTAAACCAGTTTATTTTCTTTCCAATATTTGAATTCCGATAAATGTTTTTAAATATCTGAGCTTTTCGATCAACAAACTAATCTGTACACATTTCATATTTACTTGTTAAATATTTATTGACATGGTTTTGCTATATTTACAACCAATAAAACGTCGTCTACATATCAATTGACAACACGGAAGCTGCCTAGACAGAACCCTCGTGTAAACCCAACCTTAATTGCGGGTTTGCATAGCCCACAGTGATTCATCTCAATTAAATGTAGAGAATTTTCAAGCTGTGCCAGCGTAAAACGAGATTTAAACTCAATTATTCGATTTGGTATTGTATTGCAACACTCAGAAATTCATGTATTCAGTGCACTGCATAAACATTTCCACGGATTCTTTTGGCTGGCAAAGCCCTACAGCGTTGTTGCTGGTGTTGATTTTATTTGCGGTTTGTTGCATATTCAAATGGCAACGGTTCAACGGGCAAACTCTTGATTTTCGCAATTTCGGTGCAGCGGTTTTTGTTTTGTTTATTGGTCGATGTAGGTAAAGCTTTACCAGGGCCCACGGTGGGTCCAATTGGACTCATTAAAGTGTTGCACCGACAACACCGAGTCTGGCTATTAAACTGCGGTAATGAAAGAATTTAAGTGTTTCTCGACTGTATTCAGCAGTCAGTGTTTGCGTAATTGCCAAGGCACAAGTGGTAATTAGTTTTGAGCATTAATTCATTCGCCTATCATTAAACTGCGACTATGATTGCGAGAACTTAAGCGCAGTTCAACAAAACTCCTTAGTCGGGGCCAACGGTAATATATCATATTAATAGCACCGACTTTGGACGCCTTGAACTATAAACTCGGTTGAGACAGCGTCATACGATACAGGCATACCGCAAAGGGTTAGTTGAGACTAATTACGCATACGCCGCATTGTACGCGCCAACAATTCTGTCCGCTTTGGCGGGTTCAGCGGTTGATAAAAGACCAGGCCAACGTGTCCTGTTACGGTCTCACCTGGCAAAATGTGACCAGCTTTAGCTGGCACAATGGGCGTTTCTGCTTGGCAACCGGCTTTCTTTTATAATTTTCTCACTTGTGTCTTTTCTTTTGTTTGCTGCACTTTTTTAAGGCACCAGCTGTAAGCATTTTAGCGCCTAGAATCTTGGCACTTGGCTTGGTTTTTATTTGTTTTTAGCTTCAGGTCTTCAAGTGCTAGAATTTAGATTTTAATCAACGCATGCATGAAATTTGCATTTGCACAAAAAAAAAAAAGAAAATCTCGACCTGTGTGCGAATTGTACACAATTGAAATTGAAATTAAGGTCTCGGTGAGCCCAAAAAAAAAAAAGAAAAAGGATTGCGACTGCGAGTTTGAGGAAGTTTTAGGCACAGGTTTTCCCGGAATTCATGCAAATTGCTAAGCATTTTTATTTTGGGGCCACATCAAAGCACATTAGCCAGAGATGTTGGCACCGTTAAGCACTGAAATTTATTATGGTAGATGACCCAAGTTACTTTCAGCCCAGTTGCAATCTGGAAATCTGTAAACCCAAACGTAAATTAGCCGACCCAGCAAATAAATAGACTCTCCCCCTGATGTCTATCAGTTTAGTTATGGCAGGTCTGTAAATATAGTTGCAAATAAACACATTTATAAGCACAACATACCCATTCAACTTGATAACTCAATTGCAATATTTACTTAACCAGACCACACACAATGGACTCGTGCTAATATTTAACAAGCAAACAAACAAAAGCCAAGCACAAAAGTTGAGCAGTAAATGCCCTTTAAATAAATGGTTCCGATAAATATGCGCAAATTTACAATCGCTGCTTGAATAGAACAAGACTTCTAAACGGACAATGGAATATGTTTCTTTGTGTTGAAATTAGAAAATGCTTATTAAAGCACTTTCTCAGATATTATTTATGGTTTGTTATGAGCTTTTTGTTTAGTGTGGTTCTTACATTTTTCTCCAGCTCTACGAAGTATTCTCACTGATATTTAATTTGTGGTCGATAATTATTCAACTGTTTTGAATCACTTCTACTTACAGTATTAATCGCTTTATCGATATTTTAATTCAATAGTTCCATATTCATTTAATAATTGTCATTGATATCTATTTAAAAACTTCCTGTCAGCTTCCAATTTTTATCAATATTCACTTCCTTTACTTACTTTCAAAACAGCTCAGCTGCGTTTGTTATGATAGAATTGTATAATTATTTTTTAAAATTTTCCAAGCATTTGCTTCATGATTTTCTGTTCGAAACCAGTTCAGTTAATCTTATTTTCATTTAAATCCCATTTGGTTGTTTCCATTGATACATTTGCATTGTAAGCACTTAATGGTTAATGGCAGATATTAATACTTATTTGCGTCAGTCGTAACGAAAACTTAATTCTTCTCTCTGATTCCATTGATGCAATTACTTACACGCCCACATAAGATTGCTTAAGATGAGTCTTTCTCGCTCTCTCTCTCTCTCTCTCTTTCTCTCTCTCTCTCTCTCTCTCTATCTCTTTCTGTCGCTCTCTGCATTGAACTTGGTAGCAAATGAGGCGATACACGTGAGAGACTACAGGTAAATTATTTCTTAATCGCCCAGAAGCCTCTTACGCGCACACAGTATGTTAAGTGCGGTGAGGCGTGGCAGGAGGCAGAGGGGAAGGCATGAGATGATGAGTAAGCGGGGAGCAGGGTAAAAGAGGGGGCTGGCTGATTAAACAGAGTTTATCGGGCGCTTAAAACGACTTACGGTTCGGAGACCAAGCCAAAAGGCGATTGTATATAGGTGAGAGAAGGCGGGTGTACTATGTGTGTGTGTGTGTGTGTATGTTTGTGCAACACTGCATTTGCATCTCATTACAGAAAGTAGCGGCAAGAGCCGCAAGTCTGCTGCCAAGTTGTCGCATGCTGTCAGAGTTCGACTTCCACCTCTTGCGCATTGTGGCCAACGGAAGTTTTGCATGTTTATACCCTTTAATTAAAATGCATAAAAGGGGTGTAATAAGCTTGTGGAAATGCGCGTGACATTAAGACACTATATAAATATATAATGATATTGTAAAGAGAGTATTCTGCCGTCGGTTGCTTTCGACTGCAGCCTTTCCTAGTTTTTTCATAAAAAGATAAAAGTCAAGTCGTGCTCCTAATCATAACAATATTATAATTTAGTTTGTAACTATGCACAGTTTAATTAGAACTTAGTTAGGGAAGCTGTAAAGGAAAGAACGCGCATTTAAATGAGAGTATGCAGATTATTAAAGAGTTTTTACTCACGTAACGCTCACAAGTCTAGGCCGTAGATTGTCAGCTGAAAGTGCACACTAGGCACTGTCGACAGCCGCCGGAAACGCAACGCGGCCATTTTGTGGCCCACCCCGCCATGCAGCAGCTGAGCTGTGCCGCCATTGCCCAAATTAAAGGCCAGCGGGGTCAGATCAAAGGCGTGCACAGCGGTTATCGTGTAGTCCGAGTCCACATCAGTGTCATTCTGCGTGTGAGAAAGCAAACGTAAACCCAATGCACAAACAGAAAGAGAGAGGGCGAGAGAGAGAGAGAAAGATACTCGGTCCCTCACCTGTGAGCCAAAAACAACATCCACATCCGTGCTGACATCGGGCGTAAGGTAAACATCTTGTGCGTACAACGGGCTGGCGTACTTGTTGACCTGACCCCAGGTGACCGTGGCGCCCTCTACATGCAGCAGCAGCAGCAGCAGCAGCAACAAACAGCTGATAAACGTTGCGTTTGTCAACATTGGCAACATGTGGCAGCTCCGCCCTCGCACGCCCCCTCTCACTGACCCCAGGGTAAACACACTTGAGCCAAGGTGAGAAGCACAAATGAATCGCGCGCAAAAGTGACCAAAGTTAAATATTGGCGTTATGTCTACCTGTAGAATAGCTTATCAGTTGCAGGCGTTTTTCATATTTATACCCTGCAAAAAAAGGGCATGTTAGCTTTGTGCAAATATATGTTACGCGTGGTAAAAAGCTCACTGAGCACATATATAGTCCTAATCAGCATGACGAGCTGAGTTGATCTATATATCTGTCTATATAAACGCATCGATCTTGGCAACCCTAATAGCTAGAATGGCCAATTTTGGAACTTAAGTAGTTCTACACCTAGCTAATTTATTTAGAATTTTAAATGCCACGCCCGTTTTGCGCTGTTACCAAGAACACAAAAATTATTAAGAAAACAATATTTCACTCGTAAAGAAACAAATATTATTGAAAAGCACTTTTGCAGCACTTTATCTGATATTAAAAAGAATTATGCAGAGTATTCTGCTGTCGGTATCATTCGAATTTTTATGTATATTTTTATTTACTTTTATTATTGTTATTGTTATTTTTAA
Source organism: Hypselothyrea guttata (assembly GCA_035045125.1). Lineage (NCBI taxonomy): Eukaryota > Metazoa > Arthropoda > Insecta > Diptera > Drosophilidae > Hypselothyrea > Hypselothyrea guttata. Next base: position 92,473 of record JAWNNJ010001392.1, read on the forward strand.
TGTCGTGCTCCGCGTGCTCAAGGCTGAGTTGGTTTATTGCACTTACTGATGACACTCTGTTCAACTCTCTTTGCACTTGGCGTGTTGAACATGCTACAATTCTTCAGGCTGCACTTTTAATTATTTTCGCTTGTTTACATTGCTCCCCAACGCGGGGGGAAATTCCGTCCGGCTGTTCCCGGTTCTGTCTAAACGCGGCCGCAGCTAAATGCCGACTGACGACGCTTATCAGCTTATCATTACTTTGATATAGATTTGTGCTGTATGTGTGCCAGTTTGTCACCTACATTTGACGCACTTGCATAACAAATCTGCCCAAATTGCCGGCTAGAAATTAAAATAATTGTGCTTTGAATTAAAACAAGCTGCGTAAATATTGAATGCGATTTTTTTGGTACTGGCCAAATGCTGCATTTTAAATATAAAATATAATTGTATTTATTTTGCCGCCTTTGTTGACTAGTGTAATTGAAATGTTATGTTTGCTTATCGCTAGGCAATTCCCTGTGGGCTAAACGCTGAATGTTTCTAATAATAATCAAATTCCAACAAATTTATTCAGCAAATAAAACTATTGTAAATTCCACAACTGCTAAACTTTAACATTTGTCGGCTTAGCTACAGTTTTGTAATATTATAATGACATTTTCTAACTCTGTTGCTACCTCTTATGAAATCCAAATAAATCTGCAGATAAGTACCAAGTTTCTCCGAATTTTCTTATCAAATGTAAGCAAGCTTCTTTTCAGTAATTTACATACAAAACTGATATACTTTTAGCTTGATTTAATAACTGTCAGTTTTGTGTTGTTTTTTTTTTAGTTGAAGTTTCATAAAACAGGTGCTCAAACGAATTTCAATAATACTTCTATATGGATTTTATTACAAAGTTGTGCGAAACCTAATTAAAATTGATTGACGCGTCTTAGTTTGAACACGGGTCTGGGGTTTTGGGATTTTGCTAGTATATGGACCCAAAAGGAAAACACAAAAATTATGCATATAAACTTGTTGCCTACATCTTAAGGTGTATTCCCAAAGTTTTGTGCCCCAAAAACTTTGGCTATTTGTGAAAAATGGCCCGAAACATTTTATTGCAAAGTTTTGGCCAGCCTAAAACCAAAGCAAAACGCACAAGTTTCAATAACATGAAGCATACGCAGTGTCTAACTTAGTTTTGTTTGACTTAATGCAGCTTACTCATCAGCAGTGTTGGCGAATTTGTTACTTTCCCGTCAAATGAGGCTTGCTTTTAAATGGCGTTTGCTACAAACAAAAATTTATGGTTTTTTCCAAGTATAATTATAATTTAAAAAAAATAACAAAAAGTGCATTTTTTTTATTAATTTTTATAGAATATTTGAAGAATAAATTGGTAACTCTGGGCTTATGATTGTCAAATATTTTAGCTTTATTTCTGTGAAAATTGGCAACACTGCTTATTGCGCTCTCTCCCTCTCTCTTTCTCTCTCTCCTGACTCTGTTTAGCTCATTACATTTCGAGATGGCAAGGTAGGCGTCAATTTCGCGGGCTATCATGCGGATGCCGGACTTGGCGGATTGCTCACGGGTAATGGAGCTCATGGCGGCCTCAGCGCCTCGGCGGGAACTCCTTGGGGATCCCGCGCTGCTGCGGGTCTCGGCGGCAATGTTGATGGTATATATATATATATATATCTGACATTAATTGATTTCATACTCACACTAAACGATAATGTTATACAAGCCACAGGTCGCACTGCTGGCGGACTTTATGCGGCGGCTCAGGCTAACGATGAGGTGGGCGCCAGCGCCGGTCTCAGTGGCAGTGTTGGAGAACGTGGTTACATTGGCTCCGAGGCGCATATTCCCGGAAAGGTGTCCATATCCTCTGCACACCTGCAACCACATGTGACCACAGCCCCAGCAACGGTTGGAGAGCCAGCACCCGTGATTCCAACGCCCAGCAGCCATGTGCAACGCATCAAGCCGCCCAAGAAGTATTCGCTAATTGCACCCAACGTAAGTAGATCTTAACCCTCGAGAATTCCACTAAAATTAGCAGAGTGCATAGAGTTCTATTAGGTAAAGATTAAGCGTTTGAATCAGTTCATTTTCATCAACTAAAATAAGCTTAAAATCATTCATATTTATTCCAAACATAACAGAAATTTGAGCAGTAAATTAGACACATTGAAAAATTTAAAAACTTTTCCATAGATTAAAATGTCATTAAAATATTCTGTTGATTAACAGCGTATTTTATGTTAATTGCCAGTAAAAATCAAAAACCTTCAGTTATGTTTAGCAAACAAATTTAGAGTTTCAATTTGTTAATTTGCATCGCATAAAATATGCCTAAAATCATTCATATTTATATCACGCTCAACTGAAATTTCAACAGTAAATTAGACACATGTTTAAATGAGATTAAAAGTTTTGCATAGATAATTAAAATGCCATTAACCGAGGCAAATATTTACCAGCAACACTGACACATAATTTCATTTCTATGGAATATTAAAATGTGTATTTATTTGACAAGCTTTCTAAATCAGTCAATTGACCGATTACTCAATTAGATTAATTGGAAATTAATTTAGCAAACTGCTAAACCGAATTTAAAGTGAATGCCAGCCCACTTGAGCATAATATCTGTGTGTGTGTTTGAGCGTGTTTCTGATTTGAAAGTGCCCTAATCTATCAAATGTTAGTCAGACCACAGAGCGGCAGACGAAATCAATGCAAATCATGTTAAAAGAGCCGCAATGTCAGCCGCAGCGCAATCTGCTCCAAGTGGGCCGGAGGCCACGCCCATCATAATTGTGAAACGGCCACGCCTACGTGCGCATCGCTCACGCCCCCGTCAACGCAATATTGTTGTCATTAACGAGGCCCAGCCAGAGGAAGCACCAGAGGAACCAACCCAGACAGAGCTCGACGAACACCAAACCGTATCCCCCGAAGAGTCCATGTCGAAGGTAACAGTTCAAAATAACAGCGGGGCCTTGAGCTGATGCGATATGTCAGAGTAAACACTGTAATCCACACACACACACACACGCGCACGCACACAACACCCTCTGGGGCACAAAATGGCAGCTGGAGTAACCGGAAGGCTATGGATAAATAGCCCAACAGCTATGGCCTCTGACTTTTGGCTTTTGTATTGCAATGGGTTGAAAAAATACTTTTCCACTTTACGCCGTAGATTTATTTAAACCCTGGTCAACTGCCACAACTTGTTGCAAATATTTTTTAACTGTTTGTTGCATGCATTTTACTTTTTGTATTGTTTCAAATATTTGTGTTTTTATTTGTTGCTTTACACGGTGACAGCGCAGATCAAATTACAGCTTTTTAACTGTTGAGTTTGGTTGTTTGTTGTTTTAATTATTATTAAATATAACCAGCAACTGTCAATAATTATTTGTGCCTCTTACAGCATGCCGCTGCCAAAAGTGAGGCCAAGGTGGTGCGTGTTCATAAGCCACAAGTGCTAAACAGGCACGTTGTCTCGCAACAGGCACAAGGAAATCCCGTTGGTCTGGCTCTGGATGTGAGTATAAATAAATAAATATATAAATAAAATTTATGTTAAGTTTACAATGGCGTCAATTTTAATTCAAATTTTTTAATAATTTTTTTTTTTATTTAATTTATTTACATTAATAAATATATACTTACAGATTCCCATTGGCATTCTGCGCTCCCTGCAGTCGAGCATTGGCGCCTTGATAGGTGGACATCCTGTGCATCCACAAGCTCCTCCCACTTTCCAGTAAATGAAGCTAGCTCTTATTTCTCTCAGTGCACAAAAGAATACTCTGTTTGTATGTACTTATAAGCAATAAAGTCCAGTCAATTTTATATATGATAATATAGTGCAATTTTTTTAATTATTGGAGACTTTCTCGCATTATTAGACCCTTTACTTTAAAAAAGTAAAAAGGGTCTATTAGTTTAGTGCAAAGAGGAAATGTGTGTAACACCCAGAAGGAGGCGTGGCAGACCCTACAAAGTATATATATTCTTGATCAGGACGACAAGCCGAGTCGATATAGCCATGTCCGTCTGTCCGTCTGTCCGTCTGTCCGTCTGTCCGTCTGTCTGTCTGTCTGTCTGTCTGTCTGTCTGTCTGTCTGTCTGTCTGTATGAACACCTAGATCTCAGCAACTATAAGAGCTAGAGACACCATATTCGGGATTCAGGTTCCCCTATTCAGTAAGCAGCACGAGTTTGTTTTAGATTTTGGATACCTCCCCCCCTTCCCCCGCAAACCGCGAAAAGCTGCTGTAGCCACAGTTTGCAAGCTATTGATTTGTAATTTGGTATTTAACTAGTTTATGACATTCTCTATCGACGCTGTGAATTTTGTTTCGATCGGATAAGAAACAGCGAAAATATGGAACGGACAATTTGCCGCACTAGGCAGAGGGGGGGTGGTGTGCCTTGCATACGCGGGTAGCTTAGTGTGTGTGCGTCTGATTGTGTTTGTGTGTACATATACTCAAAGTAAAGGGTCTCCTACAGTCGGTTACGTCCGACTGTAGCCACCGTCCCACGGATCTGCCCCGTCCCTATATTTTTATTTTGTTCTTTCTATATTTTATTTTATGTGTTTTTAGACCCTGTATTTTAAAAAAATAAAAGGGTCTATTAATTTAGTGCAAATGACAGCTGTGTGTAACAGGCAGAAGGAAGCGTGGTAGACCCCACAAACTATATATATTCTGACTCAGGACGACGAGCTGAGTTGATATAGCCATGTCCGTCTGTCCGTCTGTCCGTCTGTCCGTCTGTCCGTCTGTCTGTCTGTTGTCCGTATGAACACCTAGATCTCAGCAACTACAAGAGCTAGAGACACCATTTTCGGTATGTAGGTTCTTCTATGCTGTACGCTGATCAAGTTTGTTTTAGATTTTTGATATCGCTCCCCATTCACCCACTAACCGCGAGCAGCTAACGAGATCTTGGAAACTAGAAGAGCTAGCAACACAATTTTTTGGTATTTAGGTTCTCCTATGCAACAGTTACATAAAATATGTTTAAGTTTTTTGATAACTATTCACATTGGACCGCTAATTGAAAAAGAATTTAGCAACAGTTTTCGGTTTTAAAGCTATAGTTTTAATGGTAAATATACGGGATTTGGCATGCACGTAGTCTATGGCCTTCTCCATCAATGCTGTGCATTGCATTACCATCGGATAAAAAGCAGCGAAGAAATCACAAAATACAGGGTCTACTACAGTCGGTTACGTCCGACTGTAGCTCCGTCCTTACTGGTTATTATATTTAATATTGAATTTATGTAAACAAAATATTGTTTAGTTAGCCAATTTTATTGAGTATCAGTTGTGAAAGTTGCTAGCTTTAAGCGCGGTCTTAAATCGCATTATTATCAACTAGTTTGGCTCTTAACAACTCCAAAACAAATTTATAATCTCCGCTTTGTGAAACCTCTTATAAATTAAAACATGCATAATTTAATCCGCGCCCAAGTACTTTCTTAGCCCAGATTTATGCAAATGCTGCAAATTAACATAAATGTGTGCCCTGGCTGATACACTGATGTTGCAAATTCCTGGAGAGCTTTAAGGCCTGGCCTAAGCGTATCAAGATGTGCCATTTTATTCTGGTTTAGGATGTACCCATTCACATATTGTATCGTAGTTCTGTTGAAAGGGTCGCAGCATAAAGTCAAAAACCACAACGACAACAATGCATTGAAATAGTTTTATCTGTGGTGTAAGTTCAAATAGCCTGCACACTCAGACATAACATATATATGTGTATATATATACTGTTATTTAGATCTACAAGTGCAAATAGTCAAAAAACATATTGGCACGAACTTTGTGCTCGAAATATAACTTTAAAGAGGAAATTCCGAACCGTCGGAGTTGTTTATTTAGGAGCTGCTGGGCACAAGCCCAGACAAGATATGACACACAAATACACACAAATATTTCACACTCTGCAAACCACAGGCACTTGTGCGGGGATAGGGAAGTGGGAGTGGCAGTGGCTAACGCTCCACACATATGCACTCAGAAAAATGATGTCTATAAAAGAAAGCTATTAAATTCATCGAGTCTTGTGCTAAAATTCGTCTTGCAAAATGAGATGAAATCTTGAACTAGCTTAGATTAACTAATAATAAAGTTAAAAGTGGGATGGTATATTATTTTAAATTATTTTATTTTAGCCCTCGAAATTCTTGATTCAAGCTCTCGATATTTCTCCCAGTGTAGGCTCACACACACACTCGTTAGCATGTATTGTGTAAATATGCTTAAACACCTCGGGGCTTTCGGCTAAAGTCGCCACTCGCATGACTCTACGAGTGGTGAGCAGCCCAGTGAATGAATGGTGTGTGTGAATAGTGTGAATACTGTGAATGCCTGCGAGTATAGGTCAGCTGTGTAGTGAGCCTTAGGGTCAGCTTCAGTTTGTCTGCAGCACAATGTATGCCCATGAGGAGAGTGGTTTTTGTGGCTGCTCTTTGAATTTCTTAATTAATGTTGCGCTTGCAATTTATTGCCATTTAGCGAGCTGAAACCGCGCCCCCTTTCTGCCTCCGCCCGCTGCCTGACCAGCGAGCAGCTGTCATTGTTCATTCGTGAATATATTCAGTTATGCGGATAAAATATGCTGGGGTAGTACATATCAAGATAAACACAAACATCCGCCAAGGGCCATGTTTACGCACGTATACAAAAATAATGCAGAATAAATTCCAAGTAAAATATATATTTATATCAAAAGTAAATATATAGATGAGTATTCACTGCAGACCTAAGCCAGTTTTAGAGTCAGAGTCAATTCCCCTCTCTCTCTCTCTGTCTACAGCTAAAGGTTAACAGTTAGGGAGGCTAAATTTGTAGGTCGCTTGCCTGGCGCCTCATTAAATTTAACGCACGTGCTGCACAAATTATATTTACAGTACATATGCCCCTACACACACACACACATACAGATGGGCGTATATAAATTTTGAGCAATTTCAAATTTGGAAAATAAATAGCCAGCTGAAAACTGAAAAGGTTTTTCTGTGTTTTCTTTGGCCAATCGCACAATGATTTTGTTTAAGTGGGCAGCAAGCGTGGGTGGCCTTTACTCCGTGGGTTTTATTTGCGCATAAAAGTAGACAACGAAAATTTGTTGGGCAACGTAGCGTATGCGTAATTTGTTGTCTTTGAAAAGTGCAAGTCGTAAACAATATTAATTAGCTTGCAGCTAAGTACCGTAATTAATGTTGCTGTCCCCCAATAAGTGTTGCTAGATTTTGAACAAAACTTATATGCTTCAAATAACTTTGAAATGTCTTAAATATTTGACTATATATTGACGAAAGTAAACTAAGGGTGGAATTCCATAACAACTCTATTTTTGGCTATATATTCTACATTTGCTGACCAAATATGGTTGTGTTTAATCCACGAAAATAGGTTATGTTCGTGAAAAATTTTGAGTATGGTTTAAAAGAAGGATTAAGTCCTAAATCTTAGCTTTAAATAAGCTAAGCATGCAACACTGCTTTCTTGTTTACTTTTAATTCTGCAATTTAATCCAACTTGAACATTCTCTATGACTAATTACAGAATGAGCCAGTATTCACAGTATTCACTTCTTCTTACCTAATTTGTGGAAAATGTTCCCTTAAAGCAACGCTGCGTATGCGTTATTTTATGTTTGAAGGCGATGCAAACTCAACGACCGAGTCAGCACTTTATAAATATTCATTGGTCGAGTTTGTGTAAAATTGAGTGCAAACAGGTGAATATAAATATTCATATACAAATTTATATTGCTTGATGTACACAACGCCTTGAAGCAACACAAAACTTTCCAACTGAAGTTGTCTGATTTTAATTTAAGTTCTCTCGCTGGCAAGCAGCTGGAACTAGGTTGCTTTAATCTTGAAATGCATGCATAAATGAATATGTATGTATGTACATAATATGTAATTTGATTATTTATGCCAAAAGCATATTAACTCAAAGTAAGGTAAATTTGTGCATTATTAATAAGTCGACACCATTTAATTGAAGCAATGTGATTACGGCCCGAAGCTGCCTGAATCTCCGTCGCAATCTGCCGCCCTCTCTGGCCATATGCAAATTTATTTGCCACGTGTAGACCAACATGTCTTTAATGTATCAACACGAACATAAACAGCTCATACGAACATACCGCAATCTGTGTGTACTTGTATTTCCTGACAGGCGACACATTTTATGCAAATCGACTGCACAGCCCATGGAGAATTTAAATGGGATTCCAGATGACAAGTAAATACGAGTAGCAGCCATCGGGAGCAACAATTAAAATAAGCTTTTAATCAAAATCCTTACAGTCCATTAACCAAATTCAATTGACCAGAAGCATGAGGTCTTTAACAAAATTTGCCAGTAAAATTTTATGTTTCAACTTGGGCAAAACTAATAACAAGTAATTTGATAAAAAGCGAAACTTGAAACTATAGAAACTTTTGCTGCAAAACTTGGCCAGCATTTATCTCTTTAGATAACGAATTGCTCTCTATAATTATGAACTGGGATTTCCATGGAATCATAATTACAATAACTTGCACTACAAATAAGTTAGCTTTTCAGCAAATATGAAAGCTATCGCACATCTCCATGGCTACATAATCAGCTTGTTAATATGTATAAGGTGCACATAAATACACATTACTATATGCATATTAATGGTATATTTAACTTCCATGCGAATAATAATATCTGCTTGTGGACCTGGCCAGTTATCATCGGAAGCCATCATCAAGCATCCTGCAGAACATCATAAAGCACAAAGGGAATAAAAATCTAAACGAAATTTGCAGAAATTAACTTTCTCTTGTTGGCTTTGGGGCAGGTGGAAACATTTTTAATTTTTTTGCTTTTTTTTTTAATATTTGGGCAAGGATAGTGATGCGTACAAATCGGAGCTTTGCTTTGTTTCTTTGCCGACTTTTGCAACTCAGGATGAGTTGTAAAAAAAAATTTAAAGGTAAAACGCAAAGAAAAAAGGGAAAATGTTTGAACATTTTCACACAAAGGCAACTTTAAAGCGAAACAAAAACTTTCACGGCGCATTTCACAGGTTGAGCTATGCAGCGAGCGCGATACGGTAATAAAATCATAAATCCCCGGCCGACGAAGACAGTTAAGACTGACCGTGACCAAGAGGTGTGGGATAGGAAGAAAAAACCCAGTTAAGTTACGGTTTCACCAACGGAAGCGGAAATGATGTTGGCCTGTCTGCGGATTTACCTTTGTTATCTGCCTTGCCTTTGAGGTTGTGCGTTGTGCGCAATGAGCGATTGCAGTTTAAATTTTTACCCATGCTTATTATTTTACAGCTGAAGTTGAAGAAAATTCTTTAGGGTCATAGGTCGCGGCCAGAACTTTTGGCCTTTTAATGTCGACTTTCGCTTTGCCTCGTTCTCAGTCTGTAACTCTTACTTTTGCAGGATTTGGCTGACGCTTGCCTTCGTTTTACTTCCATTGGGACTGGTTTCATTTTTTATGGCTGCAGCAGCATAATTAATTTTATTTTACGGCTACGCGCTTTGCTAAAATGCATAAAGTCAATTTGCTGAAAGACTAGCAAAGAAGTTGTAGCATAATACAAATTAACTTTGGAAAGCTGAATAAAGCTAAGCAAAATTCAAAATTAATAATTAAAAGAAATATCTGCATAAATTAGCAGCTGCATTAATAAAATTTTATTGTGCGACAATAAATTGTACAATTAGCAGTTGAATTTTAATAATTAAAACAAAAATAGGTTTTAACGAAATTTAATTTTATTTTGGCTTTAACATTATTTAAATTTAAGCGCATTTATTGGGCTGCTCATTTTGCGTTTACGTTGCTGAATTTGCGTTAGCGCTGCTCCTTTTTGCGCTTACGTGCGCATTTTGCGTTTACGTTTGCCGGTTTGCGCTTCATTCATGCGTCTCCTTTTTGCGTTTTTTGTTTATAATCGCAGCTGAAACGAAATTAGAAAATAAATAAACAAAGACAAATAAATATTAAATTAAGCTCATCTAAGACAACTTTAAATGCTTGGTTGTTGGTATAATATGAGCTGCTGTTAAAAAGCCGAGAAGTTTAAAAAGCACGCGCAAAACGACGCAGGTGAGCAAAGTGGAAACTTTGTTTTGGTTTTCCACGCCACCTGCCCAACTCCAACTTGTTAGCTTTTCCACCAGAAAATCGCGACGCCGTCATTCGAGTGGCGAACGAGCTGGCCACAGGACACGCGCGCTGCAGCATATTCAAAAAGTGGACTACTTGCGCTGTCCAAACAAACAAAAACAATAAATCGCCCCCTGCTCCTGTTCTGTGTGTGTTTTCAAGGAAGTCAACTTGTTCGCATAACAATTAGAAACCAAAATACATTTGTAAGCTAAACAAAGTTCTGGCATTAAAACGAAATTTATTCATTTGCAGATTGGGAATGGAGGACTTTGGCAGCATTAAGCCGCACAGCTCGGTGGTTAAGCTGGCCGCCTGTCTGGAAAAGATCTACAACAAAATCGTGGAGTCCAAGGAGAAGCAAATCGCCGAAAACCAAATCAAGGAAATCGAGTTCCTGAAAACCCAATGCAAGCACGAGCACATGCAGCTCAGCCTGATGAGCTGTCAGACCCTGGTGCGGCTGGTCGACGAGGGCGTTTTGGATGCCAACAGCGTGCAGAACACGCTGCTGTCAATGCTGCCCAACGCAGGGTAAGTCGGCCAATGATATAGCTTCCCATCTAAGTGGATACCCGGCCCACACACAGATATATCCATTCGGTTGTGCTTACAACATGCTATATCTTTAGGGTCAGTGCTGCCAATTTTATTGGAGTGAAAAGTGCTGAAAATAAAACTGCCACAAATAGCCAGAAAACAACTAATTTATTCTCTAGATTTTGAACTTTTAAAGCTTTAATTTATCGGGGTTGATTAAAAGAATATAGGTAGAAAAAGGGAACGGCTAAAAACTGTTTGAATGTTATGCTCTGAGGGATATTTACAGCTAGATTTACTGGTTTTAAATTTCATCATAATATATTTAAAACCAGAACTCCCACTGTTCGTAGTTTCACAACTTCTCTAGCAAATGCCCCTCAAAAACAGTCAGATTTGACGAATAAAAAGCTGTTTTGGCAGCATTGTTAAGGGTCGCGCCCTGGCTTTGCACTTCCGTTCGAAGGGTTGTCCGATTGAGCACAAGCGAATGCAATTGCCAAAGTGGCTTTTGGCTTTTAGCCGCATAAATTACGCCAGTGTCTGAACAATTGGCCAATGGCTGCCTCATTTGATTGGCCCGCATAAACTTAATTAATAGCCTTACGCAGAACATGACATGCGATAAATGCGATAAATGCGAAAATGAAATACGAGCCATTCGCTTAGGGCAATCAAAGCCGTTGTTAGCGTTGTTAGCGGTTCAGCACGCACTTGGTCACAATGACTTGGAGTTTGGGCCAACGCGTGAGCCTTTTACATTGTCGCTTCCTGGCCCAATTGAAACGAAGTACACTAAAAAGGAATGTATTAGCCATTTCCGGCTGGGCAGCTCCATAATACATCAAGGACAGCGTCTTGGCCTTGTCAGAGCTGAACACTAGCCATATATTCAAATTACGCGCCACTTTGCAGCCAAACAAATATTTAGAATGCAACGCGCGGCATTGAACTTGAAATGTTTTCACTTTTGAAGGACGCTCGAGCTGGATGTAAACAGCGTGTAATACAGCAACTGAAATTAACCTTGATTAGAGCCAAGTGCAAGTGTAAAATGGATTGCATATTAATTGCCACTTGCAGCACACGCCGCAATTAAGCCGGGCAAACATTGTGGACTGGACGCCGACCTGGATGCTAATTACCACGTCAAACGCAAAACGATTTGACTGCAGCTCAAGTGGGGTATGCCGCGGTTGTGGGCGGGGGTGTGTCGTCGGCGGAAGTAGGTGCTAAACGCCAGTTAAGCCCGTTACTCCGCTAGGCCCCTGGTCCGTTAGCGCTTAATGGCATCTAACAATTGATACTGATCAGGCTTTCCTGTAATTGCAGTCGGATTTTTTACGCTTTTTTTTTGCTTAGCACTTGCTGTTGCGCCTTTGCTGCCTGACACGCAAAGGTCTGAGGAAGATATTCCTTTAATATGAATTTAAATATCTTACGGTGCTTTAAAAAAGTACAAAAGGGTCTATTAAGTAACACCCAGCCACTATAAGAGTTAGATCATGTTAATTGTAATAACAAGCTCACTTGCTACTTGAGCACCCACTACACTTCTGCACCACACGACTGCAACCACTGCACTGTAATCAGCAAACGCTGCTGGGTACCGCTTGGCCGCTCTCCTATTTACTCGCTCTGGCTCACTTTCTAAGAGAGCGCGTGATCGGAATAACAGTTAAAATGGAAGGCGGATTAAATCGCTGTGTTCTCCATTAACTCTTTTCGATAGCTTTTGAAAGCGCGCTCATCTATCAAAGCTTTTGAACCGCTTAACTGGCAATTCTCCTATTGAATTTATGATGCATCTTAATGAAATTTATGATGTTATCTATCCCATAGACCCATGCATTTTGCCATTATAACGGAAAGCATTCTTGGTCTGCAGCTGTTGAGCCTGAAGCGCAAAACGTCGCTGCTGAAGGAGCAGGAAAGCTACCAATGCCCCTACGGCCTGAAGACGCAGCTCCATCCGCTGATATCGCTGATGCAGCACACGAGCGCCAACATGCACGACGTGAGCAATAAAATCATTGGCATTTGCCAGCACCACGACCAGGGGTAAGTCATTAAAGAGTCGCAAGTCATGGGAAAGAAATTAATTAATAATTTATTAATCCACAGCATACGCAAGTACAGCATTGAGTACCTGCGTCCGGTGTTTCTCTACGTGCTGTGCAATCCGCAGACGCTGCAGGACGTGAAGCCCATTTGGACATGTCTGCTGGGCTTGTGCCAGAGCCAGCCGGAGGCGCGTGCTCTGATGCAGGAGCTGCTCTCGTGGAGCAAGTTCAACAACGCCAGCACGTGTCTGTGCACCAGCATTCTGGTGATTGAGGCCATCGATTACTTTCTGCAGCAGTCGGATCATGCGCAGTCCATTGACTTGTGCATTTATCAGGCGCTGCTGATTAAGCAGTTGGCCAACTTTGGCATTGATCCGCGTCCCAGCCTGCAGTGCCTGCTGCGCGTGTTGCATGCAACGCGTGAGCACACGCGCCATCATTATCACGTGCTGCTGGTGCTGCTGGCCGAATGCCTGCATGTTTTGTCGCCCTTCTACCTGGCGGATCTGTTGCGGATTATGGTGTTCGTGGTGGTGCAGGAGCGCTGTGGCCATGAATACATTCTGAACATGTGTCTGGACGGCATCATTCAGTGGATGTCTCAGACTGCATTCATTCCCGCCGAGGGTCTGGCCCTAGCCCATCAAATTGTGCAGCGCATACTCGAGCAACAGCAGCCGAAAGAGAACTCCAACGCTGCGGAAGACTTTCCGGCACGCATCTGCACCAAGGAGCTGCAGCCGGCGCATATGCGCTATTATCATCCAGATATTGCGATCGCCTTCGATCTGGCCAAGCTGGTGGAATCGTTCGATGCCTCCGAGAGCCAGGATGTCTTTGCCTTTGTCGATGCGCTCAATGTCAAGGCGAACTCCACATTCTGCCAGCGCCTGCATTTGTTTCTGCGTGCGCTCTTCCTGTCGCGCGAACCGCCTGTTGACTGCTGGTTCAAGATCTACGAGGTCATACTGCAGATTGTGAAGGTCAACGAGCAGATTGCCTACGATTTTCTGATGACCTACATCTTCAAGCTGGCGCACGAACACAATCCGGAGCTGCAGCTGGAGCTGCTGCGTGGCCTGCCCAGCTTTGCCGTCAACAAGGTGCGTTTAAAGCTCAGTTTTATGTCTTGAACTAATGTTTGGTCTTCCTGCAGGATAATGTGCCCATGATACTGAACACCATACGCAATTTGTCCACGGACAATGCCAGCTTCTGCGTGGATCTGTATCTGCGTCTGTGGCGCGTGGAGACGCGCACGTATCCATTTTTGTTGAAGCAAATTGCGCAAGCTCTGCCGGACAGCGACAAACGCTGGGAACTGGAAATTGCACGCACGCATGCCATGCGTGAAATCTGCCAGGAAAAGTGCGGAAAATATATACAAACTTAACTGTTATATATATTAATTTGTCATTCTTGCAGACCCACCTTGCATGGCTCGGAGCTGCTGCCCCATTTGAGCCACACGCTGAACAGCTGCACCGACGAGGCTGGGGATCTGGCCACGTCCCTGGCTCTGGATGCCATCTACGCCCTATGCGACAGTCATACGGTCAACATTGCCTCCACCTGGCAGGCCTTGGGCAGCAAATTCCGTGCAGAGCAGCGTCCGCAAACGTTGAAGTCTCTGTATCATCTGTTTGGACTTGTGCCGCTGCTGCAAACGCCCACGCTGGAGTACGACAAACTGGCGGACGATGCGCTCGAGCAGCTGTGGCAGGCAATTAGTCGTCCCAGCACAGATGCCACACAGGTGCGCAACGCCTTGACGGCGCTGAAGCAGTACGAGCCGGGCAACACGATGAGTCTGCGTCACATTCCGCCGCAGTTTCGCTTTGAGATTGTGGGCGGCGGCGGCGCAGCGCGGGAGGTGGTGAATCTGCAGCAGGAGGAGGCGATACCGGGCGAGGTTTGGGTGCAGCTGCTGCAAAAGATACGTCCCGAGTGCGGCGACGCTGCCGCTGATCTGATTGCGCACTATGTGGCCAATGAGATAAGCGCCTTTCGCAGCGGCGTCTACCGCTTGCCGGAGGGCAAGCCGGAACCTCGCAAGATTACGGGTCTCTTTGCCACCAGCTGCCTGCGTGCGGTCAGCAATTATCTGGTTGCTCAGTCGAGGTTCGGAGACTACGTGCCGGAACCCTATGCGGTAACCTTTGCGCTGCGTGCGCTTTCGAAGCGTTTCAGCAAACCAATTCCGCCCATGGACTGGAGCTGTCTGACCAGCTTCTTTCACCTGTCGTTCGATGCCAGAAAATACTGCATCATGATCGCCAAGAATCAGGCGTTGCACAGCGGCACAGCGCGCAGGCTAATGGAGAACTTCCTGGTGGACTTCGAGCCCAACTGCTTTGAGGAGGATCTGCTGCTGCTGTTCTCCCTGCTGCCGGAGATCAGCAACAGCGTCAGCCTGCAAATACTCAAGAGCTTTGCCGAAAAGGTTGCGGTCTACTGCTTCAAAGAGTCGCAGCTAAATGACTTTGCAGAGGGTAAGTTTAGAAGACATGTTAAATAGTAAATAAATAAATCATTTGCTTGGCAGGCTGCCTGTTTGAAAAGTTCTTGGACAGCGTCAAGTACATCTACACGGACAAGTGCGAAATACCCGAGGTTCTGGATGTATTCACGCTGATTGTGGAGCGCTACATGGACTCCATGAATCTGGACTCCCGATTATTTGAGCGCTACACAGAGGTTGTCTCCGTGCTGCATCCCAATGCCATTGATGGTTTAACCACGCCTGCCAATTGGTGGGAAACCCCCGTGGGCAAACTGAAGAAGGCCACCATCATACGCTGCTATCTGGTGCTGTATAACGATAAACTGCCGAATCCCCTAAAGTGGCTAACGCCCATTATCGACGCCTACGAGCGGCGGGAGGAGGAGCGTCTCTTCTTCTACCGCCATTTAGCTTCCACTCTCTACGCCTTCGACAGCGATGAGCATGCCTGCAACTGGATAATGGAGATCTTTCTGGAAATTCAAATGCTGCTCGCTGAGGCATCCAATAAGGAGAAAATTAATAGAGCGCTCTATCTGCTGGATATATTTATACTGGCTGTGGATGTGCTCTCGGGCTGTGCAGTGCTGCTCGGCAGCGTCGACGTGGTGGCCACCAATGAAAAGGAACGCTTTACGCTATTTCCGGAGAGCTTGCAATATCTATGCGAGCATATATTTTGGAAGGATCAAGAAGCAAAAGTCAGACTACTTGAATTAATCATGTTTTATTTACTATAGCTTTTTGTGTGCTTTCAGATCTACGAATTCCTCTACAATCTATACAGGAATGCGTCCATACCACTGCCGTATGCGGATATTTTCAAAGAAGCGATTATTTGCTCCCGCAACAAGCCCTACTTCGATAACAAGGGTGTCTGGACCAAATATGTGGGCCTACGTAAATAGATTTCGAGTTATCCCACAAGAAATTAAGCCCACAGCATAAAGTGCACTTATTGTTACAGTTGAAGACAGTTTAAAGCCATTTTATAGCTTATTTTTGCTATATTTGTTGTTTCTATTAAAACTTTTATCACACAGCATTCAAATTAACTGAAGCTTTTGCAGCGTTGCCAGACTGCGAGTGCATGGCAGCGTCTGGCACGATTGCTTGGACCACATGGTATCGTGCGGCCGCCACAAGTGTCTGCGATTACATCGATAACCACAACGTGCGCATATCGATAGAATATCAACAATCCCAAATTATAACTATTATAAACTGCAATATGTTTCTGCCCATTATAATGAAACCCAATTGAATTCCATGTGATTAATTGATTAAAAATAAAAACAAAAATCAAATAAAGTGTGTGCAGCAGCCAAAGAGTTGATAACGCGCCCATCAGCAGCTGGAACTAAACGAGAACGTAAACAATGGACGATATCAAGTTGGCAAAGGTAATTAAATGCAAGTGTGTGTAATTCTATATGTATATTTATACTGCCGGACTTTGGCGAGAGAACTTGGCCAAAGAGCTGTTAGCTGATTGTCCAGCTGGCACACCTGTCCTGACCCACAGCCGTGACTCATGCGGCCCAAGATTCTGTTTTTAAATCGATGGTCAGCTGGAACCAATTCCTGCAATTCGACCCGGCCGTAAATACCCTAGCCAAAGTGTGGGGTATGGGGTAGGCGCGGCGCCAAGGGCGCGACAATAACGCCCACACCTGTTCCATCATAGCCACAATCATGACTGTAAAACATGCGCATAAACGGGACGTAAATAAACCCGAATTAGCCGCCTCCACAGACTCCCCTCTCTCATCACTCTCGCATAAAAATATGCTTAGCTTTGGAGTGGATAATTCCCAGCTTTATCCCTATTCCGTAAGCTTTTCTTAAGTTCAATTTTTGAGTTCTTAAAATGCAATTGGAATTTGCATAGTATTGCGTGTTAATTGCATGCAAATACTAAGTTATTATTGTTACTATCTGGTTAAATTATCATATAATTCCAGTGATTAAATTTACCTAAATTTAAATACATTAAAAACTGCTTACGTTCTGAAGTTGAAAAGGCAGCACGTGATAAGCTTTTATTTGTACGTGGCGAATTCTCATCGTCAGCTGCATGCGTTTGATCATAGGGTCACTAATTAAAGTAGAAATAATTAATTTAGGTAATTATATTTAATGCAACATATGCGAAAAATTCCCATATGGTATGCAAACTACTCTTGTGGCCTGCCAAAACACTGGCAAGCAATTCTTGGGACGCTCTTCACCAGTGTTGCCATTTTTTTCGAGAAAAGCACTCGGAAATATAGCCAAAAAAAAATTGTTTGCAATAAACAGTCAACTCTTGCTGGGCCAACTCTCGTCAGCTAGCCTGACTCTCGTTGGCCGAACGCTCGTTAGGCGAATTCTCGTTGGCTAAACTCTCGTTGGCCGAGCACTCGCTGTTCTGACTCCCGCAATTCCAACTATCGCTAGCCGAACTCTCTCTGGCCGAACTCTCTCTGGATGTAAACTCGCTGGCCGACCTCCCGCCGCCTCAGCTCTCGTAGGCCGAACTCTCACTGGCCGAATTCACAATGGCCGAACTCTCGTTAGTCGAACACTCGCTTATCTGACTTACGCAGTCCAAACTCTCGCTAGCCTAACTCTCGCTGGTCGAACTCTCACTTCAATACATAGACACAGCATATAATGGTATAAGGGAGACGATTTGTTGCAAAAATGGCTTGCTTATTTGCAGTTTTTAAAACGGAACTCATCACTGACTAAGAATATGAATAAATTTCCCTAAGCGAAGAGAGAATTTCCCGCAGCGTAAGTGAGAGTTGGCAGCAACTCGTCGGCTGGCGTAGCGTGCTTTTAAGCGCGCGTCTTTCGCAGTTGGCGCTGAGTTCGTTTGAAGCGGTCGTCGGGACGTGACGTAGGTCTGTCCCTAGAAAGCTGATAGCAGCAATAACAAGGTGTTACGTACACACAAACAAACATGAGTAAATATGTAGTGTCGTGGTTAAATTGGGATTTGTGTGCGTGTGTGCTTGCCGAAAAGTGAAAGTATTGCAAGAAGTCGGGGCACGCCCTCCGCCCACACGTATTCACGTGATTTGGTTTCTTGTTGTCGTTTACTAATTTAAAATCAATAAAACAAACAATAGCAAATACGAGCATTTCTTCTCTGGCCATGGATTTCACCAGATTCATGAATAAATTCAACGAAATTGAACGCCAACTGTCACCGACATCTGCGCTCCGCCTGAGTTTCGATAATATATCGCCGGAGAGCGAAGAACCCCCGGATGGCAAGCGGCTGTGGGGGGTTCCGGTGCCGCCGTTCGTCTCCGATAAGGTCGTCTCCTGGATCGAGGAGGAGTTCAACGAGCCGCCCGTCTACTACAACGGAAACTCTGTCCTCAAAAAGGTACAACAAAATCAGAAAAAACAACAACGCCAGCAGGCTAATTGTTCTCTGTTCGCCTATATTATGCAAATATATACGTATACTATGCATACGGAGGGTAAAGTAATCAAGAAGCATCCGAATCCCCACTAATTTTTGCGCTTCTCTTTGTTTAGCTGGCGAATGCCGCCGGCTGCGAAATATGCAAATTCAGAATATGCTACATACAGAATATGCTCGGCATTTGTAGGGTATCGGATGCATGTCCCTCTGTCTGTCCGGGAGAGCTCGCAACGCGAGCTGTGGGTACAGGGCGTATATATTATGAGATTTTATGCTCTAAAACCTACATTTTTTGGCCAAATATTGTCATGTTTGGATTTCTATGCATGATTTTGCAATATAAATCGTTTAATATTCATTTCTAAAAATTTTGGGACCACAAATTTTTTTTCAAAAAATTAAAATTTTTAAGGGGTTCCCCTTAAAATTTGCGAAAAAATTTTAAAATATTTTTCTTTTAGTTATTAATAGGGTTTTACTTTTGCACTCAAATTATTGATAAAAAATCACACCGCTTAAAAATCGGTTGAGTTTTGACAAAGTTATGATCATTCAAAGTTGAACGAAAATGGATTTTCTTCAAGGAGTGGAATACGTTGATGTTCAGTAAGTCAGTTAGTATAAACAACGTTACAGATGAAGATATAGTTTTACTAGTTAGTCTAATTATTAAATAGCAAGTCAGGCAGTTAGTTAGTTTGTCAATCAGTTAGTCGACAGTATTTTGAAAATAAATAAAAACATATCATATGAATCTATCGATCTGCTCGTTGAGCAGTAATGCTTCGTCATTGGCACGCTCCGGTCGGGCTTCTGTTGTTCTCCTTTATCCTCAATTCCGAGTAATTGCCTGACGTTGCATTGTTGCAGCTCCATGGGGCCGCATGGCAATCAAATAAATGAGGTTTCCGCGCAACCTTTTTACTGCAATTGTGCACAACAAACGTACAAATTTAATTTCTTTTTACGCAGAGCTGCGAATCTTTGCAAGTTTAAGAGAGTTGCGCTTTAAAATGATAAGCCAAGCTAAGAAAATGTTTCAATTATGTTAAGAAGACATAAATCAGACTTCTAAAGTCCTAAGTTTAAAAGAGAAGTAAAAATACTTGTTTTAAAATAAATGTAGATCTTAGTTGAAGGTCATTTTCATCAGTTTCTCTTTACCAAAAAATTACTCTCACTAACTTAAAGTTCAATTCAAACGCATTAGCTGGATTATCATCAATTCAGCAGCTCTGCTCAACTTTAAATATAGCACTTAACAGCGCATTTACAGCCATGTAACTGTTAACCTTTAGCCCTGCGCTTAGGACACTAATGAACGCGCTTATTTTTATATCAAATGCAATCAAATCCAATCCCCTAAGGCAACTTGATGAGCTATCAAAGCAAAAACGCTGGTACAACAGGGACAACTTACAACTCAGCAGGACCTCTTCCGATTTTTTTTCTCTTCCCCCCTGGAATGTCGGGAACTGAGGGAGTGGGGTCTGCTGTCCGTCATCGTGGTTGTTACTTTAAATGTAATCAATCTAAAACCCCAGCAAACTGTGTGTGCTTCCACTGGGGAAATTCCGTAGTTGTCACATAAATCTTGGCCAGCTCAATCCATCTTGGGTCGGAACTGATATCTGTTTTTTATGGGGTTATGCAGATAGACATTTAACAAGCGTAAAGACTGCTGTCTAACGTGTGTCAGTTGTTTGTTGTTTAAATTATTACTCTTTACCCTCTACCATTCGTATCTAATATCTTTAAGATACTTTTAATTGCCTGGCACTTGTTTAACTTTGGCTCCAAGCTTTTGCACATGTGCCAGAACTTTTGTATCTCGACTTTCAACGAGTTCAGAATTATTTACTCACTTCCTGCCGCTGCTTTGTGGCATGTCTGCGTGAGTGCATGTGAGTGTTTTTGAGTGTATTCAGTATAGCATTTTTGTATAAAACTTGCGCAAGTTTTGCTGCTGTTTTCATATTGAAATATGGCAACTTTTTAGCGTATAATTTATGCTGAAACTTTCTCATTGTGAACCCTATTAATCTTAATAACAATTTAAATTCGTTTTTTATTATATTTTGCATTTTTCAGGTGGAAAATGTGCGCATGATTGATCGCTACAACACCAAAAATCCCACAGTTGGCACTTTGTATCTGACGGCCACGCATTTGATATTCGTGGAGCCCGACAGCAACAAGGAGACCTGGGTAAGCAGCTTTTTCTCCCCCTCTGGCAACTTTACCCCACCGCACTTATGACATCATCATTTATTTTATGACCCAATTCAATTGTGCTGCCTTTTCTCCTTGCGTTTTCCTGCCCCTCTGGCTGGACAAGTTCACGCAAAAGAGGTTTATTTTTTTGTTTTCCTTTTTGGCAATTTCACTTGAAACACATTTTGCGGTTTGACTTTTAAGCAACTGTCGTTGGCTTGTTGAAAAACAAAAGCGAGACGTGCTTAAGTAATGCTTTTATTTTATCTTGCCTTATTTTAGATTCTCTTATATTATTTTTTATGAATGCTCGACAAACCGCAAAGGTATGCTATGTAAATATAAGCCGGAATTTCAGCTTATATTAAAAACACATGCAGCTGCTTAAAAATATTCCGTCAGCGCAACGTTTAGCAGCAAAATAAACCAGTAAAAACAGACCAGATCAGTCGGAGGAAAGACCACAGTCGGTCGTAACCGACAGTAGCAGCCCCTGCACTTTATGTTTCAATAATACAGAGTCGAGCAAATTGTCTGTTGCATAACTTCACTGTTTCCTATCCTATTCTTATTAAAGTAAACTTGAATATTAGCTACATTTCTAACAGATCTGCAGTAAATAGTCACTTTAAAGCCAATTTTAATATAGCTAGCATCTGTTTTATTTTATTATTTTCTGGTTTTAAGTTTATGGTTAAGACAGCTGCCAAGTTGGCGTCTTCTAAAGCGCCGAACGTGTTCAAATGTGCACTTTGCTTTTACTACAAGCTCCTGACCTCGCTCGTTAAACACGCCAGCAAAGGCAACAGCAGCTGCATGGCTAACAAAAAACCGCCATATGCATTCGTCATAGCACACAGTCAAAGGCACTCACACACACACAAATATGTATATAAATATATATATATGTTAGTCTGTCTGTCTGTGTGTTTTTTTAGCTATTCTGCTGGCCCACACTTCCGCATCTCTTAGCCTCAGAGCGTGCATAAAGTTTGCTTTTCGCC
Organism: Hypselothyrea guttata; assembly: GCA_035045125.1. Classification (NCBI taxonomy): domain Eukaryota; kingdom Metazoa; phylum Arthropoda; class Insecta; order Diptera; family Drosophilidae; genus Hypselothyrea; species Hypselothyrea guttata. The sequence goes on from JAWNNJ010001392.1 coordinate 114,411, forward strand.
AGCTCAAGGCTGCGGCTTTTTGCATATGAAAGTTGCTTTAAGCTGGGCTTTAAGTCTGCACTTGGCTGGAATTTAATTAAATTGTGTTTCTGCCATTGTTTTGCCTAACAAAACATGCCTAAAATACACACATTGCGCATACGCCCCATTGCATAAATACAAATTAAAATGCCTCCACACAGCAGTATTCCCGCTGCGCCTTGTACACTGTGTGTTTTGTGCTATCCTGTGTGTATCTCGACTTTATTTAGCGCACAGAAACATGCATTTTCATTTGAGATAAGCCATAATAAAAACACTTTGCACAAAACGTGGCAGAGATGGAAATGGAAATGGAATTGTGTGTACTGTGGTTGTTGCTTGTCGTCGGCCAACAAATTGCCGCTTTGAGTTCTGAAATTGCTTTATAAATTGCTGTTGAATGACGGATTGTAAGTTTCGTATATATTAAACTCCAGTCAGACTATAATAATTTGGCCATAAATACAGCTTAAATTACTGTTGTCCTTTATATAAGATAGAAATGATATTGGGTTTCAAATAACTTTAAAACCTAATACAATATTTTATACTCAATAATTATTATTAATAGGTTCTACTCTTAGCTTTACAAAATACCAAACCTATATTTTTTTAGGCAATTGGAAAATTTAAAAAATAAATTTAGATTTTAAAGCATAAATGCTGAAGACATATTTTCTGTTGCATACCCCAGGGGTGAGAATTTCTATTGAACCCTAACATTCGCTTTTTTATCGAAAACGGATTGAAATTTGTATTATTGTGATTAGCCATAAAAAGAACTAGAGAACTTTCATTCTATTTCCAATTATTAATATTATTATACTATAATATCTCTCAGCCCGTCAGCCCGGTCGCATCTGCTGTTTAATTGCGAATTCTTTACAAATTTTACACGTTTCATAATTAACATTTTTACAGCCTTTGAGCTGCAGCGAAGCGTGTCGTTTTAATTGCTGCAACGTATTTAAAGTGTATCAATTATGCACTTGCCACAAGTGGCAACAAATGCCCATATTAACCACTGCCAAGTTGTTAATTAAAAGTTAGGGTACTCCCGAGTGTGGCAATTATGTGGGTGGACTAACTATCGATTTTCTGCTTCATGTCATAATCCCTGCTCGTCGTCCGTCGACACTTAATGAAACAGTTGCCCTGAGCCCTGAGAGGGCAAACTCTGTTTCAGTTTTAGTTTGGTTGAGTTTTGAGTGACCCTCAGGGCGGAGAAACTATCAACTGTTGTGGCACGTAGTTCAGGCCAAGTTCAGTTGAGTTATTACGAGCTCTGAGATTGTCAGTTAAGCTAAGTTCCATTATGCTTTGATGGACATTACAGATTCTGCACATGCACATTGCCAGCATCGAGAAGCTGCCGCTGAGCACCACCGGCTCCCCTCTTCTGATACGCTGTAAGACCTTCCTGTCGGTCACATTTGTCATACCCAAGGACTCCGAGTGCCATGATGTCTATACTTCGCTGCTCAAACTCTTTCAGCCGGGTGAGTTGCACAATCTCCAATCAGCCAGAGATTTTACTTATCAGCAACGCTTTTCCTGCAGTTTCCATCAACAAGTTGTACTGCTTCAACTATCAGCCCGCCAAGGATGATTTCCCCAAGAACGCCGGCTGGGATTTCTTCAAGCTGGAGTCGGAGTTCCGGCACATGCTGGTGCCCAACGACAACTGGACACTGTGCACCATGAACGAGAAATACGAGCTCTGCGACACGTATCCCCGGCAGTTCTATGTGCCCAAGGAAGCCACCAAGCTGATGCTGATAAGCAGCTCACGTTTTCGCTCCAAGGGCCGCCTTCCCGCATTGACCTATTTGCACAACAACAAGGTAAGGCATAAAACGAATTTTCGTAGGGGTTTCGCTTTTGAGAAAGACTTTAAAAAAGAGAAAAGGTCGCTGGCTGTTTGACTAGCAACAACTTTTTCGTTTCGCTTGTGCTCTCTGTCTCCGATTTCGATCTGAGAAAGAGAGAAAAGATAATATCGATGCCTTGCTCAGCTAATGAGCTAGCCTATATCATGGCTTACCGAATTTTAGGAAAGGGAGAGAAAAATCGACCGCAGTTTGAAAGAAGACCAAACCGAACCAAAACGATGTTGGAGAGGTCTTCTTGGGACTTTTTGCAACCTGAAAGAGTGTTTTTCTGCGAGCTCTGGCATTTTAACTAAATGAAACGCAAACATTTACATTTCTTATCCATCCATCTATCTATCCACAGGCATCCATATGTCGCTGCAGCCAGCCGCTGTCCGGATTCAGCGCCCGCTGCCTGGAGGACGAGCAGATGCTGGAGGCGATACGCAAAACGAATACCAACACCGACTACATGTACGTGGTGGACACGAGACCACGTGTAAGTAGAGATAACAAAATTCAAATCCAACCGAATATGCAAAAAGCAATTTAATCTGTTGTTTGTGCACAGATCAATGCCATGGCCAACAGAGCCGCGGGCAAGGGCTACGAGAACGAGGCCTTTTACGAGAACATCAAATTCCATTTTCTGGGCATCGAGAACATACACGTGCAGCGCACCAGCCTGCAGAAGGTGCTGGAGGCCACCGAGCAGAAGTCGCCCACAATGAGCGCATTTCTCAATGCCCTGGAGTCGTCCGGCTGGCTGAAGCACATACGCTCCATCTTGGACACGTCGAGGTGAATAAATAATCTGCCTTCGGGCCGAGCTCATAATTCGCTCAAATATTTATGAATTGTTCGGCTTGCCTTTGCAGTTTCATTGCCAATGCCGTGGACAAGGGCGTCTCCGTTGTGGTGCACTGCTCCGATGGCTGGGACCGCACTGCGCAGGTCTGCTCGCTGGCGCAGCTGATGCTGAATCCGTACTATCGCACAATTAAGGGCTTTCAGGCGCTGATTGAGAAGGATTGGCTGGCCTTTGGGCACAAGTTCAGCGAACGCTGCGGCCACATACAGACGGATGCGCGTGAGGTGTCTCCGATCTTTACGCAGTTCCTGGACTGCACCTGGCAGCTGATGTCGCAGCGCAGCGAGTCCTTTGAGTTCAACGAACGCTTCCTGCTCATACTGCACGATCACGTGCACTCCTGCCAGTTCGGCACCTTTGTGGGCAACTGCGAGAAGGATCGCCTCGATCTGAAGCTGGCCGAGCGCACGTTCTCCCTCTGGGGTCACATGGCCAACCATCTGAACGAATACATCAATCCGCTCTACAAGCCCAACATAGACGAGTCCATCAAGGCCAATCTGGCGCCGCAGTGCATCAAGTACGCACTCAAATTTATTTAAAATTTAAATTAAATTTGTAACAGGTTTTATCCTCTAAAACTTTAGATTCTGGCGCGGCATGTACAGTCGCTTTGAGAGCGGCATACATCCGCGTGAGCCGCTGGGCGATCTGCTGCTGGACAGCAAGGAGCACTGCAACTCGCTGGAGGATCATGTGCAGCACTTGACCAAGCGCATTGCCAGCTTCAAGAACTACATCTCCAAATCCGCCAAGAAGCTGCAGGATGCGACCACAGCAACAAATACCAAAGCCGGCAAAGAGCCAACATCCAGCGAAATCAATGATAACAAGTAAATGTTTAAGCTAATATTTAAATAGATTTTTAAATTTTAATTATGACGAATTACTAAATGAATAACAATATTTATAGATACAATTACGACAAGAAGCTAAGCGAATTGTCCGCCGCTGACGATGATCATCCGCTGAATGCCAGCAACATGTCCTTTGCCAATCTGTCGCTGAATGCCGAGCAGGCGACTCCTCAGCTGCTGACCGAGGAGATCTCCTCCGTGGCGCTGGACTGGAAGCCCATGCGCAACGTCACCGCCTGCTCCTGCTCCACGCCCTTTGATCAGTTTAGCAAAAAGGTAAACCCCACATTAATCTGCAGCTACATCTTACTCACATATTCGTATTTCAGACACATTGCTGGCGCTGTGGGGATATCTACTGTGAGCGCTGCATTGATAAGAGCATGCCGCTGCCCGGACATGATAGCGGCAAGCCCGTGCCCGTCTGCCGCGGCTGCTTCCGGCAGATGCAGAAGCAGAGTCCGTAGAATCAAACCGCAAGAAGCTAGTTGTAAATTGTTGAGCATATAATGTGAACAGCTAGACTGTGAGCTGGCGAGAGTGTGAGTTTTGTTTTTGGGTGCGTTCCTGTGCTAGGCAAAAGATACGGATACAGTTACAGTTACAGCTATATATATATATACAAATTATATTCAATTATATTACACAAACCTTGTTGTTGCATTTGTAGTTGAAGCGCACACTCAACTCGCGATTTAGAAACGTATTTGTGCGCTAGTTAAAACCACATTCGAGCCGACTTTGGCTTCCGGGCTTCAATGTGATCCATAGCAGCTGGCTCTAGTTGTTTAAGTCGGGCACAAAACTATTTTAATCTGTTAATTTTATATCAATTGTAATTCCTTTGCAACTCGAATATTTCGAACAACTTTTGTTTTATATTCCATTTAATTTTTAAAGAATTGGGAACAGAGCTTCTGCCTCTGCACCTGAACACAAACTCACGACAGAAAGTACAACTAAATGCATATTTATAACTACACTTAGCCATTAGCAAAGCAAGAAATCAGAAGCTGCATGGATTTAGTAGAGATAATACGAATTCCAAACTATCAATACGTGTATACAGGCAACTAATTGTCGATCCCAAATGTTTGATCAATATGTAATAAACAAAAGTATTTATTCAACAACGGATATTAATTTCATTTTGTCACAAATAGAAGTATTTATTCAGCCAATCCTATTGATAAATAATATTTAATTGATGCAGAGACAGAAGAGAATCGTCGTAAAAAGAAGCGTCTATTTAACAATTGTCAATCGTTCAACTAATGCAGCGACAGAAAACTAACTCAATATCCAATCTCCGGTTTGATTCGCAGAATCACGGGCACGCTGGTGCAGGGCAGAATGCCCACCTCGGTGACCACGGCGCTGACCAGTTCCGGTGGCGTTATGTCGTAGCTGAGATTGAGCGGCGTTAGCCGGCTCTTCTTCCAGTTGTTCAGGCAGCACTTGTCGTTCCTCACCAGCTGGTTGGGATCGCACAGCTCGTTGTAGACAATGGCGTCGGTCTGGAAGCGTTCGCTGAACTTGTGCGTCTCGCAGCAGACCAGCACCGGCACATTGTGCGAATTGGCCACCAGGGCCACTTGGGCGGTTCCCGTGCGCGCCATCACGTAGCCGTTGGCCAGCAGCGCGTGGGCGCCCAGCATCACTTTGGTCGCCTCCGGCATCACGTAGCCGACGGCATTGATCAGCACGTAGGTGCAGGGTATGCCGTGCGCATGCAGACGACGCAGCATCTCCTGGCCCTCGCAGAACGGACGCGAGTCGACGACAATGACGCGGAAGCTGACCTTTCTCCGCTTCGCCTCCTCGCAGATGAACTGTATCAGCGAGGAGCAGGCGAAGGTCAGCAGCACATCGCCATCGGCGATCTTCTCCTGCATCGAACTGCTGATGGCCTGCGCCGCCTTGCCGATCTGGTTCTCGATGTACGTGTCCACGAAGTGCACCAGCAGCTCCTTCAACTGCAATACAAATTACGTAAGTTAGAAGGTCTAACGAAAGAGAGAAAAACTTCTAAAAAAGCAAAAAGCTCGCTCGCTATCCGACTAGTGCTCTTTGTCTGCGATTTGGTTCTGAGCGCAAGACACGAATCGATCTCTCAGAGTGCCCGCAAAAGAGCCTAATCGTAGCCTGCTCAGCTAATGAGACTCGGAGAGAGAACAAGCTCAGAAGCGGTCGATGTGTTCTTTATAGTCGAGCCGGCTACCCGCTGCATTACTTGTAATGCAGGAGGTATGTTTGTAGAGCCAGCAAGGAGAGCGGCTAAGCGCTGCCTCGGAGCTTATGCATAGAGAGTGTTCTTTTTAGGCGAGCCGGCTACCCGCTGCATTACTTGTAATGCAGGAGGTATGTTTGGAGAGCCAGCAAGGAGAGCGGTTAAGCGCTGCCTCGGAGCTTATGCATAGAGAGCGGTCGATGTGTTCTTCTCCAAGAAAATGATCTCGAGCAGAGACACGATTCAAGAGAGAGGGAAAAATCGTTTGTAGGTTGAGCGACGACCAACCTAAAATCAAGCGATGTTCGAGCGGTCTTCGTGAGACTCTTATCCATCGTGTCAGTTGGAGAGCACAAGCAGAAGCGAGCTGTAATCAATAGAGATTTTTGTTGCATTCACCTCCGTTTCGGGCATATCTCCGGGCAGCTGCATCAGCTGGTTCTTAAACTGTTTGTAGGCGTTGGACACCGACACGGCCAGCGGGCGGCATTTGTGCAGATGATCCACATGGTACTTGACCGCCGCGTCCAGGCTGCGTCCGAACTCCTTCTTCGGCGGCGTCTGGAAGTCGTGCACCACCTGCCGCAGCGCATGCAGAAAGGCAATGCAGCGCGCATTGGAGCCCACGACGGTGCGTTGGGCGTATTGCACGCCCAGGCGCGCTATGAGGGGATGTATGAGCGGATCGTTGATGAACTGGCTGGCGTTCTTCTCGGCGCAGATCAGATGATTGAAGAGCTTCACCTTGAAGTCGCGCTCGGATTTAGCTGGCGAGCAGGAGGCGGACTTGGCTGGCGAGCATTTGGATGGCGACAGACTGTCCCGTTGCAGTTCCTTGGCCAAGCTCGGGTTGACGGCTGCCGGCGAGGTCTTGGCAGTTGCCACCGCTGGCTTGGAGGCGCCAGCTGCGACCGCGCCCACTTTCTTGCCCTGTGCCTGCCCCTGCGCCTTGGCTGCGCGCTGCGCCTCCTGCAGAGCGCGACGTTCCGCCTTCGTGAGCGCTGGTTTCTTCTAAAATAAAATATATATTATTTGTATATTGAGCGCAGCAGTTCAGTCGGACGCGCCCGACTGTAGAATACCCTGTTCCATACTTTGAATGTGCATAACTTTGTTAAAACTCAACCGATTTGCACGCGGTATATAAGTTATTAACGCACATTTTTCAATGTTTACAGGGTATACAAATGTAGGAATTATTTTGCTTATTGATAGGAATTGTGGCCCACCTTTTCCCCCTCTGCTGAGGCTTCAGTCTTGCTCGTAGTCTGCAGATTCTGCAGTTGCTGAGTCGCTGCATCGACATCGTTGGCTAAACTGGACTTGGCCGACTTGTCTGACTTGGCTGCCTGCTTGGCTGCCTTTTTGGCCTCCCGCTCGGCTTTGATTTGATCTCGGCTCTTATCAGCTGCTGCCTCAGCTGTTGGTCCATTGCTCTGGGAGTTCAAGGCTTTTACTTCCTGCTTTGCCGCATCATTTGTGCCTGTTGCTCCTCCAGACGTCGTCGTCGTCATCGTCGTCGTCAGCTTCTTTGTTATGGTTGTTTGCTCAATTTCGGTTATAATCGTAGTTGCTGGCTTTGTTATTGCTGTTGTTGCTGCTGCTGTTGTTGTTGTTGTTTCAGCTGTTGTTGGCTTTTGCTTTTTGGCCAGCTTTGCCTGCTTCTTGGCCTCCCTCTCGGCCATGATCTGCTCGCGGGTCTTCTCAGCTGCTGCTGCTGCATTCTGCTGCGGATTGCTGCTGGCTTTATGCATTTCAGGCTCGATCTGTGGCCGATTTTCGTTATCTTCCAGGCGATTGCGTTTGTTTCTTGGCCGATTGCGTTGGCGTTGTTTCTTCTGCTTGCCGGCGCCAGAGAGCGAAGAGTGCTGCAAAGCAGTTTAAATATATATTAATAATATTATTAACTGTGCAGATAAAGCCAAATGAAATGCAAACTAAATAAAAATGCAAAATCGGAAATGGTAAATAAAGCCAAAATACTACCTGTTGGCCAGTTGGCGACATTATGATAGCTTGAAACGACAAGTGCTTAGCAGATTAATGTTGGGCAATCTATCTATAATTAATGGGGAATATTCTTAAATGTTTATGTTTCACTTACCTTATTGAAAATTTGTTGAATTTGTTGAATTTGTTGCTGCGGCTTCAATATCGTGCACGATGGCAAAAGTTACCAGCTGGCTTCAGAGCTGACGCGTTCAGCTCAGAACCGGTTCGATTGCACTGCTCCGCAAACGGAACTAGCGAACTGTGTGTATGCACGGTTGCCACTTCAAAATATAGTAAGGCATTGAAATAAAAAACCAAAATGGAATATTTATGAATGCAACGAAAATTATAAAATAATAATAATTTATTAATTTATAATAGTACAATTTTAAAATCCGTTAAATTGGCAACGATGCTGCTAACAATTTAACATAATTTATTAATATTGTTTATTAATTAATTAAAACCCGCTGAATTGGCAACTTCAACCAAATGTGCCAACAGCTGTATGCAGTCAATTAAAAGCTGCCTGCTGTGCAACTGAGGTATTTTGTTTGGTATTATCGGCACACGCTCGATCTGGCAGCGCCGCGGAAGCAGAATGTTCACTGAGGTCGCAAGGAGCGCATTTATCGCTTCCTCACGTGTAATCGGCAAAAGATTATTCCAAGCGAAGCTCGCAACGTCAGCAGTAATTAATAGCAGTAACAATTATTGTGGACAGTTACAGGCGCAGCGTCTAAGTGCAAGCAGCTCAAACATGTTCCAGACCGTCGTGAAGGGCGAGACAAATTCGCCAAGCTACAGCCTCTACTTCAGTAAGTAAATGCCAATAATTAGCCGCTTATCTCCTAAACTAAAATAATATTTGCTATACGCCTGTGGCAAATTAAAGCACACAATTATGCAACAAGTTGCCGTTGTTTCGTTGTTGCATCAGATTTAATTAAAACTCGCCACGCTTTATCAGCGTAAAAGCCGCGTCGTGACACTGGGCAAGGTGAATCAGTCAAATCGTCAAGTGTGGACTTTAAAACCGCTATCTTTATTGATACTATAATATATTATGATATACTATATAGATCTTACAGCGCACAGTGTATATCTTTGTTATAAACAATTTCCAGAAGCACAAAACTTACCATGACAGCAGAGAGGCCCACGTCCACCAGTCACTGCTGCCAAATGCGCTTTTTTTTCGCCAGATCTGGCTGTTTTTGATGAGCATTTGTTAGACAAATGCTGAACTGCGGCAAGCGGCAATTTTGGCTTTTTTTCCAAAAAATAATTCAGCGCTTACCTAAATTTTACAAAGTTTACAGTCGGATAATTATTCTGAAGTATGTACTTTAAATTAAGTGTTATGGGCAAATATAGATCAAAATTTTAAACAGGCGTATAATTGTTATTTATTTAATTATTGGCCTGTTTAAATACTTTAATCGATATTTGCCCATAATACTTTATTTAAAGTACATACTTAAGAATAATTACCTGTTTTCTACTTTTTAATTTTTTTTTTATACCCTATACCCATTGAAAAATGGGAAATACAGGGTTATTAACTTTGTCAAGACAGGCAGAAGGAGGCGTGGTAGACCCAACAAAGTATATATATTCTTGATCAGGAGGACAAGCCGAGTTGATTTAGCCCTGTCTCTCTGTCCGTCAACATACAAATTTTAATTTAATTGGTCCATTATTAAAAAAATTATGATTAATTAAAGATCTTTATTTTTTTTTAGTAATATTAGTACGCTATACTATATATAATAATATCCCGTAATATACCGTTTACACTATAGTTTATAGTTTATACAAAAGATCAAACTGCGGTTTCTTTGTTATTTTTGTATTTTATGAACTGGTTCGTCATTTGTACGAACTGCTACATCATTTGAATGACATGGCATTCAAATGACGTTATTTCAGTATTGAATGAACCGGTTAAATGACTTTTATTTTTGTATTTTATGAACTGGTTCGTCTTTTTCAATAAATGGTTCATCATTCGAATGATAGAGCACATTTGTGCTGGAATATTAATTGCCCTATTTAAAGTTCGTCTGCCCGATAATCAAACAATTGATTGCGTGTTGGGCCCGGTGTTAATTGCAAACCTTTAATAATCTGTATTTAATTAGAGAACAACTGCGGCAATGTCATCTCCCCCATGCACGACATTCCCCTCTACGCCAACGAGGAGAAGACCCTCTACAACATGGTCGTGGAGGTGCCGCGTTGGACTAACGCCAAGATGGAGGTGGGTGAAAGCGACGGAGAAAGAGAAAGTCCAACTCCAACTCCGACATTTATCGATAAATCATTTGCATACACTCACAATTGCGTGTCTTGTAGATAAGCCTGAAGACACCGATGAATCCCATTAAGCAGGACATCAAGAAGGGTCGACTGCGCTTTGTGGCCAATTGCTTCCCCCACAAGGGCTACATTTGGAACTACGGTGCGCTGCCCCAGACCTGGGAGAATCCCGACCACATCGAGCCCTCCACCGGCTGCAAGGGGGACAACGATCCCATCGATGTCATCGAAATTGGCTACCGCGTGGCCAAGCGGGGCGATGTGCTCAAGGTCAAGGTGCTGGGCACCATTGCGCTGATTGATGAGGGCGAGACCGACTGGAAGATTATCGCGATTGACGCCAATGATCCGTTGGCATCGAAGGTCAACGACATAGCCGACGTGGATCAATACTTCCCGGGTCTGCTGCGTGCCACTGTCGAGTGGTTTAAGGTACAGACAGATGAATCAAATATATATATATATATACCTATAATAAATGGTATATTTTGCACTTCAGATCTACAAGATTCCGGATGGCAAGCCGGAGAATCAGTTTGCCTTTAATGGCGATGCCAAGAGTGCGGAGTTCGCCACCTCCATTATAGCCGAGACCCACAAGTTCTGGCAAACCTTGATGCAGCAGAGCAACACGGCCAACTCAGCCATAGCTTGGTTTGTTTTTACCACTTACTTACTATAATTTATTTAGTTATTAACCGCATTCACTTGCAGCCAGAACTTGACGCAGAAACACTCGGAGTGTGTCATAGGCAAGGAGGAGTCTGCCAAGCTTTTGGCCGAAGCGCCTGAGGGAGGCGAGGTGGAGGAAATTCCCGATACAGGTAAGGTTTACTATGTTCGCGCCAGGCTTTAGCTTATCCAAAAACAACAGCGCTACGTTATGTAAATTGGATATATAATCTTTGATATTAGATGCATGCTCACTAACCCCAAACAAAAACACAAACAACATGAACAAATTATTTCGATCTGCTGTAAATATTGCTATAATTTCCAAAAACACACCTACACAATTGGCTTTGCTTGTTATATATTTTTTAATTTTAATTCGTTATTATGTTTAATAAATATATATATTTACAAAACTAAATCCATTTAATCCAATCTCTTGTCTTGCAGTCGACACTTGGCATTTCATACACCTCAAATAAGGGCAAAGAGGTTTGAATTTCGACTCATGCTATTTTATACCATATACCATAAATTCCCCATGTTTGTAGCTGGCTTATAATGAAATGTTGTATTGTTGTATTGGAATAATCATGAAGAAACCACTCTAAATTGAATAAAGAATTGTAATTGCACCTGCTGTGTGAAAAAAGAAAGACGAAAAGAAACTTGGGTGCGGTCTCCACTTGAAATATACAGTTTTTATTTATATTTTACGACTAGATCCAAACAAGTTTAAAATTAATTAGGGTTTACATATCATGTAATATCGAAATATGCTGTGTTCTTTCTCTTTCAATATATTCTTTTTTGTGGTTATTCTACGCAATCGCGACAGTTTGTGGTTAGAATTAGAATTAGAATGTAAAACGTAAACGTAACAAATTAGCTTAAACTTATGCAAAAAATTTACAAAAAATATATAGGTAAGCGCAGGTTATGTATATAGTATATAATATATTATATATATGTATGTATATTTAAAGAAAACTTGTATTTCTGCTACTATTTGTTGCGTGTTTTGTTGTTTATTTACATCAGACATTGTCCTTTGTCCTTTGCTCGAACTAAACATATATGTATATAATATAAACGAAAACTAAACCTAAACAAATTGTACAAAGAAAACAAAATTAACGCTGTCTCCGATTTATGCATTTTGCCTGCGTATGAATAACTCTTGATATTTTATTTATGCTCGTTTATTTGCTGTTTCAATTTCAATTTGAACTTAAACGTTAGGTTAGGATTTCTCGTTATCGATAAGTCGTCGATATACCGATGCATCTGCTATCGCGTTTCGTTCGTGTGCCATGTTTGTGTGTATGCGTGTCGTGTGTCTGTGTCTGTGTCGGTGTCGTGTGTCTGTCTCTGAGAGTTCACATCGTATATAGTTAGATATATAAGTAGGGTATAAGTATAACTCGTATTTTAGTTGTTATTTCATTTATTTGCTCCGCCTGCTCATCATCGTCGTCATATTGCCTGTCTTTTCGTTTCCTTTCCATCCGTTCTGTTCGTTTGTTCAGTTTGGTGCTTCCCCTTTTTACTTGCGTCCTAGTGTATCACGCCATTCGTTGTACTTGTCCATGTCCTCGTGCAGCTGCAGCGAATCAACGCAGGCGTTGAAGAAGGGCGTTCCGAAGCAGTCTTGCCTGTACAGGAATAACGAAAAGTACCGTTAGAAATCATATTTTCGATTAGATTAATAGGGAATTGCTTCCGGTTCCAGTGTTACAGCTTTTTCGGCTGGCTGGCAGTCAAAATGCAAAAAATTGTTAGCAAAAAGTTGGCCAGTTGTGTTGCAAAAGTGCAAAAAACACGCAACAGAAACTGTTTTGGGCTTGTGACAAAAAACAAAATGAAAATTTCAACTGAAAACGTACCACAAAATAAAAACGGAAAGCGCGCGTTTTTAGTCGCGTCAGAAACGCGCCAAACATCGATTAACGCTGCTGCACTTGTTGCGCTCTCTCTCTCTCTGCTCTCTCAGCTCTCAGCTGGCGCTCTCTCGCAGTCGGGTTTGCTCTTGCTCTTGCTCTTGCTCTCTTTGTGCTCGTCGTTGTTGCATTCTAATTTCATTTATCACAATTTTGGGTGCCCTCAAATAGCCAGCGTTTGTTTTTCCTTTTGTTTTTCTTCATTATTTAACATAAATTTTTTTATAATTATTTTTCTGTCTCTTTTTTTTGCTACATTTTGAATGCAATCGATTTTGCCAAAGGATTTGTTGTTTGTTGTTTTTTTTTTGTTATTTTGTTTTGCGTTTTACACTAAAATATTTCATGGATATATAATTTCTCTTTTTTTGTTGTTTATTTGTTTATTTTTTCCTTTTCGCTTTGCCAACAAATTTTACGCTAATTACGTTTGTAATCTTTACTAAATAGCACAAAAATTTAATACATTTGCAAATACTTTCGTTCTTGTGGGTGCACGTGTGTGTGTGTGAAAGTGTTGTGTGTGTGTGAGAGAGTGTAGTTGTGTGTGTGTGTGTGTTGGTGTAAATGCTGCTTGGAATACGTGATACTCTTCTTTTTTTTTGTATGCTGCTTGGTCTGTTTTGATTTTATACAATACAAATAAAAAGTAATAATAATTATACATTAAATGAGTGTAAAAACAATGCATCTTTTATTTTACATATATAGTATAACGCAATAATAAACAAGGCTTAAGAATACTTGCTCGGCTTCCGCCATCTTGAATGGCGCTATACCGCTCTCTCGCTCTCCCCCCCAAATGTGATTCCCCTGCTAAACGTGTGTGTGTTTGTTTGTCTGTGTGTGTGTGTGTGCTCCCATGTTCCCATATCCCTTGACGCTTGTCTCTCGCTTACAACAAACGCGTAACGTTTCAATAAATTAATTAAAATAATTAAAATAATAAAGCATACAGTAATAAATAAGTACGAATTAAATTTGGGCGTTTAAATATTAAATTTGTTGTTGTTGTTGTTGTTCTGCTTGTAGTTGTTGTTGTTGTTGTTGTAGTTGCTGCGGTTGTGGTTCCAGTTCCGGTTCCGGTTCCAGTTCAACATATACAATATACATATCTATCAACTGGAATTTCGCGCTGTGTATTGTGTCACTGTATTTGTAATTGTAGTTGTAATTGTAGTTGTAGTTGTAGTTGTATTTGTATCTGTGTGTGATGGTGGGTTGTTGGTATTCCTCGACTGTGGGGCTAAGACCCAGCCACTTACGCAAACGAGATGGGCGAACCGTTAACTACTTTTATAAAATGCTGTAAACTTGATATTTCCTCCGGGGGTATCATTAGCACTTCGACGCATTTACCAAACCATTGGGAATCAAAGCAGTCTTTCCTAAAATACACACATCAAACGAAATCAACAAAAGTATACAACAGAAGAGGAAAATACACAAATGAAAATGGGTTAAATGAAATCAAATGCAAAATTACAATACAAATAGAATGGAAATCGTAAGGAAATCAGAAATCAGAAATCGAAAGCAAATCATAGGAAGTATCGTATCTATTTGTAGACAACAACTGGCTTGTGAAAGGGATAGGGCGAGCCGTTGATGACTTTCAGATATTGCTGCAGCTGTAAAATCTCCTCATCATCGATGAGCAGCACTTTAAGGCAATCTCCGAAGGTTTCGTGGGAGAAGCAATTAGCCCTGCATCAAATAGATAAGAATAACATTCAGCTAGCATGGATAGATAACATATATGTACATAGATAAGCTACGGATAGAACAACTCAAAATAGAAAACAGCTATAGCAGTTTTTTTTTTGTATACATTAAAATATGCCTTAATGTGCTTTAATATCCATGTCAGGGTCATCTTTCAAGCAATTTGCGACAGTTCGCCTTGAATTGCTTTCAAATTGTTGAGGACGTTGCTAATAGGGTATATAGCTTTAAGGAGATCTCTACAGCTATGTTCGATGTCTTGAAATTTGGTTAGTGTGCAAGTGAGAGCATAAATGGATCTGCTATGGCTTTGGATACTTACTTGCATAGTCGGTGTATGGTCGCTTCACGGAACAGCTGATAGCAATCCTCACAGATGCGATCCAGCCGGAAGAACATGGTCTTGTTGAAGATGCCCTTGCATTCCAGATCGAAGAAATTGCTGCGTTTCGACAGATTGTGATTGTGGGGCAACGCTGTGAATATGGGTATCAAGACAAGAAACAGCACCACCGAGATCTTTATGTTGCGGTAACACATCTGCAAAATAGATGAAGATATTACGAATTAAATATTTTTATTGCTATTTAAATTTTTGCTAATTTATAAAATATTTTGGAGCTCTTTTTCAGAGTACTCATAGTATTGTATGAGCTTAAAAAATATATATTTATAAAATTAAAATTTGTTTCTCTATTCCTTTACTGTTAATAAAGCAAATTCTGTAAGCTGTAAGTGAGTATACTTAACAGTAAATTGAGCAATGTTAACGATAACATTTGCTGCTGCTGATAGCGCCATCTGGCGTAAGTTTGCCTATGCCAATAGCAACCAAGCTGTCTGAGTCTGAACTCCTAGCTCTTATTTCATAGCATGACTCAGCTATGACATAACCCGATATTGCTCGCAATAATGTGCGATAATAAAAACCAACCACATCATGTAGTCATAAAGATTTCTAGCAGTGTACGAGGCTGTACAGTTTTATGTTGCTTTTGCTGGCTGAGCCTAAGTACCGGAAATAGTTTAAAAATAGCATGATCTGTTGTCTGGCAGGTCTATTTATAGAGCCCGAGAGTTGAGCTTCAGTTGGCGCTGGCAAACTGCTTAGTGGGTAAATGGATATGGGCCAAGTAGAACCTTGAAACCACAACCGCCACAACGGGTGGTCGTCGTCCGGCTTAATCTCTAAACTCAATCAAAGGCAGGGCGGGGCGGGGCAGGGCAGGGCATGAAGATCGTAAATCGTAACTCGTAGTTCAAGGTATCTAAAAATAGCGACTGTCTGCAACTGCAATTGCACAGTGTGTGCTAAAAATAAATATCCTTTCGCGTTGATCTTGCAACGGCCAACAAGAGGCAGCTGTAGCTGTAGCTGTATCTGTATCTGATCATTTGTATCTGCGGCATCTTCATAAAGGTGTCTGCAGACGTGTCTTGGCTATAAATAGATGCACAATTTCAATGTTTATTGCCATTATTATTAGCGTAAAGTGTCGACTTGGCTAATTTACGATTGCCACATAACTCATGCCTTTGGCTTGAAGCCGCCAAATGCCTCCGATCCGTTCGTTAGTGTTATGATTGTTTATCATTTTTAGCTGCGTAGTCGGACAAGCCCCCAAAAATGCCAGCACACATGCGTATATACATATACATATTTGCATGTTTTTATCAATTTGCTGCGTCAATCAGTCCGTCCCTCCGTCCATCCGTCCGTCCGTCCATCTGTCAAGCAATCAGTTGAGTCAGTTTCGGTTTCAGTCTCAGTTTCAATTTCAATTTCAATTGCCCAGTGTCGACATACATTCCAAACTATTGAATAATTTGATTAAAATTGCAAATTTTTCCATTGCGCGTCCACAAATTGTTCGCTGTCTGAAAAATTCGAGTGTGTCTGCGTGTGTGTGTGAAAATTCCGTGCCTATGAAAATGAATGAAAATTCAAAGCAGACACAGCGTCGCTATTTCGAACAACAGCAACAATATGCCAGCAATTTGTTCAAATATTTTCAATCTATTTTTAGAGTCTGTACATTAGAAAAGCACTAAAGGGTCTATTGGGTATTCTGAAGATTTAGATAGAACATAGAGATTTGTAATTTCGCATATTATTTTTAATAAAGTATTGCATAAAATTCGGTGATATAATAATAGATGTGGAAAGTAAGTGGAAAGTAAGCAGAAGCTTCACTTTGGAGGTTTGTACAGTAGGTTGCCTGGTACTCTAAAGTCGGTGGCGTTCGACCGATCGGTTTTCAGTCTCTTTTTGTTTCAACTTATCGTTCTATGAGCTTTTTTGTGCCTCTTTTAACGAGCGTTTCGTTTGGCACCTCCCGCTGATCGTGCTGAATGCTGAACGCTGTATGTTTATTTAAATTGATTTTTTATTGGCTTGTTGATGCTTTCAATTAAGTTGAGCGCATTTTTGTTGTCGTCGCTTTTGATTTATGGCCAATGGCCAATGGCTTCGATAGAAAAGTGGCCAGCAATGCAGAAAAACCAAAGAAAAGTTCATCAATCAGTTGCAAAATAGCCAAATGCTAGAAAATTCAACATTATCGCCATTGCTTTAGTATTTATTTTTCCTTAGAAAATACTGTAATTGGCAGCTGTTGCCGCGGCACGTGAGCGCCATAAAATACCAAATAGTACTAGGTAAATACGTAATTAACTAGTGTTGCAAACGTGCGTAGTTTAAGAGTGGCGCCAGTGCAACAGCTGCAGTTCTTCCCCTCTCCCACTCACACTCTCTCCGTCTATCTGTCTCACTCTCTGCAGTGATTACGTACGCGTTTCGAACATGTTTGTCGCCAGTGCTGCCAATTACGCCAATTAAGCTTAAGAACTCGGCGTTTTTCAGCGCTGCCAACTTGGCTTGTTTTCAGAATTCTTTTTAAAAACGATATAATAAAATTAAATATTATTTATTTTGTGTATTTACTGATTTATTTATTTGATTGCATTCAAGAATTGTTTATTTATTTAAAGCCTTCAGGCTGATTAAAGAATTAAATTCTAGACTACAGTTGTTATAGCCAGAGCATCTTTTTTTTTAAATATAGATTTTGCTAGCACTTTTTGCTGCAAAACTGCTTGCTGCTTTAAAGTAAAGTTTTAAGTTTTATTTGAAATTGATTTTTGATGCACATTTTATGTGTTGAAGCGACAATCGAGCAGCGGGATTCACAGCAGCTGCTGCTGAGATCGCATTACACACACACACACATACATGCACACACACACACTCACACACACTCAGACACGAAGTCCTCTGTACGCGCTAATTGGATTCGAATTGCACGATTTATGGGCAGCACTGGGCGAAGGAGCGGGCGAAGCGAGAGTTCCAGTTCCAGTTCCAGTTCGAATTCGAATTCGAGTTTAAGTTGAGTTTTGGATTGGGCTGAAGTGTGCCCGCCTGCAGTTCATGTTTATTTTTAAACCTTTTTCATAGATTGCATAATCGATATGGGCGTAATCGTTTATCCTTCGCTCTAACAGTTGTTGTTGTTGATTGGCTCTGATGGCGTCATCGTTGGGCAGGAGCGTACGAATTGCGAACGATTTATCGATTCCGATTGCGATGCCGATTCGATCATCATCGTGTTGCTGATGAGCATTAACATTATCGAAGAGAGCATGTGCTGGCAATTTGTTTGCATTGTGCTTTGATTAGCTGCCAATTGATTTTATTATTTGTCGGCACGCCGCTTTGTATCAATTTAAATAACTTTCTGTCTGTCTGTCATACATACAAGCAGTCGCATTATAAAGCGAAGACAGACAGCCCCCCCTCCATCACACAAATACACACGCAATTCGCCATGTTTTGTCGCCATGTCCAAGTCGATTTGCCCGATTGTAAACTATATACACAACTTTGATTTTGATTGCTCTCGCTGTGTGTGCGTAGATGCGACATTGAATGAAGTCATGAGCCAAAAATAATTATGGCAATTATTATGAATTGTGAGTTCTGGAATTCTGGAATTCTTCAGCTATCTTGTGCGCAATAGTTTAAAGCATTCAACACGGCCATAAACTGTTTTAATGCCTTGTCAAATATTTAAGCAGAGTTTCACCTGGCGCAGGAAACAACGTCTTATCAGTTGGCCAGTTCCAGTGTTATCTACCCTAATATACGACCTCTTAGCGGGAATTGGCAAATCTGTTTGCAATGCCCGCCAAACTGTGACTAAGTCAAGCGCGTGCATCGCGCATAAAAGCTAAAAAAAAACAAAGAGCATACATGCGTGTGTATTGGTGTGTGTTTAACGCTTGGCTACGCAAGCATGGCAAAGCTGCAGTTAGTACGAAAAATAAAAACAATCTTAATTGTACAGTGACATCTGATTAACATTCGGCTGTTAAGCTGGCGCCGCGCACTGTTAACATTCTGCAGAGAGCGCACTGGAAAGCAGTGGGGTTCTTGGGCTGTTAATGTTATAGTCTGCTGTTAATGTTGAACGAGAACGCTGTTGTAGCTGCTGTTAATGTTAATGCTAAACGAGAACACTGCTAGATCCGTACAGAGAGTTATAATGTTAATGTTTATGTTATATTCTGCTTGTTGTGAACACTTTAACAAACTGCTAAAACAACCCACTTGAGTGTTAAAACAACTCTCTAGACTGCATGGTACCATGACCAACAACAACAACAACAAAGCAGCAGAAGAAGAGGCATATAAACTGAAACAACGCGACATGGCGAGACTGCTTGGTACCAAAATAAACTGGCACAACTTTTGTTGGCTGTTGGCTGTTGGCTATCGCCTGTTGCTTGTTGCCTGTTGTGTGCTGGCTCTTGGCTCTTGGCTGTTGCCTGTTAGCAGTGGCCGGTTGGCTGTTGCGCTTGCGTTAAACGCTTGCTGTTAATTTACTAGACATGCGGCATTTGCATTCGGTTGCAAATGAAACTGGACGCCCCTTGTGGCAAGCGCAATTTAATATGCATTACATTTTGTTTGGGCATTAAATTAATAGAGCAGCGGCAGCAACAGCGACGGCAACGGCGACGGCAGCAGCGACTGCGCAGCGACTGCAGCTGCGGCTCATTTGCAAGATGGCGTCCGGCGTCTCTTTTTGTCGGCGTCTCTTTGTGAATGCCAAAAAAAGTCAACCAAAGAGCTTAGCCATGCTAACAATTAACCCCAACATAAACCAATTTAAAAGTTAAATCAACTGTTCTAAAAATAGATAAAGATAAAGAAAGAAAAAGTTTAAAAAAATAGTCACTTACTACTAAATTAAATAGAGAAGTTTTTTATTAGAAATAGAAAAGCTTTTCCTATGACCAAAAAATTTTCATAGCGACTTTAAAACAACAATTCTAGTAAAACGAACCTTTTAATAGCGGATTTTAATGATAAGTAATATACCAAAATTCGAGCTAAATAATTGTTTTTAGTGTATAAAAGTGTGTTTGTTTGAATTTCGCTCACTTTGTCTACCGCCAGCTGATGCCGATGAGCCTTTCTATGGCTTCCAGCAGCGCTGGCGCTGTCATAAAGCTGCATGGCGGCGCGATTGAATTGATTGCTGAATGGCTGAATTGTGCTCTGATCTGAGATCTAAAATTAGCGATTTGCGATCTGCGATCTGAGCTGTGATCTCTGGATCTGGAACTGTATCGGTAGCTGTATCTGTATCTGTGTCTGGATGCGATATCGTTGCGCGTATGGTATACAATGATTGAGATTAATCGCTGCACGTTTCGTAATAGTTGTTATATGAATTCAAACTTTAATTTGAATACAAACAGACAGACAGACAGGCAGACAAGCAGCGAGTGCAAGCTGTAGTGTGTATATTTGTCTTGTTTGTCAAGTTGTTTGTTTTTTCTCTTCTGTTATGTTTGGGGCTGCTTTCGTCAACTTGAAACCAAATCACAAGCAAATAAACTGCACAAACAGTGACGAAAATCAAAGGCAAACAACGAAACGACGAAGCGACAACGACGAAACGAAATCTCTCGACAAAATAACGTGTTAGTAGAAGAATTGCAAACAAAACAAACACCCGCGCGAGCAATCAACTTTCTTGGCAACACAAAATAAAACTGAAGATCGCAAAACCGTTGAGCTCTCGCGTTGCCTGTTGGCTGTTTGCCGTTGATGTTGCCACCGCTGCTGCTGCTGCTGCTGCCGTCTTTCTTATCAGCAGCAACACATACAACGCAAACACGAATCTATATATATACATACGTACATAACATTTGTGAGAGACAGCGACGACAGCGAGTCTGGCGTGTAGCTGTTGAGGCAGCGTCAGCGTCAGCGTCAGCGTCAGCGTCAGAGCCCAGCGAACCGAGCCGAACCCCAGCCAACTTATGCATATGCAAGTGCATGTGTATCTGTGTGTCTGTGTGTGTGTGTGGATCACGAATATTCACACACACACACACACGCACACTCTTGCGCATTCTCTCACTTATAGATGCAGAGTGGAACACCCAGGCGTATACGTGATGTGCATTATAAAAGCGTTTGACGCTTATCATGCGAGCCGCTCTAAACTACCAGTTGTTGTTGTTTTCTGACTGGTCAAGCCAGCAGCGTTTAACGTGGCCATTAGTCCTGCCTTTTGCCTGGCGGTGGAAAACGTTTACGGCATTTATGCAAAGGCAGAGCCAGCGACAGAGCCAATTATGTGGATCAATTACGTTAACGAGCAGCGTATAAGACTAGTTCAAATTTCTGCTAGCAACTAGCAGCTGTTAGACTTAACAGAACTGCAGCGTATGCTGTTAAAGCAGAGTTGTCAAATAGCTAGAAATATTTAATATTACAATTGCATTATTATTTTATATTATTTAACTGATTTATATATATCATTAAATATGTAAAAACTGAGCTATAATTGCCTCACTCGTAAACAATTAAAAACACTTTAATAGATTTATATTTAGAAAGTTCTTATATAACAAGTATTTCCCCTTATAAAAATGCTTTTATCATAAATATTTATAAGCCTTATAACAGTTAAATTATAGTGCTTAATAAGCACATTGCGCATACGTCGCGTTGATCGGGTTTGTAACTATTTAGTGTAATTAAACAGATATTCAGCTGAATACAGTCAGTGGCTGTGGACTATTGACCAGTTGAATGCGCTGATCATTTTCAGTTGTGCCAGCCAGTTGGGCGACTATTCGGAACACACAGACAGCAACAGCAACAGAAACAGAGACGGATAGACAGACATTCATAGAGTGCTCTACGACAATTGGCATTTTATTAGTTTAATTGAAAGCAAAACAATTTAGCATGCATGGAGTACCAAAAACTGGTTTACACTCGTTTCAAACTAATCAGATGAATGCGAACGCGAATACGAATGCGAATTGGATGTATACAAGTTTTGAATGCTGTAACGAGGAGGTACAGAAGCGTGTCAGAGGTTTCACTGTAAAGCAAATGCACAGACCGCAAACGCATATAAATTAAACAAGTCCATTGAGGAAATTATTTGCGAATAAGTGCAAGTATTTACAGCATTTGCCCCCGCGCTCTGATTGTGCCAGTTTGCTTTAAAAAAAAACAAAAGCATATAAATCACATAATTAAGTCTGATGGCTCTTTATTGATATTGCATTCTGTACATTTGAATTCAAATTCAAAATCGATGCGAAGATGCAAATGCAAAACCGCAAATCGTTTAACATTTAAACAGACTATATAAGCCCATTTGGCACAGCTGGACATTGCCCAGTTCCCCCTGCAAGTCATGCGCTTTATTTTTGATCAGACGGAATGATTGTAAGTTGATTGGCTGCCGCTCCAGCTACAGTTAATGCAAATTTAATGGAGCTATGTTAAGCGAATGTTGTTTAACAGAGGAATCTGCGTTAACAGCGCAGCGTTAGCAGTTTCAATATCATACTCCTAACAGCAGGAATCAGCATTAACAGCACAGCGTTAGCAGATTGCTGTTAGTAGATTCAAAATGGTTCTCTTAACATAGTTATGCTAAAAGGTATCAGTATTAACAGATTTAAAATGGTTGTCTTAAAAGAGAGATGCTTGCTAAATACAAAATGGCGACCCAATTGGCAAATAGCGAATGCCACAAAGATCATTTGTGACCGCAGCGGAAATGGCAATGAGTCACGGCTAATGCACGCGATCACAAATCAATTACAGCGAAACGGCCATTGAACGTGTGAATCAAAAGAATTAACAGAAAACACATAAAAACCCAAACGAAACGAATGCTAAGAATGCGAGAAATGCCATACGCTTTAAGTGTATTTCAGGGGAATTTTGTTTATAGATGCTGCCTCACTACAAGAAGCATTGTTTTCGTGGGTAATGGAAGGTGTGAAATAGCCAAATATTTACCACTCAATGTTGCCTACTTTTGGGCAAGACTTGTTTCAAAAACAATCTCAAAGTACAGGGTAACTGTTAGTTGGCTATGCCGTAGTTGTGCTTGCCAAGGACGGAAGAAATGTGTGAGGCTGCAAAGCGTCAAGAGCGTCTATATAAGGCCAAGACGTTGGCCAGCAAAGGGGAGCGGGATTAGGGGAGACTGGGCGTTCCGTTTGACGTCAATTAAAGTTGATAAATGAAAAAC
The DNA here is from genome assembly GCA_035045125.1 of Hypselothyrea guttata. Taxonomy (NCBI): domain Eukaryota; kingdom Metazoa; phylum Arthropoda; class Insecta; order Diptera; family Drosophilidae; genus Hypselothyrea; species Hypselothyrea guttata. Next base: position 137,491 of record JAWNNJ010001392.1, read on the forward strand.
TGCAAGCAGCAAGCTGCAAACTAGTTTTACAGCGATTACATGACACAAAATCAATCATTAACATTTGTATTTGGCAACCTGTTGTTGCCAAGTTAACTGTTGTTGAAGAGACGCAGAGACGGACAGCCAGAGAGACAGACAGCGGACAGGCCCCCCCCTTTGGCTGTGCGGCATATTATTACAATTAATATTTGCTATTACGCGCAGCATTGTGTCTAGTTTTAATGGCAATTTCATTCATTGATTGCTGCCTTTTATTGGCTTATTATCACTGTTAATTTGCCTAAGTTTTACGAGGCACAGCAGCAGTTGCCACTTGGCAGTTGCCACTTGGCAGTTGGCAATTGGCAGTTGGCAATCATAATAAAACTAATGAAAATCAGTTAATTAGTGCACTATGTGGATATAGAGATAAATATAGTATATTCGGAGTATGCGAAGTAGTTGCTATATGACCATTAAAGGCCAATTTAATGCGCAGACATCGGGCCATAAAAATGTGGCTGACAATGACAGAAATCGAAAATAAGTGAAACTGTTGCATCAGCCAATTTGAAATATGGTTTCCAACTGGCCATGATTACAATTGATTGTTGTGTCAAATAATGGAAATTGATGGAGTCATGCGGTCATAGATAAAACCCAAATATAACTGGGAATCTAGAAGTGTTATAATATCTTACACTCTGCTCTTTTTCTCTCTCTCTCTCTCTCTCTCTCTCTCTGTCTCTTTATCTGTCTCTGTCTGTCTGTGGGGCATTGAACTGTAAAGTCAGCTTTATAACGTGTCAGAGGCTGCATCTGGCAGCTGTTATGCCACATATATTACCCACCGCCCGCCCCTCTGCCCAACCGTCTGTAAGTACAAATTTATAAAAAACATGGAAAACATTTGCATATTGTGCTCGCACGCCTGGCAATTTTCAATTGGCAACATCAAAGCGTGGCAAATGTAAAATGTATCTGTATCTGTATGTATGTGTATGTGTATCTTTTTGCCACACATTAACCTCAAAGTGCGGTCGCTGTTACCAATCAGAGTCCACTTGATTGCCGCCGGCTTCTTGAAGCGCCTGCCAGCGACCCAAGCGATCGCAACTTCATTATCATGTTGCCAATACACACACACACACACACACACACACACACACACACACACATACAGCAGAAGAACGCCTCGCCTCGCTTCGACTCGGGGCATTTAAGTGCGGCACAATTGCTTTTCAATTAGGCGGGGAACTGTTTGGTGGCAGGGGCAGAGCAGCGGACAGCGCGTGCCCAAATCAGAGTCAAAGAAGAAAGGAAATTCGCAAAGATTTATTGCCGAATTCAATTAAACTCATTTCAACGGGTTACGAAGTGCAGAAAGCGACGAGGCGCAGAACAGAAACCAAAGTGCAAGGTCAGTCACAGTTGCAGGAAATAACAGACCCCAAAAATCAAGATAAAGTTCAAAAACATATGAAGGAATATTTTGCAAAAATTAAGATAAAGTTCAAAATCATATGATATAGTGGTTATCAAAATTCTAGCATTATTTGGCAAGAGATTTGTAATTCAACCAAGTTACATCTTTTAAAAAAATGCAGTTAAAAGCAAACAGAAATTTTCCGAATGTGAGAAGCATAATTTAAATACGATGCAATCTTAGAAAAATAACCATTTACAGCTTTCGAACAAGTACAATACGGTATAAATTTCGCAAATGTCTTGTAATTTTAAGTTCTAAACGATTCAGATTGAAGAAACTTGCTTCAATTATTTAAGAACAAAATGGTAAAAATTCTAGAAAAGTGCTAGCAGACTTTTTCTTCAATTTCTAGTTTAGAATTCACTGTATTAATAATTATAATATTCAAACCCTGTAAAAACAACTCTGACAGACACATAAAATTATTGAATATTATATTTAAAGAAACGTCTGCAATTCAACAATGACTGCGATTCTTTTGGCTGACGCGTTGCACTTTATTTTGCAGCCTGTTGCCAGTTCCAGCTTCAGCCTCAGCCTCAGTTTCAGTTTCAGTTCAATTTGAATTTCCATTCAATCAGCAAGTGCAGCAACTTCATCATTAGCATGGCCTTTTCAAGTTCATTAACATGCCACCCTGTACCAAGAAGATCTTCTCTCCACTTTCCACTCTCCACTCGGCAATCTGTCGTTCTCTCCAATGGCCAAATCAAACCAATCCGACATTCATTATGCGTTTTTCTTCGCCTTCGTTTTTTCTCGCATTTTCATGCTGTGCTGCGAGTGAACTTGAAAAATGCATTTCATATTGAGGCGGCTGGATTCTGTATATTTCTTGGAATGGCATATTGTTCAAATAAAAAGCGCCCCCCCCCCCCCCTCCACTTTACGCTTTCCCTTCCCCCGTTCCCACGTTTCCCACTTGTTGTACTTACATTTAGTGACAGCTTCTTCATTGTGCTTTGTTTCATTTTATGTGTTTTCTGTTGATTTTCTTATGCTTTGCTTCTGTTTGCTGTTTGGGTTTTTTTATTTGCTGTTTTATAATTTACAACAAAATGTTTGCTAATTTGTTTGCGTTTTAATTACTTGATTTAAGTACTTGCGTTTGCTTGCTTTTAAGTACTTCGTTTAGCACAGTTTAATTTGATTTGTGTGTTTTGTTTTGTTGTTTTGTTTTTTATGTTCCGTTTGGTTCGGTTTGGTTGCGTTTGGTTTGTTTGCTTTGTTTATTTATTTATTTTTGTTTCCTTTTATTTTAGTTTGTTGCTTAAGTTGATCTGCCGCAGCTTATATTTAGTTAAAGTTTAAAGGCTGTTGCTATAAATAAAACATTACTATTATTATTATAACTGTTATTATTTTACAGTAATTACGCTGCCTGCTGTAATTGTTGTTGCTGTTTGATCGCGAGTGCAAAAAACCCTAATTAACATTTTAAGTGCATGTTAGCTAACATTTACAAATGGCCGCCCTGCAAGCTTTCGCTCTTGGAATGCGTGAGAGTGCGTGGAACTGCTGGAACTAGTGCTCCCCCCCACCCCCTCACCCATCCACAACAAATACCATTCTAAATACGCATTGCTGTTGTTGTTCTGCTTCTTCTTCTGCTCGTACGATCGCTGTCATTTATTATTATTAATGCATGTGTGTGTGTAAGCAATGGTGTGTGTGTGCGTGTGTGTGTGTGTGTGCGTAAGCGTCAACGCCATTGATTAAAATCATTTATATGCATTGAGCGCTTTAGCGGCCAAACTGCAGCAGCAGCAACAGCGCATCAGTGTTGTCAGTTTGGCCTATTAAAAGTGAGATTTTGCCACTTCTACATTGCAAAACTAACAACATAGGTTTAAGCTTAAAATGAAGTTTGGAATTAAAAGTTAAAGATACTCGGAAAAGAAAATTACAATTCTAATCATTTGAGAAGAGTGAAAATATTTAAATTAAATTTCATGAAATGATAAACAATTACCATAACGAAAAGGGTAATATTCATTAATGTATGCTAAAAAATAAAAACATAAAAAATCAAATTTTTGTATTTAAATCTGACCATTTTTTTAATTTTTTTTTTTTTCTTATTTTCAAGACAAATCTAGCTTAAGCGCGTGCCCAAAACCTGGCAACACTGAGCAGCAGCAGAGCGAAGAGTGGAGAGTGGAGATTGGAGAGCGGGGAGCGTGGAGGGAGCGCGCTGCTTTTGCTCTTTGCTGCTGTTCTTGTTGTTGCTGCTGCTGCTGCTGCTGCTGCTGCTGCTGTTGCTGCTGCTGCTGTTGTTGTTGGTTATTTGCTGATGTTGATTTATTTAGCCGGTCCGATCGCTTCGCTCGCTGCATTTAAAATGTCGGAAGTGTTTGCGTGCAAAAAATAAATACAAATGCATGTGTGTGTGTACATATACATATATTTCCTGTTGCAAGCGCAATTGTGTGTGGCAGCAGCAACAACAACAGCAGCAGCAGCAGCAGCAGCTATGGCTGGCATATTGGCAAAAAAAAAAACGCGCAAAACAATTTTGATTTCTAGGAAACGCTCACAATAAAATAACAAAAGTCATAATTCCATTCTACTTTCCATGTGTCCCTATGCCTGCTTCCACTCTCCCGCTCTCTTTCTCCCTCTCTCTCTCCGTCTCCCTCTTGCGCTTCCACGCACCAATAAGAACTTATGACATCATCGCCGACAAAAAAAATATCAACGAAAGTTGTCTTGTCTGTCGATGTTGTTGTTGTTGTTGTTGTTGTTGTTGGCGCACCCTCTCATGGCAACAGAGCCGAAAAAACGCAGCGCAACAATGTCAAAAATGTACAACAACAACAGCAAAGAGCAACAGGGAAGCGCAGCTCAAAAACTCATCGTCATCGTTATCGTCATCGTCATCGCCATGTCATGGTAATCGCCATCGCCATCGGCATCTGTGTGGCCTGTGCAGAGTTTTGTTGCTGTGTTGTGGCAGTGTTGCACACAGTGTTGCAAGATTAGCCTATTTCAGGCTAGAACTAGCATATTTAAATTTGGAATAGGCTTTAGTCATAAACCTAGCATATCCTTTTTAAATAAGCCATAAGAAGTAGGCAGAAAGGAGTAGGCCACAAAGTATATGCATTCTTGATCAGCACAACGAGCTGTGTCGATTTAACCGTGTCCGTCTGTCCGTATGAAAAGCTAGTTCTTGCAAACTATAAGAGCTAGAGAAAACATTTTTGGAATTAAGCTTCTTCAGAACGATCGGATAAGAAACAGCGATTATATGTCACAGACAATTTGCTTTGGTGAAAAATTAAATTACTTTGTAATGATTATTGAAAAACAAAATACAGGATCTCCTACTGTCGGTTACGTCCAACTTTAGCCTTCCGATCTAATAAGCTGCCCCGTCCTTACTTGTTTTGGAAATATATTTATATTAATTTCGATGAAAATTGAGAATGTTACCACAAATACATTTTCCACAAAATTTTAATAGTCGCCTCGAAAAAAGAAAGCAAGAATATGGTAAAATTGCCGATTTTCTAGCTAAATTTAATGTAAATAAAAATAAACCCTAATGGGTTTTTGTTCTATTTTTTCTTGCTGTTTACTATCGCTAGCTTTTATCTAAATTGCTATTTATTATTAGACCATTTTAGCTTATTTTTACTTGGAATCTAGCTTATACGGGCGCTGCACACCTGGCAGCACAGGCTGCAAGGTGGCCGCAGATGCAAAAACAACAACAATGCAAAGAGAGCAGCAGCAACAACAACAACAACAACAAAAGTGCCGGTCGGCATTGATTTGGTTATGGATATCAAGATGAGACGAGAGGAGATGAGTTGACGACACATTGACGACTTGGGAGAGAGAGCGGCGCGCACTGGAAGCGGCATTGGAAGGAGTGAGGCGACAGAGGCAGAGGCAGCGGCAGCGGCAGCGGCAGCGCAGCAGGTAGTCTTTGGCTTTGAGCTGAGCTGCGCAGCGAGATTAAGGCGCTGCGATAAGCCGCAATTGGTATTTTGGGTATTTTGGGTATTTATTTGGTATTTGGGTGTTTGGTGGGTTCTCTGCTTCCTCTTCTGCTCTTCTGTTTCTGCTGCTTGTTTGCAATTAGTGAAATTCATGTTAAATACTTTGCATTATATTGTTTTGTGTATTATTTTCCTGTTAATTTAATATGCAGCTCAGTTACACAACAACAACAACAGCAACAATAACAGCGACATAATAATAAGTTATAATAATAAAACATCAACAATTTAGCGCGGCGGTAATTTTCCACACAATTCACACAATTTCGAAAATAATCAACTTTTTTCGCAGGCGCTTTTTTTAGGCGTTTCGTGTTTTTTACGAGTTTTTTTTTTTGTAATTTTTTATATGCGTTTTTGTACGTTTTTATGCGTTTTTTATACATTTTTTTCGTTTATGTTGTTTTTTTTTTTTGGTAATTTTGTTAATTGCTGCCCAAAAAAGTTGAAAGCTGCGCCGATTTGTTCAGTTGTTCAGTTATTAAAGTAAAGTTCGTTATGCGAATTTTGGAAAAAATCGCACGACAATTGCAAAGTTTGAAATTAAATTAGATTTTGGGTTAGGCACTTGCACTTTTATGTTTGCTGTGTTTAATTGGAATTGAATTGGTTTGTTCACTTTACATGATCGCCGAGAACTGTTATATTTCGCTTTATCTATGCCACAAATTGTGTCTTGTGTCTTGTGTGTGTTTTGTGCGTCTCTTCGAAAACGACCTGCTCGCCACGCTGTTCGAATTGAAACTGTTGCACTCTGAAATCCGGTTTTGTGTTTTGTGTGCGCATGTTTATAAACATGTTGCGCTACAATGTTGCTGGCTCTCTTGCGCTCTTTGGGCCACTTGTTGCTGCCGGCAAAAACAACAAACAAACGGAAACTGTAACTGTATTGGCAGCGCCTCTGCTCGTAGGATCTATGGAGTTTTTATACAGTTCTCCTGGGTTTCCCCAAGCTACAGATGGTAGACGGTTCCGGTTCTGGTTCTGTTTCGTCTTGGCATTATATTTTTAATGCAATTAAAAACAAAAAATACTGCTATTTTTAAGCACGTTTTAAATTGTTTTAATAAGAATTTAAACCCAGAATTTGTTAAATTTTAAAAAAGTTTACTTCAGTTAAAAGATTTTATTATTTTCCGTTAACACTTAAGCAACAATTAAGCACAAAAATCAGTACAGGGTATGTTGTAGGTCGGAAGCATCACGTTTACTTTTTCTATTACCAACACAATTAAGGGGAAAATAACAATGATTTTCAAATAGAGTGGAAATGATTATTCCACAGTGGAAAACTCGCACAGGGGAACTTCTAGGTTACGTTCGAACTATCGATGAGCAAGCGGAACTGCCTGTAATGGGCAAAATACCAGAACCACAACTACAAATAAGCAGAACAATATGGCTAATAATCGGACGTACCTAGAACCCCGCCCACATTCGTGGGCAGAGTGTTAATTTCTTGCTAATTGGCCGCACAATAACGTTCCAAAAATAGACGATCACGAGCCGATAACCAACTTCGATTATTCAATATTCATTCGCACTCACATTCATATTCATATTCATGTTTGCATTTGTATTTGTAATGTATGAATAATTAAACCCATATTTTATGGGGTTACGGGTAGTTACAGGCAATTAAACTAATTAAATCATCGTTTCAACGTATTACTATGAAAGCAATTACTCTGCGATATGGCGTTTTGATTAGTTAGGCATTATTTACGGAACAGTTGACACGCTTCTCGATGACGCATATTCTGAGGCTTTTGGGGTTAATATGGGGGCGTGAGAAGCCTCGCATTGACGTTAGCAAACTTTAATTATTGCCTTCGTATCTCTAGATCGGCTGCTGAGAATTTCACATATGGAATTTTTGGAGGTGTATTACTATAACTTATTTACTCAAAGGTCTCTTATAACAGAATAAATATTTATTTTAGCCTTGTATAAAAGTTTGAACGCCTGCCTGATTCATTTGTGAAAAATATGCTAAATAAATTATTCATTTATTTCTAGTATTTACTTCTAGCAACAAATATATAAATAAATTAGATGACTGTATTTTTATGTTTATTTCAACCCACAAAGGAAGTTTAGTTTAATTTCCTAGATTTGTTTAGTACAATTTTAAGACTTTTTTATTTTTTCTATTTTCATAAGAAATGCGGAATTTTGAATTTACTAGAAAAAATATTATAAATAAAAAAAAACTGAAAAAAATTTTATTTTATTATTTTTTTATAATTATTTTATTTGTATTATTTTTAATACATTCTTACAAATTCTTACTATTTGTCCCATGCATACTACTATGATAGATAACAGCAACAGAGATAGAAAGAAAGAGAGGGAGAGAGAAGAAAAAGAGATGAGAGACATGGCCGCTCATTCGATGCATGCAAAACGGAACCGGAAATTACGACAAGCAATACTATCAGCGTGCGTGTATGTGTGCGTGTGTGTGTGTGGCACACTGAAACACAGCAAAGACGCCGACACACAAACACACACACACGCACACAGAGAAAAAAGAGAATTGTATTAAAATATGAAATAATACAACAAATAAAATATACTTTATTTATGCCAGAGCACACGGGCAACTCATGTAAATAATGAACCCGTAAATAAATATTTCACGCGACGCGTTCGCTCGACAAACAATTGACCTTGTAACAATTTCTTAGCAGCAACAACAAAAGTGTTAAATTTGTTATTTGGGCACTGTAAATATGTGTAAATAATGGACAAACGCTTGTAGGGGCGGGGCAGGGGGCAGGGGCAGTTGTAGAGGCGTTTTATTGAATTCATTTCAATTTCAATGTTAATAACCTCAAACTGGGCCACTGAGCAAACAAATCCAAATGCAAATAAATGTTGAACTTGCCCAGCCGATGCAAATGTGCGATAAACGTCAACAAACAAACACAAACAAACAAACAAACAGATAAACAAACATGGCGTAAATACTTATGCAAATAGCATATGCAAAAAGTAGCAGAAACGTACGAAAAAGCAGCAAGGCACGCAGCTGAGGGTAACACTGGCAGGCAGTGCTGCCAGATCTGGCTGTTTTTGAAGAGGTAGAAATATGCTGAAACTGCGAAAAACGGAAATTTTGATTGTATTCCAAAATAAATTAGCTGTTTGACAACTTTTTGCTTAGTTTTACAAAATTTTAATGGATATTTGCTCATAACAACTTTAATTTATAGCATATTCTTAAGATAAATTTAGCTGTTTTCTGGCTTTTTTTTAGACCCTTTACTTTAAAAAAGTAAAAAGGGTCTATTAACTTAGTGCAAAGAGGAAATGTATGTAACAGGCAGAAGGAGGCGTGGCAGACCCCATAAAGTATATATATTCTTGATCAGGACGACAAGCCGAGTCGATATAGCCATGTCCGTCCGTCTGTCTGTCCGTCTGTCCGTCTGTCTGTCTGTCTGTATGAACACCCAGATCTCAGCAACTATAAGAGCTAGAGACACCATATTTGGGATTTAGGTTCTAATCCAGTAAGCATCACGAGTTTGTTTTAGATTTTGGATACCTCTGCCCCTTCCCCCGTAAACCATAAAAAGCTGCTGTAGCCACAGTTTCCAAGCTATTGATTTGTAATTTGGTATTTAACTAGTTTATGACATTCTCTATCGACGCTGTGAATTTTGTTTCGATCAGATAAGAAACAACGAAAATATGGAACGGACAATTTGCCGCACTAGGCAGAGTAGGGATGGTGTGCCTTGCATACGCGGGTAGCTTAGTGTGTGTGCCTTTGATTATGTTTGTATGTACATAGACTCAAAGTAAAGGGTCTTCTACTGTCGGTTACGTCCGACTGTAGCCTCAGTCCAACTGATCTGCCCCGTCCATATATTTTTTAATATATTTTAAACTCTACTGGTAGGGCTTACCTTAGGCGCCTTGTTTCCAGTTCGATGCGAGTTTCGTTTCGTTGGGGTCCAACGCTTATCGCCTGAATCTTTCGCAAACTTTTGTTGCATAAATTTCGTCAAGTTTTTTGGGTGGTTTTTTTTTATTGTATTTGTATTTGCTGCTTTTTTTTTTGGTGGTTTCAAACTTTAGCGTGGGGCGTTTCTCTGGCGCTTGAGTTTATTATCGCCATTTTGTGTGGATTTTTGTTAGGTCTTTGTGTGCGTTGCGTTGATGCGGCCTAGGCGGCATCAGGGGGCGTGGCCAGCAGATAAGATAACACACAAAAAGCCTGATAGCAACACCAACTGCAGGTAGGCACTTGTTTTCGATTGCAATTCCTGTTGCACTTTAATTTTTGTTTGTATTTATTTTATTTGCACTGCGTTCCACTGTCACTGGCCGCGCTCTCTCGCTCTCTTTTGCTCTCTTTTGCTCTCTGCTTTTCTGAGTTAGCGGCAGCGTTGCCAACTTAGCCGGTTTCCGATACTCTATTTATGCTTATCATAAATTTATGCAAGAAATTTATTATTATTTTTATTTATATTTTTGTTAATAATTTGTAAAATATTTTTTTTATTTTCAACTATTTTTTTTATATATTTTATATTGCAATTTCAGCCCTATCTGGCAACACTGGTTTACAATAAAGCCGACGACGCGCAATGAATGAAATTGAATTGTTGTTGCTGCGACTGCGAGAGCGAAGCTGATCAGCGCTCTCACGCACACACACACACGCACGCACGCTCTCTTCGCTCGCACAGGGTGTAACGGTATGCGTGGGCAGCGGCGGTGTGGGCAGGGGCGGATGCGGGGAATTTCGCACGCAATGCGAGTGGTGGGGCGCGTTTAGTGACATTCAGTGCCAGGGCATCGAAATTGCCTTACACTCACACACGCACACACACACACACACACGCACAGTGAGGCACACATACAGATATCTTTGTAAATATATTTCCACATAATTGATATGCGGCGTATATGCATATGTATGCATGAACAATTCGCCCCTGACAAGGGCCGCCGATTCTCACGTTGTCACTGATAATTCACAATTTACGCTGCACGTACATATATATATTATATAGATATATATATATATGTATACTAAGATATATATATTTGCTTGTAAGTGGCCAAAAATATCTGCAATGCATAAAGCAGCAAACAAATCGGATATACTACGCCTATGTCTAGGCATACGCCAAGGCGAACCAAATACTCGAATTATTCGTGTTTCGATTTCTAGATGTTTTTTTTGGGGGCTCTGTTGTTGTGGTGCTTCTTCTTTCCCTCGTAAAGAACAGAATTGTCAAGCCGCGCGAGCAACGAAAGCAGACTAAATGCAAAAAATGAATTGACAAAATGTCGGGGGCCTCCGAGCGCTGAGCATCGAGCACTGGAGCATGGACGATCGTTCGCGATACACACACACACACACACACATACATATTCTATAGCTGTGCCTGTCAGACAACCCCCCTCAACCCCCTTTGTCCAGAGTCTGGTCAATGCATTGCCACAGAGACATGCGTCGTCTCTAATGGGGTCTCTAGGCAGACAAAGGAAACGCGACGATAAAAGTACGCACACACACACACACACAAACATACGTACGTACGTGTAACCCCACTCGGACTTATCTATGTGCGCGTGTGTGTGTGTGCGCCGACCCCTCTGCCAAGCGACGCCCCTGCTTGCCAGCGTCACGCACACTGTTGCACAGACTGAAATTGAAGCATGTAACTGTAATTCGCTCGCACTCACCGAAAATAAAACGCGTCGCGAGCATAAATGAGATGAGCGCACACCAAACACTTCCAAATGCAGCTTGCACGACTATGAGTTATCCTCTAAATAAAATATACCATATTATATAATAATGCTCCAAAATAATACATATATAAGATACTAATATAACTATGTTTACTGAGCCGAAGGCCTCGATGCTAAAATAATAATATATTAAAAAAAACTATAACATCAATATATAATATATTACTTGAGTTTCTTGATTTTAAATTGGTTGTAGAATTTGTAGAATTGTAAAGTTAAGTAGTTTTCATATGCACAATAAAAACTCCTAAAAGTATGCTATATAAACTGTTTAATTCGAATTTAAGTGTGTTTTTAAAATACAAAATTAAAGTACCCTGTTATCATCCTGATATCTAGTATTGAATATATACAACACAAATAATTGATTTGATTCCATTACTTAGCAATCTGACGCAGCTGATCAGGCGGACGCACCCTGCACACTATGCTGGAAACGCCGTTAATGCACACTTTGAATGGTCATAACTTTGCCAAAATTCAACCGATTTTCAAACGGCGTGGTTTTTTATCAATCATTTGAGCGCTAAAGTGAAACCCTATCAATAAATCAAAGACAAAAAAATTTGAAATTTTTTTTTAATAAATTTTAAGCTTACCCCCTTAAAAAATTTCAATTTTTCGAAAAAAAAAAATTTTTTTTTCATTGTTAGAATTAATTTGTAAACGACTTGTGTGGTGAAATTATGCATAAAAAACCAAACATGACCATATTTGGTCCAAAAATGTAGATTTTAGATCTTAAAATAATGTTTTATAAGGATAGTTACCTCTTTTTATAAATTTTAAGCCTACCCCCTTAAAAAATTTTCAATTTTTGAAAAGAAAAATTTTTTTTTTGAAATCTTTAAAATTAATTATTAAACGATTTGTAGGGCGAAATTAGGCATAAAAAACTAAACATGACCATATTTGGTCAAAAAATACAGATTTAGAGCTAAAAATAAGGTTTTATAGGGATAGTTTCCTCTTTACTGCATTTACTACATACTGCCTACATTTAAACAAAATTAATCTACACTGCAATTGGTGCAGGGTATATAATCGATCAAGTTTTAATTTTTTACTTTTTAAATTTTTACAATTATAAAGCGACGTATAATTTGATAACTGAATGTGAGAAATTCGGGCTCGACGTCTAGCAATGGGAGATTTTTAATTTTTTTTTAATATAAATTAAGAAGAAACCTTGCCTTAGGCTGGCGCATGATTTTACAGGGTATACGCCCGTAGGCTACGTATGCAGTATGTGTGTGTGTGTGTGTGTGTGTGTGTGTATGTGTCAAGTATCTTTACAGGCCGTTCTTGCAGCACCTCCACCTCCACTTGCTGAGGCTGAATCTGAATCTGAATCCGAAGCTGCAAGCTAAAGCTATATCTGAGTATTATTCTGATTCTGAGTCTGAGTCTGATTCTGAGGCTCGACCGGACTTTCGTGTAAAATGGATGTAAAACGCTTGAAAGCTGCGTCGCAAATTATTGGCCGTTTCCGTTTTGGGCGGCAACGACACAGTGTCCGGACTTAAATATAAACATATAGGCGAGTATAGCCTAGGGCAAGCAATAAATATCAATATGAATATACGTGTACTTTTATATTTACATTTTTATATATATATATAAATAAGTTATACGCCTTTCCAGAATTAGATTTACGAGCGAGAGTGTGCTCTGAACTGCGGTTCAGACAATATATTAATTTGCCTGTTACCTTTTTTTTATTTTTTTTATTTTTATTTTTTTTTATTTCATTTCGTAAATAATATATGTAAATGTCGCTGCTGGCGTATAATACTATATATTATTTAGTATATGTATTATTATTGTTGCAGTAGGCGCATTACGTGTAGCGTCAGCGTGTCAACAAACTTGTAATGTGGCACAAGTATGATTCAATAAACTCAAACAGCACGATGTCTATCTGCCTGTCTGTCTGACAACTTGTCGGATAATATACAAACATATGTTGATCGGACGGCATGGAAAACTTTAGCTGGTTATGCAGCTTTCAGGTTTAATAACCAGAGCTATAGATCAAATGTTTTATTTAATTTAAATTAACTAATTTAAGGCTGTACTTTAGAAAAGTACAAATAGATCTATTAAGTTAGTGCACAACAGAATTATGTGTAATAACTAGAAGGAGGCGTGGTAGAACCCATAAAGTATATATAGCTTATATAGCTAGGTGTCTATCCTTAACACCTAGATCTCGCAAATTATAAGAGCTAGGTGCAATTTTTGGTATTTAGGTTTAACTAAGATAAGACAATTTAGTCGACTGGTCAAAGGGAAAGGGGTTTAAAGGGTTGACAGTTTGAAATATATAAATTAATTTAAATATTTGAAGAATTAAAAAATTTAATTATTAATTTTAAATATTTGTTGTGAACAAAGCAATAATTTATAATTTTCCATGCTTGTCGCATTGGGACTACCCATCTTAAATAAATTTAAAAAATTAGTGTGACCAGCGTAACTGTTACCACATCTAAGTGTGCCCAGTCGCATAGCTTAACGGTAACAATGCGCTGCGATTTGATTGCGCAATTGGCGGCAAATGTATGCACAGTTCTTACAATTGTCGGTTAATTGCCATATATAGTATTGGCTATGCTGTTTTCTGTCATATTTTAAGATGTATCTGAGCTTGTACTTAGTATCTATACTAAATGAGCGGCGCACACGCAAATTATAAATACTTGGCAGGCAGATTGTAAGGAAATCTCAGAGAGAGAGAGAGGGGGGAGAGCTCTCTCGTAGGTAAGACTTGGCATATTTGTGGGTGTGGGAGGCGGAGAAAAGTTGGAGACCCCAGCAAAGGTCATACGCCATATGATCAGTCATAGCAGAGAGAGAGACAAAGAGAGAGAGAGAGAGAGCAATCTATAGCTTTTTATCTGCATCTCTCGCTTTCTGAGAGGTATCTGTATCTAAATTCGTGACTCTGATCCATGATGGGCACTTAAGGCAAGACAAACCAGATATAACTGCTGCCATTTAAGAAAAGCAACATTTTATAGTTAGTCGTTTACAGTTATATATATGACTGTACACTTTTGACTCTTGACTCGACTTGCGGTTGGAGATTTGCGATTGGCGATTGCGGCTCGTGCATAAATCAAATTAACCAATTCCGCCCTAAACTAAACTCTATATTTATCGCAGAATTTATCGCGTTTTCTATTTCTATTTTCATTTTCACTTCAGTTCGCATTCAATGCGATTGCAATTATAGATCGCCCGCTTTGAAACCCGTTTGTCTGCGCTGTAATTGAAAACCAACAGCTGCACAGTAAGAAATTGGTTTTATTTCAATTATTACATTTAATTTACTTCTTTAATGTACACTAAGATCGGTCAATCGATAGAGAAATAAAAAATTAAGCTTATAAATAAATTAAAATTAAAGATAAAAAAAAGCTGGATATGTAAAATTATAATGTAAGATGTTTCTAGGGCTTGGGGAATATCCAAAAAACCTCAATAAGAGCTTAAAAATTAAATGTTTTAAAAAATTATGAAAAAATTGTAATAAATAAAATACAAATAAATATTGATTAACTCATTTTATAAATTAAATAATAAAATTAAATAATAAAATAATAAATAATTAAATAAAGTTTAGTATTTATTGAACTACAAAATAGAGGGTCTCCTTTTATTGAATACGTCCGACTATAACTTCATATCCCTCCTTATAGATTTTAATTTAATTCACAGCAATGTTTTCAGCTCTATTCAGCTGTTATTTCTTGCAGTGCACATGGCTAAAAATAGCAGTTGGCCAATTGCTGATCGGCTTATACTATTGCAGCTTATAAATTGTGGTTACAAACTCACCATTTTGTAGGCCTGAATGCAATTGCTGCTGCTTCTCTTTGTCTCGTCTGTCTGGTCTGCTTCAAACTCCGTTGGGTTCTGCCAACTGTGCCAAAATGTTTGCGAAACTTCTGGCCAAGTGACTTATATAGTGGCTTTTACAATTGTGGGTGGCTTATGGCCAAGTCGGTTGCGGTCTTTATTTTGCATAATGCGTGCCTGCCGCTGATTACAAAGAGCCCTCCAGACAAGTGATACGGCCACTGTATAAATTATATAGTTCTCCTCTGTGTGTGTGTGTGTGTGTGTGTTTTGTCATATGATTATGATTATTGTTATGTGGCAGATGTGGCAGATGTGGCAGAAGTGGCAGAGGTGGCAGAAGTGGGCACGTTGATTAGACTGCACGCTTATCACTTGTTGCTGCTGTGTTTTAATGTTTATTGCCCCTGTCATTCTCACCCTTATCCTCCATCTTCATCGTCATCTCCATCTTCATCTTGTTCTGCTCGTTTTCATTTTCATTCTAGCCAATTGTATGGACAAGAATATCATTATTTCGCGTTTCATTATGCACATCGCGACATTCTTCATATTGGCCAAGCTCTAAGCCTTTCACTTTTCGCGCAGCAGGCTATGCATCGGAGCTGAGCTTTTTAGCGCTAAACAAGCTAAAGTTAAAGTCACATTTTATTTTATTTTGTAAGAGATTAAATAGATGTAGATCTGGCAAACTACAGGAGCTAGCGACACAGTTTTTCATTTGTTTTTTTATTTATAAGAGATCTAATAGAAGTAGATCAAAATTTTTGCTGATAGATAGATTTTTGATACACTGAAAACCACTGCAATTTTAAAGCTTCAGTCTTGAAATTTGGCTTGAATACGGTTTATAGCATTCTCTATCCACGCTGTAAATTTTATTACTTTATTTATTATTATTATCAAATAAGAATCGACGGAGATATGCATTAAAATAGATATAATTAAAACTCAATGTGCAGGGTCTACTACTATCAATTCCGTCCGACTGATCCGCTTCGTTCTCACTATTTTCACTTTTACTTTTTACTTGAATAAAGTACGAATTTCATTGTATATTTTTGTAAGTGTAAAACGCTCTTAACTCTATTTAAATATCAATTATTTTGTACACTAAAATTTGCCGATGAATTTGCTTTTGCCATGATGACCATGTCCATGGCCATGACCATGACCATGCCCCTGACCACCAACCACCACGGGCTGCACCACCACAATGGGCTTGACCACCACCGGCTTGATGAACACCGGCTTCGGTTTGCTGAACTTGGCTGTGAAGCTGCTGAGCATCTGCTTGGGATCGGCCAGAAATTGTGGCTTCATCAGCATCGGCTTGGGCTTCATCAGTTTGGCCGACAAGTCGCTGAGCAGCTGCTTGGGATTCTCTAGAAGAGCCGGCTTCTGCAGGGAGAGCATGGTGTCCTTCTGGAGAGTGGGCGTGGCAAGGACACAGCTGGCTGCTGTGGCCAGTAGGAGCAGATAACACCTGAGTAGATCCATGGCTTCTGTGCTGCAGTTTGTCCAGCGTTGGGCTATTTATGCTGAATGAACTCAACGCGAAGCGAACTTCATTGGCATGCGAGGAGAGTCGCGATTTTATTCAAATTGATGTTTATAGCTATAAGAGAATTCCCCCAGTTGTAAGTTGAATTGACAATGATTAAAACACTCCGCTCGCTGCCAAGCAGTTGGCATTCAGCGTATGATTCTCTAGATTTCAATCAGACATGACGTCTGCAGCTGCGCTTCATCTGTGAATTCTAAAGATATGCTCGTCTCGCATGTCCAATTGCATAACTTAATTTCTGTTTCTGTTTTACTTGCGGAAATTGAACTCGCCGCAAATATTCTGCATATTTTCATGTAATGAATGTCTCGCATGAACAGCATAAAGTAACACAATAATCACGTTAACTTATTGAATACAATTATTTTGTTAGTTATTTAATGTCAACTCATATACTATAAGTCGACAAAGAAAATGTAAAATATAAATTAAAATAAAGTTTAAAATTATATTAAAAGTAAAACATAATGTTCAAAATTGTTATATGTTTTTATTATTTACAGGCTTGATGTGCTTTTTTCTGATTTTATTTAAGCTCAGAACATCTTAAATTATACTTGTAAATTTTATTTTTTAGACCCTGTACTTGTTATTTAGATATATTGTAATTTAAATCGCTTTTAGATTATCATAAATCTAATTGTACAAATCTAAAATTATATAATTATTTTTAATATTTAATATTTATTTTATTCTTATTATATTTTTGCTTTATTATTTTATCTTTATTTATTTTTTAAGATTTTTTATTTCTAGCAATCTACCAGCACTAATTTCGTAACTTTAATACACGTTTATAATTTTCAACATTTTACTTATTAATTTTAAACTTTATTTACATTATTGTAACTTTTATTTACACATTTATATTGTATTATTTTTATATCACTTTGTCGACTGCATTTAATTGACATTAAATAAATAAAACACAATTTAACAATGACAATTAATAACAATTATAATATAACAATTATTAAAATAATAATAATAATAATAATTTTTACGTTCTTTAAATTATTTATTTCAATTGTTTTTAGAAAGAATTCAGAGCGAGCAGGTCTGTACTCATTGAACGATACTGTTAGAATGCTTTCTCTATTATTCGAAATGTAGTATATAGTCAACGATTGACATCTGGTTTTTATATAGCCAACTATGTTAACTTCAATTATATCATTATAAATACTAGTCTCTCTCAATGCGTCGTTGGGTCGTTACAGTGACAGATTGTTGATCCACCGCAGCCGACTTGCCAGAGGGCTTTTACCTGCTCGCCCTTTAAGACGACTCAAACGTCTAGGATTTGCCAAAACCCTTGGTTAATCTATAACAATTAAATCCTCATGCTTTGTGATATGGGGTTTGGCTACATTTCATATACATACATGTGTTGTTATAGTACATTCTATTGCTGTACTGATTCTATACTTATTAAAATACATTAAAAAAAAAAAAAAAAAAATTAAAATAAAAACAAAAACGTAAAATTAAGTAAAAACATTTAATTTATATTTGTACGCCATTTTTCGGATATAACGTTATATTTAAATAACGTAACGTTAAAAACGCGCCAGCCCTGGATTGGTTCATGAACATGGAACTGGTTCCCTGCGAAAGTTGCATGTCAGTTCAGCGAAAAAACTATCGATAGCCATATTGATAAACCATTTTGACTTTTGTAAAAACTTGTATTAAGAAATATAAACAATGGACACGAGCGTAATTGTGCTTGAAGACTCAACTTTAAACATAGAGAGCGAGGCGGAGGACGGCGAGGTGCCAGAGGACGACGAGCTGATAACCGTAAACAGCAGCGGCAACCCAGAAGAGCCAAGCGCAGAGCCGGAATCAAATGCATCCGAGGAAATAATATTCGAAGTAAAATTTAGCAATAAGGATTATTATGAGAAACTGCATGCGCAGCTGCTCTGCATGCTGAATCAATGGGTTGCCGAGGTGCAGCTGGTGTATAAGGAATACGACGCAGAGTGCCGGATTACCGCCTGCCTGCCCCTTCAAGCCCCCACGCCCCCTTCGCCCACAGCTGATGATAGTTTCTTTCAGATCGACACCTCGCCGGCCAGCAAGCTGAACGCCTCCCAGGTGCCCTCCTACAAGCGCAGCCACACGGACATCCTCGACGAGGACTCGCCCCGACGCAAGCAGCTCAAGGCGGAGGCGCCACACAAATGCCAGCGCCCCAAGGCGCAGTCGTCGTGCTTCAACTGCGGCGACTCCGATCACTCCCTGCGGGAATGCACGCGTCCCCGCAATCAGAACCGCATTATGCGCGCACGCAAGCTGACCAGCCGCGTGGAGCGCTACCATGTCGACAAGGAGCAACGTTTCGGGCATCTGAGACCGGGCAAAATCGGCAGCAAGGCCCGCCATGCCATGGGCCATGGACGCGCCGAGCTGCCCTTCATGTTCTATCGCATGCGGGAGCTGGGCTATCCGCCCGCCTGGCTGGAGGACGCCAAGGTGCAGAGCTCGGGCATAGCGCTCTTCAATGCGGATGTAGGTGCCTCAGGCTTCCAACTGCTCCTATCTAATGCCAAATCTCTTTTGCAGGGCACGGAGGTGCAGGCGCCGCAGCAGGAGGAGGGCGAAACCGGCAGCTACAAGTTCGACGTGAACAAGCTTATCGATTTTCCCGGCTTCAATGCGGATCCCGGCGCCAAGTTCTTTGATGTAAGCTGAAAAAAACTCAATTAGAAATGATCTAAAAATGCTGCAAATTTAACAGGACTTTAAGCATCACAATGTGCCTCCGCTGCAGCAGCATCAGCTGAAGCAGAACTTCATCAAGATGCTGGGCGAGAACATCACCAAGGGCTACAAGCGCAAGAAACTGGAGCTGCCCAAGCCGCACGACGAGCAACCCACGCTGGAGACCAGCACAAATCTCGCAGAGCACGACATGGAAGTGGAGGACGACGATGAGCATGCAGCAGCAGCAGAACCTATGCAGCCTCCATTGCCTGTGGAAACCAGCTTACTTCAACCACCGCCCCCGCCCACAGCCGAGCGAAGCTGCAGAAGTCCCTCGCCCAGCCTGGATGATCTGCGGGCGCAGCAGGCGCAACTGCTGGAGCAGCTGGAGACGAACGTATCGCTCAATTCCAGCACGCTTAGCGTCGAGAGCAAAGATGCTTCTGAGACGGAAGCTGCAACCGTTGCAAGTGCCACAAAACCCATGTTCAAAGGCCCCTCCATCGAGGGCACGCCCCTATTGAAGTTTTCCATCTATGACAAGCTGCCTGTGGGCGATAACTTTAAGGTGGGCGTGAGCGACGTTATAAACTTTGAAAATTTACCTGACTCCACCGGCAAATACGAACAGATGAAGGATCTGCTCAAGAATGTGCGCCAGAAAATGGATAAACTGCAAAACTCGGATGATTAACTTCAATAGGCAACTAAATAGGGATTTCATAAATTATACATAAACATATTTTAAATAACTGAATGTGAGAAATTCGGGCTCGACGTCTAGCAATGGGAGATTTTTAATGGAAAAATTTTAAATATATATTTTAAATATTTAATAAAAAAAATTTGGACTGGGCAGATCAGTTGGACGGGCCCGACTGTAGAATACCCTGTACCCTTTTAAATGTAATTTTATAAAATTATCACACGGAGCGTAGCAGCAATTCTTCTTCTTCCATTTTGTGTATGCCATGCTTTACAGGCCGCGCTGCTAAAGGGCGAGCGGCGTAACGCCTGTAACATTGTTTCGTTCATATCTCTTGTGTTTATTGGCCGATTTTAATGCGCTTTTCAGGATAGGTAACTACTATACACAAGAGTATATATTCCGAGTTTCAACGTTCTATGTTCAATATTACACTTGTTATTCGGTTTTTATCGATTAAGGCGTAAAGGAGGCGTGGCATCCAAAATTTGAAAAAAGCCTCATCTGTGTATGATATAGACCTACCAATTACTGAAGAGAGAATTCATGTAAATAGTTTGGTGTCTTTTAAATTGGCGAATGTATTTTATTTCATTCGTTGTAGGCGGCAAGGGCGTGGCATTCAAGATTTGGAATAAACTTGATCTGCGTATGGTATACACCTTTTAAAAGAGACCAAAACGGCTGCTCTAGCTTTTGTAGTTTCCGAGATCTACGCACTCATCCGGACGGACAGACAGACAGACGGACATCGCAAAATCGACTCAGCTCGTCTCCCTGATCAAGAATATATATACTTTGTAGGGTCTGTCACGCCTCCTTTTGCCTGTTACATACATTCTGACAAAGTTATTAACCCTGTTTTTCCCATTTTTCAATGGGTACAGGGTATAAAAACCAAGTTAAGAGTATTAAATTTCAGTGTTGTTTTATTTACCAATTGTTCAGATTGAAACTTTACATTGAGATTTGTGCATGCAAATCATGCCATAAATGGTATGTAGTGTACGATATATGCTCTATATGGTACGTATATTAGTTAGTTTGTACAGCTCGGATATTGATATTGATATATTGAGAAAGTGAGAGAAACACACATGGACTGCATAACAATTGCTCAGTAGTTTTGGGGTTTTGTGTTGGAATATTCTGTTTTGATTTAATTGCATTTGGTTTCGTTCAGTTACAATCATTTTCACTTTCTGCTCAATTTATATAGTATAGATAAATATATGTATATATATATATTTTAGGTTGTCCCGATTGGTTTGTTAGTACTTTTCTTTTTATCCAAAAAATGCAAAAATTATTTGTTAATCAAACAAAGCTCTCAACAGGACAAACAGCCGATTCGCAACTAATTTATTGCCGGCGGGGGCGGGGGCGGCGGACCATCCCGATTGTTATCCCTGCGTCCCGGCTTATTGCTCGACGTGAACTGACGCCAGGTGCTGGGATTCACAACGTACATGAACATGGCCAGCATCATGAACACCAGCGCCATGGTAAACCCGTTGCCGCTGTCCGTCGTCTGTCCCGCCTGCGTTAGGCGTCCGCTGACTGCAAGAATCGGGCAGATTAGCTATATGTATTATTTATTTATTAATTTAACCAATGTTAATTCATTGGTTACAATTTTGTATTTAGATCAGAGTTATTTATAGAGTTAATTTATTTATTTAGTACTGGAGAAATTCCCAATGCCACAAGTACAAAAGACTTTAGAAGAATTTAGAGCATTAGTCACATAATATAGTAAAAACGTAATACTTAAATTAAACTTGGATTATAAAGCTTGAAAAACAATTTTAAATTTTTTAATAATAATTTAATTCTGTTCATATTTAATTTATTAAAAAAAAATAAAAAATAATAAATACTTAAATTAAACTTGGATTATAAAGCTTGAAAAACAATTTTAAATTTTTAAATTATTTTTAAATTCTATTTATATTTAATATATTGGTTTAATCAAAGCTTAATTAATATTATTCTCTAAGGTTGCATAAATAAATAAGAAAATGAAGAACTGACGGAATTATAGTTAGAGCAAAGTACTCTATTTACTAGGTACTCTAGGTAAAATGGGTTTTCCCGACACTTACCATCGACGCACTCGGTGTCCGTGCAAGCGTTCTGGTTCTGGCGTATCTGCGGATATATAGCATATATATTAGTCATATGATCTATTGGATAATGATCAGTCAAAACTTACAAAATTGATGAGCCTCTGCATGGCCAGTTCATGCGACCAAATGCATTCGCAGCCATCGAATTCGTCGCCCATCTTGAGAGTCTATTTAGCTATTGTTTGACGCGACTTGCAGCTGGAATAACGTATTGTTTATTATTATTGTTATTATTCGTTATATAGCGGCGACAGCTGACGTGGCCATCGACTCTACTATATGCAGGTAACAATCAACTGAAAACTGAACACTGAAATCTGACACAGCGCAGCTGAAGAATTTGTTTCCCAACTGTAAATCAGTTCAACTGAAACGAATTATTTCTGTGCTCTTGCTCTCTGTTATTTTGCGAGCACTCGAACGTTGATTAGAAGCCCAAATACTATATAGAACTCTGCCAAATACTCGCACATATGTACGTACGCCTCTACAGAACTATAATTGCTTTATATTTGCGATTTTTCAAATGTATCTGATAAAGCCTGTGCGGGCTTGGCGAGCGCAAAAGAGAGCGCTTAAACAATGGGGCAATATCGCCAGAAGTGACTTTAAAGTGTCGTCTGGGAGATGGTTAGAAGATAATTGAAACTTTACGACGATTTTGATTGGTGCTTTCCAAGTAAACTTAGCGTTACTAATGCGATAGTCAAAAAGTGTTTTCCAAGTGTCGCCTGGCATACCGTAGTTAGTTAAGAATTTACAACAATGCGAACTAAAATAAGGCTAGAGTCAAAGTGTGTGTGAGAAGAGACTTCCGCGACACTTCCGACTCTTTTGGGAGACTCGCGGAAGTGTCTTCAAATCTTGCCAACAAATTAGAAAACTCTGTAGTAAATGTTTGCTGGGTTACCGCGTATCTGCAATATTTAGTACAATTTTTAATAACAATTTGTACACACACATACATACCCACAAACACACACACACACACACACGTTAGTTGTTTTATATGGATTTCTCAGCTATATTATACAGACCTTGTGCACGAAAGAGATTACAAAACGCTTGGAGAATTTGTGACAATTGAATTTGCTTTAAATTTGACTGATAAACAACCGAAACAACATGAACTATTTATGTATGTATGTATGTATGTGAGTTTGGAATTTGTTGTTGTTGTGGAAATCGTGTGTAACAAGTGGAAAACATCTGTATGTACGTTACACGGAGAGCAGAGAAACCGTCAGTCCGTCACTCTGTCCCTCCCTCTCTCGCTCTCACCCTCTCTTACAAAGTGTTGGGCAGGGGGGAGGGGCAGCATGCAGTTTTCCAAACCGACTTTTATGACTTACGTACGTACATACAGTTATGCATACATACGTCATAATATACGCTAAATTAATAAACCAGCACGTTTGGCAGTATAAATTCAAATGGTTTTAATTGATTTGATTTGCCAGCCTGACATTTTGATAAAAATGAAGTCACTTTTTATATTTTTTTTTGGCATTTTTTTTTTTTTTTTGTATTTTTGAGTTTGTTTTGTATTTGTGGGTCGCTGCGTTCCAGTGGAAAATATGCAGCGGAGGTAAACAAAGTTAAAACGCGGCTTAAAACAGCTGAAATTCGCTGTATTTCATTTTATTTGCTGCCAATTAATTACATTGTTGCACTTGCTGTTAATTAACATCAGTTAATTGCATTTTAAACAGGCCGTTTATTGTTTTTTCGAATACGCTATTTATTTTCTTACCAATCTGTTGGAAATGGAATGAGAGACTGGAACTCACATATGGTAGTGTTGGCTAACGACCGCCATACAAATGCACTTAAAAATACCAGTGTTGCATAGCTCGCGCTACAGTTTTTTGTTTTGCTTTTTTACTCACTTCAAATGTTTGGTTTTTATAGATTATTAGCGGATTTATTGCGTATGCGGCTTAGCCCAAGACGCCGGCTCTTGCTGGTGGGCGCATAGATGGGAGATAATGCCTCTTCACTACGCCGCTTGCCCTCGTTCCGCCTGCCCAAACGCGGCGACTCCTGCGAACAACCGCGCTCCCCTCTCCTTCGTCCCTCTGTCATCACTTCAATTTGGTTTTCCTTCTGCTGCGGCATGGGCGTGCTTGTGGCAGACAGCTTGGGCGTAAACTGCTTTCTCAGCGGCGTTTGCGCCTCCTCCTCCGCCGCCTTCTTCAGCTTGCGCCGCTTGTTCAGCGACAGCAGATTGCGGCGTGTGATGATCGAGCTCTTTGTGGCCTTGTCCAGCGGAGAGCGCTCCGAGAGTTGGGTCAGCGAGATGTGCAGCTCCGGCGTGCACTTGGGCGTCTCAAATGGCACAGCCAACGCAGCCGTTGGCTTCGCGCATTTCGGCCGCGGCGTCTCCGTTGGCTCTTCAGGCGTTGACTCCTCCGCTTCACTCTCTGTTGCATCTTGCCGCTTTCTCATAACCGGCCGCTGCGTCAACGAGTCAAAGCCAAGCAAGTCGTAGCTAGCTTCAGCTGCAAACGCTTCCTCAGCCACATTGCAATCATCTAAGGCCTCCAACTCCACCGTTTCCTCTGTTAGCTTCATAAGTTTATCTCCAACCTCAATTTCATCAGCTGCCTTCTGAGTCTCAGCATTTTGGCCAACTTGCTGCAGCTGCTGGCAGTGAGCAGCTTGCACATCAGCCATTAATTTGGCAGCCTCCAGCTGCTTTTCTTCCGTTACTTCAATTAGTCTATTTGAGGCAGTACGAAACTCAACTGCTTCTTTATCAGATTTAGCATTTTGTATATTATTCATCGGCTGCCAATCAGTCAGGGAAATCTCTTCGAGTATCTCTGCATCTAAGCTCAAGTTTGTTTCTAAATCAGTCGTCGCTAGTTGCGGCTTTTCCTCAGCTACTTCTGTGGCTTCTTTTGCTGTAATTTGCTTGCAATTTTCTTGAAAATTCTCGGTGTTTAAATCCAAATCAGCCATCAGCATTGCTGCCTTTTTGCGCATCTCCTCTGTTAACTTTAATTGCTTATTTGATGCTGTGCGAAATTCTATTTGATTTGATATTTCAGCTGCTATTTCGTCTGTTCTGACTTCTTGCGTTGTCTGAGAGGCAGCTGTAACAACATCAGAAATTATGCTGGCAGTTTTTAGAGGCTGTTGAGCAGTCTCAAAGTTGGTATTATCCAAATCAGCCATCAATATTGCAGCCTTCTTGCGCATCTCCTCGCTTAACTTTAATTGCTTGTTCGAAGCTGTGCGAAATTCAATTTGATTTAAGATATTACACTCTTTATCATCTTTGACTTCAGTCTTTAATTTAGCAGCTTCTTGTGGCTCATCCGAAGTCTCAAAGTTTGTATTATCCAAATCAGCCATCAATATTGCAGCCTTCTTTCGCATCTCCTCCGTTAACTTCAATTGCTTATTTGATGCCGTGCGAAATTCAATTTTACCCTCAACCTCAGCCGGTTTATTGTCTACTTGGACGCTTGCTTCGAGATCAGACTTTAATGTGGCTTCCTCCGGCTGTTGCTGCTCTGAGATTTCCACGGACTTGTTCACAAAGTCGGGTATGCACATTGGTTGCCATTCGCTTAACGGAATCATTTCGAGTTGGCTGCAAACTGCCGTTACAAGCTGTTGATTCTCTGTTGTTTTTGTGCATGTATTTGGCAAATCCATCGGCTGCCATTCGCTTAACGGAATGCCATCGAAGAGCTCGCTTTCAGTTAGCTCTTTAGATGCCTTCTCCTCTGTTTTGAGCTGATTTTGACTAGAACTTTCTGTGTCAGTTTGGTTTTGCGTGTCTAAAGCAAGTAGAGATTGATTAATAGTGAATAAAAGATAATTATTAAACATATATTTACCCTGCTGTATGTTGTTGTGGCCTGCTGTTGGTTGATTGCTCTCATTGAATAGAGTAAGGTCAGCATCTGTTGAGCAACAAGGTTTATTTAAAAGTATTCTTTATGATTATTATACAAATACCTTTAGGTTTAATATCACAGTTATCAAGATATTGGCACTCCTCCGTGTTGCCTATGAGGTAGCCAATGTCTTCTAGTATATCTGTTGCATCTTGCTGCTCTTCCACTTCATGATCTTCAGCTGGCAAGTTGATGCTGCTGTTGGCGTCGGTTTGTGTGAAGAATGCGCTGAGATTTTGCAGATTCTCGCAGATCAACTGCGAGCTGTTGGCATTGAAGTTGCAGTGCGTCGTCGTTGGCACCTGGGTGACTAGCTCCTCCTGCACCGAGAGTCCCGAGGAGCAGCTGAGGCGATCCTCGTCATCGTCATCTGTGTTGCGGCTGTATGTGGCAGGCAGCGGAGCAGGCGGACGTTGACGCTGATACGTCTTAATCTGCTTTCTGCGAAAGCGAAACCAGGGCGCGGGATCGGGATCGACAGGAGGCAGCTGCTCCGAGACATAGCTGGGCGAGGAGCAGAAGTCGTAGAGTATCTGCTCCACAATGCTGGAGCGCCGTTCAAGCGCCGGCTGCTCAGCTATATATACAGCATCTACCTCGATATCGGCTACGTCTGCGGGCAGCTGTTGGCTTTGTAGCAGCGTCTCCAAGGAGAGAAAGTTCTGGGAGGCGGGCACGAGGCGAACACGCGGCGGTTCCTGCTGCGCACGCAGGCAATCCAGGCGATCTGCTTCGAACAGGAATTCGTCATGCGGATCATAGTAACTTGGCTTGATTTCCAATTGCGCAGGCTTTGCTTCTTGGCCAGAAGTTGGCTGCTTGTGCAGACGTTGCGAGCGACGCGAGCTGCTTGGAGTTGGGCTGGCATTTATGCTATCTTCATCCTCCATTTTAGCCGGCTTCAATTATATTTTTTATAATCTGCCATTGCTTATAATTTGCACAGACAATGATAAGCTGTAAGTTTTGCCGCTTTGTTTACAATCGAAATTTGATGATGACCACGCTAAAGTTGTGTATCGATAAGAGCTGTTGAAGTGGAATATCGATAGATAGCAAAACTTGCAGCTTGTCTTCGTCGATGCTGCGTCTGTAACACTGTATCGATATTTTGGCTCTTCTACATTTGTGAATTCACAACACTGTTAGCGTAGTCATCGATAAAGCGGCAAGACTTTCAGCTCATCGACATCGAAAACAAATGATGATTTTCGCAAACTTTTCAACCAGAGTTAGCTTTCTAAGATTTAGATCTTAGAGAGTAAATTCTGGTTGAAGAGTTCGCGGAAATCGTCTTTAGTTTCGGATGTTGATGAGCTGTTTTGTCAATCAAAATTTGTGCGTTCAAAGTTGGTAAATTGCAAATATCGATTTGTGTTAAAAGCGAGCGTATCGATAAACATTCAACTCTTGCGGCTCTGGTGTCGTGTTTGCAGCGTTGTCCAACACCAATGCCGCTCTATCGATAACGCATCACCAGTTTGGCAAATTTTACCAGCGTAGTAGGAATTAACTGCGTCCTAAGATGGGCATTACGACCGCTGCGCTGAGGACCCAACTGGCGGGCCTGACCAACTTCATCGGCACCCACAAGGAGCAGGCGGACAAGTACCGGCAGCTGCTGAAGAGCGTGCTGGCCAACAGCGGCCCCGACCTCATCGACACACTGAAGCTCTTCATTGAGGCGATCGTGAACGAACATGTCAGCCTGGTCATAGCTCGCCAGATACTGAACGATGTGGGCCTGGAGCTGGGCAAGCTGCCCGACGACATGTCCAAGCAGCTGTCCCACTTCACGCTCGAGAAGGTGCACCCGCGCGTCATCTCGTTCGAGGAGCAGGTGGCCGGCATCCGATTCCATTTGGCCAGCATCTACGAGCGCAATCAGCTGTGGCGCGATGCGGCCACGGTGCTGGTGGGGATTCCCCTCGAGACTGGCCAAAAACAGTACTCCGTGGAGTGCAAGCTGGGCACATACTTGAAGATCGCACGGCTCTATCTGGAGGACAACGATTCCGTGCAGGCAGAGCTGTTCATCAATCGTGCCTCGCTGCTGCAGGCGGAGACCAACTCGGAGGAACTGCAGGTGAGTCAAAATCGCATTGAACTGTCGCCCAACTTGAAACATTTGCCATTGCAGGTGCTCTACAAAGTCTGCTATGCCCGGGTGCTCGACTATCGCCGCAAATTCATTGAGGCCGCCCAACGCTACAACGAACTCTCCTACCGCAAGATCGTGGACCAGGGCGAGCGCATGACGGCGCTGAAGAAGGCGCTCATCTGCACGGTGCTGGCCTCCGCCGGACAGCAGCGCTCCCGCATGCTGGCCACGCTCTTCAAGGACGAACGCTGCCAGCATCTGCCCGCCTACGGCATCCTCGAGAAGATGTACTTGGAGCGCATCATACGGCGCTCGGAGCTGCAGGAATTCGAGGCGCTGCTGCAGGAGCATCAAAAGGCTGCCACACCCGACGGCTCCTCCATACTGGACCGGGCTGTCTTTGAGCACAATCTGCTGTCCGCCAGCAAACTGTACAACAACATAACGTTCGAGGAGCTGGGCGCCCTGCTGGACATAGCCCCGGCGAAGGCCGAGAAGATCGCCTCCCAGATGATCACAGAGGGACGCATGAACGGCCACATCGATCAGATCTCCGGCATTGTGCATTTCGAGAACCGTGAACTGCTGCCCCAGTGGGATCGTCAGATACAGTCGCTCTGCTACCAGGTGAATTCCATCATTGAGAAGATCGGCGTTGCGGAGCCCGAATGGCTGGACAGCCACAACTGATGTCCATGTCCGGCAGAGATTTAAACTGAAATTCTCACACACCCCAACACACACACACACACACATAATATATTTAATTCTTATACAATTATATAAAATATAAATAAACTATCTATCTGTGGTTCAGACATATGTAAATTTCATTTTTTGAATTTAAGAAATAAATAAATGAAATATATATAAGCAACCGAAGATCCAAAGAGTATATATTGTATATTTATTTAATGACTCCCAAACAAAGAGCAAATCACTTGGTTTCTCTTGTATATTTGAATGATTTATGAAACATATATACTCACAATCGTGAACTCTGTGTACATATATAGATAGCAGTATAAACAGTTTGCATGTCTTAGACAACTAGCGGAAAGTGTATATTTTATATATAGTATAGCATTTATTTTCGATAGTATCTAGAAGTTTTAATGAGGCTTGCTCGTGTGCGCCCCGTGCTACCCACGCCTACAATTCCAAAAAGGCAGATTTCACATGGAAGTACATCTAAATATCAACTAAGAGTATACGTATCAAATAAAAGCTAATTATGTGTATGTATATTTTAAAAATTCAACTAAACAAAATGCGAACAGCATCCAAGGGATTGCAAACAATTTGTTGAGGAAACTTAAAGCTAAAAGTAAAGTCATCCCTGGGTATTATTCACCGAGGACTCCTCGTTCAGCTGCATCTGGGTCAGCGTCCGCACGACAACTCCTCGGTTCACGGACGTCAGGCTCTGGCAGAGACCGACGACAGCGTCTAAAGCCACATCCGGGCAATCCTGCAGGAGAATATAAACATAATCAGCTGAATTCTATATGTGATATGTTGATAGTTACCTCCAGCATCTTCGATATGGTGGAGATGATGGCGTCCCTTCTCACGGAGTTCACATTTCTGGAGACAATCGACTCGGCATTGGTCTGCTCCTGATACCAGGCCACCATCTCCTCGTTCTTATCCCACAAGTAGGCCTGAAAGGTAAGCGTAAGGTAATTAGTATAATTTTTTAACTGCAGTTTTTGGTGGCTCCTACTTCTGTGGCTCCCTTGTCCTCGACCAGCCAGCGTCGCAGCATCTGCTTGGCCTGCCCCACTGAGAGATTGTCCTGCGCCCGCAGTATCTTCTTGATGTAGGCATCCTCCAGCAGCAGACGCCGCAGGCGCCAGTAGAGCCAGCGTCTGGAATCCCGCCAGGGCACAATCTCGCTGATGCACTCCTTCTCCAGCATGCGCTCCGGCGTATCGTGCAGATCGGCAAAGTGCACGGCGACCGTATGATAAACATGCATCAATATCGCAATGCGGGCTTTGATCTTCTCGTCCAGCTGCGCCACCTTGGTCTTATCCCCCGCCGCCGACGCCTCATCGTGCTCCTTTTTCAGCTGTAAATTATACGGAATTAATTTGACTGTTCATGCAAATAAATTGTGCTTCTAAAACTTACGGCAATTGTGGTGGCGTCGAGGCGATGTATGGTTTTGATGAGGTCCTTCTCTTTGTACTTGATCTCCACAATGCCCTCCGGTTCGAGCACGCCGCCGCGTGCCTCTGGATCCGAATAGGTCTCCATGTAGCGCGGATTGATCAGCGAATCCAACACCGCCCAGGCCCCTCCGCGCAGCTCCGCATTCGGCGGCAGGTAGATGAGCACGGGCTTCTTATACTCGCGCAGTCCGTCCACAATGTAGGCGCCGAACTTGACCACCTGCTCGTACATGTCCTTCATGCCTCCCGAGAATCCACGCCAGTTGGCGAACACAATCAGCGGCAGTTCCTCTCTGCCGAAATCTCTGATGGCCTGCGCCGTCTTGTAGGAGGAATCTGGATACCAGACCTGGCCCGCTTGCTGCAGTGTCTTGGCCTCGGAGTCCAAATTGGCTGGATCGGCGGGCATTTCCATCTCCACGGTGCGCGTCTCCACGGCAATTACGCCCACGGGCACGCCTCCGAGACGTGCGCGTCCTGTGACGACAGTTTTAGCCCATTGCGCCATGATTTCGCTCCAGGAGTCGCGATCGAAGAAACCGTTCTCCCAATCATTGGGGTTGGCAGGATGGTCGCGTCCCTCCAGCATCCAGCGTGGATCGTATGGAGACTTTGTGGGCATAAAGTCCACGGGTCTGTCAATGGGATCGCTGGGCACCACGATGGGCAGATCGCAGCCAATGTGCGCCGGAATGTAGGAGAGCCAATTGAGTATCGTGTACACGCCATCCAGATCAATGGCCTCCGTTTTGTGGGTCACACCGTTGTTATACATGATCTGCACGCCTCCCAATTGATTATTAGAGGCGTAAACTTTTCTGCCCAGCAGCTTATTCAGCGCCGCATACCCCGTCAGTATAATGTGCGAGTTGTCGATCTGTATAACCCGCTGTCCCAAACGCACCACGTAGGAGCCAATGCCGATGGTGCGGCAGGTGACCATGGCAATGGTCACAATCTCCTCGTAGGCCTGCGAGGTTTCCCCAGCAATCAGGCCAGCGTAGCGCAGATTCTCCACGCCCAGGCCGTCGTCCTTGCCTATGATATCCGTGATCTTGTAGCGCTGTTCACCCTCATCTTCGATGAGTATGGCACGCACCGAGTTCAGATTGGCCACCTTCGCGTAATCCTCAGTGCTCAGATACAGATATTTGAAGCCCTTGTCCGGCTCCTCCGGATCCTCCCAGGCGATCTTAAACATGGCTTTCACCTCCTCCGCGAGGCCAATGCGAGCGCCGCTATTGACCGATATATAGATCTAAAAGGTAAGATATATAGCTAATTTTGTGGAGCTGGAAAGTATGCGATTTACTTACTCTGGGCACCTTGCGTTCGCGCGCCAGTTTTGAGGCTTTGTGGAAGAGCACATCCTCCTGTATGCCAAAGGAACCAATGAGGTACGTCAGGTCATTGGCAATCAGGACTATCTCCCGCCCAGCTGGATACTCGGGCGTGGCAAGCACAATGCGCCAGGCCACCATGCCACACTAGCAAAAAGATAAAACAGAATAAGATAGATAAGAGACTAGACTATAGGCAGATCATCCCCATAAAAACTCCATCTATATAGCAACCAAATAAAAAATACTCACGTTATTTTCGCCTGGAAGACGCTGCATCTCGAGCAGATTGTCGCCGTCGAGCACCAGCTCCTGGCACTCGAGCAGAATCTTGTCGGGAATGCGTATGTCCACCGTGGGACGCGCCTTGGAGAACTCCTTCCAGTGTCGCTCAGTCATCTGGCGGAACATGTCGGGCATGTCGTAGACATACGTGGTGCCATTGGACTGCGCCTGGAAGCGTTTCTGCTGCAGGAAATCCTTGGTCATATAAGGCGTGGAGATGGGATGGCCATGCAGCGAACCCTGTTTTTCGCCATACGCCTTGAACTTGATCTAGTTAGGGAACAAAGGAACTGTAGAAAGCAAGTAGTATAGGAGATAAGAAAGTCGACTTACCACGCCTGTTTCTGGTTCCGTTTGCTCCGTGTACATGGAGATATCCAGGAAGTAGCCCGAATCGTTGGCAATGCAGAGGCGCACGGCTTGTGTAGGGGACTGCGGTGACTGTCTGATGACCATCTTCAGCTCCGCTTGGAGTACTCTTAGTTTCCATAAACGCGGACCGTAGCGCATGATCATTTTTGTAACAGATTCTTCGATTTTCGCGGGGTCCATAATGACGGTGGGCACAAAGTTCAGGAAGATGTGATTGCAATCGGTGCGCTTGGCATGCGGATGGGAGAAGGCCACCTCCAGTTCATCCATGGCCTCGAGCAGCACACGTTCGCCCTCATTCTGTAGATACTCGAATGAGGCCTCTTTGGTGATCAGATCCGAGTGTCGGATGATCGAACGTATGAAGAAGCGATAGTCTGTCACCTCTTGACCCTTGGAGACCTTGGCTTTGCCCAGATACAGATGCATCTTCTGATTGGCAGTGGGTAAGGCCTCCAGATCGTACGTCTTCATGCGATTCAATTCGAGATGGAAGGCAGACGCTGGCTCCAAATGACGATAGATGCGGTCTTCCTCAAAGTTATCCCTCGCCCGATACGTAAAGAACTTGGGGAACTGACGCTTCTTCAAGGCGGCGAAAGTGATGCGACGTATGCGTCGCTGGAAAAGCTCCTCGTTGTGCTCCTTGCAGTAATCGCCAAAGATATGCGACATCTGTACATCGTCCATTTCCCCTGTCTCCCGTACCGCCACGCTAATGATGTGTATGGGTTCCGTGGACTTGGCCTCCTCAGCGGCATTGGCACGCGAAACGGGATCCGACAACGAGACGTTGATCGATGTGCTGTGTCGACCATCCGAGATGGAATCGACAGCCTCCACGGCCTCCAAGACCTTGGCGCTAACTAAAGCCGGCGACACGAAATCCTCGAGCAGATCGAGTATCTCATCCGAGTACATCTCGAAGTGTTCGAACGAATCGAACGCTGCAATGGCACCGGTGCGTACAAAGGAGCTTCCCAGAGACTCGGCAACGGCATGATCCAAGCCCTCCGGTGAGCTCATGCGGGAGAACAAACGATTCGGATGCGCCGTGGGCAGTAGGAATTGGAAATGCACCAAAGGCAGACCACCAGAGAGCTCCAGATGCTGCAGGCAGGTCAGCTCATAGGACGTATAGGCACGTCTCACGTAGACCTCAAGGGCGGCATTACAAACCGCGCGATTCGAGTGATAGAAAAAGTCGTGTAGTATGTCAAAGATGGAGGTTTCCGAGAGTATCAGACGCTGCAGATTCTCCGGATGGAAATCGTGTCCGTACATGTCAACCGCCGAGAGGAAGATGGACTCCATTTGATTATGACGCAGCTCGTAGGCCGGTTGATGAGCTGCGATCAACACCTGACGAGAGCGTAGCGCAACCCGCGAGTGTTCCGCACGATTTAGTGACGTTAGCTCATTCAAAGTGTTGGCCAGCTCGTCTGTTAAGCCCGGCTCATTGGCCCACAGATGATCGATAAGCAGCGTGACCAGCAGATTCTTTTTGGCCACCTGCGAGTGCGAGAATATCGTATTCACGACGGTCAGCATGTCGTCCTTGTTGTGTTCTCTCACCAACCCCACGCACTTGTCGTAGTGTCCATGCTGGAACTGACACTCCACGTCGTAGTACTGACGCAGCAGTTCGTGCACGGCGGTCTTCATGCGTCCACGTATTCCATTCCGATAACGCTGCACCAGCTGCACAATACTCTGCGTGGTCAGGAAGAAGACATCGCGATCGGCACGCTTTTGTAGGGTAGCTGCATGGCTGTCGATAACACTTGCGATCTGCTGCGAAGGGAACTGAGCCAAGACGCTCGTGATATTCCGCTCGTAGAGCGTCATTAGCTTTCTAATCTTCTTCTCCACGGAGAGGGGTATGCGGCCCGAGATGCTGGCAATTACTTCCTGTAGCTCCAGCAAAGGTAGCGAGGGATCTCTCAAGCTCTGCATGAACTTCTCAATGATGTCACGTAGGCGTTGCGCATTGTACGGCTCTGGAAGGCAATAACCCGCCAAGGTGTTCTCCAATATGCTCTTGTAGGTGTTGTGCACTCGATTCAGTTTCTCTGGAAGTGGAGCGTTCTCCGGCTGTGGGAATTGGCTCTTGCAGGGCTGTGCCTTCGTCACCAGCGAGGGATCATCCAGTTCCAGGTGACCCAACAGCGAACCAGCATCCAGCACAGCTCCGGGACGACGTACAAAGGTCACTGTGCCCGCCTCTTGTGACGTTAGGGTCATGACCATTTTCATCACCTCAATTTCGGCATAGGCTTGTCCCTTAGCCACGTGAGCACCATCCTCCACAATCATGTTGATTAACTTGCCAGCGGAGGGACTGCGCAGCAGGGAGGGATCGTTCTCCTTCTCGAAGACACACGTTTGATTGCCAATGACAATGCGATAGCGATCCACCTCCTCCTTCATGTAGGTGGTGTAGGAGGCACCCTCCAAGGAGATCAGCAAACCGCCATCCGACAGCCGATGCACCTCGATCTCCTTGAACGAGTTATTCATCAGCAGAAAGTAGGAATTGTGTCCGCTCTTGGCCGCCTGCACCTTGTAGCGATAGCCTCCATTGATCAGCTCCACGTCCACCACATTTGTGAGCGTATTGGCCGCCTGGATCTGTCCCTTCTCCAAGGAGGTCTGGAAACTCGAGAAGGCCTCGGTAATCTGACGATCCGCGATGTGTAGCGCACCACACATAACCCCGAGTAAGATATCCGGCTTCTCCGATTGTACACGCTCCGCTATCAGGGCATCCAGCCAGGCGGTGTCGATGCTGTTGTCCAGAAAGCGATTCGTCTCCAGCAGCGTGATCAGATACTCCACTGTGGTGCGGAAATCTCCGCGAATCGACAGCTCTTTGAGAGCAATCACGAGATTCTCACGCGCCTGCTGACGGTTCTCGCCCCAGGAGAAACAATGACCGAACTGCGAGTCGGCGAACTCGTGCAATCCTCCCGAGGCTGCCACGCTGAAGTAACCCCAAACGTTCTTGCTGGAACGGAAGTTGAGCTCCTGCACGGTGCCCGAGCTTGGTTTAAAACCTTCATCGGGATTCTCGGAGGTTATGCGTGCCGCAATGACATGGCCAGAGGGACGGGGTTTGTTGGGGGGATTCTCAAAGTCAATCACGGTAGAACCCCAAGGGGATTCGCCATACAGCAGACGTATATCCTTCAAGCGGTAGAGGGGAATGCCCATGCCGATCTGCAGTTGACACGCGGGCAGATTGACATCGGCGACCATTTCCGTGCAGGGATGCTCAACCTGCAGGCGAGGATTGAGCTCCAGGAAGAAGTATCTACCCTCCTGATCGTACAGATACTCCACGGTGCCGGCACTCACATAGCCCACCATCTTGGCCAGTCTCACGGCGGCCTTCTCCATGTCCTCGAACACCTCGGGCTGGGCCACAATCGCAGGCGCCTCCTCAATGATCTTCTGATGGCGTCGCTGTATGGAACAATCGCGTCCAAACAAACTGATCGCATTGCCATACTGATCGGCCAAGAGTTGAACCTCCAAATGCCTTGCGCCGCTTGCCAGCTTCATCACAAATATGGGCGAACCGGGCACTTCGGCCTGCACCTGCCGGAACAGAGCGGGGAACTCCTCTGCGGTGTCCACGCGACGTATGCCCTTGCCACCGCCACCCTCCGATGCCTTGATCATCACAGGGAAACCTAAGCAGACAAATTATTAGTTGCATACTTCAGTATATGGTTATAGTAATCCTTACCAATCTTGGCAACCGCTGCGAGGCCCTGCTCCACATTGTTTACGCAGCCGCGTCCAAAGAGCTCGCTGGATATCTTAATCTTCTTGCCGCTGTACTGCGCCTTCAGCTCGGAGCCAGACCAGGGCAACGTGGGTATCTCCGCCGTTTGGGCCACTATGGATGAAGCGACCTTGTCGCCCAACGCCCACATGGCACGCTCCGGCGGACCCAGAAACACCAGACCCTCCTTATGCAACAGTTCCGGCAATTTCGGATTCTCCGAGGCATGACCCCAACCCGCCCAGACAGCCTGCAATAAATCGTGGATTAGTTGCAGATAAATGCTATAATTAAATCTAATGAATATACGCCATAGAGGCAAATCAGTAGGAGCTCAAGATAATGGATATATATTATGGCAAATACAAGTATTTATGGCTGCATTCATATTAATTTTAATTAACACTATGCTGTGGGGGTTTTTATCATAAAAAGCTACAATTATTACCAATTACTTTTGTACGAAAAAACAAAATATTTATACACATTGAAAATGGCTAAGAACAGGGTTAATAACTTTGTATGTTTTATATTTATATTTTATATTCTTAATGAAAACTGAAAACTTTATGAGCTGTAAAGCAAAATATTAAAATTAATGCAAGGTCAGCAAAGGTAATAAAACGTATTGATTATTCTCAAGTTTTGTATAGTTTGTAGCAGAGTGTAATTAACAAAGCAGGCACTTGTTAAAATCAAACACGCTTACAAGCACACACATACAGACAAACAACAGTTATTTCATTTTTAGGGGCTTTGACTATTGACGACTATTGACTATTGAAATCGAACGATTTGCCTGACTTGAGTTGTGCAAACAGAAATCGTACGACGTGTGAAGAGTTCTAGTCGAGTCTCAAGTCTATATTGGCTCGATAGGTGTACGCTGGAGAGCCCTAATTGAATCGAGGAACTCGCAGTTCGCGGTTCGCAGTCTCGCACTCACCTGCACTTGAGATCGAAGTGCAATATCCACGATAAGCTCAACATTCGCATAGTTATTGTTGTTCGAACCGCCGGGTACGGGCACATAATGATCCGCCATTTTGATGTACTCGGCATTGGCCTTTAGATCTTCCGGTGTGACCATAACCACAAATTTCACGGCCCTCTCGTTCTTGAACATCTCGTAGGACCAGCGACGTATGGACCGCATACACTTCACAGCCGCAATCCCATTGTTGGCGATGAGTACGCGGTTTATCACTCGGGTGCCGCCAAAGCGTTTCACAAACTCCTCCGTGGTGGCAATATGAAAGTCCCGATATTGATCCCGATCCTGGCCCAGTCCAGTGCCGCGTGACATGCTGGGTCTGTGCGGAAGAAGTAGACAAACAAATGCAATTAGTTAATTGAATATTGTAATACGGCACTCCTTGCCGTAATCTATTTCATATTTTATATTACATATAAGCTATATAAAACTTTACTAATTGTATACATATAGTTTATTCTATTTGATTTGTATGTGTATATTCATAAGTATATCGATTTTTTCCCGAAATCCATAATTATTTTATTTTGTATTTTTATTTTTATATATATTTATTTATATATCGAATTGTTCCCGAATTTAATAATTATTTTATTTTGCATTTGTATTGTTATATATATTTTCATTATTTATTATATATAAATTTATATATTTTATTGATATTTTATTCATATATCAAGGATTATCATATATATTTATCTATATGCCGTATTCGAATTGTTGTACAATGTCTAGATCAAAACCTAGCATTCAAAATATGCACATAAATGGCACTTAATGCATTCGATTTGAAAGATCATTTATATGCACAATACTGTGCACTGCTGACGACTTTGAAATCGTATATAAGCTCCACAAAACGCTACAAATTTATATATAAGTAGCTTATTCTATTTGATCCAAATTTGTATTTATACACTTCTGATTTTCTAAATTGATTTTTTTCTACAATAAGAACTACAATATCTATTTTGCATGCATTTTTTATTTACATTATTGTTTATTACAAAGATCTTCATGTACTTTTTTCAGCGCATAAACGTGAATTTTAACGTTCTCTGTGGGTCAATGTTAGACGAGGCTGTAGAAGAGCACAAGCTTGACCAAGAGAACGAGAGTGGGAGAGTAAGCTTGCATACACGGTTGCCACATTACTTTATTGTGCTAAATGTGGTGTTATTTTGCTTCTTGCAGCAAAGCGGCTTATTTACCGAAATTGGTAGCACTTTTTGCTAATTATTACACTGAGCAAAATAGCTTAAAGTACTTTATTAATGGTAATTATTTAATGTTTATTGTATACTTGACTAAATAATAAATTGTTTCTTTAATTAAATACAATTTAAATTCATACAAATAAGGCAAAAGAATTGTGGCAAAAAGAGAGCGAAAAAGATGAAAAAGTTTGGTTTATTTAAACAAATTGCATTTTTTTTATTTATTTATTTTTAATGCCTTGTTTTTATTGTCAAGTGGCAAGCGTGCTTTTGCCTTCAAGTAGAAATTTGAGGCGTTTTTGGCAAACCGGTTTTTGAAAAATTAAAAAAAAAAAAGCTTTTAACATTGTTTACTTTACACGCGGTCTCTCGCTCTCACTCCTCTCCCCCTCCTGCACCACTCTCACAATCACACACACACACACAGACTATAAACATGTATGAAGGACGCTTGTTGCATTTGTATGTCAATTATTTGCTCGCCATTAAAAAAACAATAATTATGCGCGATAATATGCACTATACAATTCACTTTAACCTCTACGATAAACAACATTCTTTACTTTAAAGTGCCGCTGCTGATGACGCTCAGGTGCGTTGTACTTGTTGTTGCTGTTGTTGTTGCAACAATGTCGTCACTGTTGTTGTTGTTGTTGTTGGTGTTGTTGTTGTTGTAGGCAGTGGCATCATCGTGCTCAATGGCAACAATTTGGGGTATGGTTATCGTTCCAGTGTCATTGGAATTTCCAGGCTGCGGCTCCTCGCCAGATTCAACAAGTACAAAACGTTTGCTGGCGCGACGCTTCAACATTTTGGCAAAGGCAATTAGGGCCAAGATCATTCAAGTCTCAGCTAAAACGCGTTTTAAACTGCGTCTTAATCAATCGATCAGTTGTGGCTCGTAATTGAATTGTATTTTTTTTGGTAACTTTCACCACGGTGGAAAAACTTTAAACTAATGCCAGCAGGTCAGAAAGAAAAAAAAAAAAAAGAAAACGTATCACACGCGATATAAGTTTTATCTCTTTTTCTGATAGGGAAAAATACGTCCGACGGGCACGGCAATTGCTTCAAAACTGCCAACAGCCGCAGCAGCGTCAGCTTAAGACGCCAACAGCGACGTCGACGGCGGCGTCAGCGTCGCGTTACTCATACGTGTAGTTGGCCGCCTAAGAGAGCGCAACTCCACACACAGAGGGAGCGCGAGAGAGCGAGAGCGAAGTTGACCTCTGCTGACAGCGGCTTTAGTTATTTGTTATGAATGAAAATAAACAAGAATTCCAAACATTTCTCACGCCGCTAGCGGCACCTGTCGCCAGATAGCTGCACTTTTGCTGCTCTCACTGCATTGCTCTCGCGTTCGCTCTGTCTCTTCTCTCTCTCTCTCTCTCTCTCTCTATCCCTGGTAAGCTTTTAGCACGTTGTGTTTGGCTTGCATATCGCCATCTCTTTCTGCGAAACTCGCGCGATTTGTTTGGCGTCGACAGCCTCAACTATGACGTAGTCGAATTTTCATACTCTGTTAAGCATCGCAAATTGATAGGGTAGTTTAGATGGCACACTTTTTGTAATAAAATAAAAAAAAATACAAAACAGCTAAAACAAGCTAAATGCCATAGACAATATTTATGTGATGCTTCCTATCGATAGATATATTTTAACCGATTTAAATCTCTCATCTTCTCGTTTTGTTACAGAGTAGCTGCTTGTCGAGCTTGCTCTAAATTTCTATGCTACGCTTGTTGCTACTTTTATCGTGAACTAACCTCAGACGCTTACGCCGCTCCGCAATGTCGCCATTTTGACGTATATCGCTCTGCAGTTTCTGCGGAAATTCATCCCCAGCTTCCCCAGCCTCGATGGCCTCTTTCTCGTCGATCTCATCGCCCACCTGCAAATGTTAATTAATATTAATTAATCAAGTTCTTGAGCTATATATTTAAAAATGATATATTCGGCTAATTATTCGTAGTATAAACAACCTACCAAAAAACTGGGACGTTCGCCCTCTGGCGGCTGATCTTTTGTGCTTTCGGCTGCTTCGGTTGCAGTCGTCGGCTCCTGTTCGCTCATGTTGCTGTTGTTGTGTGTGGTGTTTGAGGTGTTTGGGGTGTTGGTGTTGTTGTTGATGCTATTGAGATTGAAGGTGTTTAGATCCTTGAGCTGATCACAGAGACCATCGACGTCCGATTTGAGGCTCTCACTGGAGAATTTGACTTTTTTAATGCACGATTTCGGATAACGCTGATCCGTGCTATTTTTGGCTGTCGAGCTTATAGCTGACGATGTTGTTGCCTTAGCCGCAATAACGCTGGAGTTGTCTGTAAAATAAAGAAAAACGAAAAACGAAAGATATACGTATATGAATACATGCAAAAATAACAACAGTTTATAGAACTAGTTTTGCCCGTCCCTTTTGAAGTGCTTTAATTGATTTACAAAACACATAAAAGTCTTACAATGTTCAGAGTTGTCGTTGTTAGCAGCGATTGTTGTTGCTCTTTGGCTTTGGGGACCAAAGATCAGATTCACTAGATACGCTATAAACGCCAGAATGATGAAGACTACCATAAACATGGGCTACCTGTTGCTAAGAAATTGCAAAAAGCCGAGATCTATCAATTAATGTCGACAGTTAATAGGGCCAGCAGGGCAAGAGAGTTCAAAAGGTCGCAAATTTGTGTGCCAAAGCAGACGCAAAATATAATATAATATAATATACATATATATACTATATGATAATGCATAATTATGCAAAAACTGGTTTTCAAATTTTAAAAATATCAGCGTTGAAACGAAATCTTTAAGTGGCACTTTGATACTCTTGCTATATATAGATTGGACTATCTGCTTATCACCTTAATTGAAGAGCCCTCTAATATATATACCTAACCTAGACTATACATTTAATTCTCAACTTCCACGTGAACCAAATACCCGTAGGAATAGAACTCTGCACCCTATAGACGACCTCAACTGAACCTTTATACGATATAGTATAACAATTTCTTCAGCATTTACGTATTTGAAACGTAGCGTATCGAATTGAGTGTTATGCAAAACAGTTTAGCCTAATTGAAAGCACTTTTAATTTCATTTTTCAAACTGAAAATCAGGTATTATTAGAGCGCTAAAGAGCATTCAAAATATACTATAGCGGGCGCTAAGCTGTATTTAAATTCAAATTCAAATCGAAAAAACAAAAACAAAAACAAACGAAAAGAAGACGTGTAAAATAACAGCAGCAGGTAGGTAGCTGGCTTTGTGAGCATGCAAATCAGTTGTTTCTGTCGCTGTTTCAGTTGAATTATATAGAAGAGGTCAATGTTTTAACCATTACAATATGTAAGTGTGCCAGGGTGCGCGTTGTCAGCCTAGAGAATGGAGAATGAAGACAACACGAATGCAGCTCAGGGGGAATTATGCAATCTGATGCGTTATAAAATTATTTGAAATTCGATATGTGTTTGGCTATATCAAATTCTAGGCAATAGTGGCTATACTGGCTAAGCAATTGGAGTGTATACGAATCTGATAAGAAACTTTAGACATATGTTTAGGTTTTAGTAGTTTTTATAACTTTTTATAGACCTTTTATTATTATTCTTTCACTAAATAGCACACAAACTTGGCACTTTTGTTAGTATCGTGTTTCTTGCGTTTTTTTTATTTCTTTTTTACCACGCTTATTCAGTTTTCAGTCTATATAGTCGAAGTGCGATTCACAGAAGACTCGGAAGACTCGCAAGAAGCAACAGGTTTCGCGTTCGATTTTCTGCTCGATTAACCACTTGACTCGGCGGCGTTTGGAATGCGACTGGTCAACACTGTCGCGAGTCCAGACACAATACTGACCAATGCCCACTGTGCCGCAGTCGACGCTGACGCCGACGTCGCTGCTATCAGCGCTGGAACTGAGCTTATGCTTGCCCAAATGTCTGCGTCTCTAGCAGCTGTTTGCATGTATGCGTGTGTGTGTGTGCGATTATGCTCAGGTTGTTGTGCTTGTATGTTAATTGCTTTGAGGGCTTTGCAGGTCGAGGCATGCTGCTTGCTGACTCCGCACACAAAAAACCACCAATTTGTAGGCAACAGCAATTTTATTTCAATTTTCGTTTTATTTATTTACAATTTATTTTGTTTTATTTTTTTGCTTGCGGTTTCTGCTTGGCGCGTTCGCTTCGATAACACTTGATAAATCGATAGCACACACTGCAATGCGGCCGCTCTCTTAATTGTGCGGCTCAGACTACGCTCTCTTGCTCTCTTTATCTCTTTGCTCTGTTTTCAATGTCAAGGTTAGTTGTTGTTGCGTAATTTTAAGTTTCAATCTGTGATGCAGCGAGAGAGAGCTCTATCTCTCTCTTTCTAACTAGATACCGTTCAGGGTTATCTCCAGTGTTGCCGGAAAAAGCCGGATTTAAAATAAATAGACAAAATAAAGCAAACATGCAA
This sequence comes from Hypselothyrea guttata, assembly GCA_035045125.1. Classification (NCBI taxonomy): domain Eukaryota; kingdom Metazoa; phylum Arthropoda; class Insecta; order Diptera; family Drosophilidae; genus Hypselothyrea; species Hypselothyrea guttata. The sequence goes on from JAWNNJ010001392.1 coordinate 180,367, forward strand.
AAAAAAAAAAGAATACGTGAATTAAATAGTAAATACTTATATATTACAAAATAAATTTAAGCATAAATAGAACGCTGAAACTAGCTAAATTGACAACGCTGGTTGTCACACACGAAATGCAATCAAAGTAACAACAACCAAATTGCACTCGAAAGAGCCAACAACAAGACTGATTGCAATAATGAGAAAATTGATTATTTTGTGAGTGTGTATGTGTGTGTGTATGCGTGTGTGTGTGTGTGCGTAATCAAATTAATAACAATCTCAGCACGCAAATGCATGCACTCTGATGACAATGCTTGCTACACTGAGAGAAAAATCAAAAATTTTCGTACTCGAACCGAGAATTTTTGTTGTCAAAAGTGAAATTTATTTAAGAGCATTCTTTTAATGAACATTCCAATCTTTAAAAATTAAATTTCAATAATCTTTAAAAAATTGTAAATAATTCAAAACTGTTTTCTGAGTGTATTTACTATTTTTTTTCTATTACTTGGATCAGCAGAGGTTTTTTAAAAGTCATAAAAGAAATGCCAGCCACACAGCTGATAAGCAATAAATAAAAATCTTACGATTTTTGCGAGCAATCACAATTTAATTATTTATTTTTGTTTGTCCGGTAACCATGGAAACTGCCGGCATGATTAATACTGTTTTTATTGGGAATTATTAGACGTTTTGCTACCTATTAGCGCTTATCACTTAACGTGGAAACTTTGCAACAAATTATTCATGCTGGACGCGTGCACAAAGTGTGGCATTATCAATGGGCCTCAGCCTAGAACGCGTGTGTCGCCACGCCCCAGACATCGGGCGATTATATAGTATCGGTATATCAGCATATTTATATACAAATGTAAGTCAGCAGAGCTGGCTCAGATTCCACCTAGCACAATTCTAAATTAACCATTAAGTAATTGAAGCCGGTTGCCTTTCAGTGTAAACCACCCACAACAAATTTACCGAAACACACACACACACACGCAACACATAAACATATGCATGCATGTGTGTGTGTGTGTGTGTGTGTGTCTGTGTCATGCGGACATCGCGCGATATGCGAGCCCAATAGAAATCAAGGTCAGACCAAGCGGTGAGAGCAGCCGGAGTGAGAGCGAGAGAGCGTAAGCACACACAGAGAGCGCAAACATATTGAACGATTTATGCTGCACTTAAGAGAGCAAAAGAAAAACTGAAATTAACAACAAATCAAATGTAAATTTAACAACTTACACTCACACTCGCACTCACACTCAAACACTCACACACTAGTCACCGTTATAGCTCATTTGATTCTGCAGGCGGGGTGAATAACCCGTCGAAACTTATGCATATTTATGTATGAAAACTCACTAATCGCGCATTTATTTTCCGTTTAATTTACTCGCAACTTACTCTTCTCCATGGTATTGCGCTTTGCTCGCCTCTTCTTGTTAGCAATTTTGCTTGCTCTAAGAATTCTTCGAATCGGTTACAAAATATATGTTCTCCAATTGGGCCGCAGTGGGCGGGTTTCCAGTTTCAGTTGGCAGCGGTTTTCGGGCGCAATTTGATTCGACGCCTCACACACTGCACTTTCTTAGCCAATTAACGATGTGACATTTGTGCGTTTGCATATCGTTTGCAATTGTTTATGGGTTTATCAGCGGTTTTTATACGCGTTAATTTGCATTCGGGTTTGTTTAGGCAGCGACTGATAACTGATAACTGATAACCGATAGCGTCGATAACGTCGATAACGCCGCCACAAGTGTTGCAAAGCGACAATGCAGAGCTGCCAACTTGCTTGTGAATAAAGTTGCCAACACTGGCGCTAACAACAACATTTTCGGCATTTGCTGCATAAAAAGCGCGTTTCTGCATTTTAGCGTGTAATTAAATAAATTAAAGATGTTTGACGTCGAGCCCATACTGGCGGACCACAAGGACGTGATACACGATGTGGTGTTCGATTACTACGGCCGCCGCATGGCCACCTGCTCCAGCGACCAGACCGTGAAGGTAAAACTCAGTCGGAGCAGCGCAGTCGGATGCACCCGACTGTACCATACCCTGTACCCTATATATTGTTAATTAACAAGCCAAGCAGCAATGCTTGTTGCGACTCAGCTCGTCTCGCTGATCAAGTATATATATAGTTTGTAGGGTCTGCCACGCCTGCTTCTGCTGTAACACACATTCACCCAAAGTTATAAATTTTCCTTCTTATTGCAGATCTGGGATGAGGACGATCACGGCAAGTGGACGGTGACCAGCAGCTGGAAGGCGCATTCCGGCTCCATTTGGCGCGTCTCCTGGGCGAATCCGGAGTTTGGTCAGGTGATCGCCACCTGCTCCTTCGATCGCACCGCCTCCGTCTGGGAGGAGGTGATGGGCGAAAAGGTTTCCCCATCGAATGCGCCCACGCGACGCTGGGTGCGACGCACCACCTTGGTGGATTCACGCACCAGCGTTACGGATGTGGAGTTTGCGCCCAAATATCTGGGATTATTGCTGGCCACAGCCTCGGCGGATGGCATCATCCGCATCTACGAGGCGCCGGATATTATGAATCTGTCGCAGTGGCCCGTGCAGCACGAGATTGCCAACAAGCTGTCGCTCAGCTGCCTCAGCTGGAACACTTCCACCTACATGGTCACGCAGCTGCTGGCGGTGAGTGCAACAAAAAAAATTCTCTGAAGATTCAGTTTTAACTAATGTACATTGCAGGCCGGCAGCGACGAGTCTGCCACGCCCACAGGCAAGGTCTTTCTGTTTGCCTACAGCGAGAATGCCAGGAAATGCGTGAAGATAGAAACCGTTAATGACATCACAGATCCCGTTACAGATGTGGCATTTGCACCAAACGCCGGACGCATGTTTCATATGCTGGCCGTGGCCAGCAAGGATCTGTATATTGTGAATATACGTGGCGTTACGTAGGTTCCCTAATCCCTTAATCCCTACGAAGTTCGTTTAGTAAAGTATTAATGCTTTTCAGGGACTCTACGGGCAATGCCAAGCTGGAGCTGCACACGCTCAAGTTCAGCGAGCACAATTGCCCCGTGTGGAGGGTCTGCTGGAACATGCTGGCCACCATGCTCATCTCGACCGGAGACGATGGATGCGTGCGCATCTGGCGCATGAACTACACCAGGCAGTGGAAGTGCGCAGCGGTGCTGAAGGCGGAGGGCAGCGGACCCACCTACGAGCCCAATCCGGGCACGCCGGCGTTGGCCACCTCAGCGCTGGCATCGGCCACGGCCAAGTTCTACAAGAAGGGCACCATCGGCAACCAGGTGCCCTGGCACTGAATGCCACTAGCCACAACTAAAACTGAAACTAAAACTAAATTGTTGCCAATGTTACTTTATAAATACACACATATAAATGTTTAAGCGAATTGTAAACATGTTTAAATGCTTGGCTTGCAACTGCCACACTTACGCCGGCATAGAAGCAGCACGCACGGCCCCAGCGCCAGGGGCAGGCGCAGGTTTCTGCACCACATTTCTAGGCGGGATCTTCGGGAATTTTGCCTCACATTGCAGCAAGTAAATATCACATTACATCACAGTCGAAATTCGCCGCGCGCTTCGATTATTTCCATTTATCCACTGACAAAACGCGAGCAATTAAATGTTGCATTAAAACATGCGTTAATTTGTTGCCTGAAATTCGAATTTCTAATTGAGAAATCAAAACAAAACAAAAAACGATTCGATTCTCATGTGCGTTGCACGCCGATAACTGAACTAAATTCATCGAAATTCTCTCACGCTGTGCAACAACAAATTTAGCCGGCCGCTGTGTGGGTATTAGTGCACGTGTGTGTGATCTGATAACTTTGTGCATGTGTGTGTCAGTGCATTGCGAGTGTGTGTGTTTGTGTGTGGTGCTTAAGCATTTGCTAGTACTTCAACTTTAATCTTGAAAACTTAAAAATAAAGCACGCCTATGAATATTCACAGAAATTGTAAATAAATGCATAAATTAAAACTAATTTATTCTTATTTGTATTTATTTTCGTCACAATGTAATGTTTTTTAATAAATACTAATATTGATAATATAAATAATAAAACTCAAATATTTGGTAAAATCAGTAATGACTTAGTTAAACAGTCACACGCACCCGACTCTGTAGCCTAAACACCTGCTTATCAAGTTTGGCAGCAATGCTACTTCTTACTTTCTTCATAAAGCACGATTTGGTAAAGCAAAGCATGCAATATTGTTGCTTTAATAACTTCTGTGTTTATAGGGCGATTCCAATGGGATTTTCAGCATGGATTATTAAAATGCTTGTGAACATTTGCATATGCCGAATGGATTCGTAATTGTGCTCGTTGATAAATAATCTATCTATTTTTAAACACCCTTTTATTTACCATTTTTATTTGAGTATAAAAAGGTTTTTATATTTTATTTAAATTTATTTTTATTCCAAATTTATATAAGCACGATTTCGTAAAGCAAAGCATGCAATATTCTTTCTTTAATAACTTCTGTGTTTATAGGGCGATTCCAATGGGATTTTCAGCTTAGATTATTAAAATGCTTGTAAATATTTGTATATGCCGAATGGATTCGTAATTGTGCTCGTTGATAAATAATCTATCTATTTTTAAACACCCTTTTATTTACCATTTTTAATTGAGTATAAAAAGGTGTTTATATTTTATTTAAATTTAATTTTATTCAAAATTTATATAACAGTTAATTTAAAGCTTCAGCTCTCAAGGTCCTTAACAAAGGAAATTTTTTGCCATTGATACAATTCCAAACACATATGAATAATAAATTGATATACATGATTAAGCAATTAAATAAATTGCACCGGAGAGAAATCAGCGATGCGTTCGGGTCATGCACCATATAAACTCGATAAAAACTTCAATATTTCCATACACATATGCATATTCAGCAGCTGCCGGGAAATAGGCAAAACAAGTGCGATTAATGCCGAATATGGAAATATTGTGGCAGGTTTAACACGAAAATCTATTCAAAAAAACAAAATCACATAATATTCCACTTAATTGCGTCGAACCGCAATAAAAATCAACCAGATCAATTCTATATCCATATGTGATAAATCCACCCCGTTGCCTCAATCCTGTGCCTGTTGTTGGCAGACCGAACGTAATCCAAGAAATGACACCAAATTCGGATTGCACTTGGGTTTTTGTAGGCAAAATAGCGTACGAGTTGGGAAACCACCCCGAATAATACTTGATGCATAATAATATGGAGTTCTGGTGTCCTGTAGCTGAATGATTGTCTCTAATTGGAACGTTTTGACGTGTATATTACGTGAATGGTGTTGACGATGATCTCTCTCAGTACGTAGAACACCCCTCAATGAGTCAGAGTCCAGAGTCAGAACAATTTAAATGGGGTGGACGAAGGATTCGCGTGGGAAGTCAATGTGTCGACGTCTCTCACATCTCTCGCAGGTTCTGGTACGACATTGCCCAGCCCTGGTAACGCGATAAATATTGAAAACATTTGTGTTTAACCGGCAGAGTTAAATTAATGCGCAAAAGATTGTTTCATTTCAGTTGAAATATACTTCGATATAAGTCTGGATGTCACACAGGGCAAGTTCTCTTAGGGGTTGCTTAGGATGCATACGTGCATGTTGATACGGAAACGCTTATTACATTCGAAAAGAAAGCAAATTTCTCTGATTCGGGTTGTTCTCCAAGGACACTTGAACACTTATTATAATTTAATTAAATTTATTTACAATTTGATGTGAATTTTTAGAAAATTATCTTAAAAACGTAGATATAATTATTATCTATGATTATATGATTTTATTAAAATATATAATATGTATATATCTTTTAAATTTAATTAAACTTATTTTTTATGTTTAGAATTTATTTAAGATGGTAAAATATGAAAATTTATTATTGGTATGCTATAAACTCTCATTTATCATTGTATATATTCCAAATTCAGGTATTACCGCAACCTGGTTTTCCAAAACCTAATTATCTACAGCAAATGCAAATCCCGTCGGCTTAACTAATACGCTGGTTTTTCGAAAATTACATTTTCTATTTTAGGTTTTTGTTTCTAACTAGCGCTTTTGTCTTGTTATGCAAATTCCACAATTTCTGTTTCCCGTTCAGATTAGGCATTGCTTGACCTGCTGCTGCCTTCCTCCCCAAAACAACAGTTACAACGACAGAAAGGGTTGACCGAAGGCCTGTGGTCAGTGGTCAGTGGTCAGTTTCCAGTGTTTAATGGTCAGCGGTAGCCCCGGGTCGCGCACAGTGGTCAACAGCAGCTTATTAGTTACGATTATGCGTTCCAGTTCAACGCTTTTGAGCTTGTAGCAAACGTAAAGCGATTTGCATAATTAATATTTGTAGTAATACACAAACAGAGATAATTAATATTGAAAACTTAACGCCCTAGTATTTAAAACTATTTCAATACTATTATAATAATTCTTACTCCTTATATGAAAAATATTAAAAATTTTTAAACTTTGAAAGCGCATAACTTTGTCAAAACTCAACAGATTTGCAAGCGGTGTATTTTTTTCTTGATCATTTAAGTTGAAAATTAAAATTTTGCTGAATAAATAAACAATAAAATTTTTTTAATTTTTTGCGAAAATTTTAAGGCTTAAAAAAATATGCAATTTATTGGGAACTGCCAGCATTTGCTAGATTTTAGAGCCTAGGATAGTGTTGTATGAAGATTTTTCACTTCATTTTTCAACATATCGAAATAGAAACATTTTATATTTCATTAAAATATACAAATTTGTTTTATTTATAAAAATTGTATCTTTATTTACAGTAAAACTGCAGAGCATACTCAAATACTTATGCCATAGTAAAAATTGTATTTTGTTGTAAAAGTTTTCGAAAAAGTTGTGCAGATGCTAAAGCAAACTTAAATGCTAGATACAACTGAGTGTTTTGGGCTTTTGGATGAACTGGCCAGATATAAAACTTAAAGACTATCACACATGGTCGGCTTTGCACTGACTAGAACTGCTTTGGAATACGTTGCTCATCTGATATTTTGTAGGTTTTCCGGTTTTTAGTAGGCCATTTCGGCGCCCCAGGGACGATAGGGCTTGGCTCCGTTCGCTGTGGCATACTGCAAGGCTGAGGCGTTGTTGTAGTCCTGGCTGCCACTAACGGGATATTGGGGCGCCGCACTGTAGCTAAGGCTCTCGGCTGTGATGGCGGGCACCTCCTGGCGATGGCTGTTGGTCAGTTCGATGTAGGTGGACTGCGGCTGATCCGCATGCCCGGCGTGCTCCTGTGTATAGTGTTGTTGTTGTGGTTGTTGTTGTGCCTGCTGTTGCTGCTGTTGTTGTTGTTGTTGTGCCTGTTGTTGCTGCTGCTGTTGTTGTTGCTGTTGTTGTGTGGCTGCCTCCGCACGTGGTTCCAGCGGATTAATGCCTGATTCGCTGGCTCCAGTGACGGCTGCCGCTCCGCTGGCTGTGGAGACGCTGGAGCGAGTGACGTGATGCGGCGAGGGGGTCATGTAGGCGCCACTGGGCGCGTGCTGGGCATAGCTGCTGCTGCTGCCCCCCGCGGAGGCGTAGCTCTGATAGGGCGTGCCGGCGCAATTGGGCTGATAGCCACCGCTGGCGGAGATCTCACGCTGCTGCGCAAAGTACTGCAGGTGGGACATGAGGCGCAGGCGCAGAGGGTCCTGTATGTCCATGCCCTCGATGGTCACCAGATAGCGTGCCACCTCGGCAGCGCACTCGCGGAACCCTATGATGTGGTAGTCCATGGCAACGCGCTGCGGATCATAGCTCAACGAGTCGAGGGCTGCAGGGGGAGAGGCGCAAAAAGAGACAAAAGTCAATAAGCCGTAAGCTCACAGGGCAAACAAAATAACAATTAAAATAGTTGTGTTCCCACGCGTCCGACAATTATTACAAAAAAAAAACCAAGGAATAAAAACTAACCCTTGTCCCGATACCGAATAAAGCTGATCTGGGTCGGGGGTTGTAGCCTGCACTGGGCGTAAAAAAGCGGGTGGGTTGTAGTGGTGTCGATGTTGTTGTTGTTGTTGGTGGTGCAGTGAGCAGCGTGGGAAGCGCCGAGATTCACAATTCTCTTGGGCTACTCTACTATGCTGTGCTTCCCCTATTAGCGCGATTGTTATCCTTATTTTCCCAGCACAACAACAACCAACAGGTTAGCAATATTGTTTACCCAGCTTTATTATAATATGACACTTATGTTGTATAATTAAGCTGGATATATTTTCCCATGAAAAACGAATTTTGGAGGGTGCTCGATTATGATTTTTTGGGAAATTTTTTTTATAAAAATGTTAGTCTTTATATGAAGTTGCAGCAGAAGATTTTTTAAAAATATGTTTCAATTTTGGTTTTCAAAAGCATATATTGGCTTTAAAACTATTTTATAGAGCTTTGTCGAATCGGTTTAAATCGAATCAATTAAAATAAGGTAGATTCATTAAATTAAAAGAGCCAACTTAGTTCACTGACTTTTTGAAACTCATTCAAAGGCTCCTTAAATTTCGTTCATTTATTCATTTGATTTCGTTTCTCTAACTAAATCATATGCACAACTCTTTTCTCTCTCCCGATCTCTTCGGTTTGATAAGAAAGCTCTTAAACTTAATCGATAGTTGCAAAACTTTGAAGTTATCGATATGGGCACTAACACTTTATGAAAATCGGCTCTATAATCGTTTAAGCTCGTTTAAGCTCAGCAGGAAGTACAATAGATCTTTCAGGTCGCAGTACACTAGTTCCCAATAATAATAATAATAATAATAATCGTTTAAAATTTGAGATGAAAAGCGAAAAGCAAAACGTAAATAACATGAAAGTAAAGAGAATTCAGGACGATTCATATTTTTTCACAAAATTAATATTATATCCGAAACTCTTTTTTGTTTCATTTCATTTCACTAATTATAGTTATTTCGAATCGAACTCTAAATACACATTGAATGTTCTATACACCGATTAAATATTTGCAAAATCTTTGCTTAATTTTTAATTTTTAAATATATATTAAATAATTCACTAGACAACTGTCGGAAGCTTTGAAACACTGTCATTAATTTTCACTATTTCGAACTTGCACATTTATTATACTTACTTTTTGATTGCAGATTTTTGAGGTGCTCCACAGTAAGCTGCAGTATCTCAGCTTTCTCCAGCTTGGCTGAGCCCTGCTTCTCATAGGCCGAGGGCACCAGGCGCTTGAGCTCGGTGAGAGAAGAATTGATGCGATCTCGTCGCTTCTTCTCGATGACGCCACGGCGCTTCTTGCGGCTCATCAGTTGGCAGCTGCCGGTACCACTGGGTGAGATTCTATAGAAAGAGAGAAAAAAAGTAAATTAAATTAGTAAATTTTTTAAAAGAGAGTGTGTCTCTTTTGGGCATACTCACTGCTCTTTGGAGGACTCCTCGGAGTAGAGCTCGTCGCAGTCGCTCTCGGAGAGCGCGCGCTTGAGACTGTTGTGCGAGTGGTGGCTCTGGTGGCTCTGATGGCTGTGGCTCTGCGGCGGTGGCACCCAGTGGCTTTGTGCTGCCACTGGCGGCATGCCACCGGCGGAGCTGGCACCAACGGCAGCAGCAGCGGCGCCATAGCCCCAATGATGCAGCGCAGGGGCATGTTGCACGTGCATGTTGTGATCCATTTAAGAATTGAGTTGGTTTATAAAAATAAGTAGTTGAGTTTTGTGCTTGGAGTTGGCTCTCTTGTGTCACTCTCTTTTATCAGTTGGTATCTGGGTGTTGGTGTTGCACGTATGTATCTCGGAGCTGCAGCTAGTTGTGAGCACGTGACTTATCGTGTGCGCGAACGGCGTTCGACTGATTTGCCAGCACACGACTAGCGGACGTTCAGGCCGCCGTTGGCCAGCCTCTCAACCCCTTTGTGGCAGCGGCAGCGGCAGCGACAGCGGCCCAATAAGATGCAGCAGCAACCACCCCCGAGGCAACGCGTGCCACACAGGGGGTGGCAAACGTGGCAGAGCCAGTGCTGATCCTCCTGCAGAGCAGGAGAGCAACAAATGAGCAAGCACTGGCTGCTCAGCTCTGTTCACTCGTTCCCGCTCTCGCACTTGCCGCATGCCGCATGCAACATGCCGCATATTGTTGCCCAAGTACCAAAGGCAAATACTAGACAAACCTTTATGCTTATTATTAGTACAGTGTTTGCTGTTTGCCGTTGTCATCGATGCCACCGATTGTATCTCTTGCAGCATCCGCCTTGTATTTGGGCGCCGTGGGCGGTGCGCCTGCTTGTGTCGCATTGTCCTTTTTTTTCTTGGCCGCAACATTGACTTGTTGCCGCATTGTTGACTAGAAAACTGGAACTGGAAACTGGAGCACGCGACCGAGCCGCCAGCCGAACGCCTGCCACTGCCGCCGGTGGCTCGTGTGTGCGGCATGTGGCATGCGGCTCCAACAAGTGCAACAGCTAGGCGGGCGCTTCCCCTGATCCCAGAGCTGGCTGCGTCTGTATATTTTCTAGGTCAGTGGTCGAACGGCTTTCAAGGTTATGGAGCAGGTGACCTATGACCTACTCTGTGCCCATTGATTTCTCTCACGTTTGCTCTCAACACTCGCAGCATCTGCTCCCGTTTTAATTGTGATTTTCAAGCACACATCAATTGGTAAGTTTGGTAGCCTGCTCTGGCTTATACTATTGTAATCTAGAATTTCATTCCTTAATACTTTGATAATAAAATAAATACAAAATAATTAATAAAAGTTTGATAAGTAGTAGAAATCAAAACCTGAAAAATTTTATAACAAATAAATTTTACCAACTTCAAATATACAAGAATTTTGAAAGAAAATCCTAAATGGATATGAACTTACGAATTTCGTTCCCTTTTTCCAACTTAGGTTCAAATATAAATTTTTCTAAAATTGGATTAATGTGTATAATGAGAAATTCTGAATTTAACAATGATATGTCTCAATAAAGTATTTCAATTATAAATAATAATAATATAAATAATCTTGAGTACAAACTTAGTTAATTGGTAATTAAATAAATAATTAATAATTAAAAAAAATAGTAAATATTGTATTGGATGTTGCATTTAACTGTTTGTAGGAATAAAGTTCTACTTTAAGTATACTTTAAGCTCTCTAGCCTATTTTTAAATAAATCCAAATGAATTATACCAACTAAAAAACTTTACAAATAATATGCTAGCATATTTTAAAATGTCTAGAATTTTAATTGCTTTTACAATTAGCCAAATGCCAAGAAGTCCGCAACTTCTTAGGCAATTTGCTTAGGTAATACAGGTCGTATACTTGATGTGCTTGATATCGATTTCATGGGCTGCATAAAAATAAAATGAAGTAAAGTAAAGTGCTCACGATTCGCTCAGGTTTCAAAAGTTCGCTGAAAAACAGCGCTGAGGAGTAGCGGGTGGGCGTAGTTGTTGTGAGGCGCGTGGGACAACCGAAAGAACAACTACAACTACAACAACAACAACAACAGCAGGAAAAATTAACGATTGTGGCAATATTTCACCCTTAAGGTTAATTCTTTTGCTGCTGCTGGTGCAAATGCACCACCAAAAACTGAAAAACTCGCAACTGAGGCCAAATTGGGCTGTGGCTCGTGGGAAAGCCAAAGGTTCGACGATTCTCACGCATGTTCAGCACGTGCGGGTCGTGCGCTCGTCTCGAACTCCGCCGGAGCCAATGGACGGACAACACACAAATAACAAATATAATGGAACTGAAAAAAGACGCAGACCAAATTGTTTGAAGTGCATTTAATGCATGTCGAATAAAAAGTTGTATTTTTTAATGGATTTGATGCCTTTCTTCCTTTTGTATAGCCTTCAACAAAATAAAAGTTAAAGCAAATTTTTTTTATTTCATTTCGAAAATAGAGCGTATAGTTCTCAAAAATCTTGTAGAAACTCTCTCATATGTTTTGCAGTAATTTATAGTTATTTAGATGTTTATTTCTTTACTCTTAAGGCGTTGATTATGTTCTATTTCTAAATGGATTTGTTGCCTTGCTTGATTTGTATAGCTTTCAACCAAAAAATACTAGATTAAAGCAAATTTTTTATTTCATTTCGAAAATAGAGCGTATAATTCTCAAAAATCTTGTAGAAACTCTCTCTCTTTCCCTCTGTCTCTCTCTTGTTTTCTGTTAATTAATAGATATTTTTTTTTAGTTATTTCTCTCAAATTATCAGAAACTCTTAAGGCATTGAGTACAGTTTGTATGCTTGTTGACCTGCAGCAAATGCTGCGAATCATCGCCTAATCCCTGGTCAGCGTCGTCTATCCAGGTTTCCAGCGTGCACGAGCTGGAATGATGGCTAGACCTCTGGGAATGGGATTGGGATTGCGAATTGGCGCTGCCCAGGCGTTTGCTCTGCACCGATTGCAGCTGGCGCCATCTATTGTCGAAGGCGGATCTCAGATCGAACTGCGGCTCCTCCTCCAGCGAATTGCCATTGATGTCCCAGCGGACAATCGGATAATCTTCGTTCGGCGGCTGCTCCATGATGATCACATTGTGATAGTTGCCCTCAAACTGGGAGCCAACGCTGACGCTGTTGCATGCAGCACGTTGCATTGCAGTTGGAGTTGAGATTGGTTTCTCCTGCTGCTGCTGCTGCTGCAGATTCAGACTAGTATACGAATTGGAATTGGAGATGGAGAGGGAATTGGAGGGTGTATGCCGCAGATAGCGCACATTTGCCTTATACTGCATCAGATCAAATTGAATGTTCTCTATGGATGCAGCTTTCTCCAGCTCCGAGTGCTCCAGCTCCGACTGCTCTTCATCTTCCTGCCAGGTGTATTCCACGCTTTGGACGGATAATTCCGGTTGGTTGTTGTTGTTGGTGTTGTTAGTGTTGGTGTTGTTGTTGTTGTGCTGGCATATGCCATATTGCTTATCGTAGCAGTTGCAATTGGTGCGTGGCAACCGCACCACGTACTCCTCAATCTCCACCTCATCCTCCTCGTCCTCGTGCAGGCGCTGCACAAACAGCTGCTTCGGTGTGGAGATTTTACGCAGCAACTGCAAGGCAATCAAATATATTTTATTATAATAATATTTATAATTTACAGGGCTACAAATCCTAAAAAAAAAGTTATTGGAGATTCCGAAAATTCTGTTTGAAAATTTGTTTAAAAAATGCTTTTAGTTTGGAAATTTATGGTATAGTTTTTATTTCAAATCTAGCAGCTCTGAATTTTATTTTATTGGCAGAATTAATTAAAGAAATATGTACAAATTTATCTTTAGTTCAATAAATATATTTAATATACTTTATTTTAATAATATTTATAATTTACGGGCCAAGAATAATTATAGCAGCTCCGAAATATTGGTTCAAAATTAGTTTTATAAACGATTCGGAAATTTATAGCTGGGTTTTTGTTCAGATTCCAGTTCTTTTGATTTTCATATTCTTTACAGAATAATTTAAAGAAATTTTAAAAATTTTAACTACTTTTTAAACCAATTATTGACAAATATAATTGCTTTAAACCCGGCTTTATCAATTTATATTGCATGGCCTAATGCAGTACATCGCTATAGTCTACAAAGCTGCGCATTTACATACAAAGGCTGCCACATGCCGCATGCCACTTGCCACAGCGCCACACGCACCCATCGATTTTTTATCGATTATGCAGCAAATGGCAGGCGGAGTCAGCACCTAAAACCCCACAAAAAACAGCCAAAACTCACCTTGAGACAGGACTTCTTGGTGCGCCTCAGCAAATGCGACATTTCAATGCCTCTAATTGCAGCCTATTGTGTCTGATGTTGTTGCTGCTGCTGTTGTTGTTGTGCAATTGGTATTTGTGACAGTTGTTGTTGTTGTTGTTGTGAATGACATTGCGACTGCGGTGGCGGCTCCTGTTTGCTGCTGCAGCTCGTTGGGCCTAACAAAAGCACACTGAAGCAGGCATGGCCAAATTATAGCCAAACAGCAGTGGAAACTGCTCCCAACCGCTGAGAGCTGCCGACTAAGAGCTGCGGACCTGCATGAGTCATAGCTCAGAGCTCAGAGCAGCGCAGGAATTGCAAGTGCCAAAAAACGAGTCCCAAACAAACACACACACACACTAACACACACTCTCACACACTCAAACCCTCACACACTCACTGAACCACAGCTGAGAGCCTCAGGCTTCGTCGGCATCGGCGCACTAAAAATATACGTAGAATTTTCCGAATTTTCTCTCTCCTCTCTTCACGCCTCTCCTCGGCTCGTTTCCAATGCGGGCAGATTTTGCTCTGAGTGTAGGACCCTTGAGGCGCGTCGCTTTGATTGCAAGTGCCGTTTTATAGGCTCGTGAGAAATATGCTAATGCTGAAATCACCGTTGCCACTTAAACCAGTAAAAAGAGCCATAGGTCAAAGAAGATTATGCTAGTTTTATTAAAAAGCAGTAGGGACGGAGCGGAGAAGTGCGGCGGAAGGCTACAGTCGGACGTAAGCGAATATTCTCTCTTTTTCTGTCTCCCTCTCTCTCTTCTCTCTCTCCACTCCCACAATGGCGCCAATTTGTAGTCATAAATCAAAATGTCCCAATTACCAGTCCCCAACCAAAAACTTATTACAATAGACTGAATTTCAAGCAAGCAGAATAATTATAAAGTAAATTATTAAAAAAATTGGAAGGGACAGATCAGTCGGACGTTCCCGACAGCAAAATACCCTGTACCCTATATTCAAAATATAATGTTATGAAACTGTCACACGAAGCGTAGCAGTAATATTGAATGAGATTAAATATATACTTGTATACATGTAATAAAATTATAATATGTCACTATGGAAGAAATTACTACATACATAGTAATAGTAAGCCATACAAAAAATAAAATAAACAATTTTATATTTTTACAAACAAACAAGCAATACTTATTTTTCTTACTTTTTTTGTGTGTCAAAATTAGCGGCAGCTCAACACCGCTCACATCAAACTCTTGCCAAACTCTCCACAAACTAATGGCTTTGAAATATATATAATAATGATATATATATACATATAATATAATATATATATATTTTTAGTAAACAAACATTTAATTTAATAATCACACTCGCCACTCCACCTAAGCGCCCTTGACACGTCCTACCCACTTGACGACAGACACTACACTGCGATCAGCATCACTGCATCAGCTGTATTTATAGTGCTTGCAGGTTGCGCAGCGCTTAGCCACTCTCCTTGGTGGCTCTCCATTACAAGTAATGCAGCGGGTAGCCGGCTCGCCTATAAAGAACATATCGACCGCTCTCTATGCATAAGCTCCGAGGCAGCGCTTAGCCGCTCTGATTGCTGGCTCTTCAAGCATACCTTCTGCATTACATGTAATGCAGCGGGTAGCCGGCTCGCCTATAAAGAACACATCGACCGCTCTCTATGCATAAGCTGCTAAGCAGCGCTTAGCCGCTCTCCTTGCTGGCTCTCCAAGCATACCTCCTGCATTACAAGTAATGCAGCGGGTAGCCGGCTCGCCTATAAAGAACACATCGACCGCTCTCTATGCATAAGCTCCGGGGCATTTTGAATAAAATATAAATTTTACTTTATCAAATGGACAAATTTTATTAAAATTATTTGTAGCTCAGCTTCGACCACTTTTAAGCTAAATTGACCCTAATAGATAATTTTTTATGGGCCAGAAATCAGTCTTATTTTGGTTTAACAATATTAAAATTGTGGCAAGGGTGGAGGGAGAAATTCTCTCTTTAAATTCGCTGTGAGAACTGAGCTGCCTGAGAACAGGGAATCGCAGAAGTAATTAATGACAATTGCATTTAAATGCTGTGTGTTTATTACAAAATGATTTAAATGCTTTTGGAATGTAAACTTCAGAAAAACAAGTTTTACAATTTAACAACGGTACATGGGTTTTTATAGGGTCAGAGGCAGCACTTTGTGGCTGCTACGCAGATTTGTCACATCAGTCAAAGTGAAGTGCGCAGGAAGATGGGCGGGGCGGGGAAGCACTCAGGGAACTCAGAAAACTGTAGATGAATGAATGATGACACTCGCAACAAATTGTCGCTGGCCAAAACTAAAATTCGAAATGATTTGATATTTGATTGCAATTGAGAGAGAACGAGTGTGGAGCAGGGAAGAATGACTTTCCAGATAGAAATATATAGAGAAACATATAGATTTTTGCAGATCTTGAGCGTGACTTGATGCATTTCACTGTCTAGACAATCGCTCAATATCATTATGACAGCTGTCATCTCTGTGATATGTTTTTTAACCGATACCTGGTCAAAGGGTGAGTTGCCCAATTAACGATTGATCGATAACATTTCGCCGAACTCTCAATTGCAGTATCGATTTTGCGCGCGTTTGATTTTAATTTATAATTGCCCGGGGAAGTAGAAGGGGAGTTTTTGTGGTCGGTTGAGCAGGCGCAAGTGTCACTCCTACCCTCCCCTCCCCACTCCCCGCTGTAAATAAATGCAACCCCTGGCGACACTTCACTTCGATTTTATGGTTATTGTCGTGGGCAATCGAGCAGGGGGAGAGATACCGTTAGGGACAGCGTTGCCAGAGTGTCAATTATGCGCATTTCGAGTGAGTTTGAGACTGTTGGAAATTTACATTTTATTAGTTTTACATGCTTCGAGCATTAAAATTATTTACGATCCCAAATATTGTAGGTTGTAAATAATTTCCGTGGCACGTACGAATAATTCATTGTAAAATATATGTTGCGTATTTCAAGAGTTTCGCTAAATTATAACGGACCTACGCTTGACCTTTTGCGCTAATTAGAGGCGCATTGTTTTCGCCTTGCTCCGCTCTCTCTCTCCCCCAAGAGAGCGAAAAATGGACCTTTGTCTAGACACGTGTACCCTACGTTTTAAATGTTCTGAGAGTCTGTTGCGATTCCATTTACTGATAACAATTGAGCTGTAAATTAGAACAAAACACGCTTCCATCAGTCGACGTATGTCGCTTCTATTGTCAAGATGTGCTCCAAAGTAATTAATTCGTATGAGCAAGTGCTCAACATTAGACAAGTGATAGCCGGTGCTCAGCTGGAGCACTGCGATGAGCCCCTAAACATATGCGATCTGAGCAGCTTGGAGCGCAAACATCGCCTCTGGCAACAGCTGCTCCCTCGCATCAAACCCTACTATGCCGTCAAGTGCAATGACGATGCTGTCATAGTGCAGACTCTGGCCAAAATGGGCATAGGCTTCGATTGTGCATCCAAGAATGAGCTCAAGCTGGTTAGTATTCGAAAACAGAAACTATACTACAGAGTTAAATAATTGAATAAATTAAAAAACCAAAAAATTATTGAAGAAGAACATGGTCATCTATTGTCGATTACATCCGACGGTAGACTTTCCGAATTTATATATGATTATAATTATGTTAATTCTATAATAGCCAAATAAATCCTATGTGGTTTTCCCAAGCAAACGTTGGAAATCCCGAACCAATCCTACAATTTTTAACTAAAATCTTTTTTAATGTTTTTTCTATAGGTACTAGAATCTGGTGTATCACCAGAACGCATCATCTTTGCCAATCCCTGTCGTCCCGCCAGCCACTTGGCCTATGCCCGGGAGCAAGGTGTCGCCAAGGGAACTGTGGACAATGAGTTCGAAATTTACAAGCTCCACAAACACTATCCCAATTCACAGTAAATATATATTTTGTAAGCGCTTATCAGCGATTTCTTAATAATATTTGTTTATGTTTTCAGGCTGATTGTGCGTTTCAAATGTGAGGCAAAGGCCGCACAATGTCCGCTGGGTGATAAATTTGGTTGCGATGCGGACATTGATGCTGCCGCTTTGATGCTGCTTGCTAAATCTCTGAATTTGTCAGTGAGTTGTAGAGTAAACCAAACTATATATTGAACCATAATTCATTTTAAGTTTCCCTCTAGGTAACCGGCACCAGCTTCCATGTGGGCTCTGGCTGCAGCGAAGTGGAGGCCTACGAGAGGGCCATTAAGCGTGCCAAGAACATATTTAAATTTGGAGAGTTGTTGGGCTACGAGCTGAATTTGCTGGACATCGGAGGCGGCTTTCCAGGCAGCGATGATGCGCAATTTGAAAGGGTAAAAACTCTATTTATTATTAGAAACTCTATAAAAAGTATTATTCTTTGTTTATAGATAGCTCAAATCGTTGACCAAACAGTGCAAAAGCATTTTGCGGATGAGAAAGTGGAGATTATAGCCGAACCAGGTCGCTTTTTTGTGGCTGCAGCTTATACACTGGTCTGCAAGATTCATGCCAAGCGGGAAGTGCGAACTGAGACGGGCAAACTGGACACGATTATGTACTATCTGAACGATGGGGTCTATGGCTCCTTCAACTGCATACTCTACGATCATCAGTTGGTAAAAGCGGAGCACTACTTGGTAAGTACTAAAAACTAGCGGCAAAATAAAACATTTTTATGTGTTAACCGATTAAGCGATTATTATCGATTGCCGAAATATCGACTACTAGAAGCTAAATAGCTCTATATTATTCTTCAATCCAATCCAAATAATATAGGAATCAGCTGAGAACTTGCCTACCTTTAAGAGTCTGATCTGGGGACCCAGCTGCGATGCGCTGGATAAGGTAAATATAGATAAACCTATTACTTAGAGCACTATTATTAACATAGCTCTAACTCCCATAGATATCTGAGGATCTACGCTTGCCCAACTTGAATCGAGGCGATTTGCTTGGCTTTCCCAATATGGGCGCCTATACCGTGCCCATTGCCAGCGCCTTTAACGGTTTTCCCTTGCCCAAGACACTGTACTTTCAGGCCATTAAATGAAATAAGCAGTTGTTAGTAACCAATATGATTATTTATTCATTATAATATTCGCATGTATAGTTCGATTGAGAAAGCAAAGTCTGCAGGGCGAGATGCTTGTCAATACTACTTGACCTTTGGCCTGCCTCGCACACTCTGAATTCTGCAACGAAGCGGCTTACAACTGAATCAATTTATCAATATAGACTCTTGAGAATATTCGAAGGAGCACAGCTAATGCCAAAACTGACCCGAGTTGGTCTTATAGCGCATGCTCCTGAGAATATTCTTATGGGAACCAGACCCCAACCAGCGGCTAACTGACCCAACCAGACTGGCGGGGGTATCGCATTTCATAGATGGTAGAGTGTATAAATATAAATACTTAACACGATGTAGGTATATGTAAAATATAACTTAGCTCAAATACAATTCAATAGAGGTACATACATAGAAACATACATATACATATGGATATAAAAAACCAATTTCACAAATTGTATCTCAAAAGTAGTTCTAAAAAATTTGTGTACATTTTTTTTGTTTTTGTTTTTGCGAGTCATGCTCTTGATATGTTGGGATATATATATCTAAATATATATATTTATATAATTGATATGTATGTGTATATGCGGGACTACAGTGAGTCCGCTTTTCTCCTCTGCTCCCTCAGCTCTTTCTATGGCTTCGAAAAGAGTACAAACTACTTAATCCATAATCAGTTCTTGGCGATTGATGCAAATGTTAAACTTCTTCTTCTTCTTCTGCTCTCGAATTTGAACGCGTACAATTTTTGTATATTTTATATATATCTTTGATTCTTTGTTAAAGAGTATTCACATAAATAGTATGCTTTTGCTTTTGCTTTTGCTATTTGTAAATTATAAAATATATTTCATAGATTGTTGCAAATTTCGACTAGCTTGGAATAGACTTGAGTGCTAATTAGAAACGAAAGGAATAACAAACAAATTGACATTTTTATAATGATTGTATCTCACAACAGCGACGACTACACACAATAATTTAATTGATATAGGTACATAGAGATTGGATATAACTGCATACGATACAAGGTATCTGTCTGTATGTCTTTTCAATAAACCTTACAATAATAATAGTAGCAATAGTCATAGTAATAATTATAATATCGCTTAAATAGTAACAATTCACGGATTCTCAGATATGTTTGCGTTTTTGCTTTTTTGCATTTTAGATATGTTTTTTGAAAACTTAAGCCTAAGCTACAACATTTATAGTATAATTAATAGATTATTAATAACGTTTACAATAACTTCTCGTCTTATGCCAGGCTAAGCTAAGCGTTAACGATCTTCACTCTGAACTCTTTGGGTTCATTCTAAATTTTTTGGTTGTTTTTTTTTTTTGTGTTTTTTATGCTTCTTTCAGCAACTTGGTTTCATCGGGCTACTGTGCGTGTTTCAAGTGTGTTTTAAGTTAAATTGAATGTTTGTTCTTTGCTTGTCATGGCATTGGCATCAAATATGAATTCAACAAGAAGGTGGGTGTGTATATCATTTAGCATTTGGGTATTCATATTCATATTCATATTCATATTCAGTATCGATGGGGCACTTGCGGGTGATATTGCTGTTGTTATGGTTGTTTAGGTTGTTTAGGTTGTTCATTGTTGCTCTGTTGTTGTTGCGTGCATATTGAGTTCTAACAATTGCCAGAGTTGCATAATTCACGGATTCTCTATAATCTATAATAAAAAATACAATACAACAACACAGAAATGGTTTGTAGGCGTACAAAAGTTCGTTTTGTTTTTGGTTTTTGGTTTTTGTTTTTAGGGGGCATAAGTATCACTTCGTCTATGTCTGATGATGATGATCCATCATGACCATATATGTGTGTGTATATAGTATATATTGAATAACTAATCGGAAAGAAACGGATGTTAATGCAATTGATACGATTGCGTATGCTTCTTTTTTTTTCTATAGCGGCAGCATTTTAAATGCTACTCAGAAATGCCACGCTAAACATGGCTAATTGGGCCAAAATGTTCACTTGCAGTATCCGGATCAGACCGCCGCTCGTGGGTGAGGGACTCACATTGAGGCCGGCGCAGTGCATCTTCTCGGTGGGCATCGTTTGTACAAAATACTCGCGATTGTCCAGCGACATGTGGCACAGCGGCTTCTTCTTCTGCGACATTTCATCGTCCTTGTTCTTCAGGTCCTCCAACAGCTTCGGGAACCAGGTCAACTCGCAAGAGCAGTTCAATGGATTATCTACAGATCAAAGGATTTCCTTTTAGCATAAGACTTGAAACAGTGGGAATCTACGACTTGCCAGTGATGTCAATGATGCGCAGAGTATCGATCACGGGCTCCATGGTATCCTGGGGAATGCGCTGCAGTTTGTTGTTCTGCAGGTTCAACGTCTCCAGGGAATTCAGATTCTCGAATATGGAGCTGGGCAATACTTTAATGCTGCAATTAAATGTGAAATTATTGGAATAATAAATATTGCTGAATCTGACAAGTTGTTGCGTTTGCTTGTGGCTTTACTCATTCTTCTGCAGATTGAGGAATGTCAGCGAATCGCCGTAGCCGGTGAAGGCATCATCAGCCAGCACATTGATATTATTGTTGCGCAAATCCAGATGACGAAGTCGGTGCAGTGGACGCAGCGCCTCAGTGGGAATGCTATGGATGTTGTTATCCCCCAGACGCAGGTATTGCAGATTCTCTGTGGGATATCCAGCGACATTAATAGGAATAGATATATCCTTAGCAGGGAGACTTACCCTCCAGGCCCTTGAATGCATCCTTATCGATGACGCTGATCTTGTTGCCCTCCAGTTCCAAGGAGTTGAGTAGACTCAGGTGAGAGAATACGTTGGCAGGCACGGACGTGATCATATTGTGTGCTAATATCAACGAGTCCAAGTTCTGCAGACCTGTAAAACAATAAATATTCTATTAATTCAGCGTCTTTTATTTTCATTTAAAAGTTTCAGTAGTTAATCCTTGCTGTACATACAATTATAACCTATTCAGAACGAAAATACTTAAGAAATATTTTATGTTGCATACCTCAAGGCTGATAATTTCACCTATACCCAAACCTTATTCAACATTTGCTATTCTCCTGAATTTCTTCGCATTAAGAATGGTTTAGCTGATGATATTTCATTCCCAGAATACTCCGAAAATCAAAATATTTTAGAACAGCTTAACCTACCTTCAAAATCGCCTTCGGTAATGGTACGAATCTTGTTCTCCTGTATCTCAAGTTTCTTCAGAGTATCCAATATAGAGAGAGCCTTTTGTGGCACATTCGACAGATCGTTGCCTCCCAGATTTAGACGTTTTAGCTTCCTGTATATCAAAAGTTAATTATTAATACGCTATTAGCATTAAATTGTTGATCAGACTTACTTTTCTAGGCCACGGAATGCCTCAGGATCGACCTGTGTGATTTTATTCTCATAGAGCGTAAGTATCTCCAAGGTGTCGAGTCCCTCAAAAGCATTATTGTGTATAACGCTTATTTTATTGTGATTCAAATTCAAAATTAACAAGTGATACAAATGTTGCAGTGCCTGTAAAGAGTTGAAGTTTTAAAAATGGCGTCAAGCAGCTTGCTGTTATCGATAACCGATTGTAAATGCCATGAAATGCATACCTGGGAAGGAACCGTTTTCATTTGATTCAATGAAACATCCAGTTGAGTAAGACCTTTGCCTGAAAGAAATTAATTCATTTAATTAAAATATATTTGAATGTTTTGAAAATATATTTATCTACGCACCCAAGGAGCTCAGCGCGTTCTCCTCGATGGCTGCCAGGCTGCTGTTGTGTATGGTCAGATGGCGTATGTCCAGGGCCAGAAAAACGAATCCTTGAAGCTTGGGCAGATTATTGTGGCGCAGCTTCAAATAGAATATGATCGGACTCTTGCCCTTCAACGTGCCCATGGACTTGGTAATGTGCGCCAGATCCGTAGTCTCGCAGAGTATGTCCAGGCCGTTCTTCTTCACCGTACAGATGCAGGGCGAGATGTCGCTCTGCTCTGGGCACACCTGCTGGGAGCTGCCCTGGGCCAGCGTCTGGGCCAGCAGCAGCAGCAGGCACCCCGCAGCCCCCACCATATGCAGGTAGGGGCTCAGCAATGGCCTCTCGGCGGCCATCTTGACACTACTGAAGCTCAACTCAACTCAACTCAACTCGGATAACGGTTAAGCAAGCTTTCTGTCGTTGTTGTTGTTCCTTGTCGTTTGGATGTTCTGATGAGAATGCTATTTACAATTGTCCCTGCTTAAAGAGAGAGATATATACAATTATATATAGAAAGAGAGATGGAGAGAGAGAGAGAAAACTACAAACTACAACAAAAAGCGAATTACAAATTAAGCGCACAATGCGCGTCATGCGCGATTTTATTTGTGTTCTTTTGGGATTTGCACACAAGTCGTATTAAAAATAAATTGCTCTAATTGAACAGAAACTCACACACACACATGCATGCATAAGTATATATTTACTCATATGCATGCTGTTATCAGTGTGAATGGCTTACAGCCAGGGCTGCAAAACGAGCTTAAGCCGAACCGGTTCGATAAGAAAATTCCCACTAATTTTACTATTAAATAAAAGAACTGCTGCAAAAAGGGTTTTTCCCGAATTACAAAATTTATTTTATTTCATAGCAAATCTTAAAAAAAATTTTTGGTTCGATTTAACTGATTCTAAAATAAGTTTCAGTTCATTATAAATGTCCATCATAAGACTCTATTTAACTCTTAAAAACATCTATACACTACAATTATTCTCATATTGATTATTATATATTTTTATTAAATTTTCCCTGAGTTTTTGGTTAGCAGAAACTTAAGAACCCTTAAAATTCTCGTTTATAAAATGTATGTTAATTTCACAACTAAATTAAAAGTATAAAGTTTTACTTTGAAAAAAATTAAAAGCATGTTCTTTCTGAAGATGTCGAATCTTACATTATTTAACTAATAATCTTTTTCCACGAACACAAATCATCCAAATGACGAACCAATTTATCCATTACAAGAATACTTACGTCATTTGAATAATATGCGCGCCTTTTGCTGTCAGCGTCATTTAAAATGACACAAAATGAGCTAATATTTTAGGCCCATGCAAATCGGCTATAAAACTATGCATAAAACTGGCTTTCCCCTCGAAACTGTTGTTGGCTTTGCAGCCCTGGTTGGGACAGGCGTCGTAATCCATTTGCACTTACTTGAGATGTTTGTCCGTCCCTACTTGATCAGCGCCAAATAAAACATGCTTCTAAATGCGTTGCGTTAGATACAGATGCGAGAGATTCCGTAGAATGTTTCCGTAGAATGTTTAGAACGTTGCTGCGGTACGCAACAATTAGGCATCGCCTGTCTCGCTCGCACCATGCATCAACAGTTAGCTCCCGCTCCCACTCCCACGCTTGGCTTAGCTTAGATTAGCCTGCACACACGCACACACATTGCGGTCGGTTGGGGTTGATGGTGTTGGTGTTGGTGTTGGTGTTGGTGTGTAGTGGTGAGGGTGTGGGGTTGGCTTGAAGAGGGGCGTGTGCTCGGCCGTTATGTGTGTGAGAACTCGGTCAGAGTGTGTGTATAAGTATAACGGTATAACGGAAAATCGATATCATGCCCACAGAGCTTGTTGAATGGCCAGCGAGCGTTTCTCTCAGTGTAATTGGTTAACTTTCGTTGTTTGAAGAACTAACGCTTGTATCGTTGAAATAAATAATTATATTATTATTATTATCGCTGTTATTTATTGCCCCATTGGCAACTGTGCTGCAAGTGTGCGGGCTTTTCAATTTTTCCTTATTTATTCTATTGTACAAAGTGATTTCCGCGCGCCGACACATGCATTAAATGAGCGTTTGTGTGTGTCGTGTGCGTGTGTGTGTGCGTGTATGTGTGTGTGTATTATAGGAGGAGAAGAGACAACGAACAGGCGCACGCTAGAAGCACGTTTACTTGGCAAAACCGACGACAGCGGACTGAAGTCCAAATTCAAATAAATTCTTTCAAGGGTTGTTTTAATATGCGCGCGCCATGCAGTGTTGGTAAACGCTGCGCTGCCGGCGTTGCCACTTGCGCAGCTGCTACGGTCACCCTGCACATATATCGATAACAATTGGCGCCAACATCAGCAGAGTTTAAATTTGTTTAAATTCAGTCAAAATAGCGCAGTCTACTGTCATTATATTTAATATAGAAATAGAAATTTCTGCCACAATTCAGAGTTGGTTTACACATTGTTGTATATATTTCTTAAAGTTGTAGAATGGCTAAAATCAATGGACAATTGCTTATTCGGCTTTTCTCAGAGTTATTGGCCAGTTTAATAGTTGAATTCGTTGGCTGCGCGCTGTTTGCATTCACCGATCGCTCATCAATTGCCTATGCCTTATGCTGGGGCGGAGCTGTTGTGGCCGCCACTCAGATCTTTCGTAATATTTCTGGTGCCCACATCAATCCATGTGTAACAATTGCCGCTATGATCGTGCAGAATGTTAAAGTCTCGGAAGGATTTTTGTATATTCTCTTCCAGCTGCTGGGCTCATTTTGCGGATTTATGTTTTGCGTCTTGATACTGCGAACAACGACATCCATAGGACCTCTGAGTGCCCTGGGAGCGCTGGCATCGATGGGATCTCTGGAATCGATGACGACGATGGCAGCAGTTGCAGCATGGGGCAATGAAAACCATTTGGGTGTGGCAAGAGTTACCATTCAACCATGGCTCAAGGGCATCGCCTTTGAGTTCTATGCCACCGGAGTATGGATATTGGCCATGTGCTCCTCCTGGAACAGAGCGAATGAGCAGCTAATGGAGACCATATCTCTACGCATTGGACTAACGGTTTCGGTTGCCTGTCTTGCAGCAGTCAGTATATATATATCATATTCCAACAGATCTCTGGATAGTAAATAACTTGTCTTTTACAGGGCGGCTACACCGGAGCCAGCATGAATCCATTCCGAGCTCTGTGGCCTGCCATCGCTGCATCGCATTATACCTATATATATATTCCGATCTGTGTACCCATCGTGACTGCCATAATTATAGCACTCCTGTGGCGGTTCCTCTATTTGCAAAACCAGAATGAAAACGTTGAAAGACCCAAAGAGGCGGAGTGATTTTATTGTTAGATCCAGCTCGGCATAGAGTATTCATTCAAAATTTACCAGTGTATATTCAAAATTTACCAAATATTCAATTTGTCATCTATTTTATTATTAAATAAAAATTCCAGAAATTCCTTTTTTTTATACACTTTTTATTTTGTATGTTTTTTTTTTAATTTTAGACCTTGTACTTTTAAAAAGTACAAAACACCCCCAGGAGTATATATTTTTGGGTTAGGATGACGAGCTGGGTGGATATAGCCATGTCCATTTGTTTATATATTAGAACATCTAGACTTGCAAGCTATAAGACAGCATTTTCGGAAATTAGGTTATCCTACGAGTAGGCAGATTATACAATTTTAGGGCTACATTAGTTTCATTACGTTCGGATAAGAAACAACGAAGATATGCAGCAGACAATTTAGACAATATAGCTTTTTACGTATGTGTGTGGGTGATATGTAGTTCAAAGGGTCCCACTGTCGGTTACTTTCGACTGTAACCTTTCGTCCGACTGATCTGCTCACTTACTGTCTCATATTATACTTATTTATATTCCAAGTAGTCTGTGAATTTCAGTTCGTTTATTTAATCCGGAGCTTACATTCATTGCACATTTATTTGCGGAGCACACAAACTTACAGTAAATTTCCAAAAAATGGGAGAGTTCAAATTCGATCGGGGGGTGGCAAGGAAGTTACTGGCGGAGGTGAGTGGAACTGGAATAGTGATGGTGCTGGGATGCTGCGGTAGCATTCATCTTAGTGGCGTCAGTGCGCTCACTTGGGGCCTGGCCTACATGGCGGCCATAAATATCTTTGCCTTCATGAGCGGCGCTCATCTGAATCCCTGGGTCAGCGCCAGTGCCTGCATCTGCAAGGTGATGGGTTGGCAGCTGATGTTGTGCTACGTAGTGTCGCAACTTATCGGGGCTATTATTGGAGCTGGTCTGGCCTATGCGGCGGCACCGACAGGCGCCAGAATGTTGTGCATGACGACGTACTCGATCGCCGAATGGAAGGTGCTGCTCCTGGAGATGATAATGACCTCGATCCTGCTGTTTGCGTACTGCGCCATCTGGGACAGTCGCAGCAAGAATCAGTACGATTCGTATTCCTTGCGAATTGGCATTATATTCGCCGGTCTATCCTTTGCCGCGGTGAGTCCTACATGGAATATCCTTGTCCTTAATATAAATAATTTAATTACAGGGCTCACACACTGGCTGCAGCCTTAATCTTTGGCGCAGTTTCGCACCGACTTTGATAAACCTTAGCTTTGGTTTTTTCTGGCCCTACCTGGTGGGTCAAACCCTTTCGTTGTGGGTGCCTGTAATGTGGCGTTTTCTGATGGCCGTCGAGGACCCTACGAAGATTGATCAACCTAAAGCGGAATAAAATTAGCGCTCTTTGAATTTAAAGCTGCTGACTTGAAAAATCTGTTGTAATTTATTTCAAGCTCAATTTCTATTAAGCTAAATGTTACAAAAAAAATGAAATAAAAATATAAGTTACAAAAAATTTTGTTTTCATTTTAAATGTATTATTTTTTATTTAAAAATTTTGAAAGGGGGTAGGCTTAAAATTTTGGTAAAATTTGGCTTCTGCCTCCTTCAGCCTGTTACATACATTCTGACAAAGTTATTGACCCTGTTTTTCCCATTTTGCAATGGGTACAGGGCATAAAAATCTGGACATAAGAGGGTAAAAATATATAAAAAGTTATTAGCCCTGTTTTTCCCATTTTTCAAATGGGCACAGGGTATAAAAATGTAGAGCAAAATATAGCTAAAAAAATATAAATAAAAAAATAATAATAAATTGAATTTAACAAAGTGTGGAAAATATTAAAATATAAAAACTATATAAAAATCTAAACATACAAAAAATTATTTAAAAAACACATTTTTTCTGGCCACAAAGCCCGACGCGTTGCCTTTGATGCTGATCAGGTTACAGCTGCACGTGGGCGTAATTTTCTCGCAATTAGGATGCGATTACGATAATGTGACCCCGTCCTGACGAAAGGGTAATTGAAGTATGCCGTTGGAGATGCCAAGCCGTGAGCACACGTGCCAACAGTCAGATGGTAAGGAGGGGATTGCAGGGGGAGAGCAGCAGAAACAGTTTCAATTTGCAAAAGCTTGAGACGTCTTGGGGGTTGTTTCAGCTGACGGATTAAGTTTTCAGGCCAAAAGACGAGCTGTTTTGGACCTGGAGACCTCGAGACGTTGCCCTGCCTTGGATGTTTGTGTGGGATTTTGTACAGCATTTGAATTTGAATTTGACAAAGTGCAAAATCCTTTGCACTTTGAAGACTGATTGACTTCTTATCCTTGAATGGATTTGAATAGAAATATTATTTCACTTCCTGCCAACGCCCCAGCTCCGCACAAGCAAACGGAAGATAATCAAGATGTAAAACACAATCCGACTAGGGTTTTCCTAGTTTTCCCCCCTTCGGAAAAACCCCGGCGACTACTGAAATTTAAAACCAAACAAACCCGCTGCGGAATCAAAAGCCAAGCCTTGTCACTGGCAAATTACAGCGTCGCGCATGTCACAGTTACAGTAGCAGTTACCTAAGAAAGCGGCAAGGGGTGCGGCAAAGGGGGCGGTGGGCGGTGGGGTGGTGTGGAGATGATGGTGCTGCAGAGTGGCATCACTGGAAATTGTAAAACGGATTTTCGCAATTTCACTTTGTACTTTGTTGGGGCAGCTATTATTAACTTAATGAAGGAGTCCGCTGACACACACACACACACACACACACACACACACACACACATTTCACCTGACACGTGATGCCGCCAAAAGAAAAGTCAAATAAATAAAAAACACTGAGAGAATTTTCTGCAGAGCAGCGCAGAGTGGCAAATGGGTTGAGAATAAGGTCAAGTGCAATGCCTATCGGAATGATATAAAATTTTTGATTTAAGCACATTATTTTACCTACTTTATTAAGTTATTTATGTATTTAATTATTAATAATCCTAGTAACCAGTGCTATCCAAAACCCCAGTAGGCTATAAATTTATTTATAACCTTTCTGTATAATAAATAAATAAGCTATTAATAATATATTATTATTTAACAATAATACAGTTTATTGTGCTAGTTGCAGCTTTATGATATTTTAAATGATCTGCTTGAATATAATTGCTACTGGCAGTTGGCAACACAATTTTTATACCAAGCTTAAAATAAAAAATAAATTTAAATTTTTTAAATTTCAAATTATACATTTCGCAGCTATTAGTTTATATCGATACTCAACACATTAAACATTAATACAATTTGTAGTGTAATTTACTAATTTGAGCTTTTTAGCTTAATTATTGACAATTTAGCTAGTTTCAGAATTTGATTGATTTATTTATATGAAAACATTTATATTTTAATTTTTTATGTTTTTTTTTTTTTAATTTTACAAATTTATAATATTTTAAATGGATTTTATTATTATTGTTTTTCTTGTTGGCCAATTTTTTTTTATTAATTTTTATTATTATTATTGCTATTATTTGATTATTTATTTATTTTTTTAATATGTAGTTGTTTGAGATATTTTATAATTCAAAGCTGACTATTTCTGGCAACACTGCTGCTCATATTTGCATAGCGTTGCCAGATGTTGTGTGCGTTAAGCAAATTAGCAAATATGTAAAATATGCATTAGCAATTAATTAAAGCGTGTTTGCTTCATTAGCTAAGCGCTGCAGAACTTTTGTTATTGTTGTTGTTGCGTTAACAAGTGTTAACAGAAATTTCTCGGTTGCTGTAATTAAACCAAGAGCTAAATGGCTACAAATACATGGGCACAAACACATGTCAGCGCTTCCCCCTCCTCCTCACACACATGCAACACACACACACACACACACGTGTGTGTATCTATTTGTGTGTGTGTGCGTGAATGAAGCTCATCTCGCAAAGTGGCAGGTTAAGTAAACAGTTTCATTGTGCGAATTCAATTAAAATTTATTCAAAACGTCAACGGCAGCTTCTTAAATCTGCGGCTGCAACAACAGCAACAACAACGAGCGCAACGAGAGCACTAACAATGCAACAAAGCAACAAAGTAACCGGAATATCTGTAACTGTAACACGCACACCAACGCAGCCCATGTACAACGCTGCGTATGTGTGCACATAGCGTCTGCCATTGGCAAAGGGGTGTGTCCTAGGCGGCGGCCACGCCCCCCCCACGCAAAGCGCAGCGCGCAACGCGCAATTGCCGCACTTGCGTTAGAGCGAGACAACGCTAGTTGTTGCATGAATGGGTGGCAAGATACAAGTACATTGTAGCTGTATTTGTAAATGTATCTGTGTTTGTAAATGTATCTATAGCTGTATCTGGTATCTGGCACTTGACGGCGCCGTCGCTGCTGCTGCTGCTGCTGTTGCTGCTGCTGCTGCTGTTTTTGCTGTTGTAAGTGGTGTAAATGGCAATTTGTCTGCTGGCTGCCGTCGCCCCCGCACGGTAGCGATTATCAGCTTG
Source organism: Hypselothyrea guttata (assembly GCA_035045125.1). Taxonomy (NCBI): domain Eukaryota; kingdom Metazoa; phylum Arthropoda; class Insecta; order Diptera; family Drosophilidae; genus Hypselothyrea; species Hypselothyrea guttata. The sequence continues at coordinate 210,790 of JAWNNJ010001392.1, forward strand.
CAACAGCAGCAACAGCAGCCAACAACAGCGTTGACAGACAGCAAACTCGAGGCATGCAGATACATATGTATCTGTATCTGTAGCTGTAGCTGTAGCTGTAGGTATGTATATCTACCATATCTATTCATTCGCAATCGCGCATTTGTGCCGTATCATCGTCGCTGCTCCGTCATCATCATTATGATCGACCATTTTCAAAAGTGTCTTATTTTTTTGGTATTATTTCTTTGTACCCGATACACGTATAATATATATATATATGTACTCGTATATATATCGCCTGCTTTTTGTTTGTATGTATACCTGCCCCATTGGGTTATTTTCAACTTCCGTTGCAGCGTCGTCAGCGTCTGTCAGACTATCCGCAGGTATCCGCAGACACGGCTCTTCACAGTGCCTCCTACCTCTCCTCCTCCTCCTGCCCCTACACCTTCTCATCCATCCCTCGGGCTATGTTGTGATGTTATTTGTTGTTCAGTTACAACTAATAAAATTACTCAGCAACAAATTCGATTTGACGCCACACAAATATTTGGGCACAGGTTCTTTATCTTCGTGCAATTTCTTAGAAAACATAGAAATGCCTTAACTAGAAATATAATTGCTTTAAAGTCAATTGGGCATTCATTCATTAGCTTCCATTTTCACTGGAAATAAACAGAAAAAAATGCTGAAAAAATTTTATTTTAAATGCTTAATCCAACAGTTCTTTATAAGCTAAAATTTATACTACATATTATAAGAAAAAGTTCTGATAATAATATGTATAAGTTATAGCTATATTAGAGAACAGCATTGACTCTGTTTATAGAACTTTATTTTAAACAAAAAATTTAAAGAAAACCCTTTGATATATTATGGTTACTACATTCTATAATTCCCATTTATTTTTTGAAAAATTTATATAAATTCAGTTCACTTTTTCTATGCTTCATTTACTGAATTTTTAAGTAATTATTTTTGGTTTAGAACACGACTTTAGCTAATCCCAGCTTAAGATTAATTTTCTTGATAATTTAAATGTATTATTTTTTTTATCATGCATAATTATTTATTTATTTAATACTGGCGAAATTCCTAATGCCACAAATACAAAAGACTTATAATTTAGAGCATTAGTCACATAATATTTAGATTAAACTTAAATTCTAAAGTTTGAAAAACAATTTTAAATTTTTAAATTATATTCTAATAATTTCGTATGTTTGTATTTCTTTGTTTAATAAATAAAATCTGAACCCGAAATCTGGCTTAAAAATCTCAAACTAATTTAAATACTGAATACAGCTTAGGGAATCTATTTTAGTTGCTTGAAATTCAGTTCAGCTGATGCAAGTTTTTATATGAATAATTTCAGATAGAGTTACCCTTTAAAAAACGCTATAAAAAAGGTGTCCTGAGCAATTGCTGTCAGTCCGGCCATAACAGCAACAAAGGCCGACAATAATACGAACTGTTGATAATGATGATAATGACAATGAGCATGACAACGATGATGATGATGATGTGGATGTGGATGATGATAATGATAACCTGATGATAAACAGTTGAAGTAACAAGAGGAACGACATTTCGCGCTAACGAATTCAATTGAGTTGAATTTTTCATTTAACGTTTATTTAACTTTTTTGTTGTTTTTTTGTTTTGTGACGACGAGAACAGAGTAAACAGAGCACAAGGCACAAAAGCAGCCAGCAGGGATTCGGATAGGGTATGAGATGCTATATATGCAGCATATATGCTATATATAGAGAGGGAGAGGCAGCGAGATGATTCGATGGTTAAAGAAGCATCATCTCTGCCATATGTAGGCACATACATACATATATGTCTGTCTGTCTGTCTGTATGTCTGTCTGTTCCGATTGTGCCAATGGCCGTCGTATATATAGGTTTCGTACTCGCCCATAAATTTATGCCTAATGGCGATATTGTGGCTGCCCCTCCCCCTCCTCCTCCTGAGGCCCCTGCCTGCTGCACATTGTGTCGTTGTTGTCATTGTACTTGATTATTAAATGACACATTATGTGATTTTCAACATGTTCGGAAACTCGCATGAATTGACAAAAGGGAGCACAGCTACAAGTAGCAGGAGGAGGCACAGCATCAGCATCATCATCAACATCATTATCATCATCATTATTGTCATCATCTTCAGTTGTAGTACTATGAGTACTTGCACTCATACCCACTTCAAATTGAATTCAAAGCAAAACCAAATGCCAGTTCGACATGCCTCCTACTCCTCTTCTTCCTCCTCCTCCTTCTCCCCTGCTCTTGCAGCTCTAGCTGCTTCCTTTCCTTTCGCCTACTCCCTGCCTGCCCCTGCCCCTGTCCCATCTGCTTGTCAGCCAGTTACATGAGCATATGACAGCCATAGAAGGCATTTTATAATATGTTCATCGAGTACGTGCGCTTCCTGCCCTACGTAAAAAGGCGGTACAATAAACGTGCCACATAGGCGTAGCCTAAATGTATGGCCGGAATTTTATTAAATTCCGGAAGATTTTGAAATTATTTTAAAATTTACATACATGAAAACAAAGAATAAATTCAGATTTTGAGTCACAGAAATTATTGAAAGCGAGAAGCCTATAACGAATTTCTATATTATACAATATTAATCATAATATAAGGCAAATGCAAAATGAATAAATAAATATACTTATTTCCTGTAACGACTATAAATATTACAAAAATTCTTATTTATTTACAAAAAATTTAAAGTGTTTTTATAGTACTAGAGATGTTAAAAATGAGAAATAAAATGATAATTAAAAGAATATATTTACATATATGCTTTCTATTTATTATTTATAGATATTTTGTGTTTAAAGTTTTTAAAATTGCGCAAAATCTTAACTGAAGTTTGTAATATTTGTATATATTTATTTTTTCCCATTTATATAATTATTTTTACGCCTTCTCCCCCCTCTGACTACACCACTGCTGTCAAGTTGATTGTAAATGGCGCCGCATGGTCGCACCTCCTCGACTGGGCGTAAAACCACTCCCCCTTTTGAAGAGTCATATAGTCCTCCACATGCAACAGTGGCAGCAACAGACTGTGCCACAGACTGTGGCTGTGGCAGTGGCAGCTTGTGGAAGCGGAAGAAAGTGTTCAAACAACCCCCGTCAAGCAGAATATGCCACAAAAAGCCGTTATGTGGCAACACTATGCTGGAAATCTATGCGCTACACTCCATTCCAGCGGCAGTGGTTAGGATGTTGCAACTTCCAGTCCCCATATATACATATATATTTATATATATATATGTGTGCATAGAGAAAACCCTGTAATACAAATAAATTGAAATTGCGTGCACACAATGTCCTGGCAAACCCAGACCAATGGATGGCATCGAGTCGCAGGTCGCACAGCCAGAGGCACGCCCTTTTGTGCTGCATAATGAAATTAAAAAATAAGTTACAGTTGCCCAACAGCAGCAACAACAATTGAAGCTGCAACAGTGGCAAATTCATGGAGCGAAAAGTCCATTATGTCATTAGGAGCATACAATACCCATTCAATGGCATTCAGTGGCATTCAATGGCAAAAGGTGGCAGGAAGCATTGCCAATCAACATGGCGAGTGTTGAGTTCCATGTCGAGATTCAAATTACAGCGTTTGCCAAATGTTAGCATAATCTCAAGCCCAGTCGGGAATAACACTACAGCCAAATAGCTTATATACTACATATTTATTATAAGCATTAAGGGTGTTTGATAGAGTCTAATTGCTGAAGTCAACAGCTATATAATTATAATAGCGTTTCGCAACTAATAAAAAACTTAATAATTTTGTCAAATTCAAGCTGTGCAATTGATAAATAAATAACGAATTAAAAAGTTCGAATATAAGACTATAATCTCAACAAAAAAGCATAAAACTAACTGATAATTTAAGTACAATTTTTCAAAATGCAAGATATGGCATAGCTCAAAGATATATTCTCATAATTTCATTGCAATATGAATATAAATTCAAATTTGGCGGGCAATTGATAAATAAATAAGTAATAAAATTGCCAGCATTGAAATCTATTTTCCTATCATTTTATATACATATTTATTTATTTATTTATTTATTTTATTTATTTAGATATGTAATCCTAATGCTACAAGTATAAAACTAAAAATTATTGCATTAGTCACTATAAATTTGTGTTTAAATTTAAATTTAAATTGATATACATTAAATTAAATTAAATTGGGTTTATGTTTTGGTTAAAAAAATGTATTTACAAAATTGAATTACAAATTTAATATTTAAAAATATATAATTCATATTAAAATAAATATGAGTTCTTAAATTTAACCTAACTTTACATAACCAATCAAGTATTGAAGATATACCCTCTAAATTTCATTACAATATTTAATATTGTAAAAACCCAATTTAGGCGTAAAACACGAATTCAAAATCAGCTGCCTTTTCCGCTTAAATTTCTTATCTTTGGCTGTGCCAATGACTTACATAAACCCTATTTAGCTCTATTTGGCTCTGATTTCTGTGCAAAATTCTCTTGTCTCTTATCTAACAGCTAACATCTTGAGACCTAAACCCAAATAAGATTTGTGCTGGTTTCAGATGCAGCCAAGTTATTGTCCTGCTCATATTGCATACTCACAGCATTAAAGATGATCCGGCTGCTGGGTTGATTCCTTGGCTTTGGATTACCAATTTTCCATGTAGCATTTACCATTTACCATTTACCTTTTAGCAGTTAGCCATTTAACTGTGGCCAGGTTTCATTGGGCTGTTGTTCATTTCCTTTGCTGTTGATTAGTTTGTGGATTTTTCTAGTCACTTTTATTTCACATTTTTTTTCATTTTTTCATTTTCTTCTCGGTTTTCCAACGATGTTATCGATTGACCTGGCTTGTGGTGGCTCATTTCCGTATTCGATTTGTAGTGCAATAAGGAAACCAACTTGGTCATCAAAAGGACAAACAAATTGTAGGGTCTGGTGAAAGTTAAAAGAGGCAAATAAAACTGGCAGCCCAAGTGCAATGAAATGCGTTTAATTTCATTGCAAGTCTTGATGTTAATTACAATATTATGACAGTTTTGTGGGTCGCGATGAATAATTATCACCTCATAAATTGTGACAAACCGCAAGGCGGTTTTTTATTCCATTATACACTGAGAAAAATAAATTATTATTTCTTCTACAAGCTCTTACATAAGTTCTATTTTATTCCAGACCTATTCTAACCTTGAAAATTCAATAAAATAAAACAAATCAAATACATTTTTTCTTTGATCAACAGTTTTTTGCTTCTGGATTCAAATACGAAAGCCATTGGATTTTATTCTCAGTGCAAGTTATTTTAAAATATTCTTACCAAATCTAAACGGGCTTAGAAATGAGAATTTTAATTACGCTTTAAAACGAAGAATGTTGTTTTTGGATAAAAAAAAAATTTACTGACTCGGTGCATCTTTGATTCCGGATCTCTTGATTCTAGTACGAAAAGCCTATATATTTCTCTGAGTGTATGTATTAAACATATGTATATACTACCTGCACGTTCCTGTCAGTTGTCTGGCCTCTTGAGTTACAGTTGCCGTTGCTCCGACGATGATTAATCGCTCAGGTTATTTGAGTGAAGCCCAGCCGACAAATGCAATCAACGTACAGTCCAAACTCTGACTCCGTCTCTAGTATGACAGGGCCTGCTCCCCTTCCCCTCCCTTCCCACCCGTCACCCTCTACAGCTGCTCCGACGCAAAACGTAAATGTTGTGAAAAGCAAATCTAATTACACAAATGCTCGCCGACTATTTGAAAATGGGCAATTTCTCAAGATAACTATCTAATTAATAGGCCCGGCTATAAGCCAGCTACTCGGCCAACTTGCCATTCACACACACACACACACATATATAGAGAGAGAAACACGTCAACACCCATGCCAGTTCCAGTCTTAATGAGTTACGTTAAGAACAATGAACTGTGCATGTGTATAATATGCCCCTGCCTCCCGCTCGGCCCGCCCCCTGTCACTAAAACCATTGCTCCGCATAGGCGTTACAACAATTTATATATAACCTCAAAAAATGCCGCAAATAAGTAAACGTTTTTCATCAGCAGCTGATGAACTGGCAGTTGCTCCTCTGCCTGCCATTCGTCATGGGCATGTTGATATGTGTAAAAATGCCAACGTCGAATTCAAATTTTAATTTTTCTTACAAAAACAATAATTGCCCTTTAATTAAATGATTTATTTATTAAGGATGAAGAATTGGTACACTCAGAAAAATCAAGAACGGTTAAGTTAAAATTAAATTAAACACAAATGGTAACGTAAGAATTCGACGAACGTGCTTGAATGAAGAATATTGCTCTTGGTTCAAGAATTTTCTGGCTTATTAAAGTTTTGACACCTCAAATTCTACATTTAAGTACAAAAACTCCTAATTTTTCTCTCAGTGTAATGCTACAAGTAGAGTAGACTTATAACTTAACGCAATAGTCACGAAAAATAATTAACATATCGAATAAAATTGTATTTAAATAATTCTACAGTTTAAGTTTATTTTAATAAGCTTAGCACTTAATTATTAATTATTTTTTCTATTATTTTTATATTTTTTTTATCTTTTAAAGTTCGATTATTTTCAATAAAATATCGATGAACAACTGTTATACACCAGCTTACTGATCCTTAGATCAATAATCCGATAACGATTATTTTTCTGAAAAATTTAACTTTGTATATTAATGATTTAAAAATTTTTTGAAATTTTGAGGTAACTAAGCCAAACAAGCTTCTTCGGAATACCTGCTAGATCCATTTAACAATTACAGGGTATCAAAAGCCGCAAAAAGTCAAACGTAAAGTGGCTGCGATGCGTTCAATTACCTAGTTGCCAGTTGCCAGTTGTTGTTTTTGTTGTTCTTGTTGTTGTTTCGCTTTTTGTTGGTTTTTTCTGTCCCCTGTTAAAACAAAAGGCCGATTGAGTGACAATTGAGCGCGAGTGCAAGCAGGATGGCTAGATGTGCGCTGTGCATGTGTGTGTGTGTGTGTGTGTGTGTGCGCAGGCGCACAACAAATTAAGCTCATTGCGCATTTGACGCGTTGTTTGGCGTTTCTCTTTGCAGCCGTCGCTCATTAATTGACACTCCCTCCCAAGAGGCGAAGAGCGCAGAGTGAACGCAGTGTTGGAAAGGGCGGGGGCAAAGAGCGCCAGACATAGCGAGAGCGGACGGACTGTTAATTGTTGCTCTCTTTGTTATTGTATGACTGTGTGTGTGTGTGTGTAGCGAGAGCGGTACATGCACTATGGAAAAACATGACAGATTTAGTGGCATTAATTAATATCAGGGGATATTGTTACGTTAGCAGCTGCATAGCAACTGCTGGGCCTAACAGCTGTTAGCTTAACAGCGGGCGCAACGTTAAGTTTTAACGTATGCTAAATAACAGTTTCATACTATGCTATTAATGAAAATAATTTTAGCGACTTTAAATGAAAATGGATAAATGCCCAAAAATCGTGTATATTTTCCCATAGTGACATGCTTAATTGTTGCTCTCTTTTGAATGTATTTGTGTGCGTATGTGTGTGAGCAGCGAAAGCGCCGTTCTGCTTGTAATTACGTGAAATATAACGTGTATAATCAGGCTTTTTAGCAGCGATTAAGCCATATAGACACTCCACTCTGATTACTCTGATTACACTGATTACCAGCTGATTACCAGCTGATTACCGGCTGATGAGCCGGAGTTGTTGAGATGTAAAGCAATCGCGCTGTAATTAACCAGTTAGCGCTTGTTATGCAGCATCGATTTGTTGGCAACTCAACTCAACGAACTTGTCATTAGTTAACCGTGGGATAGTTGCAACTGCGAAAGCAGCTAAACAAAATATTCCATAAAAAAAAGTCTACAACCTTTTGCGCTCCTAGGCTCTTGCACATAATTGATATTTTATTGGCAAGCGTATCGTTGCGCTGACCAAAAATGGCAAGTTCGATATGGTTGCCACTGTTGCCACTGTTGCCAGAGTTTGCGATGTCCCTTGCCTTGTGCGCTTGGTGTTAATGACTTAATTAAAGCTGCAGCCACAAGTCGTCAGCTCGCGAGCTTGCAACTACCTGCGCTGCGCTGCTCTGCTCTGCTCCAGCTACAACTTGAGTTCCCTTGCCGCATGCCCCATGCCCCATGCCTCATGCCTTATGCAGTAGTCGACAATTTCACACTTTTTGCGTTGAGCGACAGACAAAAAATAAAATATAATGAAATAAAATAAAATAAAAAGAATTTTAAAATAAACCAGTGAGCATGCAGCCAATCAGTCGAAGGCAACCGACTGTAGCATACGCCAAAACCAAGCGAATAAAAGTGCATGCAAAACTGTTTCTTTAATATCTTCTGTGTTTATCCATCGATATTTTTGCGCTGCTCAAAATAAATTAATAGAATTGGTCTGATCAAGAGTATATATAGATTACGACCTTATAGACCTTATAGACCCAATCCTTAGTCATTTTTGGGTTGCAGAGCATAAAAGGTGGATGTGACGTGCAATGCATGACTATAGCATACCCTGTAAACAGCTTTAAATGCTGTGGCATATTTTAAGTACAGGGTATAGCCAAGAGTCCATCAGCTGCTCAACGACAGGCTTAGGCACAGCATACCCACTCACACGGCCTAATCTGGTCGAGTCGTGTGCAGATTTCACGCATGTTTCGCAACGCGTATCACTTGCGATGTCCCAAAATCAGCGACAATCTAGAGAAAGAAGGAGAGAGAGAGAGAGAGAGAGAGAGATGGGAGAGACAACCTGCTTAATATGCGCACTGCACAGTAGCCAAAAGGCAGCCAAATGTTCGCCTCATGACGGCTCTGAGCGCGCAGCTGACACTGAGCCTTTGACATTTCCATTAGGCGGTGCTGGCAGTGGACACAACAAAAAAAGAGTCATCAAGAAATGCGACTCTGTTGTTTGCCGTTGTTTGGTCTTCGGTTCTTCTGCTTCTTCTTCTTCTTCGCTGCTGCTCCCAATTGCTGTTCCCTTTGCCATTCCCATTCCCTTTCCGCTGCTCCTGCCATTTCCCCTTGGCATAATTATTAAATGCAGCTCAATACATTGGCCGTGCATTCTGCGCATTGCTGTTGGGCAGCCTAATGCCCAAAGGCATTCCTCTGGAGCCTTATGACTATGGAATGCAGCCCAATCGCACCAGCAGCAAACAGCAAACAGCACAAATATGCGAAGACTGGGGCTCCTCCGCCGCTGCTGCAGGCTGCGTGTCTCCAAACTGTGCCCATCACATCAACACAAGTCCATTTCGAACTCCGGATCGTCTCGATTTGGCTCTAAACGCCGGCGCAGTCTGGCGGCATCAGGAGGAACGATGTAAATTAATCGAATGCCTGGCCACAGCGCCGATCTTTCATCATCGAAGCCAATGCTGACCGTCGATGTGTCCCGGCTTTGCTCCACCTTATGAAGCTATTCTGATTTATATACCCTGTAAGCAAATATTTAGCATGGGGTCAATGCTAGGCAAAGCGTAAGGCTTATAGAAAACCAATTCTAAACCAATATTTTGATTATCACTCCTCAAGCGAAAAAATTCCTTTTTATTCAACTTTAAATGCTCATAACTCTACTAAAGCTCAACCGATTTTCAAGCGGTGTGGTTTTTTCTCAATCATATCAGTGAAAAAGTTAAATTTAATTAAAAAATAAAAATAAAAAAAATGCAATTTTTTGCGAAAATTTTAGAATTTTGTTCTTTTAAAATATATTAAATTTTCGAAAAAAAAAAAATATTTTTTTTTATTGTATAAATTAATGCGTAAACGAATTGTATTTCAAATTTATGCAGAAAATATAGGAACGGGGCAGATCAGTGGGACGGAGGCTACAGTCGGACGTAACCGACCGTAGGATACCCTTAACTTTGAGTATATGTATGTACATACAAACACATTTTAAAGTAAAGGGTCTAAAAACCAAACATGACAGCATTCGGTCAAAAAATATAGATTTGAGGGCAAATATTGGTAATATGGGGGGATTATCAATCCCTAAACGAAGAAGCCATAATTGTTGTTAAAAGCTCTTTCGAAGCATGAATAGTTTATTTCAAACCGATTTTCTACTTAGAAACGATTTTTTAACGTCCAATACAGGGTATTTACTCTTCGACAGGCCGCAAATTTTTCCCTGCATCCCTGGCATATACGAGTTTTATCAATCAGTGCGCCGCGTTGCAGCAAGTTTTTGATATTTTACGATTTATTAAATTGCGTATAAATTAAAATATTAAATATTTCTGCTCAAGCTGAAGACTTTTAATTACCAGCCTTTGCTTTGTGTTGACATTTTTCGTGCAATTCTTCAAGAACTAACGAAGCTGCAGTATCAAAACACAAAGCCATATCAAGAAGAAGAAGAGGAAGAAGAAGGAGAAGAAGGAGCATTTGAGCATACCCCCATTATGAAATCATATATGTAGCCCTCAGAAAGGTCTTTTCAGGCCACAAAACACGCAACGCAAGAAAAGCGATTTGTGTAGCGTTTAAATTGAATTTTGATCCCTTTTGTGATGAAAATAGTATTTAGGAGAGCTGGCAGAGCAATAAAATATATATCTCAATTTGATTTCATTCTATTTTTTGAAGAGGTCCAGCTAGAGCTTGTGTGTGTCATGTTGACATTCGGAAATTTATTGTCGCAGCACACGGAGCTGCCAGACAGCAAAAGCAGACCGTGGGCCCCCAGGACACTCCAGGGTTGCCACGCATAATAGACAGACACACACACACACACACTCATGCGTACACACACATAGATATAAATATAAATATTCAGGTACACGAAATCAGATTAAATTATCTTAAACTAAATTGAGTCGCAACAAAGGCAACAAAAACTTTACACTGGGGGTAGTAAAATATATGTGTGTGCAGCATATCAAATATTTCTACACTGATAAAAAAAATGAACGAAGTTTCCGTAAAATCGGTAAACTCCTTAAAACTCTTTATTTTAGACATCCAAGCTTGAAATAAGATTATATGAATAAATCGACAAATTCTTAATTTAATTTTTATTGAGACAATTTCCAAAATGTTTTTAAAAAAAAGAATCTAAAAAGAAATGTATTTTTTAGATTTAAGATTTTTTTTGTTGCGATATTAAATTTTGACCTTAATAAAATTGTATTTAAGATCCTATTTAATTGTTATAATAACTGGATTAAGTTACTAAACGAATTTCTTCGTTTATCTTTATCATTATTCCTTTTTTTTGTCAATGTAGTTCTTGCATTGCCTTCCTTCTCCCCTGGCATATGTAGAGTCCTTCTAGATAGCATCCAAAATACGATAAAAAACCAAACATAACTTTCTCGCCTCGAGGCCAAAGCAACAGACATAATAAAATGTTGCTTTCAGTTGATTAAAACGGTTCGCTTGGCTTATACGCTTTTTGTCTCTTGGCCCTTTTTTGCGGTTAGCCATGAACCGCAGCAGAGCAGCAACAACAAAAGCCAAATGTCAAGCCTTTAAAGCTCAACCAAGCGCACTAGCAAACACTTTTAATTGCCTTTTAATTGTTTTTGCAAAACGAAATTTCACACAGCATAACGGTATTCCCTCGCACTCACATTTGGCCTAATTACATTTCAGCCTTTTATGTCTGGCTAACCGGCCAGTGGGCGTGGCCCCCAATGAAACTCAATGGAACTCGATGGAACTCAATGAAGGCACGCGAGCGAACATTTTTGTCATTTAATGGACCACTGGGCGTATGATTTCATTGAGCCACTGACACAGTTTGATTACGCAAGGGGGCGGCGGGACGGACGGGCCTCCGGATTTGGATTTTTGGATATTTGCAGTTGGATACTTTGATTAGCGCCCCAAGCGAACTGCGCACAATATCATTAGCATACATATAAGAGCGGATGATTATTGGTTCGTTAGGCAATTATCTTATGGAGTCGACAGATTGCCTCTGCCCAATGTAAACTTATTAAGTTGAACTGAAGGGAGCTCACTTGACTTGGCTATGATATACTCAGGGAAATCCAGAAGGTATTGTATGCTATGATAGTTAAAAATATGGGCAGAAAAAATTACAATAAATAGGGGTTTTAATATTGCAAGAATTTGAGTTTCAATTCATTCAATATTTGTTTGATTGTTGAATCTGAAATAATTTATACAGCGAAATTTAACGTTAAAATATAAACAATGATGTATGTTAGATCAAATAATTAGATTTAAGGGACTAACATATTGTTAAAGAAAATTTCAGAAATGTTCAGAAGAAAACTCATTTGTCTGTAACTTTGAATATGCATAACTTTGCTAAAATCTACCAAATTTTTAAGAGATTTGGTTTTTTCTTTATCATCTTTATCTTTATCAAGAAACAAAAAATTTAAAAGTTTTTTCAAATTTAGAAAAAAAAATTTTTTGTTTTAAAATCATACTTCCTGATTATTAAACGATTTGTATAACAAAATTCAACATAAAAAAACAAACTATGCCATATTAGGTCAACAAATTCAGATTTTAGAGACAAAAAAAGTGTTTTTGGCAGTTTTCCTAAACTCTGCTTATAACTTTAAATTTCTTGCAATCTGCCAAACAAAATCTTTGCCCAACTGAAGCTAAAGTATCTTTCTCTCTAACCTATCAGCTGCAACTCCCCATAAGTTGAACTGCTTAGCAAATGCAACAATTATGGCAGCAAACAAAACGCCGCGTTGCATAATAGCTGATGCATATCACATCGATAGATACCCTGTACATAATTAATGAAGCTTGTGGGAGCTGGCGCAACGCGTGCGTTATCTGGTCATGTATCTCGACGTGTTTGGTATGTATCTATACCTAATGCGACAACTGCTGCTGCTGCTGCTGCTGCAAACCCGTAATCAGTAGCCGTAGTTGGCACAAAGCTGGCTCTCGTAATGCAATTATCCTAAATGCTCAGCCAACTACTCAAAAAGTCATCGTTCAGATTTAACAAGAGCCAAAGCAGCAGCAACGGCAGCATCAGCGGCAGCAGCAGCGACAGCTGCACCGACACCGGTTTCAGATACAAAGCGTTACAGATACAGATACAGATACGGATACGTCAATGGCAATGGCTATAGCTGAGGCTAAAGCTAAGGCTATACAGTTATAGCTATGGCGTCGTGTCAATGGCGAATACATATGTACAGCAGCATGTTACACACGCACTCACAAAGAGAGCGAGATAGAGACAGAGAGAGAGAGAGTGAGAGAAAGGGGCAGCTAGAGAGGGTAGGGTGGGCCGGTGGCACGGGCTGAGGCACGGTTACGCTCTGGGGCACGCCTCTGCATGGCGGCAATTTGAAAACTCATTTACTTGTGGCATGTAAACAACTAATCTGTTAACACTCTGCACAAAAGCGTGAACGTTACAACCGCGCTCCTTGCCCCCTCACGCCCTCCGCTCCCTCTCTCCCTCTCTCTGACTGTTTGAAACTCTGTTGTAGCTACAAAACCGCGCTTGTAAATATTTCCCTTATTCGACGGCATAATCAAAAGTTTTTCACTTCTGCTGCCTCTCTTCGTTTCTCTTTTCTCCTTTGCCTCTGCTACTGTTTCTGCCTTCTGCTTCTTTTTATGCCTTCTGTTGCCAAAATGAAACCTGAATTTCGTACATACTACGTACTTGCCACGAATTTCGTATTCCGTTTGGGTTCACTCGGGGGTTAGATGGACTAGGTTGGGTTCCGTCTTCTCAATGCCTCCGTTAGCCAAGGCGCAGTCACGACCGACCCGGCCACATGATGTTAAACATTTTGCTACACTTACACAATATGTTTCAGCCCACAGTGGTATGAGGCAGGGGCAAATTCTAATCAAATTGCAACAGCAGAAAATTTGTAAAATCTATTTCATTATTTATAAGCAAAATATTTGTTAATACTTTTAGCATATTGATAGCAATTGTTTTATTATTGAAACCTTGATAAACAGGTTTAATTAACATTTAATCTTCATTTTATTTCGATAGTTTTTAAATTTACTTTGAAAGTTTACTTTGTGTAAAAATAATTAATTTACCAGAAAATCAAATTAAAATGACTTTATAAAATAAATTAACACAGATTTTCACGAATTTAAATTTAATTTATAATATTTTTATTTAACTTTGTATATATACAATACATTTATTTTATTTTATTACATTTTATGTGGTATTAAAATAAAATAGGTGTACTCAGTTTTAAATAGAATGATTCATTTTGCCTTTTGAATGCATTTATGCAGGTCTCTAGTATTAATCTATAATATCATGTATCCATTGAACATGGGTGATTAACTAAATAAAACTACAAAAAAAGCAAATAAAATAAATTATATACAAAACTAAAATTGTATGATTATTAAAACAGCAATATTAATATATCAAATAATAATCAAAATTTAATCTATAATAACTAAAATTATAATTGTTTATAAATAAAAAAAAAATTAAAAAAAATTGATCTATATTATAGCGCTAAATAAATCAATTATATATAGTATATTTTATATTGATTGGCAAAATTTATCACTTCAGCAATATTAGTATGATTTTGCACCACTGTGCGCTGCGCTGCTGCCGCTTTATTTGATTTCTTTATCAATATCAACGAACTGCTCGCCTCGCTCATCGCCATCAACAAGCTCTGCTCTCTGCCCGCCCCACCCCCTTGCCTGCTCCCTACACTGCTCACCCCAATTGCTGCCTTTCCGCTACTGCAACTGTATGTATGTATATACATGTTGTGTGTGTGTGTGTGAGTGAGTGTGAGTGTGTAGGGCTTATATACATTTCATTTAAACGCAACCGGGGCTGTCTAACACCGCAGCCGCAATGCCGCCGTGCGAGCGAGCGCGCTATAGTCTGCCTGGTTAGTGAGAGCCTGCCAGAGTGCGGCAGTTAGAGCGGGACGGCAGGCTGCTGTCGTCAGGCAGGCCACTCAGCGCGACTTCAGTGGCCCAGGCACGCCTACCACTGTGTGCGTCTCTGCCGCTGCTGCTGCCGCTGCCCCTGCCCCCGCCCCTTGCCAGAGTCATGGTTATGGTGGTGTTTCAGTATCCGTATCTGTTACAGTGTGTGTGTGTGTGAGTGTGTGCTTGTGTGTGTGTCGCAACTCGTTTCTGCCGCTGTGTGCGTGTATCTGTATCTGTAGCTGCAAATGTATCTGTATCTGTATCTGTAGCTGGCAGCTGGCAGTAGTAGCTAGTAGCTGCTGCTGGCTGGCTCTCTTGCTGCCAGAGTATCTGTATCTGTGGCGCGTCATTGTTGTGCTTTGCCGTTGCCGTCGTCGTCGTCGTTGCCGTTGCCGTCGCCGTCGTCGTTGCCGTCGCCTCCATATCGCATAGTGGGCAGCTCAGTTACAAGACCATTATTTGAGGCATTTTTTGTGCGCTCGCTCGGTTGTTCGTTTGGGTTGGTCGGATCGCTCGCCAGCTCTGGTTATATCCATAGCACGCCCCATAGCACAGTCTCAGCCTCATCAGCCTCAGCCCGAGTCTCGGCCTCAGTCTCAGTGGCAATCCGGATTTGGATCAGCAGCAGCAGCAGCAGCAGCAGCAGTTGCACTTACGTTGTTGTCGTTGCCGTTGCCGCTGTCGCTGTCGCTATCGTTTGCCGCAGTCGCAGTCGCAGTCGTCGGGTATCGGAATCATCAGTTGCCTCATTGGCATTCATTTGGATACATTACATTAAAAAAGGATCCCCAATGCGTCGCGTCGCGTGTGATCCCCAGGCATAATCGATAATCAAAGCATAAATATGCCGCATTAGCGCCAAGTTAATGCCAATATCGTGTTGAAAGCCCAAATATATCGTATAGAATACGATCAATACGTTCAAGTGACAAGTGCGTTTATTTTTTAAACACTATTGTATAGACTGCCCGAGGTACTACGATACAAGATTGCTTCGTTTTGGTTGGGTATAGTATGCGAATTAGTTCACAGTGGATTCAACGCATAAAATGGCCGTTGGACCGACGGAGGGCAAACAGCCGCCCTCAGAGACCTTCTCGCCCACACACCATCAGATTATAGCACCCAGTCCGATATTGGCGGTGCCGACGCTCGCCTTCTCCGCCGCCCAGGTGGAGATCGTCTGCAAGACCCTGGAGGATTCGGGCGATATCGAGCGTCTGGCCCGATTCCTATGGAGCCTGCCCGTCGCTCTGCCCAACATGCACGAGATACTCAACTGCGAGGCGGTGCTCAGGGCCCGGGCTGTGGTCGCCTATCACGTCGGGAACTTCAGGTAAATTTCCCTACCCAAAACTTGGCCATTTAGCGAGCAATTCAACAACAACTACAAAAAAACAAAACCAGCGACGGCTCAAATATCACACTGCTCTGATTAACCTACAGGGGGAGCTGGTTTGGGAGGGTCACAGCAGCGGGAACAGGAGGGAGCTTATGCCTGGATATTCGATAGTTTTGCTCAAGCTTTGTCTGCTGTGTTAGGCACAATGAGCTCGTAAATTAATAAACAATGGCATTAATTTACTAATTAAAGAACTCGCAGACTTTTGATTAATAAAACACCGAGCGAACAATGGCCAGTGAGCCAACTCTCTGATTGAATTCTTCATTCTTCAGTCTCCAATCTCCCGTCTCCGTTCGTGGAGAGTGTGCGTCTGACATTTCAGCTTCCGTCCCGTCCTATGGAATGTTTTCGCTAAACTCTCAAATTACAAATCATTATCATACGCTTAGCCGGAAACAGTTCATTGCAGCTTCTCAGAACTTTGTGAAACGTTCAATTTGCTCAGATTAGCCACAGGAACTGTTTAGCTTTCCATTCGATGCGTATGTATTTTAATGGCCTTTTTAACTGATTGACAAACTGCTCCAACTGGCCATAGATACTTGTACTTGCCCATAATATTTATATATTGTTGATGCATTGCCAACCAATCTGCACATCAGGTTACCAAGTCCGCAAAACACGACTCCAAGTCGAGATATCATAAAACCCATGCCACTAAATCAAGTTTGTTTTCATTAGACACCCATTATGGTTGAATCAAGTTTGATATATTGCTTATGACAGCTGGCAAACCGACTCCAAATGTTGAGACATCTTGGCGTATCAATCGTTACACGGTTAATAGCGGTTTTACTTGGCTAAGACAGACGCAGCAAACAAATCATTGGGAAATCCGTGTTAATTGCCAAAGTATCTCAAAGTTGTTTTATTATTGCAATTCAAGAAGATAAATGCACTTCAGTCATATTAGAAAAAGCGACAATCATGAGATATCTTAGTTCTTGCATTAAACAGCAGCTGAAACGCTGTAATTAATTTTTTAAAGTTCACCCAATGTTCTGTCACTCTTCTGCATAATTATTTGAATTTATTTGAATTCGATTTTAGTTCGTTGATTGCTATAAATCATTATTTTAAAATACTAGTCAAAGTTTAGTCAACTAATTAAAACGAACAATGTTATTCAAATACTATACTCTATAGTTTCCAATCTGTTAAAGTTTGAACTGTTATTTTTGATTGATAGTTTAATTGATTAAATACAAATTGAAATGTTTAGTTAACTGTCAGAGCTGCTGTACATTTGAAAAAAATATGTATTATGTTATAGTTGCATATTTAAACAGAATTTTAGTATACTCTTTGGAATATTATTAGAAACCCAACAATATTTTTATAATTCTGCAAATTGTGCCGTTTAGTTTTATTTTAATCTAGTAGGTAAATATCGCTTAATTGAAATTAGAAATTAAAACAATTCATCATCATTATTTCCAACAAGATATTTATTGAAAGCAAGATCAAGACACAAATTAAAATGAATTAAATAAAGTTAGTTAATGTCAAAAACATACATACATTTATACGATTTACAGTTTTTACACTGTTTTTACCCATTTAATGTCTCAAGGGTATACCAAATTCCAGGAATAGAAAAAACCAACCACAAAAAATATTTAAATAAACATATAACAAAAATTTTTACAGATTTTTCTTACAACATTTAAAATTTAATTTTAATTGTTGGTTATTAATTTACCAGTTTTTCATCCAGAATTTTTGGTTCTAAGAAAAATGTATATTCTCCCAATTTATAGAATTCAGAGAATGGGAAATGGCTTCAATAATGTAACAAATATCATAATAATAAATACAACTGTGTGTAGGTTTCCGTTCGACTGATGGACGAAGTACCGTTCTTTCTAGTTCATTAAAATAAAATAAGCAATGTGAATAATTCTAGATTTGCTTTTGTTTTGAACTTGCGATGAGTAATATTAATGATGGTAAATAAAGCCTGGCTAGACTTTATATTTAGCATAATTTGAGAAAATATTGGCTTAAACAGCGTTCAACAATACCGGCTAATGCCATTATATACAGTTTGTGTATTTACCAAATAATATAGTGTATATAGTGAGAATCAGCTGGTGATTTGATTGCTTTGAACTGCTAACTAAATGACTTTCAATTAAAACAATTTGACGGGCTCAGAGCTTGGCTGTCAGCGACAGGCGACAGACGACAGCCGACAGACGTTGGAGAGACGACAATCAATACTTACTTCTGAAATTGTTTCAAAATACATATGGTCGAGTTAGGAGCTGAGGAGTTCATTAACAGCGGGCACAGCAGGATATTTGGCTAGCCGGATTAGGGTTGATTCTCATTTGGCTTGGGGTTGTTGATCGATTTATGAGATTTAATGCCATACAGTCATTGGTTAACTGCAACTCTGCTCTGTCTCCATTTTTCACTCTCAGGGAACTTTATGCAATAATAGAGAATCATAAATTTACGAAAGCATCTTATGGCAAACTGCAGGCCATGTGGCTGGAGGCGCATTATATAGAAGCAGAGAAGCTGCGAGGGCGATCTTTGGGTAAGTAGCTTTTAACACTGGATTGAACGTGATTTTTTATATTATTTTGTACCTTGTTTATGCAGGACCTGTTGACAAATATCGTGTACGCAAAAAGTTTCCACTGCCGCCGACCATTTGGGATGGCGAACAGAAGACGCATTGCTTCAAGGAGCGCACGAGAAGCTTGCTGCGCGAATGGTACCTACAGGATCCCTATCCGAATCCCACGAAGAAACGTGAGCTGGCCAAGGCCACCGGCCTGAATCCGACGCAAGTGGGCAATTGGTTTAAGAATCGACGTCAGCGTGATCGTGCCGCTGCTGCCAAGAATCGGTAAGTGGAACTAACGCTTCACTGCATCATTTGTTGGCCATTAGAAGCAGCAACAGCAGCAACAGCAGCCGGCATCCTCAGCAGGCAGCAATCAGTGTAATCCGAGCTGCTGCTGCTGCTGATCTGCTAGTCAGGCAAACAGCGTAAACTGATACGCAATCGCATCCAAGTGGAAGTGGAAGTGGGAAGTGGGAAGCGAGGGGACTGCGTACAGGAGCAGCAATAGGAGCAGTGGGAGCAGCGGGAGCATAGGGAGCATTGGGAGCCCTGCTGTGGCGTTTGCGTGCCATTTCCATTTCATTGATCCGTGCCGATGACGGCGGCATCCATCGAAGCGTTCTCGATTTCTGCCGTTTGTTGCGGTCGTCGCTTTTGGCCACATTAAAATGACCGCCGACGATGACGACAGCAACAGCAGCAGAGGCAACAGCAACAGCAACAGCAGCAACAGCAGCAGCTGTAGAGTTACAACAACAACAAGACTGTAAGCGCAGTTGAAAGGTGTAACCGCTTCGAGATAAAATAATATTTAATACAAAAACTCATAAAAATATATACACTCAGAGAAAAAACCGCATTAGATTATGTACGACCTAACTAGAATTTTTAGCATTTTTTCTTCAGTAATTTAAAAATGTTTTTAGAACGCGTTTAAAAACAAAGCGTTGTTGTGAATTATTAATTGAGGTAATAATGCGAAAGAAATATAAAACTTTATTAATTTATTGATCTTCTATATATTGTGGATCAAACCCAGATAATTAAATCGGGGTTGCCACATTTAATTTTGAAATTTAAGATGAGAATATTTTACTATTGAAACAAGAACGTGACTTTCTCATATGAAGTATTATATATTATATTCTAAATCATTCTTATTTAAAGACTCAAATAGACCATATCTTTTGCTTGAATGTTCATTTATTTTACATTTAAATCAAAGATTTATTTTTCAAATTTAGTATATCATAATTCATTTGGTTCTTTAGTACATTTACAAAAGATTTTACATGAATTCTAATTCTTTTATTCTCAATTTAAATCAAGAATTTTCTTTTCAAATTTAGAAAATTTCAATTAGGTTTTTTCTTTTCAAATTTAGAAAATTTCAATTAGGTTTTTACTTGAATCAACAACGAATTTCAAATTTAGGAAATCCGAACTCGGCTTCTATTTGAATTAAATACGAATTTCTTAGTGTTTTGCTGAGTGTATATATACTATAGCTATATATTTAAAAAAGTTGAGAAACTATATATAAAAACTCGACCAATTCGCGCGAAGTTGAAATGAAGCAGATCCGCGACCAAGTGAAAGATGGCAAGTTAAGTGGAATGACATGGCAGAAAGCACTCTGAAAGCGGTAAGCCCCGATACGAGTACGAGTATCTCGAGTACGCTGGCTCCTGCAGATGCGCAAAAATATTTCAAGTTGTTGCTTCTACCTGCTGCTGATCGCTTCCCGCCTTCCCTTCCCGTTTTCCGCTTCCCATTGCCCGCTTGCTCCAGCCACATTTTGGCATTCTTTTGAAATCTACTGGCTGGCAGTGCGAACGAACCGTGTTTATTAAGTTAGGAGCTCTGGGCAAACTGAATGAATCTGCACAAAGCGCCAAGAAGCGCCTGCGTTTTTTCCCCCCATTTATTTATCTTTTTTTTTTTTTTGTTAATATCGCGAACGGGTCATTAGTTAAAATGATGGCGATTATTTCGCCTTGTAAAGTTAGCAGGCGGCAACGGATACACGACCATTACAACTCCATCTTCATTCCTGCAACTGCAACTGCAACTGCAACTGGAACTGCAACTACAACTGTAACTTGTTACCTGCCTGCCTGCCTGCCTGCCTGCCTGCCTGCAACGCCAGTCTCTCCATTTGCAACTGCAACGGCTTCAGCAACAACTTGCTGTATGCTCAGTGCTCCAATACCCCAAGTGGCAGTCGCAGTCGCAGCTCAGTCGCAGCCTCTGCCTCTGCCGCTGCCTCTGTTGCAGTCCTAGTTGCAGCTCAAGTTGCATATTCGATTTGGTGGACTCGTGTGTAGTCATCGTGCTATTAAGCAGACAACGAGACAAGAAAGCTTTGCCGGCACTGAGCAAGACAACAAATAACGACTCAGATATAAAATATCTTCGAGCAGACTGCAGTCGAGAGTGCTGTGCTAGAAGTTAAAATCGAAACTGTGCTGAATTTGCAGTTATATTCAATTACCTGGGAAATGTTTACTTGAAATTGAGGACTAAAATTTGCCCTTTAATTCTAAATATTTTCTAATTTATAGAGATATGAGCAGATTACCTAAAGATATTCTCAATTCATAGTTCAACTTGTTTAAATTAGAAATATTTAAGAAAGTAATAGATATTTTCCAATTTATTATTAAGCCTGATTGGGTAAAAATCTAAACTATTTTACTAGTAGCTTTAAGGCTAGATATATAGATTTATAGATATTTTAAAAACAGAATTCCTATGGAATTTACTAAACAATTTCTCAGACAGTTGTGTACATAACTAATACGCCCCATAGGTTTTACTCTAACTTAATTTATTCGTGTTTGCTCAAACCAAACATGCCCTTAAAGAGCGATTTTCAATACATACCGGGCATACACAAAAATATGAAATTAAAAGCCGTTCATATGCCTGACTGACTGTACGACTGCCAGACAGAGAGACTGCCAGACAGAGGGACAGCCGGACAGACGGACAGAGAGACAGACTGACTGGCATTCAACGGCAATGACGATGGCATCAACATCAACATGAACATCAGCATCAAGCAACAAGCATCAAGCATCGAGCATCGACAGCGCCAGCAATAATAATGATGAGCAACGCATCGCCTTCGCTGCTCAGAGCCGCAACTGAGACATTCTAACCAGATCCCAGGCAAAAGATACAATTCTTGAGGTGTTAAGGGTATGGGGCAAGGAGCAGGGGACCGTCGACAGGGGACAGGGGACAGGGGACAAGGGACATAGGGCAACAGGCAACAGGCGCTGACTTTTCAAGCATCGAGTGCTGAAAAATTGTTAACATTTTTGCTACTGCACTTGAGCGTGTTGGAGCTCTTTTGGATTTGGAGTAGGTCTTATGAGATCAAGCTGAATGGTTGGTAAATCAATCAAAACCAGCAACGAGACAGACGCATTAGAAAGGCCACAAAATGAAGTTATTACCATTAAGATATTAACTAGAAAACATAGACATAGACATCCACAGGGTTTCCTATGCTATAAGTCCAACAATTTGTCATGCTCCACTGGCTGAAAGGCATTGCAAATGGGTTAATGTTCGGGGATCTTATGGGAATTGTTGCAAAAGTTGATATACAAGACAGTTACGAGTATATATAGCTGTACCCAAGCACTTGTTGCGTACATTTCACGCTAGATGGCGCCAGCAACATGTCTGTAGACTATGCTCAATGGTTTCCTTAATAACTTTGGTGTAAGTAAACCGATTAGCATGCAATTTGGCATTTAGATTTACGGAATTCTCAGGCTTATTTGTACTGTTAGCTCAGCTTGTTACAGCTTAAACTCTAAGCTTAAACACACCTAGCTTAAAGATGTTGTAATTTTGCTCTATGTAGACAAAATTCTATGAATGATATCTTAAACGGAGCTTAATTAATACAGTTATATTAATTATAAGTCAAAAAGTATTGCATTATTTTGTAAAGTTTTTTAAATTACAAGAATTAAAAGAACAGTTGCAGCTAGAAGAATTATTAAAATGGGGTTTTGCCATATTAAGCAATATATATTCATCAGAAAAACCAGATAATAATCTAATTAAATTCAAATGCAAATATAAGAAAATGCTTAGTTCGAGTTCTAATAAAATGAATATTGCGTTTGTGTAAGAGAACTATTGCAGCTGTTGCTATAAGGCCAAGAACTCTTCAATTTCATATAGTGCAAACTATGTAGGTTTGTCTGCCTTATAGCTAATTCAATTACCAGGCAATTCAATTATGAAGCAGCACTTGATGGACGATCAAAATAAAATTGTGATTCGTGTAATTCAGAAAATCAACAGAGATTATTTTATTGCGTGAATTACATCAAAATGAAATGCGAGCTCGTGATAGCCACTAAAAATCTGCCCACACACACACACGCAAGCCCAAAACGCCATAGAGGCGCTCAAAAACAGAAGCCAAATTAGGAGGCACAGTGGGCGGGTGTCAGTGAGCACGGCACGAAATATGCGGGCGTATGGGGTGGGCAGGGGAAGAGCAGGAGGGCGGGGGGGCGAGAGCAATTTGTCAAGCTGAGAACATGAAATGAGGCAGCAGAAAAATGAAATGAAATCAACGGCAATTGAATTGGGGAATCGGAATCAAAATGGTAATGGAAATGGGAATCCGACGGAGAATGGGAAAGAGCATGAGATTTCTAGTGTTTGTTTGTATGTGTGAGTGTATGCAGAAGTGTAATAAAATTGAATGAGTACAACAAATAAACAAACACACACACTCGCACAACACAACAAATATGTTGTAAATGTCAATGATCAATCAAAATACACAACACGAAACATCAAGAAATTACCTCAAGGACAATAATAACAGGCAAGCAGAGCGAAAGAGAAATATATATAGAGAGAGATATATATATAGAGAGAGCAGGAAGATATGTTGAGTGAAAGGGCAAAGCTTGTGTAGCCTGTGAACCTGGCAAAGCTCAAGTGGCTGTTCATCGATTTCCCAGGCAGCAACTCCAAAATTCTAATGAAGAAACCTTTTTGCTGTCGTACTGCCGGGGGGGAGGGGGGAGGGAGGTAAACGGACAATCAGTCAGAAGCTGCAGCCATTGTCAATATCCAAATCCGAGTGCCCACTTGGCTGCGCGTTCGGACAGGCACACTCGAGGTCCGATAAGTACCCATACCCATGCCCATGCCCATGCCCCATGTCCATGCCCAAGCCTCTCTATCCATATACCAGGCCAGACACTCCAAGATGTTTGCACAACACAACTACCGTTTCGGTGGCTTGTGAGAAAAATATACAAGCTACAAGATACAATACAATATACTACACTTGGAAAAAAATAAATCAAATTCTTACATGATTATCTAAAATCATCCTCAACTGCGTAAGAACTTATTTAATTCAAGTAAACCTCTTGTAATGCAGAATTTATTGATTTTATAAAAGTTATGCATCATTTGGGTAAATTTGAGATGAATTTGTCTTTAAATAAATTTTATTTTTACTTAAATCGTCATTTGCTCTTATATCGTGTTATTTCTTAAAATTATCCTCAAATGAATTTCATACTTTTCTAAAAATCGCAAAAATGTAATAAAATTTTCTAAACAACTTTTTTTAAATTATTCAAATATAATTTTTAAAATCCAAGAAAGTTTCCGTACGCTTTTCTCCGAGTGTATAAAAGACTTGATGCTGCTAGAGCAGACAGACAAAGCTGGTAGGTTGGGGGAGTTGGCCGCGCCCACTTCAGCCGCATGTAGAAAGTGTATTTAACAGAAATAAATGGAAACGAATAAAAGTAATAAAAAAAACGCTGAAATCCAAGAATGAACATCAAAGTTTAAGAGTCATCCGAGTGAGCTGAGCCTCCTCATTGAGCACCGGATGTGCTGCTTCGATCTCATCTCTCGATGCTCATTGACAAGTGAAATGTGTATGGTAGTACTTACTACAACGATATAACGAGCAGCTGACAGTGTCTATATAGTCTATATAGTCGTATGTTTGTGTGCAATTGAGCAAACGATAACAATATTCAAATTGAAGCAAATTTAAATCCTGTTTGTCAACAGAATTGAGCCGAAAAAGGCCAACGACAACGTTGAAAATTTGTTGATTGCATTTAGCGTGGAAGAAACAAGGCGTAACCCACCCCTGGTACCCCTTGGGTACATTATTCGGTCCACTTAAGGGCACAAATGAACCCCTGGGATTTGTGACACTTCTCACTTCTCCATTTGCGTTCTCTTCTGTTGTCTAAATATTTACACAATTTATAACTTTCAATTCGAATGACACAATTATCGAGACACATCACAATCTCCACAGTTACAATAAAATGCAGATACCCTAGCCCCAATGAACTTGGAAACAAATAGAGTTAGAGCTATGAAAATTCGTGTAAAGTTAGTACAAACTTTAAAATACTGAATTATTTGGGTATTGCAAACAAAACTGAATAACATGTTCTGAAAATCGTTACAGAATTCGATATATTATGCTTTGTTTACAGGGTAGCTGCAAACATAGCTTATATTATATTTTATAGGATTTTCCATTCAGTATGGAACTCCTTTTATAGATGATACTTGGGTATTTCGAGACCTTTCATAGGGCATCAATTTAAAGCCAGATTTAATGCGAAAGAGTTATACACCTTTTTGAATTTGGCCTATGATCAGATCATATTACCAGCATTCTTGCAGCTGAATACATTTTCACAAACTATAGAGAGCGAGAGAGAGAGGGAGAGGGATAGTAGGAGAAGAGTGAAGAGTACAAGCGAGCGAGGTGCATAGTACGAGTATATCTTCTGACATGAGCCGATTATAACATTTCAATGTCCCGGGCTAAGTTTCAGGTTACAATCGAAGGGTTATCGTCTCGCTTACCCGTGCTGCCTCTCTCTCTCTCTCTCTCTCTCTCGCTTTGTTGCTCCTTCTCGCTCTTTCTCTGGCTTTGTCTCTGTTGTGTCCACGCGGGTAATTACATACGTGTCATTTCGGTTTCGGTTAGGTGCTACAGTATCGGATGACAGCCCGAGTTGCCACAGAGCAGATATAAACCCCTTTGGGTCCTCCGACTCCGCTCAATCTTCGATGTGTTTAGTCAATTGTTTGGAAAATATATATCATATTCAGCGAGCGAGTGTATCCAACTCAAGCAGAGCGTGCTGGTAGCCCTAATGAAGCGCAAAACACGGCCTTGATGAAGTCACAACGCCCGTGCCATCGCCCGAAATATGAAATATCGGGTATTTGGTTATGAGGTAAAGTTTTGGGGAAAGGCTTCAATGAAGCGTATTTGCTACTGCCCGAAGCTAAAATTTCACATGCTGTCGGCCATTTTAAGCGTTATTGACCCACCACAAGCTGGGCTATAGAAAAAATCTCAATCCCATAGGCCGTTGATAATCATCATATATAATCGCATAGATTTATATCCCAGCAGCGGGTAGCAAGCAGTAGTTGGATCTGTGGCAGGAGAACGGTCAGAGAGCAAGTGGTAAATGGTAATCCATCAACTTGGCGCATTAGGCAACTAAACGATTCCATTTTCATGCCTCAACTGCCACACACCACAACTACAAAAAAAAATAAAAAAGAAAAAAAGAAATAAAATAAAACGAAGTGGGAAAAAACAAAAGGTAGCCGCAGATACATTTCGAAGTTTTGTGAACTGCGACGATTCCCTGGGCCAAGTTGCATCATTAATCACACAACACGAGCCGCAAAAGGACAGCCTGCAGTTGCAACTTCAACTCCAAACTGCCAACTCCAGCGAACTCCAGTTCCATGCTGGAAGTCGCAGCCGCATTATTAATGCTGATGGGTCAACAAATTGCGGCAAGTTGAGGCGAATCCTAACCGATAATTATGACAGTGCAGGAGTCATGGGGCATGTTGCACAGATGATGATGTATCTCTCAACTCTGCCACTGATGGCTCTATAAATATGCCGACACTCTGTGAGCTCCTCGCTCGTCGCTCGCCGCTCGGTGCTCTCTACAGCTCGGTGCTTCTAATCAAGTCATCTCTCGCTGTTGTCCATGGGGCACACCTTTGTTTTGGCCACAGATAATTTGTCTTAAGCATGTGTGAAAGTTGTGTCAGATTTATGCATCTGTTGCCCCTGCCGTGCCGTACGACAAATGAGCCGCCTAATAGGGCGTGTTTAGGGCCGTTAATGCCACATAAGTTACATGCCACGGCAACTTGCAACACGCTTGCCACATTCACTAATTAACCGTGCAACAGCGTTGCGAGCCTGACTTTTAACTGTCTGCCTTAATAAGTGAGAATATTGTTACAATTCAGCTCTCACAATTTTCTAATCTTGAATTGAACGCTCGATTAGCCCAATCACTCAGCGATTATACGCTTTAATTGCCCGATTTTTAGCTAAACGTTCAACTAACTGAACGATTAAACCATTATTAATACAGTTAACAAAGAGGCGTGTTTATTTTGACGTTATTTCGATGCGCATAATTTATTTGTAGCAACTTAAATTAGGCTCAAAAGCAACGTTAGTTGAATAGTTGAATATATTATTTAATATAACAATTGTTTATTGAAGATCAATTTTTGAATTGTATGTTTTATGTTATTAATTTGTTTGTCATTTCAGTCAGTTTTCTTTTATTCATTTGATTAACATTTCAGTCAGTTTTAATTTGTATTACAGCCAACGAAGCTGTTAATGTAAAGTAAATATTAATGTTACTGTTAAGTAACAGATAGAGAGAGAGAGAGAGAGGCCCAAATGTTATTTTAATGCGCATAATTTGTTGATTACAGCTTAAATAAAGCCTAACGACAATATTATTTGAATATAAAAATTATTTAATTATGATAATAATTATTTACATTTCAGTTAGTTTGACGTTATTAATTTGTTCAAAATGTTCCTCAGTTTTAGTTTGATTTACAGCAAATAGTTACAGCAAACCATAAAAAAAAGAAAACTAAATAATTTTATCTATTATAAATAATAATAAATTTATTAACTTAAACTCACTTTTCGATCTCTCGCTCTTTGCAGCATACAACACAACCAGAACAACTCGGGCATGGGCTGCCGCAGCCGTCGGCCCGATGGCGCCGCCTCTCCCACGCCCTCGGATAGCTCCGATTCGGATATATCGCTGGGCACGCACTCGCCGGTGCCGAGCAGCCTGCAGCTGCAGCACAGTCCGGGCAGCATGTCCAACGGCGCCAACGAGGAGAGCCTCAGCGTGGACGACGACAAGCCGCGGGATCTGAGCGGTGCGCTGCCCTCTCCGACGCCCCCGCAGCTGACGTCTGCGTATGGAGTGGCGGGAGGAGCGGGCGGAGCGGCGGCAGCAGCTGCAGCGGCGGCAGCGGCGGCGGCGGCTGGACTGCCCGGCTGTTTGCCGGCGTTTAAGCTGGATGCGGCGAGCAGTCTGTTCAATGCCGGATGCTACCTGCAAAGCTTTAGCAACCTGAAGGAGATGTCGCAGCAGTTTCCCATACAGCCGATTGTCATCAGGCCGCATCCGCAGCTGCCGCAGCCGTTGGCGGCGGTGGGCGGCGGCGGTGCTGCACCACATCAACTGCACCATCCGAGCTATGCGGCGGCCTACAGCGTGGAATGCGGTGTCGGTGTTGGTGTTGTGGTGCCCCCGCCACCGCCCAAGTTACGCATCAATTCACCCGAGAAACTCAACTCGACCGCAGTGGCAGCTGCTGCGGCAGCCGTTGCTGCAGCACACGACAACAGCAGCAGCAACAACAACCACAACAACAACAACAACAACAATAACAACAGCAGCAGCAACATTAACAGCAACACCACCGGCAGCACCACAATGGTTTACCATCATACCGCCCAGCTGCTGCACCGCCCCTTCTCCACGTCGCCGGAGCTGAAGCACAGCGCTCCGGAGATCACATGATATCAGCGGGTCTGAGGTGGCCTTGCCCCCAAGGGTTTCTAAGCATAGTCCCCCCAACACCCACCCCCCTAATAGTCCTGCTCCTGATCCGCACTGCACTAAGGCCCAGCTATATAAATTGTTTCAATTCCTAGCTTAAGTTATGCGTAGTTAAGTCTCCAGGTTGGGCTCGCGATATGCCCGATAAGCAATAACAACCGAACAGTTCAAGTTGCAGCAGTATAGCGCCAACTCTCCAAACTCTCCAAGCTCACCACAACGTTTCCTAAATACCTAAAAAACAAAACAAAACAAAACAAAAAAACCATATAGATATGGGAGTTATTCGATATATTCAAGCTAACAACGTCGCACACTTTTCAAAGATTAAGATTAAGATATTTACACATATGAGAATCGAATTGGAAAGATTGAAAGATTGGAAAACTGAAAACTGAAAATGGAAAGCGGCAAATGGAAAATGGAAAACGGCATATGGAAATACGATTGCAAATTCAACAAGTTTTTCATTCTAATTTCTATGTGTGTGTACGTATTTGTAAATAGAGTTTAAGTATGCAAATCATAGAGCTTACGTATTACATTTAGAATGCAATAAAACACGAAATGAAAACAGTTAAGAGATTTAAATCATTATCAAACATTTTACACGGCATTTCTTTTATTTCAAATGGCACAAAAATATGGGTAAAGTATGCGAACTTTTGGGGGGAATTTTGAATGGAATTTGAGTTTTGTACTTGCTAGAAATGGATGTGAAAACGAGACGATTCTTTATCTAAATTTGAGAGTTCTAGGAAACAAAAATAATTTGGTCCAAAAAACAGATTTTCAATATTTGGGGTTAAGTTTTAAAACTCCCAAACCTGTAATTTAAAATTTATATTTTATATTTGTGGTAGAAATATCTTCTAAAAACTGAGGATTTCCTGTAAGAGTCTCTTATATAATCTTCAATTGATTAATAGCTGCACTTCCACAAAAGCTATGCGTACAATTTAAATTCAAAATGCCCCATTAGCAATTAAAATTTTTCCCAGTGTAACTGAGCTGGCATTCTGATATTTCCTCTTGTTTCCCATTGTTGGCTGGTATTTTGAAATAAAATATCAATTTCTGTGTAAACAATAACAAAACCAACTTGACTGACTTGGAAAATACTTGGATACATATACCTACATATATATACATATACACTCAGAGAAAAAACCAAACCATTCTGACTTGATTCAATCCAAAAACGGGTCAAAAGTCGTGTTATCCAGAAATTACTTGATTTGAGTAAGAATTACTTAATTCAAGTAAGAATCATGTAATCCAGAATGGCTTGATTTCAAGTAAGTTTTGGATATTTAGGAATATTCCGGATTGATTTAATCTATCCTAATGTTTCTTGAATCAATCCTGTTTTTTCTTAATTCAATCGTGATTTGACTTGAACTAAAAAAAAAACAAAAAAAAATCGTTTATTTATTTTTTTTTTTTTTGTGGTTGCATATTTTATTACAATAGTGAATTGTTATAAATAATTGAATAGTAATATTTAATTTTTACTCATATAATAATTTTTTTTAGTACTTACCTGCGGCAGGAATCGAACCCTGAACCCAGTGATGCCTGTGTGAATAATGCCTTCGTGCTAGTCGTCAGCGCCGTCGTCTATGCTTTTCGACGTCGGTTCATTGCCGATCATAACACACACATACAACAAATTTGTGAAAAAGGCATACAGAAAACATATATTGCTGTCCTGCTCTTGTCGTCATGGCAACGTATGTAAACAAACCAAATTTTGTGAAACAGGCATATATTTCATATTGCTGTCCTGCTCTTGTCGTCATGGCAACGTGTGTAAACAAACAAAATTTTGTGAAACAGGCATACACAATATATTGCTGCACTGCTCTTGTCGTCATGGCAACAAGAAACTAAGAAAGTTTTCGGCTTAGTTCAAGCGTGTGTTTTCTTGAGTTAAGCAAAATGCCACTTATTTCAAGTATTTCTGACTTGAAACAAGAAATATATTCTTGTTTTTGAATGTAAGCCAGATTCTTACTTAAATCAAGAAATATCAAGTAAGAAACTTTCTAGAATTTTTCAAGACATTTGTCGGATTGATGTAAGCCATTAAAATCAATCCGGATTCTGGCTACTTTTCCCTGAGTGTATGTATTTATGTATATATGCATATTGTGAGCCGCAAATGCACAAATAGCAGAGCCAGAAGTCATCTGCAGCAACAACAACAACAATAATGAGATGAAAAGCAACAGCAAAATACGAGTAAAGAAAGAAAAAAAACTGATATATCAGCAGCAAGAGCAAAAGCAACATTTGCTTGCCACAACGTCGGCGTCGGCGTCAGCGTCGGCGTTGAACACTGGCGCCAACGATGACATGTCCTACTTGAGTGGTTTACTTAGCTGCCTTATGAAAATATCCGTGCCTGTAGGCAAACACACACTACACACACACACACACACACACACACACACGCAAAATACATAGAGCTGCCACCCAGCCAAAAAAAAAGATGCATCCATAAAGATGACTTTGAGCCCAGACGCAGGCCACCAAAACTGACGCGTCACTGTCACTCACACACATACTGAAACACACACACACACACTCACATGCAGTGTGGCAAATGCAACGCATCATCGTCATTATGAGGCAGCGCCGAGTGCCCTGGGAAACATTTGGCCAGGCCAGCATTAAATATATATAGAACTCACCTCTATATGCAGATGCGATCTAATCTGTAGCGCGATTAGATGCAACAGCAGCAGCAACGGCAGCCGCAGCCGCAGCCGCAGCAGCCAGTTGCAACAACTCCAAGTCAGCTACAGCCCTACACGGAGAGAAAAAACCAACAGAAAACTTAATAAATACTGGTATGATGGAATTATCACTACTGACGCAAAAAAAAAGCCATTTTTCTTAAACTTTGAATACGCATAACTTTGCCAAAACGCAACCGATTTTCAAGCGGTGTGGTTTTTTCCTAATCTTTTCAGTTGTAAATTTAAATTTTAGTGATAAATCAAAAACAAAAAATTTCAAATTTTTTTCGAAAATTTTTAAATTTTTAAAAATGTTAAATTTTAGAAAAAAAAAATTTTTGTTTTAATCATAATAAATGAAGCTTAAACGAAGTAAGTTGCAAAATTTTGCAGAAAAAAACCAAACATGGCAGCATTTGGTCCAAAAATTTAGATTTTAGGGCCAATATTGGTTCGCAAATTCTTAAATTGAGTTTACTTGATTTTTCTCGCTGTGCACACACTCACACAGTATTTTGGGGGGGCCTCTGGGCACTGACTGACTAGATGTATTAAGTGCTTCCTTCTTCTATAAAATTTTTGGCTCAAATTACAAGGTGAGCCAACCATGTGGAAGTTGTCAGTCAGTCAGTCTATCAGTCTGTCTGTGGTCTGTCCCTCTGTCCCACTGTCTGTCCGTATGTCTGTCTGTCTGTCCATCTATCCCATAGTCCATCAGTCAGTGAGCGTGGCAAGCACTTGAAAGCGCTGCAATTATCAGTAGCTGGCGCTCGTCTCCTTCTGCTTCTTCTGCCTATGTAGACCCCTATACATTATATATAGTATTAAGCATACGCCGCATTGTCAGTTAATTTCACTGCTCAGTTTTTTGTTATGTTTAGTTTTCGGCGCCGTCGCAACGTCATCGTCATCATTAAGCATGATGTGACACTTTTGACCTCATTTTCCTGCCTAACCCCAGCCCCCTCCCCCTTCCCCTCCCCGTCCCATTATGCTGCTTCCTTTCTTTGGCCGCCATCGATAGCCGATAAATGTTAGCCATACGCTTCGCTTCCATTGATTGTCATACATTTTAATTAGCTTTGCTTTTAGCACATCTGCAAGTGTTGCAACAGTTGCTGCCGCTGTTATTATATTGAATTTATGCCGCCCTCTGGGCCTACGTTTTTTACCACAATTGTCCGGCGTATTGCTGGCGATTTGCATATTTACAAGGCGACTCAATTAGTTAAACCACGAAATAACAAAATGACATCGACTTTAGCATCCACAACATCATCGACTGCCAAAGGTTTTCCTCGATTTCAAATTGAATTTATGCACCCTGCTTTTGGCTTTGGCTTTGGCTTTTTGTGCCTTTTCGCCAAATGGTTCGCTTCAATTTATTTAGCGTTTAACAACTGTGCGCACAGTGGTAATCAGACAGCAATTAATCGCTTTCAAATATCTGCTTTTTATTTTCATGTTTATTATTTGTCATGTTTGGAAAATTAAAAATATTATAAAAATTTGAAAACAATTATAAGCTAAATTTAAATTACTTTAAATTTTATTTGTCTTATGTTTAAAATGCTTTAAATTTTTGCTGCAAAATGGCATGCTTTTGGTCCACTGTGGCAGCTTATTACCGCCAAAGGGGAGCCCCTTCCAGTTTATGATAATCCCGTTTACCACAACCTATCTGTGTGTAGGAGTGGAACATTTGATGCTCGCATCTTGAAATCTTTTGACTGACATTTGCTCATTTTGGTCATGGCAGGGGGGCGGGGTGAGGGTGAGGGGGCGCAAAGGGAACCAAATGAACCCCATCATTAAGTGCGTAAATGTACTGTAAATAGACAAACGCGTTTTGAATAAAATTTACAGCGTGTTGCGGAAAGAGTTGCACTCTCTGTGGGGTTGAATAAGCCCAAGAGACGACTCTATAGAAAGAAAGGGCAACAAGTGGGAGTGAGAGGGCGATGGAGATGGAGTGAACAATGCAAATTCCCTGGGTAAACAATGGCAAAAAAAGGCAGACAAACTGTTGTCTAATGCGGCAGTCGCATCTGTTCCAACAATGCTTCAACTGGCGGTCAACAGGGCGTAGAATCAATAAAGCTCTAGCCGAGAGCAAAGAATGAAAAAGGAGAGCATTATTATGATAATTTGGCGTGACAAATTGAAGAAACTTTTAGCATTGTCACAATATTTGCAGCGTTAAATGCGCAATGCAAACACTTCACACATGCCAGACTAAACCCTTTTCCCTTTGTCTCGAACGAGTGGAGCAGGGGGGAGGAGGAGAGTGGAGCCTGCAGGGGATTAGCTTAGTTAGCAAATCAAATAGTCTGTGTTTAAGACAAAAAGTTCTCAAGTACCGTAGGCTATACCTTAGCCTAAATTAAGCAGCATTTTATTAAAGCTTCAACTGTTAACTTATTAAAATTAAATTGTTATTTATTGGAGAACAAAATTTAAGGGAAAATATTATCAAAACTTTGGGTTAATTTTGGTGAATTTTGCTGATTTAAAAAGCTCTATAATTTTCTGTTTAATTAACACCTACAAGATCATACACAATTAAATAAAAAGAGCAACTACAATTGAAACTGAAAAGGCAATAAAATATAACTTGTATTATAAATTTTAGAAATCAACAACGAAGATATGCAACAGACAAATTGCTAGTACGGGGTCTTCTACTGTCTCTTCAGCCCTTCCGGTCAGCAAATCTGCTGCGTACTTACTGATTGTAAGTTTATTATATTTCTTTTATTCAGAAAATTAAAAATCTCATAAATAGGAAGAATTAACTCTAATTTCTTTAGGCGGAGAGAGAAGTGTAACAAGAGGCCTCTTCAGTGATCCAGAGGCGTAATCGCACATCTACTGCTCATTAAGGTAGATGAAGGTGGATGGACGAAGGCGGGACCTGCGGGGGTAACAAATAATTTGACACTTGTGTTAATTGTCATTGAGCATCCACAGGCAACGGGGCAAATCCAAGTGAAATGTGAGCGATGAATTCTGGGCACATTGTTGCCAGGTTGGCGCGTCTAATGAGATTTGCAACGTGTGCACAAGGAGTCAGATTCTGTTGGAGATTCGGGAAATGGGAATGGGAATGGGAACAGGAATTGGGATTGGGATTCAGGCAAAAAAGATGCAAGCAGACAAAAGGCAGGCGTCGATGCGTAATTCATAAAACCATTGAAAAGCCAGAGAGAGAGAGAGAGAAGAGAGAAGGGAGAGAGTCTCTATATCTCTTGAGATTGTGCTCTGCTTTGTGCTCGCAGGCGTTAGGAGCAGCAGAGGCGTGGCTGTTGTGGCTGAGAACACTCGGCAAAGGGCCTGCTAAAGAGCCCTAACAAATGGGTAGCGCCCATTGCGGTTAGGTTTTCTTTTTTTTTGTAGCAAGAGTCGCAGTTCTCTATCCTCTGCCACAATCTGTGGCATTAACAAAAGCACTCAGCATAAAACTGATTGAAACATTTCCGTTCTGTTTGTTATTGTTTCTGCAGAGAAAGAGACATGTTTTCGGGATTTGGAGATTTACAGATTTAGAGACTTAGAGATACAGAGATTCAACGAAACGGATTAGCAACAACTGCAAATTGTTTTATAGTTTCCATTTCTCGCTCTCGGTTTGTTTGTTGTTTGTTGTCGCAGCTGCAATTGGTTTCTGGCCTAGTTAACTGCCTTGGCTAACTGCAAAGAAATTAACTAATTTAGGCAAATTGGCCCAGCGCAATTTATCAATTGTTGCAGCTGCAAAGACAACTTAAATTAAGTTTGATGCGCTGTGCGCATCGCTGAGCTTTTTGTTCGAAAATTGAGATTGAATTGAAAAATCCTATTAAATTACAGCACAAATGGGAAAAACTGCAAACGCAACAGCAACAGGGAAAGAAAATTGAAGTCAGTCAACAAAAAAAATAAAACAACATACAAAAATACAACAAGCCGAAGCCCCGATTGAATTATGAATTAATAAAGATGTTTGCCCGCAGGCTAGATTTGGGTTACACAATCTCTGCTCTCTGGCAGAGGCGGCGGGAGTCAGAGGAGGGCGTCTGTGCAGGGGGAGCGTTGAACAACCCTATGAGCAGAGTGGCAGCGTGGCAGAGTTGTAGCCGCTTTGGCTTTCTGGGATTTGCCAAACGCTCGCTCACAAATCCGTTACAAAAACATAACTTTTGGCCCCTGTATATCTGCATGTGTCCGTATATGTATATATATTTGTAACTTGAGGATGCACTTTTGCTGCCCCCTTTTTATTGAAAGATAATTGGGTTCGCAGCGCAGGCAGACAGGCAACAAGACAAAGCAAAGCGGCGATAATGCTGCAGTCGTAGGCAACCGACAAAAAGGAAACGTAACTTTAAACTACGATGGAAAAAATGAGATTAATTTAACAAATTCATCCAAGAAATTTTAAAATATATTATAAAGCAATATAATACAAAATATACTTTTAAATATTTATAATAATAATAATACTATTTGTTTATATCACATTAGCTTCTGCACAAAAATATGGATTAAGTATTAAGACAGTATATATTTATAATTCAAATAAATTCATTTTAATTTATGAAATATTTACTATATATAAACTTCTATTTCGAAAACAAACTTTTTATTTTATTTAACTTTCAGACATATTAAACGCAAAAACTAAAGATTTTTTGTTAAAAACGAAAATTATAGATGTTTTATTAATATATTATAATATATTATATATTATAATTATAAATGTTTTATTAAAGAAAACCCGATACAAATTTATACATTATATCCTCTTTAATTTCCATACAGTATTTATACTATTTGTTTCCATTACATTTGCCTCTACACAAACTTAGCATACCCCACTTAGCAGTGTTTTAAGAACTTGAACTCGACTCACAATTCAATTGAGATTCAAATTCACTTTATACGAAAACCCGAATACCCGAAAAACTCATGTGTATTCACATGACTTATTGTATTACAGCAGAGCATTTACCACCACCAACAACAACACACATCAACATTATCATTATCCTTATCATCATGAACATCATCATCAGCATCATTATCATACACATCATCATTCAGCTCTATCCCAACACCCGCAACCGTCACGCCCCCTTTTCCCATGCAGCATTAACGCTTTGACGTGTAAATGTTATCTCTTTTACAAATTAAACCCCTCGTAGTGCCCGCCACCCGCTTTTTGTGGCAGATTTTTGTGTTATTTTTTTGCTTTTGCAGAAATCTAAATCTATTAGGAATCACATGCCTCCCCCTGCTGCAGCTGCTGCCAAGCTAGAACAATTAAGTGTAATTTGAACCTGCCCAACTGATGTTGCATCTTCTGTTTGCCATGTAAATCTAGTTAGATATTTGTATACGAATTGTGTTCGCACTGAGGTCAGCTTAGTTCATGAACTCTGTTTGACTGAGATTTTTAGAAAATTTACTAATTATTTGTTTAGCTCGGAAGTATTTAGAAATTATTTATGATTTGGGCAGAGTTAGAGGAAATTCTGTTTGTGATAAAGTCAAGGAATTTCTAAGAAGTCCCTACAAAGTATAAATATTCTTGATCAGGAATACTAATTATCTAACCATGTTGGTCCATACACAGATGCACAGATCAAGTTTATCGGTTTTATCGATTAATAAACAGAAGATATTAAACAAACAATATTGCAGACTTTTCAGCGCTCGCTTTTTGATTGTATTAAGTTTTCGATAACATTTCAAGTAAATTTCAATGAAATTTATATAATATCAATTGTTGAAAAATGTTGAAAAAAATATTAAATAATTTTGAAATTTAAAGCTAATTAATTTTAATTTCATAATAAAAGTTTTTTGTATATTTGAGAATAATTTACTATAAGCTCAAATGATATTTGATTAGATCGTCTTACGAAATGCCAAGATCTAAGCGGTTTATGCTTAGACCCCACATAGAGCGTAAGAGAGGAGATGAGTGAGGTGGAGACCGAAAAGAAGAGGAAGAGAGAAGAAAAAGGAGAGAGAGAGAGAGAGAGAGAGATAAGTAGCGCTGCACATGCCACAGCAAAAGTTTGATGCTAAGCGAGTGAAACGCTAAAGGCTTATGTCAAGCGCACGTTTAGCTGTCTCGCAGCTAAAAAGAAGTGCATAAAAAAAGGATGAACAATATACATACACAGATTTATATATATATATACATTTGTCGACGATATGTGCAGCAAATCGGCTTAGGGACAAATAATCGCCGTTTGAAAATAAAAACACGCGCATCATCGACACCCAGGCCAAGATCGCGGCTCAAGCTGCCATTTGATTAAAAACCAATAAAAAGCAGCAGCAGAGGAAGAGGCAGCAGTAGGAAGAGGAAGAGTAAGAGGCAGCAGAAGGGGAATCACAAACGCATCGTGTTGCGCTCTGAGATCTTATCGAGTGTGAGACCTTCGCCTGTCAATGTTGTATTTTCCATTTGTCGCCTCTAATGACATATTTAAGGTGTTAATCGTCACATTGGAACGTACGGCTCAAGCGGATTTGTGTGTATTGTTAACACACACACACACATAGATACACACACACACTCACTCACACACACACGCAGTGCACAAATGTGTAGTAAATATTGATGTTGCGATTATGCCCATTGAATGCCAAAACGACAATGGAATTTCCCTGCATTATCCTGCGCAAAGATCAGACTGCGGCTCAGTCTAACCGCTACCCCTGCCCCTGCCCTTGCCCCTGCCACTACCCCCGTTGCCTGTTCCTCAATGCTCTATTAGTTGCAGCCGCTCGCCATGGATTCAGTCAATCGTGTTTGGCTTTATGGCGCATTATCCCCTAAATCGCAAACAAAACTGCAAACAAATTGCCGCTGCCCAGCCCAGGCAGCCGGCTTAAGGCCAACACCAATACCAACACTAACACTAATAACAACAACATTTGGCCATAAATTGGCAAATGGCCTCAGCACAAAACATTGAGGAAAATGGCAAAGATTTGCGCTGCTTCCGACATTGATATAGCCTGAGCTGAGCCAAAGCCGCTTTGCTAAGCTGTCTAAAGCAAAGCCGTAAACAACGGTGCTGTGAACCGGTTCGCAGCCGGAATTCCAAAAAAAAAACTCTAAATCACTCTAAACTCAAGCCAAATACTGAGTGAACCAAAAAATATTAGTTTATTTACAGTTAATTATAAATCTTTAGCTCTTTAATAGCCCATTTCCACGTGCAAAAATGTCCCCATCATTCAAATGACGAACCGGTTTATGCAAACGACGAACCACTTCATTCAAATCACAACCTAGTTCATACATTACAAAAATACTATGCTAATTTTGTGTTTAAAATTTATTATTCACTACATTTTTGTTATTTATTAGACTAATTAAATAATACGCAAAAAATGGAGCTTCCTAATAAAATAGTATTTACTAACTGAAACCATTTATTAAACTAGATTCGAAGTGGTTTAAATTTCCGACATTTTCTGATTTAGCAGCCCTGGTACACACACACACAAATAACACACACACCAAGGCTAACTTCGCTGCCATCTGGTCAAACAACAACAACAAATACAATTAAAGTTATGCCAGTTATGCCTTGCTCTTGTTTGTCACGCATTTTTTTGCGCAGTGTAAGCAACACACTGTGCATATTCTTATTTTGGCCAACTCTCAAAACTAACTAAGTTCACCGCAGCAGCTTGTTTTTTACATTTTCTCAATACAAACTTCACATATATACACATTTCTTTTCCGCATATTTATATAAATTAATGCGACTGCGCCTTGTCTTATTTACTTGCACAATATATTTAACGCGTGTTCTATAACCCTGCAACCACTGTGCTCACGGCTCTGCATTCATTGGCGCTGCTAGCGCTGACCAATCAGCTTTGAGTATTGTCAACTGCTTGCAAGCAGTTGGGACGCGGAATACGCAGCAAGCAGTTAAATTTCCCCGGCAGGGAATTTTTTTAGGGAATTTTACAGTGACGGCTTGAGTTGGCGTGCTAGGTGGCCACTGGCCAGGCAAGTTTAACAACATACAGGGTTGCCACACTGATGTTTTATTTAAATTAAATTTAGTTTTACTTATTGATATTTGGTTCAAAATAAAGTTCTAAGAAAATTTTCTAATAAAAATTTGTTAACAATATAAACGAAGCAGTTTGTTTTAATATTTTTTTGATTTTATATATATATTTATTATTATATTTTTTCTATATTATTTTATGAAATTTCCCATTACCCTTTTATAAATAATTTGCGTTTTCTGTTTGTGTTTTAAACCATTTTTATTTTGTAATAAAAAATTAACATGCCTTTTATTGTTGTAGCTATAATTAATATATATTTATGTATATATATATATATATATATTTATATATTACTAATTAAGTAAATGTTTTGTATCATTTCTTTGCCATTGCTTTTCCGTTAATTCTATTAAAAATTCAACTTGAAATTGGTTTACTTTTGTTCAGCTAAAAATTGCTTATGAGAAAAGGAAAAAAAAAACGTTAAACGTTTTTCTTTAATTTTTCTGTTAATTGTTTTTGATTTTGAAATTGTGTTTTGTATTTTGTTTTTAACCCCTGCCTAATGCTGTGATAACAATTGATTCGTAGTCTAATTAACAATTTGATTTTTATGTAAAAATGTTGAAAGTATAAAAACAAAAGCAGAGAACTTAGCTTTTAATTAATATAATATGTGTAAAAATATGTATGGTTATGTTAGGCGTATAATTAAAATTAAGTGAACACAACAAACCAAATGTACAGCGAAAATTCATTAAAATTAATTACAAATAATTGGCTAGAGTAGAGCAATGCGTTAACTACAAATGTGTTTTAATGTTTTTTACTGTGTATTTATTTAGTATATATATTAAAATGCAAGTGCTGCAGGCCCTGCCATTAGTTGACTGTGCTAACTAAAAAATGAAAATATGAACAACAATATTTAATAAAGTTTTTCAGCTTTAACTACAAAGAAAACCCAGCATAAAAAACAATTAATATACAAATTATATTTAAAGAAATGTACAAGAAATTATTTATTATTAATTAATTAATTAATTATTCTTAATTTTTTTTATAGAAAAATTTCACTAGCTCAAAATCTCAACTCTAGAAATTAGATATTGATTTTGGTGTTTTTGTTTTTTTGTTTTTTGTATGTTTTTTTTTATGAACCTCATGGACGGATGTTGAAATCTGAAGTAAAATTGGCGCACAGCAGGCTCAACTGAGGCTGCATACAACCCCCGAGTGACGTCAGCAAAGTTGAATTTCTTTCAGTGTAGTTTAGATAGTTTAGATATAGTATTTAGCTAGAGTAGAGGTCGCTACTTAGTGGGGCGTTTGTGTTGGACTAAAAAACTGAGTTGAATTTCGCATTTTTACCACAATTTGTTGTTAACAATTTGTTAATTTTGGATTTACACTAAATTTAACTAGAGTCTAAACAACAGTATTTACTTGATTCTTTTGTACAGTGTATACGCAAACGTGCTCGTATTCGTATATAGGCATCTAAGGCATAGTTTTATCTCATATTATTACATAATAACATTTGTTTTCCCAATTATTTACAACAATTTTGTATCACATTTGCATTTCTCTTATTACAAAAAAGAATAAGTATTTGTTTTCATACGTTTTATTATATGTTTTTTGTATGTTTTATGTTTTATGTTTCATGTTTAGCTTTGCTTTTGACACCGGACACAGTTTTGGTGCCGAGTTGTTCTCTTTGTTGTATGCAAACTTTTGAGCAGCACTGTGCGAATTTTCTGAGCGTTACGTGACAGAACGCCAACTGCTTTAAGTTAGTTTAACTAAGAGCTAGGTAAAAGGTACGAGTATAATAATATCTATATATATATAGAGTTATATACTATATAGATCTGCATAGATTTAAAGATTGTGGTGTGCTGGCTATAACTGTATTGTTGCATGGATCGTAGTATATATCTTGTTATAACTGTTGATTATAATTAAACTCTGAAAAACATAACAAATTTGAAAGCCCTTAGTTATGTTCCATATACTAACTATATATAGAATATAGATCTATATATATTTATTTATAACTTGTAGCCGTAAGTGTGTGAAATGCCTAGTTTAAAACCTTTGGGCGTATTGCCTTTAAGACCTTGAACGCCTTGCGTGGAGCTCTCTATATGCACTAAAAAAATCTGACGTTACGTGACGTATGACCTATATATGACCTAAGCTGCGCCCGCCAGTTAAACTGGCTGCAAATTCTGCTCCCTAACACAGCTTCTTCAACTAATTCTGCTTGTTTATTGCCTTTTGTTAATTAGCTTACAATGTACAAACTACAGACTAAAAAATTTGCATTATTAACACTACATAACAGGATTTTGGGAAGGTTTTCGCTCTCAACGCTATCTCTAACTGCCGCTGGTGTGTTTTTAGGTTATTTTTTTTTTTCTTGTGTGGGGATTAGGTAACTACGTAGCTCTCATTTATCAATTTTGTAACTATATTTTGATTACGCTGCTTAAATTTAACGCGCCAAGTGTTAGCCAGCTTAAATAGCACTGTTCTACAAAGTTGAGTATCCTCGGAATGGAATATTATTTCTTAAGCTATTTTTGATTAATCAATTGTTTTCTTCTAAGTGAAATCTTTGTAAGCATCTATAGCTAGGTTTATTAGCTATTCAAAACAGCAAACCAAACCGATTTTGAACAAACGGTTAAAGATTTAGGGCTAAAATGCCAAAGACAAATTTTTTGTTGCATACTCTTGGGCGGAGATATTGAATAGAACCCGAAAGTTGAGCCAAATTTGCTACTTTTTAATAGCGGAAAGGCAGGGGGAATTTTCAATATGATTTCTGTGATCAGCATCTTAAATAGCTTAGGAAATTATATTCTATTCCATTTGTAGAACACTGTAATCAGTTTAACTGGGCTTAGACGATCTTAACTCGCGCTCAACTCTCTCGAATCTTTCTCTCTCTTCTCTCATCGCCTGCCGACAGCTCATTTGCCGGCGTACTGTGGCTGCTATTGATGGCTCTTGCTGAGCAGATGCGAGTTGAACTCGTAGACATTGTTGAGCTGCTCGCCACAGATGTTGCACTTCCAGGGATTGCTCTCGCAGTGGCAGCCCTTGTGCAGGAAGTACAGCGTCTCGTCCGGGAACTCGATGCCACAGAAGTGGCACGTGAGTATCTGCTTGCGATTGAGCAACAGTTCGCTCTCCTGACCCGTCGACGTGATCGTGCCGTTGCAAATGGGCGTCGAACTGCTGCCGTTGTGTCCGGCACTGGGCGTGGCATTTGTGGCATTCGCTGCGGCGCCACCGGCTGTGCCCGTGGCAGATCCACCGTTCAGCATATTCTGCGGCATGTTCTGCAGCTCGTGCTCCAGGGGCGTGGCATTGCGGGTGATGCGATTGTTGGCCTTGGCGCAGATGCGTCGCTTCAGATCCTCACGCAGCAGCGACTTGAGGGGGGAGACCTGAGATGACAGAAGACGAAGAAGTTTAGAGAAATATCTAGTGGTATAAGGATTATTCAGAGAGCGATTTAAAAAGGTTTGAATTTGCTTTGAATTTCGTAAAAATCTATATTCCGGAACTTTTTTTAAAAACGATCTTGTCAAAGATTTTTTAAAACTTGCAAAAAGATCACTTTTTATCGCCGAAATAGATTTTTCCGGTATTTAACAGGATTATCTCCAAAAGCAAACATTTTTCGCGCAATAAATTTCCCAACAAATCGGAAAAACTATATCAATTCATTGACATTTCTTTTTAAACCAAATTAAGACCGAACTAATTTGTACTCCCAATACGATCGTATCTTTTGAATATATACCTTGATCATTGAGGTGATTCTGTTGTTGTTGTTGTTGTTGTTGGTGCTGTTGTTGTTATTGTTGTTGTTGTTGGAAGCCAACTCTGTGTCGCTGTGAGCATCGCAGCCATTGATAGACTCCTTCTTATCCGCATCCTCCAGCAGCGGTTCCTATAAAGAGCGCAATCATTAGCCCCAATCTTAGTCTGAAACACCCTTCCAACTCACCTGCTTAATGGGTATCAAGCTGATTGACGGCGTTATGTGATTCTCGTGATGGTGATGATGATGCTGGTGATGATGCGGATGCTTGCTGCTGCTGTTTGTTATGGGCGTCGCCTTCGTGTTGCAGTCCATGGGCAGCTCCTGAGGGGCGCCCAGCACCACGGGCATCATCGGATGCTCCTTGAGCTTCTCGCAGTTGCCGTTGGACTCGTGCTCGTTGTTGTTGTTCGTCTCCCGG
Organism: Hypselothyrea guttata; assembly: GCA_035045125.1. Classification (NCBI taxonomy): domain Eukaryota; kingdom Metazoa; phylum Arthropoda; class Insecta; order Diptera; family Drosophilidae; genus Hypselothyrea; species Hypselothyrea guttata. The sequence continues at coordinate 254,722 of JAWNNJ010001392.1, forward strand.
CTGCCGCTGTTGTTGTTACCCTGTAAAGCAGATTCACGCCAAACGCAAATCAGCTAAGCGCTCAGTGAATTGTATAGGATACTCAAACGGATAACATTTCAAACGCCCCCTAGGGATTTAAGCGACAAGATTCTATCGATATCCAGTCGATATCGAACAAATATTGCCAACCAATATCGATTTATTTGAACTATCGCTATATCATTATTTGGAACCTTTTAAAAACAAGTATGCAAATATCGGTATTATCGATACAAATTGAAATTTTTATCGAACTTTACAAAAAATAATTGATATTTTGTCATCTATCTATCGTGAATTCATATTATATCGAACATTATCAGAAATTAATATGCAAATATTGATGTTATCGATTTAAATCGATGTTTGTGCATCCCTAATCATATCATATCGAAATATATATATACATATCATCAGAAATAATTAAGCACAATATCGATATTATAAAACTCATCGATACATATCGACAATATTCGATAACATCGATATTCAAATCGATATTAATCAGATACAATTATGCAGATATCGATATTATCGATACAAATCGATATTTTTGGATCCCTAACCCGCACCCCTGACTTACATTGAACAGTTCCGTATTCCCGTTCTCGTTCAGCGTGGAGATCTCCACGTGCGGCGTCAGGAAGTGCATGGGCGGCGTGGCGTTCTCCAGGGAGCGCATGGACTCTCCGCTGTCGCTCTGGTGACTGGCGGGCGCGGGGGGAGGTGCCTGCTGCTGTTGGCTGACGGGAGGCGGCACATAACTGGCCGCCGCTGCTGCCGCCGCTGCCGATGCCTGGGACTCGAGGGCCAGAAGCAGCGACGAGGTGCCACCGGGTCCGGGATTGTCCAGATCGATGCCGTGCCGATTGAAGAAGTGGATGCGCAGCGATTTCATGGAACCGGCGCGATAGCTGCAGAGGGGACACGTCTTGACCAGATCGTGTTGGCCAACATGCTCGTTCTGGAAGTGCGCACGCATCGCAATCTGACGCTGGAAGCCGCGATTGCAGATGGGGCAATGGTAGGGCAGCGTCTTGGTGTGTGTGGTGAAATGCTCCGCCAGGTGATCCTTGCGAAAGAAACGCTTCTGGCAGACGCGGCATTCGTACGGCTTGACGCCGGTGTGCCGCATCTTGTGGCGCCGCATGTTGGCGCCATTGGAGAACTTCATGTAGCAGACATCACACTCGAAGACCTTGCGGGAGGCGCTGCCGCCACCGCCGCCGCCCCCTCCGCCGCTGCCATTGCCCGCCGGCGAGGAGCTAGCGGATGAACTGGAGCCGCCTCCACCACCCGCTGCCCCCGCTCCCGACTCGCCTTGTTTCTCTATGTGACTGACGCTCATGTTCTCCGGCTCCTCGTGCTCCTCGCTCTTCAGGCGCACGGAGGCCGCTGCCGCGGCTGCCACCGCCGCTGCCGCCGCCGCCTGCCCCGCCGCCAGGCACTGCACCACATGCAACAGCAGCGTCGCCCTGGAGCTCGTCTCAAAGTTATCACAGCGCTCGCAGCGAAATGTCATGGGCGGCGAATGCGGCTGCTGCAGCTGCTCCGTGCTGAGATTCGTTGGCGTCGACGTCGGCGACGCTGCCGTCGTCGTCCGCGGCTCCGGCTGTTCGGATTCCGATGCGCTCGCTGCCGCCTCCTTCAGACTGCGCAGCGCCAGCGCATTGTGATGATGATGCAGCAGCGCTGCCGTCGTTGGCGTCATGTCCACAATTAGACCGCCCACGCCCACGCTGGCGTCCTTCAGCGCCAGCTCCATGCTGCCAGCTGCTGTGCTCAACGCTTCGGCCATCTGAGGGGAGCAGAAAACAGAGCGTGAGTAAGAGAAATTCTATTAAATGCTCTCATTAATAATACTACTATCTAACAGTTATAGTTTCTGTTAGGGCATAATTGAGGAAATTTCGGTTTAAAAATGTATTCTATCGAAAAGTTTTCTTTAGGATTTTTTGGGGAATTTATTCGCTTCGATTTTCGATTTTCTTAAACTGTCTTAACATTTTGACGATTTTTATGCGAATAAATGATCCGAATTTTGATTTATTTAATTAGTATTTTTTTGTTTTGTTAATTTTTGAAGCTTTTTAAATTTTTTTATTTTTTTTTTCTATTTATTAATTTATTAACTAATTTATTTCAGTTTAAAAATTAATTCTATCAAAAAGTTTTCTTCAGGATTTTTTGGGAAATTTTTTCGCGATTTTCTTAAACTGTCTTGCCATTTTGACGATTTTTATGCGAATAAATGAACCGAATTTTGATTTATTTATTTTGTTAATTTTTTAAGCTTTTCAATTTTTTTTATTCTATTCTATTTATTAATTTATTAACTTATTTATTTACTTGATTTGATTTAATTTTACGAAGTTTACGATTTTCGATGGGTAATAAATGTATCTTTTGATTTATTTGTTTTGTAATTTATTTATTTATTATTTTTTTTATTTTATTCCATTTATTAATTTATTTATTCATTTATTTGTTATTATATAATAAAAATACCCTGTTATTTCCATTTTTTAATTCTCAATATTAGCTTTGAAGCTGCTATAACATTTATTTTAAAATAATTGTTTTCTTAACGAGCAATTCCCGATATTCGAAGCCCCATAGAGTCTAGACTTTATGAGATAGATGAGTGTATAAGCAACAATAATATGATAAATCTTTAAATTTTGCCTGTTGACAAACTGTGGAAAACAAGTGGAAAACGCTGCTGCTGCTGCTGCTGTTGCTGCTTTTGTTGCTGTAATAAGCCAATACTAAATCGAGGTCAGTCTCTGGAGCGCGTTTATGGCCAAGAGAGATGGAGAGCGAAGCGGAGCGGCTGCTGCAATTTTTGGTAACGCTGTCTAAGTGTGTCTCTCTGTCTCTAACTAAAAATTGGCTAAGAACGTAACGACAGCGCCAATACAGCAAAAAGTAACAACTAAATAGCAGTAGAAGCAGAAGCAGAAGCCGAAGCCGAAGAAGAAGAAGAAGTGGTAGTAGAAAAAACTTGGGCTGTAACCATTTTTGGGCGTCCGCCACGTTGCAGCTGCCCCGTTGAAAATACCAAAGTTATTGAGGCCAATTACTGGTCTTGCTCTTGCAGGTGGGCAACAGACACAACTACAACTACATCCACAACTACAACTACAACTACAAACAAAGATAAATGCCTAAAGCCACGTTAGATGCATGCATGGTTGCCACTTGAAATCGACAAATTACAACAAGAAATAATGCCAAAAAAGAATACGGCAATCATTAAAAGAGAACCAACAAACTAAAGTCAATCTGCAATCTTTTTATGGAAATTGAGAGTAGATATATATATATAAGAAGGAGATCTGAAGAGAAATAAGTTAAATATAAATAAAATAGTTATAAATAATATACATAAAATTATTATAAATACAAATTATTATTATTTTAAATTAATTTATTTTAATTAATCTTGGTCTGATTGGGTTTTTCTGGGTTTTCCCCATATCCTTGCAGCGAATGGTGGACCTTGTTCTTTTTTCTTTAATTTGATTTCATATTTTAATCTTTTTTAATATTTTTTTCCCAGATTTTTCTTTTCTTATCTGATATTTTTAAATTAAATTTTAATTCTAATTTTATTATTTTAATTTTAAATTGTAATTTAATTTCTCTTGGTCGACTGGCCTTAGTCGACTTTAAATAAATAAATAATGTAAATATTATATGCGGAAATCCGATATTTGCTTCTATTTGGACCAAACCCTTAACGGAATCGGAGACTTAAATAAAACTACTGAATCTGAACAAAGTTTATTTGCTGTTTATTGGAAATCATCATCATTATTATACAATAGTTATGTGTTCAAAACAATTAAATTTTTGTATTATTTTTTGTTTTTCTCAGGAATTTTCGGTTCGAAAAAAACTTAAAAAACAACTATCGAAATTTTAAAGATTTTATTATAAAAAATTCTGTTTATCTCAAAAGTAAAAAAAAAATTTTTGGCCCTGTTTTTCATTTAATAAATAAATAATAATTCGAACCGGATAAAAGACTTCAAAATAAGATCTTCCACAATTTTATAGTTTGTATTCCAGGCTAAAGCAAAAAACACCAAAAACACCAAACTTTTAAAGTTGCCATTGAGAAAATATTAAAATGCAGGCGCTTTAAAAACGCAGTTTATACTAGTTTAGTAAGCCATAATTAAGAAAACAAATTAGTTGAATTAATAAACTAAAAAAAAACAATAATATCAAATCAAAGATACATACAAACATGGCTCAAAAATATGCCAAATGCCAGCAATACTTGCGAGGAAATTGAAAAACTATTTTGTAGTTTGTTATTTAGTGAGATGTTTAGTTAGATATTTAGTTAGTTAGTTATAATGGTTATTGTAGTTGGCAGAAACACTCGAAACAGACTGAAACTAAACGTATCGAATCGTGTTTCTTCAGCTTTGTTGCAGCTAATTTGTGATACGACCTTGAAATAGTTGTGGATGCATTAGCATTAGGCATTAGACAGATCAACGCAGACGGACGAAGAGGCAGAGGGACGGAGAGACCGAAAGATGGAGAAAAAAAGCCAAAAGCCAAAAGCCATGGACGCTCGACGATCATCATCTAATTTCCCAGTCTCTGCATATGCTTAAAATATACACACCGAAGCCCATTCAACTCTGGGGCAGGTCAGGCAAATTGAGGGCGAGTAGAGAGGGACAGAGAGAGGAGGGGCAGGCATTTCATCATTTTTAGGCAAAGGCACAAATCTGTGTCGCTGGGGCCCCATCTACATACTTTAGGCCTATTTTACACACGCTCACACACACTCATGTTTATCATTTCAAATGGACTTTTGCGCCCTCAAAAAACCGACTCTATATAAAAGACATTCATAATGAAAATGAATAAAATGAGGGAAAAAAAAATGAGATACATAACAGGTTTCATTCATGCCCTTGCATTTGGTTAGGGTATTAGCATTTTCTAGCCAAATCTGTAACGCTTAACGCTTAAATCGCTCAAAATTCAGCTTTAAGCTTTCGATTGATTACGCTTGGTAACTGGGAATTTGGTTAAAGTCTTGCCTAAACTATAGAAACTACTTATTTTGGATAAAGAGTTTAAAGTAAAGGGTTTAAGACGTAAAATGCACCAAATCGATAAATATCGATTATAATGTCCCAACTAAATATCGCTAAACTAAATATTATAAATACAAAATATCAAAGATCATGGATGGATTGATATCGAAAACTTATGACAGTTATCGATTTTATGCATTTATCGAAACCATTTGAAAGTTGCAGCTTTTGATGTAATAATTATCGATAGCTACAGTAAGAAGTTACAGATTTATCGATATACAAACTTCAGCCTCTTTCGTGTTTACACAAACACACACATACACAGAAATACACGCGCACACACACACACACACACATACAATTTGTCCCACTGTGGCTGCATTTGTATGGTTAATTATGAGGTGCGCTTTTGGCATTATGCTTAATGCGAGAGCAGTTTAATCGCTTGATAGTTTTGCCAGTTTTAGCTTGGCCCAATGGAGTCAATGGGTCAAGTTTTAAGAGTGCAACTGGGTCACACATCAACGGCAGCAGCAGCAGCAGCAACAACAACAGCAACAACAACATCAAGTTGACGCTGGCAGCGACGCTGGCTTTGACGCTTTGACGCGTTGGGGTGTCCCGCATTTTCACTTGCTGTTCCCAATTTGAAAATGTGGAGAGAAGTGGAGAAGAGAAGAGAAGAGCAGCGAAGACGAAGAAGGGGAAGAACGCACAAAACTGAAACTAAAGCCAAAAAGCAAAAATGCAAACATAAAAGCTCCTGTGAAATGAGAGCGCACACACACACACACACACACAGAGAGAGACATAGAGAGGGAGAAGAGAGAGAGACGGAGCAGCGACATAATTGGAACAGTTTGAGAGCCCTTAATGACGTCGACGTCGACTGCGGCAGCGGCAGCGCTGCTTAGTTGTAGGCCAAATGTAGCTGTTTAGCACACAATTCAAATTCAAATTTTAATTTTCGTATACAAATTCAAATTTTGAGTTGATAAATCATTGCATTAAACGATACAGCGGGGGGCTGGAGTTGGAGCCACATAACAGATTTGACCTTAACAGCGTTCGCCTACCGGTTTTCTAGTGCCATAAATGATGAGCATCCGACGCTCTTCCACTTCACCAGCCTCCCCCCTCCCTCCTCTCTGTCTCTCATCCCATTCACCTCATTCAATGCTGCCTCTTCAGCTCCCACTCTATGCTGCCCCCATTTGCCACAATAAAATGAGTCAGTCGGTCGATCGGCGATTTGCTTTTATTTTCAGCCTTTATTGCTGCTCACTTTTTGTGTTTTCTTTTTGGCTTTTGGCTTTTTGTTTTTTCTTTGAGTTGGGCTTTCATCAATCAATGAACCATTTCCAACACTAAACACCGAGTGCGAATTGAATTGTGAGCAGTGTTGTTAATTTTTTGTCGAGTTTAAAAGGCAGTTTTTGGCCGGAAGGGTGTAAAAAAAGCTAAAAAAAAAATTGAAAGAAAAATCAATAATTTTTACCTGATTCAAATTCTTCCATTGCATAAAAATATAATAGTTTTGACTCTAAAAACAATTATTAATCTATGTCAGCCAAATCGAATTATAGCATATATTATGTTAAATTAAAGAAAATGCTGAATTATTTAAAAAAAAAAATTAGAAAAATGCCTGCTTCCAATAGTTTTAGAAATGTTTTAACAAATGCTCTTCAAAACTATCCAAATCTGACGGTAAAAAAGCGCATTTGGCAACACTGATTGTAAGCGACATGTGCAGCGGAGATGCCAATAAGAACAATAACAAACAGGCAGACGAGTTGGCAACGCCAGCAATAAGAACAAACACAGACAGACAGGCAGACAGACAGACAGACGAGTTGGCAACGCCAACAACAACAACAAAAACAACGACAAACCACTTTCCACGGTGACATACTTAAATGCTACGTGCTCTTTTGCTACTTTTGCTGCTGCTTTTATTACACGACGTCGACGTCGGCAGCGCAGCTACTCCCATAATAGAAAGTGGAACAGGAATTTCCCTCCCATCAATGCCAACATTGCTGCGGCGATGATTTCATTTTGGCTTGCAGCAGCAGAGGCAGCGGCAGCGGCAGCGAGCGCCCGTCGCGCTCATTGCGAAACACTTGCCACGGCCAACAAGCAAATGGCAATAACAAGAGCACCAACAACAACAACAAACACACACACACGCACACACACAGGCAAACACACAACACACACACAGCGCGAAAAGCAGGCAAACGTCAAGAAAAAAGGCGTAAAAAATAGTTCAGTTGGGGGCAGCGCCAAACACAAACGCAGGCAGAGCAGTCGACGAGACAGAGAGAGAGGAGAAAGAGAGCGAATGTGCGGGAGAGCGTGAGACAGCGTTGCCAGTCTAGCGAATTTTAGAATTCGATTTAGACCTACATTACATTTATTTAATGCATTTAATAATACAATAATTATTTTTTTATTATTTATTATGTCCATTATTATTATTATTGAAAATATAGCCTTTTCTGGCAACACTAATAACAAATCTATTTAAATATTGACTATATAATTTTTGTTATTTTTTTGTAATTCATTTTGTTTTTAATTTTTTATTTTTATTTTGCTTTGCCTTATTTGTGATTTTTTATTTTATTTTATTTTTTTTTTGAGTTATTTTTTATGTATTTTATATTGCAAGTCTGGCTATTTCTGGCAACATTAATCCCAATTCTATTTTAAAAAAAATGTAATATTTTGTATTGACTATATATTTTATTTTATTTTTAATTTCTTTAATTTGTTTTGTTTATTTCAAGCCATTTCTTGGCAATTGTAATTTGCAACTCTGGCTATTTCTGGCAACACTGTTTTGAGCGCGGCGAAAGGTGAGAGTAACTTTTTTTTCTGTTGTTGTTTGCGCCGAGTCGAGAGAGAAGAGAGAGAGAGCGCGTGGGCTTTTGAGCAGCTGAGCAGCAAGTGCACATGCCGCATGCAGTTTTGTTTATGCGCGCTCTCACTGTTCTTATTGTTGTTGTTCTTATTATTTTGTTGCTGTTGTTATTGTTGTTGTTGTTGCTGTGCTTGTTGTTTTGTTGTCTCTTTCCAGCAGGCATTTAAGCAAGGATTTAAGTCACACTTAATGCATGGCTATTGTGAATTGATTTCTAATTCATTGTGAATGGGAATACGGCTCGTGTTCCGTTTCGTATCGTTTCGTTCCATATAATTCGCTCGCCGCTCTCCGCTCTCTTTGGTAAGTGGCACTGGCGTATAATTTTTTTTCTTTTTTTTTTGTTGACCTAATTATACGCTCATTTTGATTCACTTGATTTTCTCTGCTCACACACACACACACACTCAAACACAAACACACGCACACACACAGCTATGTTTCGTCACTGCGACGACAAGTGGAGCAGCCGCAGTTTGCGGTGGCGGCGGCGGCGGCCGTGGCGCATTGGGGCAGGCAGCGACGGCCGCATTAGTTTTTGTGGTTTACTGGGACGTATGTGGCATAGATTATATTATTGGGCTTCCGATAGAGAGATAGCTATATCGTATATCTGCATCTCTGTCTATTGCTGTTTCTGTTCTACTCACACGCTGTTTCGCACTCTATTTATGTGTTCGTTCGCTTCTGCAATTCTGTTACGTTCTAGTTAATTGTGAATTGCATTTGTCGCTCTTAACCAACACCTGCAATTTCACTGGGCGCGATCAGGCTTGCGTTCAGTTTGAATTCCGATTGCCGATTGCCGATTGCAGATTGCCGCCTGCCAATTCCGATTCCGATTGCGATTCCGATTGCCGATTCCGCTTATTGGCGCTGGCGCTGGCGTCGACGACGACGCGCACGAACGAACTGAAAAGCAAGCGAACTGCAATAGCTGCTGGAAGTACAAAAATGTTTGGCTGTATGTGTGTGTGTGCGACCGAGCGTCTCTCTGCCTCTCTCGCAGTTTGTGTTTTGTTTTGGGACGGAAATGCCAGTGGCGTAGGCGCAGCTGCCACTGAGCAGGCGTAGGGGATAGTGTTGGGATTTCCCATATTTTGGACTTCCCTATCGATATATAATATTATAGAATTTACATTCAATTCATTTTAAAATCTTCAACTATTAAATTTTTATAAACAATAATAGGAAAATAATTTTAAACGTAAAGGGTTAAATAAATTCACAACCAATTTTTAATTTTATAAACAAACGCAGTAATATTTTTAAACGTAACAGACTATTAGGTATATTTTTCAACTATTAAATTTTTTAAACAAAATAGATTGATATTTTAAAACGTAACAAATTAATTAAATTCCCAGGAATTTTATAAATAAAAACAAAACATTTTGAGACAAATTATTTAAATTCTTAACTCCTTAAATTTTTTCGATATAATTATTACGTAATTTATTTTCCAATTGCAATTGTTCTGCTTTAAAGCAACCCCCTCGCCCTCCCCGGCCTCTACGCCACTGTGCTAAGATTTGCCAATCGTTGGCCTGCTCTCAAGCGCTCAGCAGCAGCGGCGGCGACGGCGACGGCGACGGCGGCGGCAACAACAATACGCAAACGACTGGCGCAAGCAGCAGAATTTGAAATTAGGTCAACAGGTTTAGCTGCTGGTGGGCCTGAAGAGCGCTCTGCGACTGCGAACTGCGGCCTGAGCGTGCGATGGTAACTAGACTGTGTTTTTGTTGTTTTTGTTGCTGCTTTTTCAGCTTACTTTGTGGCCGAAGGTAAGCGACGACCTCGGACTGTCGCTGCCATCCGGGCATCCAACGCAGCGCATAGCATCCACAAGCCAACGCCAACGCCAACGCTAACGTCGACGTCGACGTCGACGTCGCAGCTGACGCCAACGCAATATGCGTTCGTTTATTGCACCACAGTTGCAGTTGTTGTTCTTGTTGCTGTTGTTGTTGCAGTGCGGGCGTCGGGCGTCTGCTTAGGGGTGGGAGCAGCGGAGATGCACAATTTGAGCTTTTTTGCACACTCACACACACACACACACAGACATCGACTGTATGTGTGTGTGGGAATTGAGCACACGGCATGGTTAGCAGCAAATGCAGGAGGATGAAGTGTGGGCAGCGAGAGAGAGAGGAGGAGAGAGAGGAGGAGTGAGACGAGAAGAGGAGAGGAGAGGAGCTAAGTTGCGCCCGTTTGCCATTACATGCGATAGATCTTTTGCAAGCTTTATAGGCGTGCGTCTGTGTGCGTATGCAACTGCTGTATGTGTGTGCGTGTGTATGTATGTAAGTATGTGTGCTTATGCATTTGGGGGAAATTGTTTGCAAAATGTTCTTGCTCGTTGGGAACGTAAATATGTCAGTGTCTGTATGTATGGCATGTTTGTATGCATGTGTGTGTGTGAAACTGGGTGACAAACTGAAATGAAATGAAAACCCATATGCATTGAATAAGCCGAATAAACATACAACATATGCGCATACCTATGTATGTTTGTATGTATGTATGTATTGCTGCGTTTATGCGAACAAATATTAAGGCAATCTTAACTCATGTATTTGCAATAAAAAATTCAACATAGCAAAAAAAAAAAAACTTCATCTAGTAACTTCAACTAGCTAGCAAATCAGCTAGCAACGCCTTCAATATTAAAATTAATGTGGTAAAATTAGTTTCAATATTATATTAAAAATTAAATGTTAATCGTTATTAAATGTATCTAGTTTTTCCAGAAATAGCTTTAATATAGAATTATAAATGTATTTAAAAATTTATTAATCAAATAATTTATAATTTTTAGAAAAAACTTCAGACCTACAACGCCTTTAAAGATGTGCAGTCAATTTAACTTCGTTTGCAGAAGTTTTAACTTCACAAACTAACTGCAACGTGTAAACTAGAATTTTACCAACTAAAAAAGTTTTAGCATGGCATACGAGCAACATTTTAAAAAGTAAATTCAACGTGTAAACTCAGTTTACAGGGCCTGCTGTTGCACATCTGGCAACGCTGTTGAACAATCAATCAAGCGGTTTGTATTAATTTGACGTATTCGACAGTTGCTGCACTTCAACGCATAAACTTCGCACATGTGCGTGTGTGTGTGTGTGTGTGTGTGTATGACCAACTTTAGTTTGTTTTCATTTGGCTGCGTCTTGTCCATGAGACTGGCAGCGTTGCCAGAGTTGCCACATACTTCTTAGTTGATTTCTATGTCACAATCAAGACACACACACACATGCAGGCGCACACACATACAGCTGCAGACATGAGACACAGATGCGAAAAGGTAAGAAGCGAACGCTCGCAATGAGCGAGCAGCAGCAGCAGCAGCAGCAGCACCTGCAGGCAGCGCAGCAGCCGCAGCCGCAGCAGATAATCCCAGTAGAAATTGAAACTGGCTGCGGCAAGTTTAGAAACTGGTATAGAAATACAAAGCACACACACATATGCACATGCATACAAACACACATGCACACACACACACACATGCATGGAGGCAATCGACCTTGTAGGAGTATTTTGTCTTGGAGCGCGCGCACGCCCGTAACTGGGCCAACGCGATTGCACTGAAATCAGGTGGGCGTGACGTAGGTAAATGTTGGCCAATGCATGTGTGTGAGCGTATGCACGTATGTGTGTGTGTGTGTGTGTGTGTGTGGGAACATTTTGGAAAGCAAGAAGCAAAGGCAAAGGCAGAGGGCGCGACAGCGGCAGAGGCTGTGTTACCCTTGGAAGCCACATAATCCACATAATCCACATTAAATGTGATCCACCACTGTTGCCATATGCGCTTTTTTATCGCCACATCTAGCTGTTTTTGAAAAGCAATTGCAAGCAAGAGTTCTAAAATTTCTAAATTTTCTCAAAAATAATGCAGCTTTTTTCAAAAAAGAAATAAATATTCTCGAAAAAATTGGCAACACTTGTTGGGAATTGCTTAATCCACATTAAATATGCTCACTTAGTTTTTTTAAATTTTGTTTAGCACTTCCCGCCAAAAAAGCTTTTTTCTACCGAAAAAATGGCAACACTGGCGCACACTATCACAGAGCAAATGCCTTTCGAAATGTTCAAACGTATTTAAGTTTGTATCTAAAATAGCCACATGAGTTTTCGTAAGAACAACAAAAACAATAGACAATAATGGGCCTTGTGTTTGTTCTTGTTGCTGATTTTACCTTCAGCGCAGCTGGAATATTTCGCAACAGACTCCGAAAGGCGTTTGGATTTGGCAATTTTCCGATTTCAAAATACCACAAGGTGCATTCTAATAAGAAAAAAAAATACTCCAACACACACACATGCACAAGCGCGCGCTCTCAGCGCACACACACATTCTCTCTCTCACACACACACACGCGCGCTCACTGCAATTCTTGGCTTGATTGTTTCTCAATGGAAGTTTTAGACTGGTTGCCAGTGTTGACAATTTAGCGTGCTTCAGAGTTCTATTTAAGCTTAACACAAATTTGTTTCAAAATTTTAAGTAATTTTCATTATTGCATATTGAACATAATTAAATTAACTATATTTTTATGTTTTTAATATATTTTATTATACATATATTTTTTTTTTTATTAACATCATCTGTTACTTTTATTTTTCCATTAATATATTATATATTTTTTTTGGTTATCCATTTTTTATGTATTAAATATATTAAATAAATTTGTTTATACTCCATCTATTTTTGATGGATTTTTTATCGCAAGTTCTAGCCATTAATGGCAGCACTGCCGTGTACTGCGCAAGGTGCAGCAGCAGCAACAACAAACTAACCTTCCCCTCCGCTCACCCGAAAATAACGAACGCGTCTCTTCTAGTGTTGTGCAGTGGTTTTATTTCTGGAGCGAATGCGAGCATAAAACGAAATTCAAATTTTCAACTCTGTATGCGAGACGCGACGAACGAAAGGGCAAGCGCAGCCGAGCAAAAGTTAAAGCTTAAATAATAAACAACAACAATAATAAGAATAACAATAATAATAATAATAAAATAACAGACGCACACGCGTTGCCCACATCTGCATGGGCCAAAAGACGAAACAACACTGGCGATGCCGATGCCGCGACGGCCGCTCTATTGTTGAGTTGTTGTTGTTATTGCCGTTGTTGTTGTTGTTTTTCTTGATTTTTCTGTTCTTGCGTTTTGGCTCTCTTCGGCTGCAGTTTCAAGTCAGCGCCGCTTCAACTGCGCGCGCTCCGTAAACAAGTCGAAGCGATTTCGCCGATTCCTCAAGGCCTACAGATTTAGGCCAAAAGAAATATATATATATATGTGTATATGTATATTGTATGAAGCTCGCAACGGAGTCGGTTCGCTTGGTCTTTCTATGGCCAACGAGTTTTGCAGTTTGCTGCTTGCTGCTTGCCACAAATTGCATTCGTTCTAATTGCGCAACTTTAGACTTGCCAGTTGCAGACGCAATCAAGCGAAAATCTTTCGTTTCAAACTTTGCGCCACTTTACATTAATCGTTATCGTTCATGCATGTATGAGTTCGCTTGCCGGCCTGCAGAGGCTGAGAGGTTTGAAACTTCGCTGAGCGTGTTTGGTCTCCGTTGACTTGGGAAGCGAGACCAAGACGCGCTTAGAGAGTTCGCAGCCTTTGACCCTAGTGTTGACATGTTTGGAGCATTCAATAAGTTCAATTTGCGGCAGAAATAAATTAAACATGTCTAGAATATGCGTTATTTTAAAATATAAATTAATAAAATATATATACCCCAGGCTAGACAGCCTTTTTTCAAGCTAAGCCGCCAACACAAAACCACACCGCAGGTTCGGACGTTCACATTTTGTTGTTGCATGGGTAAACAAAGTTGGTTGCATCGAACACAAGAACGCAAGTCATAATTCAGCAACAAGAAGCTGATGATAAAAGCTAAACCTGAGATTAATCTACAAATGATCAAATAAATATACAAGGCCAAAAGGAGCAATGCAAATGGGCTGACAACGCTTATAGCATTATTTTGTTATTGATAACCGCTTGAAGCGAGGCGCACGTCGAACATGTTCGACTTGTCAGGCCGTGTTGTTGGTCGAACCAGCACCGATTGCCGATTGTCGATTGTATTGAGCTGCACGATAGACAGCACACACATTTGCAGGTACTGAGGTTCGCTCCGCATTGAAAATTTGTTTACACGTGTAAAAGTCGCGTTAAGTGTGTACAATTAGTGTTAAAGTGTAGCTAAAACTTAAGCGCATAGTTGTGTGATGTTTTTCAGTTGTAAATCGAACGTTTTATGGCATACAAATGCAAATGAAAATTCACAATTGGCCCGCTGTCTGGAGCCGCAGTCAATAAAATTACACTGCCCATTCGTTTACATAAGAGCGAGCGAGCCAGCTAGTGTGTTACTTGCAGAAATGGCGTCGAAGTGGTGCACATGGCCCAAAAGTCAGACAATGACTGGAAAGCACAAAAAAATTATTAAATAATCTGCGGATTATTGCCAAACGTTGCGAAGCATATGTATATAGTGTGGCTAATTGGTAAATCGTGTGATTTTCTATTGAAAACGTTGACTGGCCTAGGCATGAGTGTACACCATTTTGTCCGGTTTTTGATTCCGCTTTGTGCCCATCATTCGGTTTCAATGCCCTCGATTTCAGTGTTGGCAAACGCCAAGGCGCGTGCTAGTGTTGCACAATGCACACATTTGTGCCCATTGTTTTATTCACTAATTTTATAATTTAAAAAAAATTATTTAAATGAATTAAAATGTATTTATGCATTTATTGCATACGTATTTTAAGTGGCATTCTTTCTGCACGCCATCTGGCAACGCTGCTGCGTTGGCGAGAGCGAGACGCACGCACTGCGGTTCCTACGAAAGCCGAGCACAAAGCAACGACGAAAAACGAAGCGAGTTGCCTGCCAAGAGTTTATAAATCAATTTTTTGTGTATGCAAGCGCAACTAAGGTACAAAATTTGCTGCGCTTGATGCAATTGCAATTGCAGTTAACCTCAAGTAAATTCTACAAGTTCTGTGCCAGCAAGTGCAATTTATTTGATTCTCGTCGAATTGCGAAGCTACGTGCAATGAGCAAATGTGTGAAAAAGAGAAATATTATTATTATTCATCGCGTGCAAAACGATAGAATGATAAAACAACAAAGCAAAATTGTTAATATTTAGACAAGGGGATGAAGCAGTAATCGGACACAACAAGCAACCCCCGTGCGTCCCTGCCTTATGGCAACGCTGATCGCTATACAACACCGCACCCTCCCCTATAATACCTGTTTGCGAATACACACCCGCAGTTGCTTCCAGTTGTTCTTGTTGTTGCTCGTTGTTCGTTCGTTCGTTGTTGTTGCTGCTATTGCTTTTGTTTGCCTCGCGCTTTGTTCTTCCGTTCGCTTGCAGTTGTGTTTTTGTGCGCGCTCTCTCTCGGAGTTCTTCTGCTCTTTCGCTCTCTTGGAGTTTTTATGCTGCGTTGCGTTCAGTGCTGCCAATTTTGACGGGAAGGACACGGAAATAGAAGAAATAAAATAGCTAAGAATTTCTCAAGATTTTCCATGCCTTTCAGCAACAATTGAGATGCAAAAATAAATCTTGCAAGTTATTTTCAACTAATTTACTTGTATACCTGTAAGATCATTTTCCGCGTGTATTTTACACAAAAACATTTTTAAAGAGATCTAATAATAATTTATTTTATAACTTTAACTTTTATAACCGGCAAAAAATAAGAACTACAATAAACCAGAACATATTCTATTGTTCTATTCTGTAAGATATTTTACAGCTGGTTGTGTTATCATTAAAATTAATGATGTTATTGGCTATTATTGGGTAAAATAATGATTACAGATTTATAAATGTTTATTGTTTTTGCATAAACTTTGTAAAATGTAAGAAAAAAAGTCAGAGTTGTTCTCTAGAAAATGCCTTTTAAAAACAGCTAGATTTAACGGAAAAAAGCGGATTTGGCAACACTGTTTGCGTTCTACTTTGTTCTTCCCATGCGTGTGGCATCTTTACGCGCGTGTATCTGTGTGTGAGTGTGTGTGTGTGTGTGTCTGTATGTATTTATGTGTTTGTTCGCGTTCTCTCATTATTTTGTTCTCTTTGATTAAATGTACATTGAACTCGGCTAACTAGTTGGCGTTGTTTTTATCTGGCCATCTTTCATTTATGTTGTTGCCATTTTCGAGACGATCCGGCAATATTACGCATACTGTCATTGAGCCTGCCAGCTGTGAATTTGGCTTATAAACATAAGTAGGCCGCTTTTGACTTGGGCTTTATGCAACGACTTTAGTTTAGTTCAAGTTGTTTGTATTATAATTTGAAATCCCGTGTGATATTTATTCTATCGAAATCGAAATTAAATTGCACAATTTCTGATAATATTTATATAATATAATTTGGGCTTTTCTCTGGATTTCAGCTAATTTGTATATACAGTGTACATAGAGATGAGCACACAACAAACTCGTTCGGGGGGCGGCGGCGGAGGAGGAGGAGGCCGCACTCAGAAGAAATCAAATTCTGCCAATATTGGCAGTGGCGGTGGCGGTGGCGGTGGCGGCGGCGGTGGCAACAGCAACAGCCACAATGATGGAGCCATCACACATGCCACAAAGGTGAACAACAAAACCGATGCGAACAAGACAGAGCGAGAGAAGGTGGAGAAGGCACAGCCCAAGGCGACCACCGAACAGCTGCGCCTGGCCCAAATAACCAATAGTAGCACCACAGAGGATCCCCAGATCAATGAAAAGGTCACCCTTCTGCTGACAATGACCCAACGTTCCGAGGAGGAGGTTTGCTGTGCCTTGAACGAGTGCGACTACGACTTGGAGGCGGCAGCCAACTTTCTCATCGAGATTCTACCACAGGTAAGCAGTAAAACCAGGAGGATTTCCCTCGTCACTGGGATTATATCCTAATTGGTTTTAAAATGTACCATTTGTATTACAGGGCGCCTTTGCCAAGTACGAGAAGAAGCGCAAGAACAAGGTGGCGAACGCACTGGCGGATGGCGCTGGCGGCGATGGCGAATGGGCGGATGGCAATGCCAACGCCTCCGATAGGCGTGAGAAGTCGCGCAATCGCAGCGCCAATCGCGGTGGACGCGGCGGCACCGACAGTCGTGGCTGTAAGTTTGTTTTCAAGCTCTCTATAGATGCATGTGTCTGATTCATCTCTTCTTGGAATTAGGGCGCGGCAGAGAGGCGCGTGAGAATGAGCGCAACACGCGTGAATCTCGTGGCGATCGCGGCGACGATCGGACCAATGACAACTATCGTGGTCAGCGCAATCTGGGACGCAATGGACCCGGTGGCGGTGTTGGCGGCGGTGGTGGCGGCGGCGGCGGTGGTCCACGTGAGGGTGGGCGTGGTGGAGGCTTCCTGTCACGTGCTGGTCGTGGTGGCGGTCGCATGGGCGGAGGTCGCAGCAACGGGCCACGCGGGGAGCGCGGCGGCTACGGCGTACGGAACAACGCCAACAGCGAGGATCATCACGAGGTGGAGCTGTGGGACAACACCATAGCGCAAAACGCCGAGAAACAGCAGCATCATCAGGCGCACGACGACACCTGGGGCGATTGGAATAACGAGGAGTACGAGGGATCGCTCAAAGACAGCAAGGTCTTTACCACGAGCAATCTCAACACGCAGACGGCCGCCAGCGTTGTCAGCGGCAACGGTGGCGTTGCCTCCGAGCTGTCCGCCCCCCCGGGCCTCGAGCACCATGGCATCGGACAAGGATCTCATCTGGGCAACGAGGATGCCGCGCCAGCGGGCACAACGGCAACCACAACGCCCATGATGCAGTACAGCGCAGCGGTTAGCAATCCGCCGCCCCAGCTGCAGCAGCAGCAACAGCAGCAGCAGCAGCAACAATCGGTGGTAAGCAGCAGCAGCAGCAGCGTGGGTGTTGGCACTGGCGTTGCGCTGACTTCGTCGCCCTATGCCTCCAATGCCGCCGCCGCTGTCGTTGCCGACACGTTCTCTAGCGCGGCCTCAGCAGCGGCCACATTGGTGCAGCAGGCGCAGCTGAAGCAGCAGCAGCAGCAGCCGACGCCCATGAAGCCATCGGCCACACTCTCAGCGGAACAATCTCAGTATTTCAACTCGTTGACGTCACAGGGCGCAAGTCCCTCAGCCGCAGCAGCAGCAGCAGCAGCGGCAGCAGGTGGAGTCGGCGTCTATGGCAGCCAGCAGAGCGCATCGGCAGGAAGCTATACCGGCAGCTATGCCAACGTATTCGCCTCGGCGCCCGGCTCCAGCGTGGGCACGCCCAACAGCAGCGAACAGTCGCAGCAGCCGCAGGTGCGAAGGGCGCGCGTCAAGCTGCCGCCTCCGTCGAAGATACCCTCGACGGCCGTGGAGATGCCTGGCGATAATGCGCTCAACAACATTGGCTACTTGGATGTGCAGTTTGGCGCCATGGACTTTGGCACGGACGACAGCTTCGATGGCGAGAAGTTCGGAAGTTCGGGCGTTATCATCGATGGGCAGCAGCAGCAGGACGACTACCAGACCAAGTCCCAGCAGCAGGCGGCGCTCTCAGCGCAAATGGTTAGTATCAACAGCTAAAACCCAGTTAAAACTCATTCGATAATCTCTCCGATCTCCGATTAACAGCTGCAGGGCGATGCTTTAAGTGCCGCTGGCTATGCGGCACGTGCCACGGTGCAACAGAGCGGCAATGCGCTGGACCAATTGAGCAAGAGCAACGATCCCTATGGCCAGGCGGGCAGTGGCAACAACGGGGGCACGCCTTATCAGAACGCGTATCAGAGCAGCGCTGCCAGCAAGGCGAACAGTGCCTACCAGACGTCGGCGTCCGTTCAGGGCTACAACAGCTCCAGCTATGCGAACGTTCAGTCGTCGGTGGCCAACAGCTATCAGCCCTCCAGCTACGGCGGCTATCAGCCCAACGCCGTCAACTCCTATCAGCAGCAGCAGCAGCAGGCGGCGGGCGGCGTGCAGGGTGCGGGGGGCAGCGGCGTTGCCGGCAGCGGGGCAACGCAACAAAACATTCCGATCAGCGGCAGTGGAGGACCAAACAGCTCCAGGTGAGGGACGGAAGGAGAGATTCTGCTTCTGCTAACATTTGTCCGAATTTTGGCTTGCGTTCGTTATTCTTTATGCGTTTAACTAACCTTGAGCGTATTAACATGTTGAAACGTTGACAATTGATTAATTTACTGTTATTTTTACCTGTTACCAAACTATACTCCCCACTCGCACACACACACACACACACACACACACAACTAAAACATGACACATACACACTCCACACACACACTTGTACACACAAAATTGCCGCATTAACAGCGCAAATGCGAGCTCCGCCTATCTCACATCGGGATACTCGACACCACAAAGTGCTTACCAGTCCAGCCAGAGTGTCTATGGCAGCACTGGGCTCTCCAACAGCAGCGGGTACGTAAGCTTTTCTCCCACATCCTCCTGCCCCAACAGCTGCCCTCATCCTCTCCTCATTCGTCGAGAAATTATCATTGCATGTTCCATTTGCATTAACTCTGCTGGAAACTGTTGTAGAAGTTTTTGATAGAGGTAGAAAAGAGAGAAGTCTGTGAACTGTTGAGAGCATGCATTACGACCGCCTGAATAGTAATGATGCAGAGATAGAGGGGAGTACTCTGTAGACTGCTGACAGCATGCATTACGATGGCCTGAATAGTAATGATGCAGAGTTAGAGAAGAATGTAGACTGCTGAGAGCATGCATTACCACTGCCTGAATAGTAATGATGTAGAGATAGAGGGGAGTACTCTGTAGACTGCTGACACAATGCATTACGACGGCTTGAATAGAAATAGAAAAGATAAGTCTGTAGACTGCTGACAGCATGCATTACGACCGCCTGAATAGTAATGATGTAAAGATAGAGGGAAGTACTCTATAGACTGCTGACACAATCTATTACGACGGCTTGAATAGTAATGATGCAGAAATAGAAAAGAGAAGTCTATGGACTGTTGAGAGCATGCATTACCACCTCCTGAATAGTAATGATGCGGAGATAGATAAGAAAAGTTTGTGGTCCGTTGAGAGCATGCATTACGACTGCCTGAATAGTAATGATGCAGAGATAGAGGGGAGAACTCCATAGACTGATGAGAGCATGCATTACCACTGCGTGAATAGTATTGATGCAGAGAGAGACGAGTAGTCTGTGGACTGCTGACAGCATGCATTACTACCGAATGAATAGTAATGATGCAGAGATATAGGGGAGTTGTCTGTAAAGTGCTGACAGCTTGCATTACGACCGCCTGAACAGTAATAAAGCTATAGATAGGTTAGAGAGAGAGAGAGAGAGATCGCAATCGAACCGCACACATTCTGCATTACAAGGCAAGCACTTGTAAGCAGGGATGCCAATGGGGTGTTAAACAAATAGAACAGCTGTTAATACTAACAGAGCCATGTTAGTTAACAGCGGCAAGAGTTTAGCCTAGCTGATGGCTATTATAATCTATATTTAGTTGCAAGTGAGTGCAGTTTAGTTTAGTTTTAGATTGCATACACATCCAACACACACTTACACACCCAAGACACACACACACACACATGTGTATGTCGATTTCCCATTGTTTTTCTTTCGTTTTGTTTACGCTCTTGTTCTTGTTCGCAACGCAATGCGCCAACAGGTTTGCTGGCAGCTCAAACAACTCGTCCTCGCAGTACGGTAACTTTAGTGCCAGCGCCAAGCTCAAGGATGCGGCGACAGGCGGAGCTGCAGCGCATTACGACAGGTAAGAGCAGGGAGGCGGAGGGCGGAAGGCGGCTTTGGCTTGGCTTCAATGCTGGCATTCAATTAATCCACCAATAACCGATCGATAGTAATCAAAGTCATGACTAAACCCTTCAATTCTCTGCTATTCTCTTTGCCTCTTGCAGTGTCTCCACCAGCAGCGGCGTCAGCAGCAGCAGCGCCAGCACTGGCAACGGCGCTGGCGGCGCAGTCAGCGGTGCAGCAGGTGCTAATCAGACAGTGGTGTCTAACAGTAAGTGCATCTCTCTCAGAGCTTTCAAAAGATTTACTGATTAATTGATTAATTGTTTGCACTTGCAGCTAACAATGTGAGTGGCAGCAGCTCCTCCAGCTCCGTGACGGCCGGTGGCAATGGCAATGGCAACAATGTGGCAGCTGTAAGCAGTCAGGGCGGCAGCTCCATAGCGGGCGTAAGTAGCGGCGGCAGCGTCGGTGTCGGCGTCGGCGTCGGGGGCGGCAGCGCGTCGAGCGTGGGCAGCGGCAGTGTGGGCGGTGGCAACAATGTGAGCGGCTCTGTGGCAGCGGCACAGTCGGGCGCTGGCAGCGCCTCTTCGGTGCTGGCCTCGCTAACGAACAAGAACAGCGGCAGCAACAGCAGTGGAGGCGTCGGCGTCGGGGGTGTCGGGGGCAATGGCAACGGCTCGTCGGCGGGCGGCAGCGTGGGTGGTGGTGCAGGTGCAGGCGGCGCGGGTGGTGGCAGCAGCAGCTCAACTGGTGCTGGTGGTGCTGGTAGTGGTAGTGGTGGCAGCGGCGGCGGCAGCGGCAGCGGCTTGGTGCCCACCAACATCCAAATGGTTAGTCAATATATTCAGACTGGATTGCCATACTATCAGCAACCAGTTTATTCCTACGAGGAATTACAAATGATGCAACAGAGAGTGCCACATGTGGTGAGTTCATGGAGAAAAATCAAAATGCAAAAACCAAAACAATAAACCATACAAAATACAAAATACAAAACAACATTTCAATCGATTTGCCATGCAGAAAGCAAAGCTAAAACTCTATACATGTATATATATATATATATTGAATTCCATTCACGTTCTGTATATAAATATATATATATCCATCAGCTGATATTAATATTCCAAATATTCATTTCATTCCATAGACGTTGCAGCTGTTGTTTCTCTGCTTTAATCATAAAAAACAAATATTCAGTCCGTTTCGTCTGTGTTTGTTTGTCTTTGTGTTCAATGTCTGTGTGCCTGTTGTATGTGTGTGTGTACCAGTCAATCAATCAATCAGTCAATTAAACGATCAATCAATGTACAAATGAGAAACCACAACAACGTCTCCGCTTCCATTCCGCTTCCCGCTCCTTGCAAATAACAACTTGTAACCAACTTAAAACAAATTTTACAAATTCAATTCAAGCAAAATACAAACAAATTGGCATTTAAATATTTCTAAAGCTCATTAACAAGTAAGAAATAATTCAATTTCCCTGGCTGTTGCTTGCACAGCGAGGGAGGTTTAACTATTTCCAAGCGCATCCTCTCTCTCCACTCCACGCTCATTTATCATCAACATCAAACATCAACATCACCAACGTTTTCCAAATTATTGTTAACAATATAACTTTTATTTGATTCTACATTTTATTTCATTTCTTTTTTTGTTTATTTGTTTCATTCTAATTTCTGCTCATTTTATTTTCATTATTTGGTTATGGCCTGCTTTAATAAACATTTCATCAATCATCGCAGCTTTTTCTTTTCCTACCATCAGACGCTGCAGCTAGCACCCTTGATTGCTATTTAACAGTGTTTCCTATTTGATATTTGCAGCAAGGATATTACGATCTGAATTATCCGCCTACCAGCCTGGGCGCTGGCAGGGATAATCTCGGCTCCGTGGCCTACTCCACCATGACTGATGCACGATTCACGCGCACCGACAATAACTCCAGTCCTGTTAGTAATGTAAGTTCTCTGTTATTTATTTTGTTTATATTTTATAATTAATTATTGATGTATTTAATTTGCTGCAGGTGTCAAGCACAATGTCGCAACAAGCTGGCTCCAGTGCGCCCATGCTGAATGTTCCTTATGCTTACTTCTATGGCGGCAATGTAATGCCCGGCGGATTCCAATACGGCACACCAGCCATCTATCCCGTAAGTTGTTGATGGAGCAAGGGAAACAGAGTTTAGAAAATAGAACCTATTATAATATTATCAAGTTGTAGTTTGCATTTGATAACTTTTTAGACCCTGTACTTTAAAAAAGTAAAAAGGGTCTATTAATTTAGTGCAAATGACAGATGTATATAACACCCAGAAGGAAGCGTGGTAGACCCCACAAACTATATATATTCTGACTCAGGACGACGAGCTAAGTTGATATAGCCATGTCCGTCCGTCCGTCTGTCCGTATGAACACCTAGATCTCAGCAAATATAAAAGCTAAAGACACCAACTTTCCGGATTTAGGTAGTCAGCTAATGCAAGCAGATCAAGTTTATTTCAAACTTTTGATATCTCGCCTCCTTCATCCGCGAATCATCAAAAATCTACACCTACCTCAAAAATCTCGAAAACTATAAACGCCACAGCAGCCACAATAATTGCGCTACAGACTTG
Organism: Hypselothyrea guttata; assembly: GCA_035045125.1. Lineage (NCBI taxonomy): Eukaryota > Metazoa > Arthropoda > Insecta > Diptera > Drosophilidae > Hypselothyrea > Hypselothyrea guttata. The sequence goes on from JAWNNJ010001392.1 coordinate 278,124, forward strand.
TAATTTGGCATGTACGTAGTCTATGGTATTCTCCACCGATGATATTAATTTATTTATGATTTGAATTGGAAATAGCGAAGATATGCAAGAGACAATTTTTTTCAAAATGCATATATGTGCCACTGCAGCCACAAAAATAAAGCTACAGACCTGTTATTTGAAATGTACGTAGCCTATTGAATTATCCATCGATGCTGTAAATTACATTACAAACGGAGAAGAAACAGCGAAGTTATGCAGCAGTAAATTGTTTTATAAATATATATAAGCGCCACTAAAGCCACAGTTTAAAAGCTATAGACTTAGGATTTGGCATGTACGCAGCCTATGGCATTATCCATCATTGCTGTGAATTATTTTACCAACGGAAAAGAAACAGCGAAGATAGCACAGACAGAGCAACCACCTAGATCTTGCAAACTATAAGAGCTAGAAATATCATTTTTTGGTTTTTATGTTCTCCTATGCAGCCATCAGATCAAGTTAGTTTAGGTTTTTGATAACTCCTCTCCGAAAAACAAATTTAGCAACAGTTTGCAGTTTAAAAGCTAATGATTTGAGATGTGGCATGTACGTAGTCTTATGACAATCCCCATCGATGCTGTGAATTACATTACAATCGAATAAGAAACAGCGAAGAAAACACAAAGTACAGGGTCTCCTACAGTCGGTTGCGTCCGACTGTAGCTCCGTCCTTACTGGTTTGATAACTAATTTTGCATAATTTTCTTTTGGGATTTTAGCAACAAATACCGGCCGCAAACACAGCCTCTGGTGGTCAGTTCCCCAAGCCGTCGTACAGCGCCGGCTACGGCTCAACCAGCTACGACACGCTGTCGCAGACAAGTCAGGACTATGGCAAGGGCGGATATTCATCGAGCGTGAATCAGCAGAGCAAAACGCAGACGGTTTCCAATCAGCCGCAGGCAGGCACCGGCTCCGATCTGAGCTCGTCCATGTACGGCAAAGGTCACGTGACGCTAAACAAGGTCAATGTGCGTATCAAACGATCTACCGCTTAAACATCCGTATCTCATTTAAGCTTCTTATCTTTGCAGTCGTATGAGAAGCAGAGTTTCCATTCGGGCACACCGCCTCCCGTTTAACATGGCCAATACGCAGACCGCTGGCGGAACCACGGCCCAGCCAGGACCCTATGGCATGTACCTGCCGATGGCAGCCGCTGGACATCACAATATGATACATCAGCCCATACATCAGGTAACTGTGTACAATGGCGAGCAACTGCAGCAGTTGCAACAACAGAATATGCCGCAACAAGTTGTGTATGCGAGTGAGAATAATGCTGAGGGCATGTGGCAGCCACTGGATGCAGATCTAGCGAATGCTAATGATGAGAACACTCACAATGATGAGCAGAACTATCAGAGTTACGATAACGATAACCATAACTATAACGATCACAATCCCGATAACCATCAACATCAACCTCAACCTCAACATCACGATCACAATCACGAACCCCACAATAATCCCCGTCATAATAATAATAACCATCATGCTCCTCCGCATCGTAATCGCAAGCACTTTCAACATCAACGTCGCCGTCTCAATAATGGCTGGCGTCGTCTGCGCACCGACTCCATGCCAGAGGGCAATAACACTAATAATACTACGTCGGAGCCAAATCAAGCTAGTGGCAATTATCGGCCAGATGATCTCCGTGATATAACATTCTTCGCCGAGTGATGCCATAACTCAAGCCATCACTGTAGCTTTAAAACACAATTCACAAATCAAACGCACATGAATATTTATTTCACACTCATCAACACTGAAAAAAAAAACACTCATAAACACTCACACTCACTCACACTATGTTTGTTAACTGCAAATGCATGCACTCAAATCAATATCATCTAAATTATTAACTTGTTTATACACCCAGAACTCTTGTCACCTCTTGTCCTATGAACTTAAGTTGTTAAACCTTTGCTTTGTTATTGTTGCTGTTGTTGTTATTGTTATTGGTTTTAGCTAAATACCAAATAAAATTGTCCAAAATGTGAACAGCAAGCGCAACTTTATCTAATTTATTTAATTTGTATGCCTATTTAATAACCTAACTCTTTAATCTTAAGCTCGGATTGGTCGAATTTTGCTTTTGCATAAGAAATTATTTTATTATATTTATAATATTCAATTGAACTATAACTTTTAGCTTTAAATCCCCAACTTTTAACCCAACACAAACTCGCATATCATTTCATTATTTCATTTCATTCACGGTTTCAACTAACTTTTGAGCCTAGTCTCGCTCTAGTCTTTAGCTAGTTTTAGTCATTAATTAGCGTAGTTTGGTTAGAGGAGGGGGGCCTCAACTCGGCAATGCATGAACTGAATTCTTTCGATTGTGTTTGACTTCTTTTTTTTGTGTTTTCTTTATAATTTCTTTTGATTTATTTGATGGGACAACAATTAGATGGACGGCAGGATTCATAGCTCATCCCGCCGGGTAAGTTTGCCTGTATAAATAAAATACAAAAACAAAAACAAAAAAAAACAAAATTAAAACCAGTTGATTGTTTACTCTAATTTCTCTCTGTGTATATATTATATCTCTATATATCTTAAAACTAATGTTTCATGCACGCCTCACACGCACTTACTAAATTTTGTAATTTGTGTTTAATTCAGTGTTATTAACTTGGCTTCAACAGCATCACTTAGGAGGAGGGGGGGTGGGTTCAAATCGGTGCTATCAACAGATTCTCATGCATATTCACGCTGCAGTGTTCCATAACTACTACAAGTTATAGATGGATTCTGTCTATATAAATATCAATTATAAACTATATACATCTTGATGTGCTCTAACCCGCTCAATTGCATATAAATATATATACTATATATCTGTATGTTTATGGCTGACATCGATATCTCTCGCATCGATATGTCAAGAATATGCTTACTAATGGGTATGTTTGACTCTTGCAGGACTCGAACAGCGCCGGACAGCGCCAACAGTCGAGCAGCCAGTCCAAGTCGACGGGCAAACCGAGCTACCCGACCTCGTACTGGACCGGACAGAACTAGCTTCCGGAGAAGACGATTTGGCGGCCACTGCAGCTGACGTTGCAGCCACCGCTGAGAGAATTCTATAGCCTTTGCACCCACAGCAACAACAGCAACAGCAGCAGCAGTAGCAGTAGCAACACCAACAGCAACAACACAGCAGCAGCAGCAGCAACACCCATTCACATTAATAAAAATAATATTAATAACATTAATAATAAAACGTTGCCTATAACCCCAACAACTGTCATAACAACAACAACCACAACTAAAGCGCATACAACAAATCAGTTATTAATGCTTGTTAAGCAGCAGCAACACGATCCACAACAACATCCACAACAGCAGCAATCGGATTCCACTGTAGAGGCAGAGACGGCGACTGCGCCTGCGACAGCGGATGACGATGATAATGCTAATGATAATGATGATGATGATGATAATTGTAGCCAGAGTAATGATAATGAGTATCTATTGTATGAAGCTGATAGATCATATTTTACTTAATAAGCAAAACAAATCATGTTTTTACTACAAACCAAACGCACCGTAAAAAAAAAGGCGCGTCGTCGCCTTCTCTATACAGAAAACTCCCTAGCAACTCGTCTGCAAACCCAGCATACCCCACAAGATCATAAAATACACCTAAACACACCAAATGAACACACACACACACACATCTGCATATACATACAGAAACATAAAACATATATATACATAAAACGTATACATAGAGAACTCTACCAATTACCATCTTTTCACCATTGCATACCGAATAATTTACAAAGATAACAGATAACGGATACAATTATTAAATATTAAAGGCGTAAAACGATTTAACAGATTTATAAGCGTAAGAGAAAAGTAAAATATAAATACGAAAAAAAAAAACAAAAACAAAAATACAAACAAAATACAAAATGTAAACGTGAATGAGCAGAAACACACACACAACAAAACAAGAATTAATTATTGTAATCGGTTTAAACTTATGTGTATTGTATAATTATAACCTTAATATTTAAATTAAATACAAGAAGAGAAGATAAAACATACGATTTGGGATTTCTTTTAACTTTGAATGAGTTGGGAAAATCTGTGATTACAGAAATCTTTAGCTATAGTTTCAATGGTGTTTTAATTTGAAAATAGTCCTAGAAGATCTATTATTGATCTAATTCTGCACTGAAGCTTCGGCTATGGTATAGTATTTTAACATCAATGAATGCCTAAATTTTGAAAGGTTCGAAGATCTGTGCTTATAGAAGCTATAGCTATAGTTCGGATATTATTTTAATTTAAAAGGGGCCCGGAAGATCTACTTTTTTAATGAAGCTCCAGCTTAATTATTTTAATTTAAAAGGGGACCTGAAAGATCTATTGTTCCTCTTCTTTAATCAAGCTCTGGCTATAGTTATGGTATATTTTAACTTAAAAGAATACCTATAATATATTTTATACCTTATAACTATAGTAGTCCAATAATCCAAATCGGGTACCTTTAGGGGATTAATTCATGATGTTATCTACCCCTACTAAAGGTATAGCTTTAGTTCCCTCAACTATCTGATAACAGGGAAATGATTTGATTCGGAGTAGACAGATGCGTATTGGTTATTATTAGATTAACTTTTATTGAGAATACTTTTACACGCTAAATAGAAATGTTTGTTTGATCAATGCTCTACTGGCTGTGGAGCAGTTTGTTGAAGTCCGCATAGGCCGCCTCCAGGTCGAAGAGGAACTGACGCACCTGCGCCTCGGTCAGCTCATCGGATGCCTGCATCTCGTTCAGGGTTCCCAGCCACTTGTCCACCTTCTGCTTGGCATCGAAGTCCTCCGGGATGAGGGACAGCCGATTCATGTTGTCAGCCAGATCCTTGACATCCGGCTGCAGTGCGTCCATGGTGTTGATCTGCAGCCGCAGTTTGTCCATGATGGTGATAAACAGCGACACAATCTCCGCAATGCACTTGGAAGTGTTGCCCTTGTCATCCCGTATGGTGATCGGACGATCCTCCCGGATGCGCTCCAGCGCCGCAGGGCAATCCAGGCGAAACTTCTTGACGAACGTGTCGACGGTGGGGAATTCGTCGCACTGCACCTGCTTGAAGGCGATCTTGTACTGCACCAGGTGCTTGGAGCACGCTGCCGTATATTCCTGCGGGGTAATGCAATCCCGGATGTAGGCCTTCTCCAGCTGCTGGATGGTGTTGATAATGGCATACAAGTCGGCCATGTTATCGTACTTCTCACGCTCCCGCGCGTTGCGGAACAGCTTCACCTCCTCGTACAGCTCCGGACTCTGCTCCTGCATTGTTTAAAATCTATCTTTTGTTTGCCTAAATCAGTAATAAATAAAAGACGAAGTATCTTTTGACGAGTATGACGAAGAGCGATAAATGTTGTTTTTTGTTGCTTGTATATTATCGCTGTGTTATCGATAAGAGTTGCCATTGGCGTGCAGTATTTTTAAATGCTTTTGTTCCGCTTCACAACCATGTTATCGATAAGAGTTGCCACTGCCGTTTAGTATTTCTTGGTTGGTATTTTTTAATATGCTATCGGAGCTTCGCGCGCCGCTGTTAATTTTGAAAATGTTGCTGATAAGCATTAATTGCCAGCTTTTCCAATTTCACTTAATTGTACGCTTATCAAACACGCCAAACTATGAAAATGATGCCGTTAAGCAATAAAGATAAAGAAATATTAATGAGATAAGCCCGCTGAGTAATTAAACTGGCCGCCAATCCGAATGTAGAGTCAAATGCAGGCAAAGTATTTATTATCAGCATATCAGCAGCAGCACGTATCGTATCAATAGTAGGAATTGCCGTAAACACTGCAGTGGCTTTAGCAAATACACAAATCTCACATACGAATTAGTTTGTTTATAGCCAGCGATTCAATTAAACGTGCCAAAACCCCAAAACCAAGCGAATTCCGATGGTCGCCGAAAATGTGAGTACATACATAAAGATAATGCAGATCAGAGTTATAAATATATTACATTATATGCTACAAATACGTATATAGTCTATATAGTAACTAAGCAAGCGACACAACATCAGTGTCCTGGCGCTATATCAAAATACACACATACTATATATATATATATATATATATATAAACCTGCTTGGGACAACGCCTAATAATCATCATAATCATTAATATATGCAAAAAACGCAAACTATAAGTACGGACAATTACTCGCAGAATATTAGATAAAAGAGCTGGCTAAAAGGGCACGGCCTGCTCGACCAGCTTATAGCCTTGACCGGAATAACTGTAGCTTCGTGGCGGATATAGAACGAATAGCCCCAATTGCAGCAGCGACAGCAGGCAGCCCAGAAAATTGGGTATCTGCAACACAACATATCAAAGAGCATATTAGCAATTACGAATTCAACTCGAAATTGCAGGGGCTGGGAACTGTGGCACCTGTATAAATGAATCCGATATTAATACGCCGTAGATTAGCCACTGCAGGCTGACGAAGAACGATGTGGCAATCAGGGGCAGGGGCAAACTCTCCGAGTTCTTCACCCGTATCACATGCAGCAGCGAGGTGAGGGGCGCGGCAAAGAAGCAAACGGTAACAATGCAGCACACGATACCTGCAATTAATATAATCAGTAAGGATGCCGCTGAACAGTCGGACGTAACCGACAGTGGAAGACCCTGTAGTGTGAGTTAATTGTCTGTTGCATATCTTCGCTCTCTTTTAACCGATCATATTGCAATTTGCAGCATCGATGGAGCATGCCATGGGTGGTGGTTTTATGCGATTTGATTGGATAGGTGGGGAGATATCAAAATTCTAAAACAAACTTGATCAGCGTACAGCATTGGAGGGCCTACATACCAAAATTGGTGTCTCTAGCTACTATAGTTTACGAGATCTAGGTTTATCGGACAGACGTATATAACTTTATCGAATCAGCTTGTCATGCTGATCAGGAATATACTATATACTTTGTGGGATCTACCACGCTGTTTTCTTCCCATTTCCATTAACTTAATAGACACTTTAGTGCTTTTTTAGCTGTGATTGTTACCTGTGATCTCGATCATTTTCTTGGGTTCGTCCTGCATTCTGTTGGTGATGAGAATAACGCCAATGAGTATGGCCAGAACGCAGGCGAATTGCTTGACGTAGGCGCGTTTGTTGACCGTAAAGACATAGTAGACCAGCGTGTAGATGAGAAAGAGCGTGGATCCAATGGTGTTGACCATAATGACGCTCTGCTCGTTGGTTAATATGCCATAGCGCAGCCAGAAACTGCAGCTGTATCAACAATTGGGGCACAAACAGAAGAGCAGAAAAAAGTTCATCTCAGTTCTTGGCTACGTCGACAATTTGTCGTGTTTTGGTTTTTGTACTTACGATAAGAAGCCACAAATGAATGGTATGCCCGAGGAGTCGCCCGTGCTCTTTTTTTGTATGTATTTTCTGCAGATAACACTAGAAGAATATTTGCAAATTACAATAATTTTTAAGCATAATTTGTTTTCGGTTTTCGGTTTTGTTCTACTTACGCTCCTGATAAGAACTGAAACACAGTGCTAATTACAGCCGTTGTGGGTAGTATGGTATCTATGGCCGGCGTCATGCTGCCAGCAATTTATTTGTAAAACTAGTTTTGATAAGCGTCTTGGGAGAAATGAGAAATAATACTATATAAATGCCAGCAAACACCGCTTCAACGTCAACAAAAAACAAAACAAGTATGAGGTGGCCAGCATGCGAACTCATACATGTTGGACAGAGTTGCCACTGTCAGTCGCTGTTATCGATTGACAATATCGATTGCGCACTTTCGGCGCCAGCTGAAAGCTTTAAGCTTCAAGTTCAAAGCTGTTTCTGCACATGCTACCAAAATATGCAAATATTTTTAGTTGCTCACAGGTGTTGGTCGATGCCGCTTGCCGCCGGAGCTTTTTGAGCTGTTTTGTTGTGTTGTGTTCTTTATCATAAGCACATTAAAGTAATTTGGTTAAACAAATTGCGCCGGTGTTGATTATTTAAGGCACGCGTAGTATTCTGTTGCCCAATTTTGTGAGTTGTTATACAACACTAAGCAACACGCCGGCTGCATAAGGAATTAGTGTTACCAACACAATTCTAGCGCATTGTTAAAACGCGCACGTCCATATGGCTGTGTTGTGTGTAATATAATTGTTAACACGCACATACAACAAAAAAATACAGTACAAAGTACCGCTTTAAATATGCCGAATGTTAATTACGCTGAAGCGGAGCGTTTAAACGCGCAACACAAACTCGAAATTGTGCCTCAACAAACGGACACAAATCAGGTGAGAGCAGAATCTGTTTACTATTTGCCTCTCTCTCTTTCTTTGCACTCTCTTTGCGAATTACTTCACAAAGCGCACTCTCAGATTTTGCATTTTGTTTACAACGCAAGATCGTTGACCCACACCACTCTTACTACTATTTTATTTTGGTTTCACTGCACACGCTCTTTCTCTCTCTTTGCATCCTAACTGCAGCACCAAAGAGCGCGCTCTTTGGCATTTTTGCACTTTCTCCATTTTGTCTTGCGGTTTTTGCAATTGTTTTTAGTGTAGCGTCTATTATTATAGTATAAAAGAAATAAAAAATAAAATTGCAGTCGCAATTTATGGCATTTTTATGGCATTGACTGCGGTTTTAGTTTGCATTTGCAATCATGTTTACAAACAAATGTATTTTGAAATCTACATAAATTACATGCCCGGCGTTGCACAGTGTTTGCTAAAATTATTCGGTTACAGAATTAGGTTTTCAAAGATTTAAAGTAATTTTTTTTTTCTTTTAGTTTTTTTAATATAATTAATTTAATTAAATGAATATTGTTATATATTAATTAATTTTATTGGTAACAGTACTTTTCTAAAGCAGCGTAGACCTTTTAAAAATAATTCGCGTGTATCCACACTGTAGATTTTACAGTTTCATAAAGCTTTTTAGCTTTTCCACGATCGTCTCCCCCTCTCTATTCCCCCAGCACCAAGTTGACACTGAACACATATTTGTATACGCAGTAAACACATGCATACATATTGTGTGTATGTATGGGTGCTATTTCCACCAGGCGAATTTGTTGTTAGTGTAAATTTGTTATCATTTTTTTGTGTTTATTATGTAGCGGACATTCTGCTATCAATATTCCCGCTATAAACGAGCTAAATTTCAAATATTCATTGCCGATAACTTTATTTGTACACTGGTTCCAAATCAAAGAAATGCAACAAAAATACATTAAAACAAGCCCGACTGTATCCACAGCTCGCGTTGCGCGCTGGCCTGTACAGCATGTTAAGAAACAAAAGTAATTTAATTACTACTTAATCTAAAAATATATTCGTACATAATTTCGACCAGTGTACATGACTTGAATTGAATCTAGTAATTAAATAGCAAACTGTGTCACAGTCAAAAATAGCAGCGAAAAATTATGTTTTAATTGAGTTTTGCCAAAAATAAGTCATACGAATCAAGGGTCAGTTAATTAGTGACAATTACTTGAAAAATGGAAATAAATAAAACGAAATGAACGGCAATAAATCAAAGAGACATGTCATAAATCTATTTCTATATAATATTAAATTTATATATATCATGCGATAAGCCATCTCAAGAGATATTGACGCACATTTGAATAATTAAAAATGTCTGGGCTTTATTTAATTTATAATTTTCACTGCACAGCTTAATCTCTTTGACTATACATATATGGTATATTTGTAGCATGCGTCTAACAGTTCTCCCCTATTCCCCTAGAAGCTACCATGGAGCAAACTCCTCCTTCTGGCCGCCTTTGCAACAACAATTGGAGCTGCCGTTCCCACGGGTTATTGCATAGGCGTTATCAATGCGCCCGCCAAGGTAAATTTTATTTAATTGCTGAGCTGGATTATCTTGTAATTGTATCTTTTTTTATAGATTATGAAAATTTGGTTAAACGAGACGGTGCTGGATAGATATGGCACATATTTGAGCCCGTTTGGAGAGGAAATAATCTGGTCATCGATTGTTTCCATTTTTCTGGTGGGCGGCGCCATCGGCTCCTTGGGGGGCGCTGGATTAGCTAATAAATTTGGAAGGTCGGTAGCTGTAGATAAGGTCGTAATCCCTAAGCTGATGATAAACGAAATTTTTATTGGTCAGAGGTGCTAAGTATATACAGCTTATCTGGAGGCTCGATTGAACTTAATTGAATTACTGGCGATAAGCGGAAACCGATAGCCAGAAGTGCAAAGAGTAATTGCAAGAAATATATATACAAATTTTCAATTATACTTATAGATTTTTGATGTTATTTTTTGGTTATCTCGATTGTTACAGAAAACCCTGTCTGTTCATCTGCGCCGCCTTATTCGCCGTTGGATCGCTGCTCTTCTTCTTCTGCCGATCTGCCAAATCCGTGGAGATGTTGCTGTTGAGTCGCCTGATTGTGGGCCTGGCCTCTGGTTTGGTCACTGCCACACAGCCCATGTATCTGGCTGAGATTGCGCCGCCCTCCCAGCGTGGCACCTTGGGCGTCTTCTGCGGCGTGGGCGTCACGGGGGGCGTGGTTGTGGGACAAGTCTTCAGCTTGGCGAATATATTTGGCACTGCTGAACGCTGGCATTATGCATTGAGTTTCTATATTGTGCTCGTCATCATATGCTATCTGCCCTCGTATCTGTTCCCGGAGAGTCCCAAGTATCTGTATGTAATGAAAGGAGATGTGGCAGGCGCACGTCAAGTGCTGCAGCGACTACGTGGCAAGACGGCAGGCAAGATAATCGACCAGGAGATTGCCGAAATGGAGGCTGAGTCCCAGAATGATATGCAGAGCAGCGGATTCTGCGATGTGCTGCGGGATGGACGCTTCGTCATGCCACTTCTCATCGTCTGCTGTTTCCAGGGCGGTCAGCAGTTGTCCGGCATTAATGCTGTAAGCAAAAATAATTTATACTAGGTGGCATCGCTCCGCCGGGGGTTTTAATAATGTAAAACTTTCGCTGCCTAACTCTTGATGCGACAACTCTTGCTGGCCCAACTCCCGCTGGCTCAACTCTCGCTGGCCCAACTCCCGCTGGCCCTACTCTCGCCAGCGCAACTCTCATTGGTACAACTCCCGTTGGTTCGCTGGCTCACCTCTCGTTGGTTCAACTCTCTGTCCGAACTCTCGCTGACCGAACACTCGCTGACCGAATACTCGCTGTCCAAACTCGTTGTCCGAACACTCGCTGTCCAAACACCCCCTGGCCGAACTCTCGCAGTCACTCAGGACATAGAGTTTTATGATATTTATATTTATTTAATTTGTGTTTCTAATTAATTTGGTCTTTATTAATCTGAACTGAACTGTTAAATGCCTTGCAGATCTTCTACTATTCGGTTTCCATCTTCACATCCGCCGGTTTCTCCGAGGCGAATGCACAGTGGGCCAATTTGGGCGCTGGCTGCTTAAATTTATCAATCTCATTGTTGGGGCCGCTGCTGATGGCCACCTGCAGGCGTCGCTCGCTGATGATGTTGTCCAGCTCTGTGTGCGCAGTGTTTCTCTTCAGCATGGCCTTTGTGCTCTACTATATTGTAAGAATTTGTTATGGATTAAATATGGTTTGGAAATGCATTAATAATCTCTATTCCTTCAGGACTCCGTCAGCTGGTTTGCCTATGCCTGCGTTGTTTGCCTCATGGGCTACATATTCTTCTATCAGTTCGGTCTTGGACCCATTCCCTACTTCATTGGCTCAGGTATGATGCGTTTTTTATGTAATAATATTAAACCGCTGTTAAATATTTCCTACTGCTGCAGAACTCTTTGAGGTGGCGCCACGTCCGGTGGCCATGTCCTTGGGCAGTCTGTCGTCTTGGGCGTGCAATTTCATCATTGGCATGGCCTTCCCCAGCCTACAGAATGCATGGGGTGCTTTTGTCTTCCTTCCGTTCTCGATTACCTGCGTGCTGCTCTTTATGTTAACAAAGTTCTATTTACCGGAAACTCTTGGCCGGGATCCAAGCGAGGTGGCGCCGCTTGTATCGAAAGGTTTCCGTTCCAAGATTAAATGACAGGACAAAAATAAATATATAGCTTTAAGTTTTATAGTAGATATCGGTTATATGGCGCATGTTTATATTTGGAAACATTTTTTTATTTGCACAACTTGTTCAATTTTATAGGCCTCATAGAATTAAAATAGGTATCAAATTTGATAAACTGCGTTTTCGAAATTTTAAGCTTATTAACATAATCGGTTTTAAAACAAATTATCCGAATTATCGATACATAGGCATGCATGACAGATATGATCGATTTTAAGCAACTTATCTAAATCTATAGAGCAGGCTCTCTTTTATTTTGAAACATTTTCAATTATTGCTTATGTAGAATATCTAATATTTTTTCTACAGGTCTTAAAAGTACAATTTATTATATAAGTTAATTGTAGAAACCTTGTATCCTGCCATGACAATAAAAAACAGTTTCAAGTGCTTAAAGAAATTTGTTTTAAATGTAAGCGGAACACCCTGTATAAGCGTCAAACTAGCCTTAAGTGCTCTTATCGCTGAACCGGTAGTTCCTATTGCTAATGAAATTAACTAATTCATAAAAGAAATATTCAAGCTGAAATTGAAATCGAAGCGAAATAGTTTTTATTATTAATCTATAATAATTGTACTTTTACTGTCAATCAACAATAAATTGCTCTTAAGTATATCACTACTATGAAGTGTTTATTTATTTCCCACGTCTAGAATGTTGCTCTTGCCGATAAGATACAAATGTCGGAGCACGACTGAACATACATTATTGATAACTCCGAGATTGCGCAAACTGGGGCTAAATTCTTCTACAAAACGAAACACCACACTTGACAACTTCTCAATTAGTTAATATTGCCAGCAGAAAGGTGTGTGGGATTTTTCGAAATATTTTGTAGCATTTTGAGACCCACAAATGAGTCAGACGAACACAGTTAGTGTCAAGCATCATTAGAGAAAGCAGCTGCAGACAAAAAAGCTACGGAATATGGCTGTTATAATGGTGATTACAGGCGGTTTTTTATTCATTTTATTCAGTGTATAAATTGTTATCAACATTTCAATTAAATGTGAAACAACTTTGTATAAAAGTTTATACAAAAATGTGTAAATAGTTGATAAATCTAAAATGATGGCCAACTAAAATTGATGCTATTATTTGTGTCTATTACAGTCGGGCGCACTCGACAAGTTCCACTTAAAGTTTGTGTCTTGAATCTCTTGTTTTGCGCATGCAAATTGTGATTTTATGCATTCTCTGTGACATTTTGCAGCATATCAACGATGCTGGCGATGGCTGGACTTGGCTATTGTTGCTCATCTGCTTGACCACCACCTTGGGCACCACTGTGCCGGTGGGTTACTTCTTTGGCGTGCTCAATGCACCCGCTGAGCACATCAAGAGCTGGTGCCATGAGATACTGGATACTGAATACGACACCGAGAGCAATCCAAGCGACTTGAATCTGCTGTGGTCGTGGATTGTGTCCATCCTTCTAATAGGTGGCATTATTGGCTCCAGCTTTGCTGCGGCAATCACCAATAAATATGGACGGTAAGGCAACTGTATCTCTATATTCTCACTATCTTCATTTTTGTTTACTTAATCTTTAATAGTTCTTTAGTCTATTTGCATTATATTTTTAGACGCTTTAAATTGTCTTTATTCTATTTAGCTCCGATCTTCATTCTATCTGCGATCTGACTTCATTCTATCCACAAACTATCTTTACTCTATTTTCATTCTATATTCAAAAATCGCGGTAAGGGATCTGTCTCTATATTGACACTATATCCACTTAATCTTCACTCTATGTTCAATACATATCTCTACCTTCTCTCAATATTTACTACATCTTCATTGTATCTTTCTTACAGCCGTGGCTGCCTGGTGATCAGCAGCGTCATCCTGCTCATTTGTGGCCTACTTCTGTTCTGGTGCCGTGCCGCCAAGTCGCTGGAGATGCTGATGACCGCGCGTTTGTTTGCCGGCATTGCCGCGGCGCTGATCTTTACGGCGCAGCCGATGTACCTGCTGGAACTGGCGCCGACTCAGCTCAGTGGCAGCGTTGGTGTCTTCACCAGCATTGGCATCACCGGCGGCATTCTGCTGGCCCAGATCATCAGCATGCCACAGGTGCTGGGCGATGAGGCACATTGGCAATATGCGCTGAGTTGTTACGCGCTGCTGGTGGTCATCTGCCTGCTGCCGCTGCTCTGCTTTCCTGAGAGTCCACGCTGGCTCTACCTGGTCAAGGGAGATGCCGAGCGCAGCGCCTTGGCCCTGCGTCAGGTGCGTGGCAAGCAGAGCAACGTGAAGTTGGAGCTGACTGAATTGGAGGCAACGCTGCAGAGCGGTGGCAAGGCGAGCAGCTTGTGGCAGGTGCTGCGGGACAAGGAACTGATGCTGCCGCTGCTCTTGGTCTGTGCCTTTCAAGCGTCGCAGCAGCTGAGTGGCATCAATGCGGTAAGTTGTGGTCTCCATGAGCGATTTATGTGCCTGATCAGCTTCAACTTCCAATCGACAGATTTTCTTCTACTCGCTGAACATACTTACCGAGGCGGGCTTTTCCTCGAGCTCAGCCATTTGGCTGAATATTGGCATGGGAGGCTTTAATCTGGCCTGCTCGCTGCTGGGCCCGTTCCTGCTGCGCAAATTCCCACGTCGTCCGCTGCTAATGCTCTCCAGCGGCATCTGCGCATTCTCACTGACCGGCATGGCCTTTACGCTCTACTATATGCTCAGCACCGAGAGCTCAGCGCTCAGCTATTTGAGCATCGCCTTTATTCTCATCTTTATACTGGGCTTTCAACTGGGTCTGGGACCCATTGCCTACTTTATTGGCTCAGGTTTGTGCTTAGTTATAGAGCATCATGTTCTTTATAGATTATTATTGATAACATTTTTTCAGAGCTGCTGGAGGATGCTCCACGTCCGGTGGCCATGTCTATGGGCAGCTTGTTCTCCTGGACGGGCAACTTTTTAATAGGCCTCTGCTTTCCCCTGCTTCAAAGTGTCTGCAGCTCCTTTGCCTTCCTGCCGTGTGCCTGTGTCTGCATCTGCTGCCTGCTGCTGACCTGGAGATATTTGCCAGAGACCCGTGGACGCGAGCCCAAAGATGTGAAGCCGCTGATGAGTCAAGGACTACGCTCGAAAATTAACTAAAAACCATTTATTATAACAAACAACTACACGTCGTATATACTATATGTTTGCTTAAATATATGTTGTAAAGATTATTTGTAGTAGTATTTGAAATTGTTGTTCAACTAAATTCCGAGTTAAATTGTTCTTGAACTGAAAGATGAGCGAGGCTAAAGAAGGCTGGAACACCTATCTGGTCGCTATTTGCTTTGAGGTAACCATTGGAGCTGCTGTACCCATTGGTTGTATCCTCTCCTCCCCGAATCAGCCTGTCCAGGTGAGATCGCAGTTATTGGAATGCTTCAGTTAATTGATAAGTCTATTAAACTAGTTTATTAAATCGTGGGCCTTGGCATCGGCAAAATCACGTTACAATGCGGACCTTAGCGAATCACAGTTGACTTGGCTTTGGGCTGTTATTGTGTCGATATTCCTGGTAGGTATGATTGTTTATAAGGCGTGTCAGCATTGCAGCAGCAATGTTTCTTTATGAAATTATAATTTTGCCAAAATTCATTTTATTTTCCATGCAGATCGGCGCTATAATCGGTTCAGCGTGCACTGACCACGTCAACAAGAAGCTGGGCCCACGTGGCACCCTCCAGTTGATTGGAGTCTTCTATATCCTAGGGAGCATCATGCATATGTTTTGCCGTTTGGGCAACTCCTTGGAGATGCTACTCCTAGGACGAATGCTAGCTGGTGTGGCGTCTGCATGGGTGCTTTCCACACAAAATTTATATTTGGTGGAGGTGATGCCAGCGGAGCTGAAGCGCAGGGTGGGCGGGTTTATGGTCATTGGTATTACCGCGGGCATTGTGATCGGCCAGGTCTTCAGTTTTAACTTCTTCTTGGGCACCTATAAGCTCTGGCCAATTGCTCTGGGTGCTTACGTAATATTTGTTATCGTTGGCCTAACTCCGTTGATAACATTCCCGGAGAGTCCTAGGTATCTAATATCGAAAGGAAAGCGGGAGAAGGCCAAGCAGGCGCTATTGAAGTTGCGCAAGAATAAGGACAGCGTGGATCAAGAGCTGGCTAAGATCGAGGCCGAATTTAACCAGGCAGGTGAAATCATGTTAGTAAAGGACGTAGTCAAGGATAAATCGATTCGCTTTCCAATATGTCTAATTTGCACGTTTCATATTGTGCAACAATTCTCCGGCTGCAATTCGGTAAGGTTTTAACTTTCGAACTAGAAATAGATCAATCGTATCCAGAAACTTCATCTAAGTAAAAACGTACGCTGTTTTAATGCTTATCCTTCGTAGATATTTTATTATTCAATGGATATTTTTACGTCAGCGGGATTCTCGGTGGACACCTCCGGGTGGATAATCTTTGGTGCAGGTGTCGTAAATTTTATCACATCTACAATTGTTGGATCTCTGCTGCCCAGATTAAAAAGCCGCTGCATGATGCTCACCTCATGTGGCGCTGCAGCCATTATTCTGACTGTGCTTTCATTTGGACTATACTATATGGTCAGCCAAAATTTCACAAATAACTTTGATCTCAATTAATAAAACTGTAACATTTTTTATTAGAAAGCAGTCCCCGGGATGCCGTATCTGTGCATGGCCTGCACCTTTCTATATGTTATCTCCATTCAAGTGGGCTTAATACCTGTACCATTTTTGATTCCCATGGGTTTGTAGTCTAATTAAACTTACTTTTTAATAAATATTTAAATAAATATTAACATTTTATAGAGCTATTGCCGATGCCACCAATCGCTGCAGCTATGGCGTTGGGAAGTTTTTGCAATTGGCTGGTAAATTTTGTATTTGGTTTAATATTCCCATCCTTAAACGAGCTGTTGGGCCCTTTCGTATTTATGATCTGCGTTGTCATGTGTACATTTGGCTTCGTAATGGCGTTTAAATTTTTACCATAGACCAGACAAGCACCAGAGTCTAGTATGATGTCAGAAGAAACCAAAGCAAACTAATATCAGAGCAATCTAAATTGAAATCAGATATAGTGTATTGATTTGTATAATAATTTATTTAAAATTATAAGTATATTTTCTTGCCGCGCAAATTTAAATATTTTTTTACAATCTGGCAGCACTGTTTACATCTCTCTGGCTCTCTCGCATTGATCGTATTTTCTTCTGGTGAGCAGATCTTTTGATCAGTGCTGACAGAGGCGAGAGTTTTATAACGCTTAGAATTGTATTTTAAAATTTTAAAAATTTGTCAAAAATTGAAAATTGTTAGCAAAAGGATTTTTTACATTTAATGAGAGATACTTCCCGCTAAAGTTCTATCTGTGGTCCCAGAATCGAGATCTTTTAACCAATAAATATGTGTTCAAGTTTTTATATATCATTTTGTTATCAAAATCGTTTAAGATAATTAATCTTGTCAGGTATAGTTAAGATAAGAGGATTCCAGGCGAGAAACATAGCCTTAAATAGGTTAAACTGGCAACACCGATTTTGATGATCTGATCTCACTGAGCTAATTTCGACGTCACAGGTGAAGCGTCAAGATTAGCATTTGTATTCGCTTTCTATAAATATAATAATGCCGCCAGTGGGTAGCAGAACGTTGCGGCGATCGTATCGTCCCCATTGGAGACTGCGGACCGTCCAAATGCGGTTGAATCGGAATTGAGAGATCGGCATCGGCCCCAGTGAAGTGGAATTAAGTAATGTTCGTTTAAAAATAAAATTCACAATAGAATAGTGTGTGCTGCAGGTGCCAATGCGCTTGAAACAAAATCAATAAACCAAAAACTAGAGCAGAGTAAATAATGCAAGCATCTGTGTCTATATAGTATGTGTATTTGCATTGTATCATTGATAAAATAACATGCCAAGTGAATATGTATATAGTATTATTCAGTTTAAAATAGACGTGCATACGGAATCAGCTGAGAGGCAAATTAAAAAACAATTCGATTAAAATCAGACCTTACCGATACGAAACGAATCGAAATGTATTCAGCGCAAAGCGAAACGCAACAATCAGTGACGACGACGCAGTTATGACGTCACGCCCGGCGCCCGCGTCGCGTACGGCATCTGGCAAAAGGAACATGTATATATATACATATATCCCATATATATAAAACAGTAATAACAACAAAAACACACACGGCTGACGGCAACAACAAATACGATCAATAAACACAACGCGCGTGCATCGATCGTTATTAGTTATCGATTAAATGCCATTCAAAAAGTGTGGCAACCACGAAGCTTAACAGTAACTATTGCGCGTGGAACGTATGTGGAACGCATCTGTGGACATGTGTATTGTGTCAGTTTCTATGGAAACTCAATATTGCCGGTCAATGCATGAAAATTAGTTTTTTTTTTTTTGCTGCTTCACATCAATTTGGGTTTGTCAGTCTGTCAAACGAAATGAAAAACATTTGCCAGCCAAGTACAAATGTACTGTTCATGTACATGCTGTACAGATAGTACTATATATACATATACATATATATATATATGTATAAGAAAATGTGCGCGTTGTAATTTATTATTATCCATGTCATTTCGCATTTGTTGCAGATTTGTGGGCTTTAAGCCGTAAGATTTTGCCGTGTTTTCGTTTGCATCCAAACATTCCGTAGTATTGCTTTTGAACATTTCCTTCTCGCATTTTGTTGCTGTTTGGTACTTAACATTGCCTGTCTATAATAATATAATATTATGTATTAGTTTTTCCCCGCTTTTTGTTGTTTCTTTTTTGACGCGGGTAATTATGAAGCGAAATTAATTATGCAAGTGTTTCGCTTGAGGGATTTAAGAGTTCCATTTAGTTTAAATTTGTTTGCATCATTTTTGGGCGCCTAACAAACATCTAACATAAACACATGCCCTGCCATTTCAGTGGAGGAGCTGGCGTTTTTTTTTTTTTGTTTTTTTTTTTTGTTGCTCTTTTTTTTGCTATAAACAATCTTAACATTTATGAGGCAATTTAGATTTTTAAGTAAACGCCAAGTCGTTAGACCGTGCAAAAAGTTAAAAGAGCACTTTTCACCCAGAAAAAAAATATATAAAAATGTACAGAACATTAACACAAATCATTGATTCAAATCATTTTTTGCTTTTCTTTATTTAGTAAATCCCTTTGCCTTTTGATCTTTGATTTCGCCTTAATCGTTGGAATTAAACAGTCAGCCAGCGGCTAAATTTCCGTTCATTTCACTTTTTGTGTATTTTTTAATAAAAAGCTTTTTGTGGCATTAATTGTTTGTTTTTCCATCTTAACGTCAATCAGCTTTGTTTAGAATAATTGCACAATTCTGGAAAAATGTATATAACGGCTGAAACTATTTAAATGTAATAGTATAACCCGTAAGCAGCGGATCAGTCGGCCAGAAGAATTCTGTGGGACGTAACCGACAGCTAAAAGTCGAGTATTTATTTAAAATTTAAGTAAAACTTGTGCTATTTTAATACGCTAATTAATTTCTGTTTAATGCAAGGCTTTTGCTAGCATTTCAGTGTAATTAACATTATTTTATGCACGCCTAATTGCATTAAATACATAAACACAAAGTTGACATCAATTTTTGCTGTCTTCTTTTAATAATTTCTTGTTTTTTTTTTCTTACATTTGCCGCCCACATTTCAATCAACTCATTAATGTTTTTTTTTTGTTTTTGTGGCTCGTAATTTTCCATTTCTTTGTGATTTTTTTGCTTGTGTTGTTTTTAAACAAAATCTTTTAGCTTTGGCTTGTTTTTGGGCGCGAACTTGTTTAGTTTTTAATTATCTATGTATGTTTTGGTTTTGTAAATAACGCAGACATCAATTGCAAATTGAACTTAATTTATGTGTGCCCCCTGGCAGCCTCAGCCCCTCCCCCACACAGAGTACTTTGTTATGTATGTTATGGTTCTAGTCCAGTGTCTGCAGTTACGGGCAGATCTATAAATTAGTTGGGGGCTTATGAATTAAGAATAGACTGATCTCTCGATGCCAAAACAAGAGAATGATAATAAAACCACAAGAAAAAACTCGAGTAAAAACCACAAATTAGACAAATGACTGTTGCCTGTTGTAGAAGTTTATAAAAATAAGCTACAACATATTTCACACCCCCACTAAATAAAATAGAAAAGTAGCAAAAAATAAAGGGGAAAAAACATTTGGCAGCCGCCGTCAGCGCCACAGACAACATCAGTTCGTTATGGCTAGGAGGAAGACTCCTATCTGATGCCTCTAGGGGCAACGGCATTATTTCTAGAAGCTAGGCGACAAGTGTCATCATCAACAGCTATCCCCCAAATGCCACCCACAGTTGGGGCAACTCAGCACCAAGTGTCTGTCCAATCATCTCATGGTCAGCCAGCGAGACGTTCCACAGACCCAAAAGCCGCTGAGAGCGAAATGAAAATAATTCACGTTCGTTTAGTTTCATTTATAAAACAAACACAAATCCATTGATGATGCTGCTGCGAAGCGAATTTCTTAAATTAATTTGTTCGAAAATACCATAAAAATGTCAGGCAGAACGCAACACTCGAAATATTATAATTCATAATAAAAATGAGTTATGTTTCACTGAGAATTGCAAAAACTGTGGAAGAATCATAATAAAATGAAAAATGTCCGAAAACCGAAATACTAGTTTTGAACGCCATTTGATAAATGATTTTAGTTCGCAAATGTTTGGTTCAGTATCGTCCACGTTTGGTCCCAATTTTTGTTTTGTCTCTTAACATTAGCAGCAACTTGGTTATTAATATTAATGGGTTTTTAAGTTTCTTCTAATCAAAACATACAAGTGGAATTTATTTGAATAAAATTTCAATTGTTTTTGTTTGATGATGATTTCCAATCTTAAACACGATGTAGAAAAGTTCAGGTAACAAATATACATAGTTCATGCTACCTTTTCAAACCAACCAATAAGTATTTAATAGACAACCTTTAAGTAATCTCCATCAACAGTTTCACTATAAACACGCCACAATATAAATAAATACTATACAAAGCCTATTTAAAAAGACGTACAGCTTTTTGCGCTTTTGTTTATCGTTGGAATCAAGAACTTCCTGTACTTCGACAAAATATATAGTATTGTTTTGGAATGTTTATGTTATATTAGAGTATTTCTATGTTGTCTGTATATTTCCAGCAGTTTAACGCATCTCAAGGGCAATTCAGCTCAATGGGCAGACCAAGAAATTTAAAGCATGTACAGCATAGATCAGGGACAGCCGTTCGATTGCCACCCAACGGAACGAGGAGCTGCTAATCGATCCAATCCGAGGGGGATATCGATTAGTTGGAGCTCAAGTCATGTCTTCGCGTCGCAGCTCGTTTCGACGCAGAGAGAAGCCGGCATTCGAACGGTTCAAGGATCATTGCCGTGACTTTACGGCGTTTATGTTCAGCAATGTGGGCATCATTCTACTGGTGACATTCTACACCATTGGCGGTGCCTTCATCTTTCAGGCTATCGAAATATTCGAAAACGAAAAACTTAAGACAACCAAACCGCATCGTTTCATCGAGCGCAACTTTAGCGGCGACTGCCTCAATCGCATCTGGGAGCTGACAGCCGAGAATATTAGTTTCTTCGATAGACAGGCCTACAGGAAACGGTAAGTTTTATAAAACATGTAACGTCTAACGTCTGATAATCGAAAAAGGATAATATAAAATATCTTAATCTTAATAATATTCAGTCTAAATATTTGAATATTTTTATTTTCATAGCGTAAACGAAGTGCTACTGGACTACCAACGAGCTGTAGCTGAGAAACAGTTGCGGGGACCTGATGTGGATCATCAGTGGAGTTTCTCCGGTGCATTTCTCTACTCTCTAACGGTAATTACCACCATTGGCTATGGCAACATAACACCCAACTCCGATTGGGGCAAACTGGCGACCATTCTGTATGCCATCATTGGCATGCCGCTCTTTCTGCTCTACCTCTCCAATATAGGTAAATTTACATACTGCGATTGATATGTCATTTATGGAGTAGTAACTGATTTTGTCTATTTATGTTGCAGGAGATGTGCTGGCCAAGTCCTTCAAGTGGATATACTCCAAGGTCTGTCTCTGTCGCATCTGTCCGGGCGTAGCCAAACGACGCATAATACGGGAACGACGCAAACTACGACAGTTGGCCAAAGCCGTAAGTGTGTTTTTTTAATTCAATATATCTTAACTAATTTCAACTATTCGGTATTCAGTTGCAGCTGCATAATATGGAAAGCGCACGCGGCAGCAGCAGCAGCAGTTATACGAGCAACAGCAACAGTTGCAGCAACAGCAGCAGCAACACTAACAGCAGCAGTAGTGACTGTACCAAGAGCTCCTTACAGACATCCAGTGCATTGGATGTGCCCTACACGGATTCCGATTCAGATATAGAACGCGAGATACGGGGCAGCACAGATGAGATCACAGTACCCCTAACTGTCTGCGTCTTCGTGATGGTCAGGTAGTTGAGCAACCTTTCCAAATTATATAGAATTACTTTTTATTGATGCTGATACTCCACAGTTATATACTATCCGGCGCTATACTCTTTGGACGCTGGGAAGATTGGAATTATTTGGACGGCAGTTACTTTTGCTTCATATCGCTGAGCAGTATTGGGTTTGGCGATTTGGTGCCCGGAGATCGTGTGGTGAGCACAATTTTGAATTAGTATTGTCGAACCTGTATTATATAACCCCCTTCCATTATCAAGATAACTGCCGATAAAGACAAAGTCGAGGTGAGCTTCATTTTATGTGCCGTATATCTGCTGCTGGGCATGGCATTGATTGCAATGTGTTTCAATTTGATGCAGGTCAGTTGTTGCATCCAATATCTGGAAAATATTTTTTCTAATTACATATTAAAATATTTTTATCTTTATTCAGGAACAAGTCATACATAATATGCGCGCCATAAAGCGTGGATTCAAGGCCTGCTTCCGCTGTCGCAGTGCATAATTAAGGAGGATATTATCTAATCTAAAATATAATTTAATCTTAAATATAAATACACTTATTGTAATTATTTTAAGTATACGTTTTGGTTAGTTCTGTCCATCAAATTAGCTTATAATGTAGCAAGAATGTGTTCCTTTCCCTAGTCCTTATACTAAGTTAGCATTTAACTCTAGACCTTATTATATTTTAAATTTAGATACAAAATAAACTAGATATTTCATTAACGCTGCCCTTTGGCCAGTCCCTAGTCCTTGTACTAAGTTAGCATTAAACTCTAGACCTTATTATAGTTTACATTTAGTTTATAAACTAGATATCTCATTAACGCTGCCCGTTGGCCATTCCGCCAATTTCGTATTAGTTTCCAATTATTCAACAATTCATTTATTGTTCAAGTTATGAGCAAACAATTATATCTACTGTATTCGCAGTACTTATCATTAATAACTACACTGACTGCAAGAAATTCTGTTTACTTTTCTTTTCAATCTGTTTCTCCAGCCGACTTTGCCTGGCCAACAAAACCTTCGCCTGTCGATCCATTTGCAGCGTTTCCGTCTGCGATAATTTTGCATAATTTGGCAGGGTCTCCGAGTATTTTTCGATGCACGCTTCCTTGAATTGTTTCTTCAGAGTATCTGACATATGCTGGCTATAAGCTGGCTTGGTTAGGCGATCAAATGCCGTCTCCTTCAGTGCCTCGTACTCCACTCTGGACTTGCCGCTCACCTGCTTGCGTCGAATTATGGTTTTTGTCACAGGTTTCGGGACGAGCTTTTCCTTTTCCTTGGTAGTCAGGGACTTTCGCTGATCTATGATCAGCTTACGCTGGCGCACCTCCAGCTTATCGGTTGGACTCAACGGCTTGGTGGCCGATACTTTGCAGGACTTCTTCCTCTTGTGCAGCGGGGACCACGATATTGGCTTTTCGCTCAACTTTTTGCGTCCATAAGTTCGAATTGGCGCAGCTCTGTTGGCAAACCTGGATATGGGACTGTCGTTGGTCTGCTTGGAATTCGATATGGTGCTATCTCTAAGCGGAATTTCAGAAGAACTGTGATGGATCGAAGTGGAATGAGGTATGGCATAGGTACAAACGCTAGGTGCCAGATTAAAGACCGGAGCAGGTCGGCAACGCGGCAATTCCGGCGTAATGTTCTCCTGATCGATGCTGGCGGGCATGGGCATTTTTTCCGACGACGGCGTGCTTCTGGCCAATGGTCCGGAGAAATTGGCTCTGCGCGGCGTGTTGGCGCCAGCTAAAATCCGTACGGTTCCCAGTTTAGAAGCGGGAAGAATGAGGTTCTCGGTTCGTGCATTGTCGGCGGCAGCGTCGCAGCAACGATGGCTGGGTATTATGTTTTGAAAGGTTATCCGACCCTTGATGATCTGCGGCATAAATAGTTCGCTCTCGAATCCTGGACAGTCGACAAGCACAATATGATTTCCGGATAATAATTTAATTTTAAAATTTAGGTTCGTCGGTGACGCTGATCTTGGCATCTTTGTTAATTTTGTATTGTCGGTTGGTCTGCAAAGCGTTGGGAAATGGCGAAAAACGAATGATTGCCACTGAACGAATTAATAAATAAAATTTGTGCAGTCTAGTGTAGATATATATTTAAATTTGAATTTCAATTTTGTAATGCCTCATGAATTGTTATTGTTTTTTCGTTGAAGATGTGATTTTTTTCGATATTTTCATGCAGGCGATAAATTATCGATAAGAAGTTTTAACCCCATCGCTGTCACAGCTACGTCACTAGCTAACGCGGGCTTTTTAAACGATTGTAAAATTCTAGTTAATGTAAGTATTTGCAAATACATTTTGATATAAATATTATGCAAAAATATTATGCGTATTTTTAAATATTGAATAATTATATATATCTGTTTTCGTGATGGCAATTGGACACGGCAGTTTGTTATCTGTTTGGGCCATATGCATGCAAGTCTATCGAAATGAGCACAACAAAACCAAACGTCCATCGCTAGTTCATACAGGTCTGCGACAAAGAGTGCAAAAAAGAAACAGAAACATATGACTCTTAAAGTGCAATAAAAAGCAATTTACAATCAACGAAACAAAATAAAATACAGCTGACAAGGTACGCAATAAGCTAGTGCATACGTGGCAACTAATTAAATTAATTAATTACGCAAAACATAGCAATGACAAAGCCGTAGAAAGTTAGGCAAGCAATAATAGTATAATTATGACTCTACAAATTTCACATTTCAATTATGCGCATAAAATTGTACACCCTATTTTAACCCGAGTGAAAAGTTTGTTTTTTTGGCAATGTGCAGTGTGAGTCATGAGTTGAAGAACAACCAAGTCTTAGGAAACTATTTACATGCATATAACCAAATGGAAAGGTGAAAATGACGTGATACTCAACACACACACACACCTCCCCCCCTGTGCCTTGACAAAGCAACACAACAACAAACGAGAAAACAACAAAAGGAAACCAATTATCTTAGTTATTTTAAAACCCATTGATAAAGCACTTCAAAGCGCATTGGCCAAGCTAACGAGTGGTTTAGGTCTTTTGCGGTTTGGCAATCCGCAAAGAAAGTTAATAGTGCAACCTTATAAGCTAGCCAAATGTGTGTCATGTCTAAGCGAGCATGCCGAGTTACACTGAGAACAATTTGAATAGCGATGTCATCATCTCTATATCCAACAACTTGTTTTAGTAATTTATTTTAGCACATAATAAGCGGGTCGAGTTAGTTTGATAACGTCAATGACTACACGCGCTTCATAGTTTTTATATTATTATATTACATACTGTAACTAAATCCAGTTATGACGTACTCGATTAGTCGGATGCACTCGACTGGAGAATACCGTACGCTTCAGTTGGTTACGAGCGTATAAAATAGTTTCATGAATAAATATTGTGTTTATTATATATTTTATTATATTTTTCTATGGTATAAGTTACTACATAGTAATAGTATAAAAAATAAAATACCATAAACAAATTTAAAAAAAGTTTTATATTTAAGATATACGATGATACAAAATCCAATTACCCTCCAAATTTGCTGCATCTAGTTCTCATAGTTGCTAAGATTGTGGTGTTTTACTCATTTTATTAGTACAGTGTATGAACATATGACGACGTCGACCTATTAAGATAATTCTCCGAGTTTAGTCGACGCGGTCCAGGGCAATAGAGAGAGAGAGAAAGAGAGAGAGAGAACGAATATGTTCTCATAATGCTTATTACTATTATTTATTATTAAAATTTTTCTAAAGCTACAATCACAGAGACCTATAAATTACAGCGTTAGTAACGCTACATAAATAAAAAGCTTTTAAATTTAATTTTAGTGAAGTTGAATTGAACTATTTAGTGTGAGTTAGGGCAAGCCAATCTAAATTAGATCAAATCGAAACGTACTCTACGGCAGTATCCAGATATTATTGGTATGATTTGCAATGTTTATATGGAAAATTCCTATATACCCCGCACCAGTTAGGGCA
Source organism: Hypselothyrea guttata (assembly GCA_035045125.1). NCBI lineage: Eukaryota > Metazoa > Arthropoda > Insecta > Diptera > Drosophilidae > Hypselothyrea > Hypselothyrea guttata. The sequence continues at coordinate 304,768 of JAWNNJ010001392.1, forward strand.
TGCAAATATATAAATCAAATTTAAGTTAAACAACGTCGAACTTTGTCTGTATTTGTGTTTTGTGCCTGCCAGCTGCTCGCTTATCAGCTGTTATCTACACAGTTGGAGTAGTATCACACGCTTCGGCTTTGGCAAAGAGTTTCTATTTGTTGTATTCGTTGTAATTGTGCGCTGTTTTTTTTTTTTCACTTTTTGCAGTGAATCAGCTAACTGCAACTCCGATTGGACGGCATGGATATCACAGTGCATGATAATGGCTACCAGAACAATTCGTATTGTCTGGTATCCGGAAATCGAACCACGATCTTTACCAGCGCCTACAACGGCATACCAGAGACTCTCATACTGAACACCATCTTTTGGGTACTGCTTGTATTACTTTTTACCACCTTACGGCATCGAGCGAGCGATTATCGCCTGGCCTTGGTCAATCCAAATGGCAACAAGAAACGTTGGACTGAGATCTTTTATTCCCGAGCACCCAGCGTTGTGGATCCCCAACCGGGCACCTCATCGGGTCAACCAACTCCACGGCCAAGCGTCGAATCCCCCATCTCACAGGGCGCCGACTCCACGCCCCTCTCGCCCATACAAACGGATCCGGGCATATTCAACTGGGTGAAGGTGACGTTCAAGCTGCGCAAGGAGACAATTCTGCTGCATTCGGGCCCGGATGCCGTGCACTATTTGTCCTTCCAGCAGCATTTGATGACCGTGATGGCCATTGTGACCATTATCTCCCTGGCCATCATATTGCCCATCAATTTTCTGAACGGACCCGAGGACAATCCCTACGATGTGAACACCTTCGCACGCACCACCATGGCCAACCTCTCGCCGGACTCATCGTGGCTCTGGGTGCACACCATCATCACCATCCTGTACATACCGCTGGTGGTGCTGATCATGCGTCGATCCTCAGGTCGCAATGCCTTCAAGAAGGCAGCCACGCGCACCATCATGATATCCAATATTTCCAACAGGTGAGTCGAGGTTATCCTTACTGGGGATTGGATAATAGATTTATCTCTCTTTTCAGCGATCGCAACAAGACGGTCATACGCAACTACATGCAGGAACTGTTTCCGGACGTGACCATTGAGACCGTGAGCATCGCCTACAACATTTCCCGCCTGTTCGTGCGCAACGCGGAGTTCGAAAGGGCGCACGAGGCGCGCGTCTACTGCGAACACCATCGAGATCGGGACACGCTGATGGCCAAGCCGGAAATGTGCTCCTGCAAGAAGGAGAACGCCTTCGAGTACTACCAAAAGGAGGAGCGTAAATTGTCCGGCGATGTGGCACGTTTGCGTGCATCCACCATGAATGAACCGCTCGACATTGCCTTTCTCACGGTGTCCACTGTGCAGGAAGCTCAGAACATTGTTACTCACTTCACCCCTGGCACCTACAGGCAATGGCAAATCATGTTCGCTCCCTCGCCGGACGACATCTTCTGGGAGAACCTGAATGTGAGCAAGAGTCACTGGTACCTCAAATTCGTCTGTGTCAACGTCGTGCTCTTCATTGTGCTCTTCTTCCTGACGACGCCCGCGATGGTCGTCAATCTGCTGAACAGCCGGCCATGGTTGAAGGATACGGAGAATAAAATCTCGCCCCTTGTTTCGGAGTTCCTGCCCACGCTGATGCTGTGGACGCTGTCGGCGCTAATGCCCGTAATCGTGTCGATTTCCGACAAATGGATGGGACATTATACGCGCTCCAAGCAGAACTATTCGATAATGACCAAGTGCTTCAGCTATCTGCTGCTGATGATTCTCATTCTGCCCTCGCTGGGCCTGACCTCGGCGCAGGCGCTGCTCGAATGGGGATTGACCAACGAGACTGGACGCTGGCAGTGCATTTTCCTGCCGGATCGGGGCTCCTTCTATGTGAATTACATCATCACGGCTGCGTTCATTGGTACCTCGCTGGAGCTGTTGCGTTTCCCTGAACTGATTGTCTACATTTGGGCATTGCTGAAGGCCAACTCCAAGGCGGAGACTCCGTACATACGCAAATCCATCATGATCGAGTTCCCCTTCGGCATTCATTACGCGTGGACCACCGTCGTCTTTACCATATCGGTAGTCTACAGCGTCTTCTGTCCGCTGATCATGCCCTTCGCCATGATATATATCTGTCTCAAGCACATGGTGGATCGCTATAATTTGTACTTCGCCTACGGACCCTCCAACATGATATCACGCAAGGGCGGCAAGATTCACTCGACGGCTGTCACAATGACCAAGTTTTCGGTGCTAATTTTGGTGCTGGTCATGGCCATGATGAGCTACTTCCGTGGCGATGACGGCATGGCACGCTTTCTCATACTAATCATCACGCTGGCCATCACCGTCACCCTCTTCATCTTCATGTCCCCCATCAAGCGCTGCGCTGCCACGCGACGCCCCAGCATTGTGGAAATCGCCGGACCTGCCCCTGCCTATATACCCGATGTGCTGCGCACACGCACGGAGCCTACGGTGAAGCCGTCTGTGGCGGGATTCGGGGGGTATGGAGCGGACAACAACTCGGACTACGACAGCTCCCAGTACAGTGTGAACAGCGTAGAGGCGTAAGAGCTGTCCCTGCCCCTTTCCCTTCCACATGTCTCTCTATAAGCAATCAAAGAGTTTACATTTACATATTTTTATATAAGATTTACGCTAAGCCGCTGATAACTTTCCAAGAGGATTCGTTTGCAATAGATAAAATGTGATAGCAATTAAGCCTCGACTTCGACATTTCGACAGTTATCTCCTTGTTTGTAATTCCCCCCTTTGATTTTGTTTTGTATATAGGCATGTCCTGCTAATTTACTACATAGTACTATTTTCTCAAGCTAATTATATTTGTTTTTAAATTGTAAATATTCAAAACTGTCTAGTATATGGCCGAAAAATCAACTTTGTATGTATACAAGTAATTATTTTTATTTATCGCAAAAAAAAAGACCATAAATAAAAACGATGTAGTTAGATCGTAACGCCGTTTTACATACAGAAATTACGAGTACTAGGTTTTATTATTTATTTAAGTATTCTATTAATATTAGCCTGCAAATGTTTCCTCTTCTATTGGGAGAGCGAGAGAAAAGTATCATCATCACCAATCAAATCCTCATCAGATCAACATCGTTTAAATAAAGTTTATAGACCCATAACTAAAATACAAAATTCATTTGTTGCAAATTACACAATTCAAATAATATTTTATGATCTCCAAGCATAGGTACTTTTTCTTTCACTTAATCTCGTTAAAACTTATAAGGAAAACCAAATTGCAGCCATAATACACCTCTCGTGTCTTCCTGTCCGTATGAGCAGTTTGTGGATCTCGTGTAGCAACTACAACTAAAATATTGTAATCGTAATTGATATATGCTCAGAGATGCGGATACCAGTTGAAATTTCGTTGGACATTGGTACGGTTTAGATGGTATATGGATTGTTGTAGAAAGAATTATATTCGTTTTGTATTTAGTTGGCAAAAATCATTGAAGAATTTTCCACGCTCAGCACTTATGCTACATAGTTGTATTGGTTTTGATTATCCTTGTCCCGCTCCATGTAATCCCGATCGATCAATGACTCGATGCGCTTTTTCAGATCAGCAGGCTGCAACAAAAATACATATATATGGATGAATATTTTCAGACATTTGAGGAGATTTTCGTGCTGCACCTTAACGGGAAACGTTAGCTGGTTGAACAACTCGGTGATGAGCAAATTGTGGCTTAGCGTCTTGCGCATTTTCATGATGCGCACAATGGCCGCATCGATCTGATACTGACGATCCTGAAAGACACGCTCCTCGGTGGCCTTCTGCTCCTCGTTCTGAAGTAAAACCATAAATTAGGACTGCAAATAGTTGGAAAATCAGTTGAAGTTACCGTTTCCTTCATTTGTATCTGATTGATCTTGATGCGGAACAATTTGTTTGTGAACTCGCTGTTGAAATCGAACTGATCCCCATCCTCAATGTCGCGTCCCTTGGGCGTCTTGGTGATGACCCTTGCACGCCCGCAGGCCAACGACTGCAGCGTGCGTCGCAGTTCGCCATCCTCAATGTTGGTGGCGGCCAAGATCTCATCGTAGCTCAATGTGACCTTGTCGTTGAACAGCAGCAGCACCAGAGCTTGAAACAGCGACACCATCAGCTCTTTGCAACCCTGCAACGAATGCCAGTTAACATTTATTCAGTCAGGCCCATCTATATCTTACCCCATCGAACTGTGAGCGCAAGACGCAGTTGCCCAGCGTTGGCTGCCACTGCAGCTTGCGACCGCTGTGCTTCTCCAGATAGAACTTGTTGAATATCTGCTGCGGATTGATGAACTGTGGCGGCATTGTGACCTCGCAGGGGGCGTATGTTGGCCAATAGCCCATGGTCAATATGCTGACGGTTAGATCCATGTTGGTAACATCCCGATCATTGCTAAGCGTGTGCCCACGAAAAGCCAAGTTAATATCACGGCTCAATTCCATATCCTTGAACATGCCCTCCAGCTTCGAGGTGAAGCCGCCGCCGCATTCCTGTTTTAGTTTCGAGAGCATGCTCTTCTCCGAGTCCACCGAAGCGGATTTGCCCACAAGCAAACGTTTGGCCAGATCCTAAACAGGTTTCGAATATATTAATAATGCGCCTTGAAAAATCATGGATCAAGCATATACGCACCTTCTTGTAGAACGCCTCGAAGACATCCTTGCCGTGTATAAAACGAAACAGCACCATTATCTTGTCCAATGTCTTCTCCAGCTCCTCGTCGGTGGTGCCCTTGTTGCCCGAGCGCAGTTTCATGTCCACATATTTAGCTGTAAATTAAGTATATCAATCAATATGCTTGCATCAATATTGACAACAAGAGTCAAAGAGCGAGATTCAAAGAGTCGGTGAACGAGATTGAAAGAGTCAATGAATGAGACACACAAAAGAAAGGTTATTTACCAATTAATTCAGCCGGTTTGTTGGCGCGCTGATTGATGAAGAACTCGAAGGCCTCACGCAGCGAATTCGTGAACTTCTCGTTGTGCTCAAAGCAATTGCGCACAATTACATCCATTTTGTCCTTGAAGTCGAGCAGATCCTGCACCATGCTCTTGTCCTTCTCCGGATCTATGACAATGGTGCGTCCCTTTTTCTGCAAAGTGGAACAAGATATGAACAGCTGTTTAAGCGATTAATTGCTTGAATGTTTTACCTTGATGTAACCGTTGAAGTTGCCACAGAGCTCGGAGGTGCCGTTTTTGACGCGACTCAGCAGGCAATACAGGAGAGTTAGATCGTTCAGTCTGTTGTCCTCTAGCAATGAGTCTAGGCCCTTTTGCAGTATGGTTGTTAGGTGCTCCGCAAGCAGTTCCTTTTCCACATTGTAGATGAGCGGATGTCTACATAGAGAATTACATATTAAATACATAAAGGATATGAATGATGGATGATGCATACTTTGTGCTGGAGTCCAGATAATGTAGAAGACGCTCATTCTCCTCCGCCAGACGTTTGCCCACATGCTGTAAGTACTCGGGCACCTCCAGTTCCTGCATCTTGCGTTGACTCTCAGCCTTGTACATTTGATTGGTGGCATCCAGGAACTTCTCCTCGAACGCAATGCTGTAGATCTGCAGATCGCACAGCATGCGCACCAGACTCTTTAGCAGACCTCGATCCACGGTCGAGCCCTGACGCTCCTTCTCGATCAGCGTCAGGAGACCGTCTACGGTGCGCTTCTGCACGACGCAGTTCTGTGCAAAGTGGATGCGAAAAAGGTCCAGCCCCATGTCCCATATCGAGTGTATCGACGAGTTCTGTAAGACGTATGTGCGATCCATATACAGAAATATGCTACGTATCATGATCATTTGTTGGCAGAAAGACAGCCACCAATTGTTGATTTTCTCCAAGAGAACCTGCAAAAGATGGGCATATTGTAGTCGATATATCCGAATCTATTGGATGAACTAGTCGAATACACTTCGATTATATATATATGCTCGTGGAAAGAGGCTATTAATATATATTGCTCATTAACTTGAAGAGTGATATAAAGAGGCAGATATGTGCGTTGGTTAATTATCTAAATTGTCTAAAAATTTCATGATCCGATCTGCAATGCACCGAGCGTGAGAAGAGAAAATGCAGTTGCGCTTTCCATGAAGCTACAGGACGCTTGAAAACTTCAAATGACTTTAACTTATATATATAGATATGACACTCTTCTAGTAAATGATGGATATATATATTGCAGGATTACCAGTTTGTCCATGCTGCCGCCCGTGAGCTCCTTGAGTTTGATGTTCCGCTTGACGTGCAGCTCCGTGAGCTCCTTGAGTTTGGCATAGAGCTGAGCGTCCATCTTGTGGCTGCACATGTTGACAACGGCCTGGTAGAGCTCCTCCAGGGAATATTTGATCGGCTTGGACAGCTGTATGGCGATGACGGCCTCCTCCAGCTTCAGATAGGTGTCCTCAGAATAGTTATCCGGCAGTGTGGGTTTAGCTGTTCAAAGAGGCGCATGAAATGCAATGTTATCGATTAGCGACTATCGAGTATCGAGAATTGTTGATCGGGGCTTACCCTTGAAGTTCTTAATAACAATCTTTTTAACATCGCCCGGCTTGGCGTTGTGTATGGCGCCCATGCGATTTATCAGATTTGAGGTAGTTGATGCTGCCCGCAGATCATTGCCATGATGCGAGCCGATTTTCGAAAAGTTTGGCAAACGTTCGCCGTTCGTGGACGCCGCCGCTGCCGCCGATGCTGCTGAATTCATGTTCTGTGCGGCAAAGGCGCTGCGACTTGGATGTGGATTTGCTGCTGTTGCTATGCCGTTTCCGCTGCCGCTGCCGCCGCCTCCGTCGCTCTTCTTTAGGCAGGACGCAATGTTCTCCGTGTCGTGCAGTTCAGGCGTGGGCTTGTATTTCTTGGCAGCACTCATTGGGAACGAATCCGATACGCTGGAGCTGGTTGCTCACGGCGCTGGCTTTGGCTGTTCGCCTTTTTAACTGATGGGCCAATAGGAATTTCCACAATTTTCTTTTTAGCTCAAAACAAATGCGACTGGCGTTATCGATATCGATAGTTCGTATGCCTTTCGCTGGTTTTGCACACAGCTTTGCACAACAACAAACTGGCAGTTTGGGCGCAAGGCACTTGCTTTGTTTATGGTCCGAGTTGTGGCTTGTGTGCAATGGAATTGCCCCGCAGCACCCCAATGACACAATATACGCGTTAATTATTTATTTGCAGAGCACAACTTGACTTTACTTTTGCAGCTACTAATAGCTATCGATATCGACCGGCCACCACAATGCACACTTTTGTGTTTGCCAATATTTATGGCAACTTTTTCAAATACCAACTTGTCAAAAAATACCAACAGCTTGGCATGCTTGATCCGTATGACGAGTTTGCTTCATACAAGTTGCAAGTTACAAGTTCGAGCCCGGGGTTTGATTGAAACGCCAAATGAAACATTTGCTTTATTTTTGTATCGCTTTTGTTTTTGGTGAAAACACAACCTTATATGTATATATTGTATGTATATTTAATAAGCGTTGAGTTTTACTTTTATTTGTCTTAAGTATAATATCAAATACGTTCTGTAATATAAATATTAAGGTTTTTGCTACATAAATACTGAAACGTGTATACAAAATATAAAAGGGCGGTGTGTACAATTTGAAAAAAATTATATATATATAATAATTGTATCTACAGTTTACAGTTTAGAGTTTACAATTTACGGTTTACGGTTTACATATACATGATGATGATGTGTGGTGGTATACAACAAAGTCAAACAATTCCAGAATTCGCGTGTTCTCTCGTTTCGGAATCGAAATCGGATATCAGATATACATATAGTGTATATATAGTATATATGTATATATAGTATGTGTGCTTAAGTGGTAACAACTTCTAGGTACAGTGGGTTGAAAGGTTTACTTATGTTATATAGCATTATTATACGATTTTCTGTAATAGCAATTGAATTTGTTGTATATTTTATTATATTTGCATTTGCAATTGGAGTTAAGCTTTAAACGGAGTAATAGCTTGTTATTAACGTTGTTTCATAAACTTTCATTTAAATCCTTCAACAGTATTACAATATGCATTTTTGTGTACGATTTGAGTTCATGTAAAGTAAGACGCCAGACCAAGTCGGCTCTCTGTTTATACTATACATAAATATATATAGATATTGTTAGATATAAATGTATATGGCAGCGTATTGTTAAGCATATATCAATACATAATTTCATCGAATCAATTGGAGAGTAACTTCTGAGGACAGCGTGATGTTTTTAATTTTTTTTTTTTTATTATTTTAGCTAGCACAAGTTAAGATCATACGTAAGTAGTTTGCTCTTTTGCCAATTTTCATGCGAGCTCATTTAGTGTCATTTTGGATGATTGGACACATTTGTATCTCGTGGAAATAGGCAATTAAATGTACGAATGATAGTTATAGCTAGCAGTTATATAGCCTATAACACATTTGCAGGACATATTCAGTTGTAATTGTAAAAGCAATTCAAAGCGGCGCCTACTTATAGTATATGCTTTAAAAGGATATATGTATGTATGTATGTAATAATAGTGATCGTACTGTATTTTGTATGGTTATATTGTTTAAAAAGCACATAATAAATACGTCTTGTTGTTTGCTTTCCTAAAATAATAGTTTAGCATTTGAGACAGCTGTGTTTCTCCTTGTTTCTGGTTCCACAAGATGCAACAGAATTAATACACATGGGTATACTTGTGGTTTTTGTGGCTAAAAATGTGCAATAAATAATAACACGCTTACAGCTAGGCCTAAAACCTTACGCGCCTTCAATCACGCTTTAATCGGGCAGCATATGTACAAAACTGACGGGAAACATGCCCCGCCTGCCCGGATGACCCTCAATAATGCCCTCCATCCAGTTCTCGTCGTCGGTACGCTCATTCAGCACTATCAAAATTTCACCCTCCTTAAACTCCAGTTCATCATCGTTGTCCGCAACGCAATCATAGAGAGCTCTACAACGTCTTTGTCCATTCTGTAAAGTGCACAATTAAATAACAATTAGAATTAAATTAGACATATATTTATTATACAGTAGAGCTGCAAAACTATCGTGGGAAAATTCGATATTATCGATGTTCTGAAACTGTCCGGTATATCCATAGTCCCTCCATGATACCAGTATTGGCCCTAAAATCTACATTTTTCGACCAAATGCTGTCATGTTTGGTTTTTTGTGCATATTTTGCCCTTTAAATCGATTTCAATTAAAATTAAACAAAAAATTTTATTTTTCGAAAATTGCGAATTTTTTTTTTTAATTTTGGAAAAAATTTTAAATTTTTTTTCTTCAATTTAACACTGCAATTTTAATTTCACACTTAAATGATTAAGAAAAAATCACACCGCTTGAAAATAGTTTGAGTTTTGGAAAAGTTATGCCAGTTCAAAGTTAAACAAAAATGTTTTTTTTTTTTTTTTGTAAGGAGTGATAATCCCCCGATGATAATCGTTTAATCGAACTACGAAATGTACTCACGTAGTGTAATTTGCTGCCGGAACCAGCGCCACTTGTGTTTTTGGTGCCCTGATTGTTATCGGGCGATGAGTTCAACCTATCGTTATCGCTAGACGATACATTGGACTCGGCCGAATGATCCAGACCGCCGCCCGAGGAGTCCATGTCCGTGTGCCAAGACTCGTAGTCCGGAAAGTTACACGATTGATTGATGAGCTAAGAGGGAAGAGAGTTCGATTAGTTTATGCTTGGCATAGGCATTAAATATATGTAGCTAGAGTTAGTGCAACAAATAGATACAAACAACATTCTAAACTTGATATCGATTTGATTTGGTTTCGAGTATTTTTGTTTGAGTTTGAATATGCGAGGAGTTAGAAGAGCTCTGGTGAGAAATGCATACGGCACATTTAATAGAAGACAGATTAGAATAAGAATAACAGAATAAAAATAACAGAACACACATCAGGGCTGCAAACGGTAAAATGAAAGTAAATAAACTGCGTTTAAAAAATGGGTTTAGTTTGGATTTAGCTTATTTTCAAATGTTAAAAGAAATTTTATAGATTTAAAATAAAATTTGGAAATACCGTGTTGCAGCCCTGATCAAATTACAAATAAAGAAGAAAAGAACAAAACAACAACAAGAACGGCAAAAGTTTGTGAATTTTGTTTGAATTTTGGATGGATTTGCTTTGGTTTGTCTCTGCCATTTACCGTTTCCTCGCTGGAATGATCTAATCTCAACAAGTGTTGTTGCTTGCGCTGAAAATTATCATGGAATTACAACAGGAGATACACAGGATATTCATTGATCACATTGATTGTGCTGCCCTCAACTGCATCTGGCTCAATCAGAGATGCTTGCCACTTACCTTACGTGGAGGCGCCACGGGCCCCTCGTCCATGGAGCTGATGCTCTCGTTCGACTGCCCATTTGGGATCTCCCGCTCTGCGGCACAGGACAGACGAGAAATAGATTAATAATTGTCGGATGAAGGGTAAATGCGATTATCTACACTCAACAAATTCTAGAGTAATTCGTTTTACAAAATAATATTCAATAAATATTCTTCTAAAATTCAAGTACAAATCGGAATAGAATTTTCAATAAATATAGAATAATAAAGGCAAAAAAAAAAAAAAACAAGATTAGGCTGAAATTAAGTGCTTAGAATGATTAAATTAAGTACGATTCGTATGTTTGAATCTTTAAACTTAAAAAATAATAGAACGAATTTAAATAAAGAATTTCGGTCTTGTGTGAAGAACTTTCTAGCTCATTGAAATCTAGACAACGGAAATTCTTGATTCAATTGCAAAAACGCTTGATTTTTCTTTAAGTGTACCTGCTGGCGGACCAGGCGGTGGAATTTTGGGTCGCATCAGTGCCGATTTGTCCACATGCTTCAACGCCGGATGCTCCCCAGTTGGGGGCAGCACCAGCTTCGCCCCAGCCAGATGAATGTTGCGACTGATGGAGTCGCCACTCGGCGAGCGTGTGTGCCCCCCGAAGGTGCTCATGGCTGGCATTAGATTGCTGTTGCTGCCGCCGTTGCCTGCCACGCCGCCTGCAGCTCGGGGCGAGCTCTCCACGCTGCGCATATGCGGCAAGGTGCCGTATGCCACGTCCATGGACTGATTCTTGTGATTGATGCTGCGCACATCGTTCGCATCCATGTTCTGCGAGTGCCTGGGCGGATGCGGCAAGGTGCCATAGAATATGCTGCTCGGAGTGCCCGGCGGTGGCGCCGGCGCCGTGCGCTTCTTCAGCGAATTCATGTTCGCCGTGGACGTGGACTTGCGTGCCCCAGACACGTGCGCCAGCTCACTCTGCATGTTCAAGCTGTTTCTGCCTCCTCGCACATTCTGACTGCATACGGAACCGGGACTAGAGGCACCGCCAGCAGCAGCAGCTCCGTTGCCACTGCTGCTGGCCACGCCCAGACTGTTGCCGCTGCCCAGATACTGGCCCACGTTGGTGTGCTGCTTGGGCGAGGTGCCGGCGGACTGTGTGTAACCGGGCAGCGTGAACTGCCGGCTGGGGCAGTTGGCAATGGGACTAGAGCTGGACTGTATGGAGTCGCAAGTGGAGGAGCGTGAGCGTAATACAGGTGAATCCCCACCAGCAAAGCTGGGTGGACGCGAACGCGATTTCTACAAAACATTGAAACATTATTCTCAATACATGATCATCTCAGCTGCTGCATCGAGACCTACACGCTCGTCAATCACGGTGTCGTCGTCACTGAAGTCCGTGGAGCCGTCCTCATTGGGCAGATTCCAGTCGGTGTTGATATGATCGAAGGCGCTCTTCTCGCGCCTTATGGCACATTCAATCTGCAAAAACAGATTAATAGTTAAACACAATCGTTATAAATGTTGGTCGGCTGCTGCTCACCAGCTCCTTGCAGCCATTGTGTCCCATCTCTTTGGCAATGTCCAGCGCTGTTTTGTTCTGCGAATTGCGCAGCTCGTAGTCGGCGCCGGAGCGCAGCAAGAGTTTCATGCACTCGCGACGATCGTGCAGGGCGCACAGATGCAGCGATGTGTTCTTGCCGGTAACATCCAGCAGTCCGGGCGGATTTGTGGCCTTATTCAAGCCCTTGGGCGGCATATTTTGTATCAGAAAATCGACAATGTGCAGCGTTGTGCCCGAATCGCGCAGCACAGCCAAATGCAGCGCGGTTTCGCCAGCATCCGAGCTGGGCAAACAGCAGGTGAGATCGGCGCCCTCCGCCCACACCTGCAGCAGCTGGCTCATGTCCGCATTGACAATCGCCTGCTCCAGATCGCAGCGCAGATCGTTGTCGTCCGCACAGGTGCGCATCACATACCGCTTGGCCACGTACTTGGCGCGTATGAAGTCGTAGCGCTCCTCCCTGCAGCAGCGCAGATTAGAGGGATTAGATTTATAGCATAATTATCGCGTTGGCTAAGTTAGTGCACTTACATGCTGCTCTCGTGCGTCAGCTTGCCCCTGCCCAGTTTGGCCTCCATAATGTCGTTCAGTGTGCTGTTGCCCATGGCACGTGCTATCAGCAGATTGGCAGTTGTAAGATTGTCCAGCGTCAGGCTCTGTATGCGCGAATGATGCACGCCCAGATCGCGATGTACCCCGGAGCATTGGATGCAGACGAGTATGCCGAAGTTCAGACTGATCCAGGTGACGTCGTTGCGTGAACCGCAATCGCAGCATCTGTCGTTGCCCGGCAACAGTTGCACGTAGCGAATGACCGTCTTTTGCAGCTCCACGAGACTGGGGCTCATCTGGGGATTGGCGTGCTGGAAGGCTTTAGTGAGCGCCTTCTCCTTGCAGTTCACCAAGACGGCCATCCAAGCCTTCTGATCGCCTTCGTCCTCAGCTTGAAAGTGATATGGCCGATTGTCTGCAGAGTAGCAGTAGTTAAAAGCGTTACAGATGTATCTATATCTTAATAATGGGGTAGCGATATGTCGTTTTTAAGCGACATATTTCCGCGCGGAGCTATGTCGTTTTGGGCTCGGCGGAGATATGTCGCTTTGAAAACGACATATCTCCGCGCGGAGCTATGTCGCTTGAAAACGACATATCTCCGACGAGCTAAAAGCGGCATAACTCCGCGCGGAGATATGACGTATTCAAAGCTACATAGCTCCGCCGAGCTAAGAGCGACATATCTCCGCAGAGTTAAAAACGACATAGCTCCGTCGCTTGGGAAACGACATATCTCCGCCGAGCCACAACCGAAATAGCTCCGCGCGGAGATATGACGTTTTTAAGCGACATAGCTATGACATTTTGGGCTCGGCGGAGATATGTCGTTTTTAAAACGTCATATCTCCGCGCGGAGATATGTTGCTTTGAAAACGACATAGCTCCGCCAACAAAAAAGCGACATAACTCCGCTCGAAAATTGTACCGGGCGGAGATATGTCGCGCGGAGATATGACGCTATGCCCTTAATAATGCTTACAGCTGATTAGATCAAAGCCCCGCTTGTCGTCCGGCACGGGCTTGATCTGACAGGTTAGAAGATTGACGCGTGTCGGCGGCTTTGATTCGTCGGCATGGAAGATGTCCAGGAAGCCGTCGCTGGTGACGCGACAGCGACGTTTCTGCCAGACGCGTCGCACTTTGCCCTCGCTCTTCTTGAGCAGATGACCCTGACGCGTGACCCCGTGATGCTTGTCGCCCTGCAGCTGATGCAGCGAGTAACCAGCACCCGCACCCGCCCCGGCGCTGCGATTCTCCGACGTGGACGCATTGTCCACACGCTCAAAGTCCGGCGTGCTGCGCAACAGCGTTCGCAGGTCCAACAGACTCCGCCTGTCCTCGTCCTGTTTCTGCTTGATCAGATGCAGCTTGTCGCTCAGCTCGCCGATGTACGTGCCAAAGTGCTCGATCGTTTGCAAGCCATCTTTGAAGTAGCTGCAATAACAAACAATGCAAATTGTTAACGAATCATATTAGGAATCAGCTCAAGCTCAACTCACTTATTCAGCGCGTGATAATACTCGATGAAGTGCTGCAGCAGCTCAATGCCAGTTTTTGTTTTGATCTCTTTGTATTTGAGCAGATACTCGCAGGTCTGTAGCTGATAGAGACGTCGCTCCTTTTCCATTTCATCGGCCACAACAGCTGCATCGATCTCCGTGCGCACCATGCCCGCCTCCTTGGCCTGTGCCTTCTTCTCCTTCTCGATTTTGATAAACTTGGCCTCGTAGTCTTTGGCCGCCTTATCAAATGGCCGCTTCATATCGCCCTTGACGCCACGCAGTTCGCTTTTGAGCATCGAGTCAACCGGAAACATGACAATGTTGTTGATGTTTTGCATCTGTTTTGTTTTTTGGCGTGAGATAAACGAAAGTGGCACAGTAAGATAAAACATAAGTTCAGGATAATTAAAGCAAATTGTTAGCTAACCAGTGTCTTCATCAGCGCACTCAGCTCTTTGGTGACGACGGAGAACTTGAGGAAGGCGGTGCCAATGTCGGGCTCATCCTGATCAATGACCTTGCCGCCCAGGCGCTCCAGCGCCCGCACCATAAACATTTCATTGTCCACATGAGCTGCAATATTAAGTATTATATTATAAATATGTAGATATTTATAGCCTATATAAATCAATAGATAACGGGCCAACTTGTCTAAACGCTTATCAGCCGCTACTTACTATTGCCAGAGTTATGTATGGCTTTCACGGCCTTCTTCAGCTTGGTTAGACCCTCTCGATCGAACTCCAAACGCTGCAATAGATACATTTATATATTAGAAATGCAATCAATTTAAAGGGCTACAAAAAACAATTTAAATGTAAATTAAATTATCACAGCTATATTATAAAGTTCAGGTTCACAAATTTGTGCATTATTTTCTCTCTTTGGCTGCTTGCATTCGTCTAACTTTGTTAACCCATTGACATTTCAATTAAAATTAATTCATTTCATTGAATTAGACACACGTTAAGGGTAGGCAATCAGTGAAATTTGTGTTCTTTTCGGAGAAATGAGTCAATGAAAATATTGTTGTAGCCTTTCCGGGTTTCGTTGGAACAAACTCAAACATTGTAAATACTTAAACAATGATTAGATAAACCACAACGGTTATAACTACATTCAGATATTGCTGTTCGTCAAAAACATTTGGTGATTGCGATTAATATTTCAGCCAGAAGCCAATAAAGATTAGTCATAGGTTAATAAACATTTGCGGCACAAATGCAAAATGTTATGCCAAATATTTGGAAAGTAAAACGCAAAATTCGCTTAGAACAATAACTGAATAAACTTGGTCAACCCAAGAACCGAAACCCGTTTCTCTTGCCAGTTTTTTTTTATGATTTTGTTGATAACAAAAGGTAAAAAATTCGTAAAACGGTCAAGTTACTTTTTTTTTTTTTGGTACAGCCGTAAATGGCATTATATTTTTATTTATATTATTATTATACAAATAGGTATTATGCATAAGCCGACCTGTAAATAATACGCTTAGTGTACACTGGGCTCTAACACTCATTTCATTTCGTTTCTGTGCCATATTTTCTTGTTGTTCTTATTATATAAAGTGCTATTTTGGGCTCCTACAATAAAATAAAAAAAATGAAAATAAAATGAAAGGTGTGTCTCTGCCCATATTGATTTAAGTTCAGTTTTGAAAATCCATCAGAGAAATGAAATATTAGGCATTTAATTTTGCTGACCTGCCTACCGTCCACCTATCTATCTCTCTGCCTATTTCCCTAGCACAAACCAAATCTGGGCGCGCTGATGACGCGATATGCCGCTCGAGTTAAAAAAGATTAGACCTAATTTAGCGCACAGTGGTGCCAGTGCGAGCTAAATATGCAAGTATTTATATTAAACTCCAAATGGTTTAAATTCAGAACATACACAGTTTGGTTATATTAATTGCATTAAAAACAAAATATAGTTTATATTTTTCGTTTTGTGACATTTTTTTTGTCAACTCGAATTGAACTGAATTTAGGCAAATAAAAGCAAGTTTGCAACCACGGTGCCTGGTGCTAATTTTAGAGCTGCATTGGGCCTCGTCTACAGAATTGGAGCACCCAGAATTCTGTGGAGAAATGTTCTTAAAAAGCAGCATAAAATTAATGCGTAATGCAAATGAAGTGGGTGTGGCAAGTATTGCGGGCATGCCGAGATTGATAAGCGCTGATCGCAAGCTTTAATACATATTTACGTATATACAAGCTGAATCGGGCAATTTGTCGACTGCTTTATCTACGCCTTTCCGCCCGCACTCGATGAGCACTTGCCCTTATCAGCAATAAAAAAACAAAAATACAAGCTCATAGAATTGTTTTTTAGGGAGTCACAGCAGCTGCAACGTCTAAAAATAACAAACACAATAAAACATTGCTCTGCGCTCATCGCAGACTAGCATGGGGAGAGAGAAGATGGGCGAGGGGCGAGCGGCGAGGCTGCGCTGCCAGCTGCATTGATTTACCGAATATGCACTTTCATTATTTATTATTTTCCATGGAGAAACAGAAACCACCTGCAGTCGCTGCCCCCGTTCCCGTCCCCGCCGACAACGACGTCATCGTGTAACAATTTGCGAATGCGATGCACAGAGGGGTGCATAAGCGGTAAGGGGAGGGAAGGCAAACAGACACAGTTGCCACATTTAGCACAATTTTGTTAAAAATTATTAATAAATATATTAGAATAAAATTTTTTTTAAAGCACTTTAAGATTAAAAAATAATTGCAATTTTTGTTGTAGTTCAATTTTTTTGTAATTAAATATTTTTTAATAATTAAATATAACTCAATTTTGTAAAATAAAACTTACAATTTTTTAAAAATAGATTAAATTTTAAATAAAGTTTTATTTAATTTTTGTTATATAATGCCACAAATAGCTTTTATGTTATAATTATTTTGTGTTATATATTTTCGGTGCATTTTGAAATGTTGAAGTGGCAACCCTGCAGCTGCGTTCGGATTTACTTCTGGCAGCGTGCCAATTGAATTTCGTTTTGAGGAAAATACATAATAAACAAATTTGTTACTGTGGGGGCGTTTTTTTTTTTTTTGTCAGTGCAGTCTATAAAAAACAATTTTTTTTATAACAATGTTATATGTTTATATGTATGTGTGTTGCATGCAATGCAAGCGCTGGATCATTGGCCACCTTGAACTTTTGTTACATTTCAGCACAGGAGTGAAGAGCGGCAGAGTGCGCAGCAAGAGAGTGGGAGAGCGGAGAGCAGAGAGCAGAGTCTCTTTGGTTGCTTACCTCTTCCAATATGCCAATCGTTTGTCGGCAATCGGGCATGCGGGAGGCAAAGGTTGAGGTTGTGGGTGAGTTGTAATCGTCTCGCGTCTCCTCCACGAACTCCGCTACGCCAATTAATGCTGGCGGCATTTTGCTGGCAGTGTCAACTGATTTGCTTCACGCTGGGCACACTTTTCTTTGCTTTCGCTCCTTTTCTTTTATTGCCAAATTTCAAGGACGACAACACGAACAACAACAACAACAAAATAAACGAGTCGAAAGCACGAAACGATTTTCGGCTTAGAGCAGCTGCTGCTGCAACAACAAAGGATCACACGACGAGGATAACGGCGCTTACGATTGCGTTCTGCGAGCCTTCGTGTTTATATGTATGCGCGCATATATGTATATGTATGCATGTGTGCGTAAGGTTGTGTTTTTGTTGGTGTTTGCATTGGTGTTGGTGTTGGCACGTATGTATGCACGTATGTACGTTTGTATTGGAGTGCGAGCGCCCCTTACTCTTGCCTCCTTTTGCACAAGTTTGCACGTTATTTGCCTACTTAATACACACGCTACACATTTTACAGATATATTTTCTTGTACACTTTTTAGGCGCGCCACCTGATCGCCTCATCTTGCAGCAAAATTCGAGTCGCAGTCGAAGCGCAATTAATATTGTTAAAGTCGAGAAATGCGTTGCGCATATTTACAGGGCACAACAAAATGTAGTATGCTTAACAATCGCAGATTTCAACATTATTCGACGGAAACATTAAAATCTTTTTGTGACGGAACCGAGCCGAAGTTCAATTAAAATATTATTAAAATTGCAATTTTCTGCTGCTCTGCTGGCGTCGTCGTCGCGTTTAATACAACAATGTTGTCTATACATGTCAAGTGTAAATGTGCTAAAAATGCCCGAATCCGCTACAGTCGTACAGCCAGCAGAGTGCTTGGCACTAGGGATGCAGAGATAATTCCATGAGCTGAAGAAGTTCACTGAACTAAATGCTGGTCAATTAAATTATATTGTATATTGAATTATTATTATTATTATTATTATTATTAATTCGATTGCGTTTTTTTTATGCATTTTCATTCAATATATTTTTAAATAATAATAATAGTAATCTCTGAAAAGCGCACGCTTTGTATAGTTTACATTTAAACTGTTGTTAAGTTACTATAATAAGATTTGCAAACTTATTGGTTAACTAGCGATGACTAAATAAAAAAAGGAAAGTAAAAAATACTTTCTTAAATTTAAATATGCAAGTGTGGTATCAGCACTACAGCCCTGGCGACCAGCTCAAACTGATGAACCAGCGAATCAGTTCATTTGAACTTCGCCGGCATTTAGAAATTGCACATATCTAGAAACGTTGCTGCATTTCAATAAAAATAATTTAGTTTTTGGCAGGATTAATTGATTAAGCACAAATGGGTAGCAAGCGCCAAGCAACGTCCAACTTAAACCACGACAACTGGGATCAGGAGGATGAGCCGGAGGAGCGCGGCTCCTTCAAGACGGCCACGGCGGAGGAGCTGAAAACACGCGTCATAAAAAAGGCCTCCAGGCGTAGGCCCGCCTTGGAGACCTCCGAATCCGACGAGCCGACGCCCAAAGCCAGCGGCAGCGTCTTTAGCGGATTTACAGGTGAGCTAACAACGATGTCACACAATTAAATGCGATTAGCTAAAGTGTGCTCATTCAGGATTCGAGAAACCAGCGAGCGGCGCCGGTGCCGCTTCACCATTCGCATTTCTGGCCAAATTGCCGGCGCCAGCAGCAACCACATCTGTGGATGCCACAGACAAGCCAAGTGGCAGTGGCGAGGCCAAGTGGTCGACGCCAGCAGCCAAACGCTTCTCCTTCGATGCGGATGCCAAGAGCTCGAGTGGCAAGGAGTCTGCGTCAGCTGCCTCAACATCAGTCTTTGGGGGCAGCTCGAGTGCAACGGCAGCCAAGTCTACGCTGCCCATGTTCAAGTCAGCTGTCGACACGAGCGCTTCAGCTTTTGGCAGCGATGCGGCCAAACCGAAACCCATGTTCAAGGCAGCGGAGGCATCCACAGCAGCCAGCAGCAGCAGCAGCGACGATGCCACGGAGGATTATAGAAATAATGTGGCAGCATTGAACAAGGCTGTCATGAAGTTCTTGCAGGAGCACATGGACAAAAGCCCCTACTGCATCCTGAGCCCCGTATTCGAGAGCTACGAGCGCAACTTGAAGAAATTGCAGCAGCCGAATGTGGCAACAAGCGAGGCCACAACAACAACAACAACTGCAGCTGCTGCCAGCTTCTCCTTTGGCAAACCCACAACAACAACAGCAGCTGCAACAACGCCCACAACAACTGCTGCTGCCAGCTTCTCCTTTGGTAAAGCCTTTAAAACTACCAGCAGCGAAAGCAGCTCAGCAGCGTCCACGGCATCCCCAGCATTTGGCAAGCTGGCCAACAGCACCGTAACCAGCGGAGGCACAACGACGACAGCCACAAAGCCAATGTTTTCGTTTGGCGTGCCGCAGACAACGCCCACCAAGAGTGCAGACGAGCCGCTTGCCCCAACGCCAGCTTTTAGCTTTGGCAGCAAGCCAGCTGCAGCTTCAGCTTCAGCTACTTCTGCTGCAGCTGCAGATGATCCGGCCAAGCCGAGCTTCTTTAGTTTCGGCCAAACAAACGCGAATGCCAGCATTGGTGCCGCATCGACTCCACCCAAGACCAACGGCTTCAGCTTCGGTCTGCCCAGCCAAACCTCCAGCTCGGGCAACTCCATATTCGGCAAGGCCTCCATTGATCCCATGTTGCCGCCAGCTGCCGCCAAGCCCTTTTCCTTTGGCAACATAAACCCACCGAGTGCGGGCGAAGCCGCCGACCAGGACGAGGTGGATGCGCCGCCAAAAGTCGAGTTCAAACCGGTAAATATATTAAATAATGAACAGTTTTTTAAAACGATTTAAACATAACATAAATCATTGCCTCTTAGGTGGTGGAAGAAGATGCAAAATACTCCATACGCTGCAAGGTCTACGTGAAGAAGGGCAACGACTACGCTGAACGAGGCATTGGGACGCTGTACCTGAAGCCGGTGCAGGATTCGGAGAAGACACAGATGCTGGTGCGTGCCAACACCAATTTGGGCAACATTCTAATCAATCTGATACTGAGCAAGGGTCTGCCCAGCCAGCGTTTGGGCAAGAACAATGTGATGATGGTCTGCGTGCCCACGCCCGATGAGACCAAGCCCATGTCCATACTGCTGCGCGTCAAGGGCGGCGACGAGGCCGATGAGCTCCTGGAGCAGATTCAGAAGCACTCTGTCTGAGTGAACTCTTGCATGTTATCTAATAGTTTATCACTACAAACTATGAAATTTTACATATATATATAATAAACCATTCAAGGCAAGTTACTGTATAATACGTTTTTATTTAATCAACGGTGGACACCACAATCTTTGCATCGTAGAGCTGCTTAAAGTTTAACTTCAGCACGTGCTCTGGATCAGTCGAATCGTCCAAATTGGAGGCAAATTGACGCAAGACGCTCTCGCAACTCTTGGCATAAGCTGCGAAAAAAAAAGGGGAATTGTTAACGAAATTCGTTTATGGAGTTAGTTTCCTACCGATTACTGATATAGTCAACGAATGAGTGCGGCGATTTACATATGCACAAGTGCCAGCCAAGTATTCCGTTAGCTGGATCGCTCCACCCTTCGTCTTGTTTAGCCGGAAGAGCAGCGTATCGCCCACAACTGGCAGACTTTTGAGCGGAGCTGCCGTCGCCAGCATATCCTTGATGGCATCCATGGTGGCATCCACCTTTGCAGGCACGCACTGCACCTCAGAGTCTGTGTCGTCCACCAGCATGATATCGTCGTCCGAGTTGGAAGAATCCAGCAGACTCTCCTCGGATATATTCGAGGACTCATCCTTTCGAGATTTGTGCTCGACTTTAGAGTTTTCCGGCATGACATCGTCGTCAGAATTAGAAGAAACCAGCAGACTCTCTTCGGCTATGTGCGATGTCTCATCCTTTCGAGATTTGTGCTCGACTTTTGAGTTTTCCGGCATGACATCGTCGTCAGAATTAGAAGAAACCAGCAGACTCTCTTCGGCTATATTCGACGTCGCATTCTTTCGAGATTTAATCTCGATTGTTGAGTTGTTCTGATCCACGAGAGAGCTGAGCGGAGGAGCAGCAGCAGCAGAACAGACACTAGGTGCCTCCTGTTCAGTTTCTGCTGCAACTGTTTCTGCAATTACTTCTGACTTGGTCTTCACATCTAACTCAACTGCAGCTGCTGGAATAAGCACATGGTCGATTATCTTAACAGTATCCGGTCTGCGTGGCAGTTTAAAGACGCGCAAGGTATTGGAATCCAGCTCCATGAATGGAGAACGAAACTCAAAAGTGGGTGCGGCATGGACAGTCTTAACGAGCGCCTGTGTAGGCTCCTGTTCCTCTGCTACCAAAGTTCTTTGGCCACTTGATTCTGACCAATCTTTTTGTGTAATTTCTGATTCCACGCTTACGCTGCCGCTGAGTTGAGATTCTTGCTGGGTTTTAGTTGCGTCCTCATTCGATGTGACTTCCAAGCGTAATGTATCATTGTCTGCGGCCTTGGAGCGTTTAGATTGTTGTGGTGTTGAGCTTGCCAGCTCCTTTTCCACTTCCATAGAGCGATTTTTACGCTTTTTGCTAGATCCACAAAGTGTTTCCTCTGCGCCCGCAGCCAGCGTGAAGGCCTTTAACGATTGCACCGATTTGAGCACCCGCACAGACTCCTTGGGCGGCAGATAACAGCCATCATTTGTCAACAGGCTTATATTTGTCTAAACAACACGCAAAATGAGCAAAAACGAATTTTAAAAATTTACAACAGATTTACTTACGAGGCGAAAGAGCTTTTCTATATGATCCTGCACGTCTTTTATATTATCCCAAGTGGCATCAACTAATATCAGTGCACAGCTGCGCGCATCATTGTAGAAATTGGATAAATCCAAGCGTATGGAATAATTGTCCATTAGTAAAATTGTCACAAAAATTTACGAATAAACAAGTTGACTAGTTTTCGCTTACGCTGCTCGCGGCTTATCGATACTACGCAAGTGTTATCGAGTACAAGGTGGGATAGCACGCACTATCGATACTATCGACAGCGAGCCCTTCAACGTCTTGTATACTCGAAACATAAAACGAAAAAAAAAAGGCAATAAGTAAATATTGTTATAAACTTAAATTAGTCGTCGAAACTGCTAAAAGCGCTTAGCATAAAATAATTGTGCAATAATAAAATAATTTTAATGGTGCATTATTATTTTATTAGCAATTAACAAAACACACGCTGCTGGCGGCTTATCGATGCTATGGCAATGTTATCGGGCATAGCATCGATAACATCGATAGCAAGCCCTTGCACTTCTTGTATACTACTCCAAACACAAAACGAAAACAAAAATACATACCATTGTTATCATAAACTTAAGTTAGTCATCGAAACTGCTAAAAGCGCTAAGCATGTGATAAGCGGACGAGCAGAAGCAGCCCAACTATCATCGGACATCATGAGTAACGGTGAGAGCAGCACAAACTCGCGAAGTCAAAGCCACAGCCACAGCCAAAGCCAAGGCCAAGGGGCTGCGGGTGCTGCGGGTGCTGCGGGATGGAATCCCTCAAGGCTGCCAGCTGGACAGGAGCTAACCCATCATGAGCAGAGTATGTGGCTGGCGTTGCAGTTCAATGAATATCTCATTTGTATGTTGCTTTTCAGCGGCCAGTACGAAGGAGAAGCGCAGCTGGTTCCATTCGCTGACCAGGCGCAAGAAGTCGGATTCAGCGCTGGCCAGCTGCAGCAGCTCCATTGTCACCGTGCAGCTGCAGAACAATAACAACGAGCCGCTTGCTGGCGCCGCAGCAGCGGCAGCAATGGATGCCAGTTGCAGCACAGCTGGCGATGCATCTGTGAGCAACTGCAGCAGCGGCAGCATCGGAGCAGCTGGCGGGGCACTGCGCAAGCGTAAGGACAAGAAGAACGTGTTCTCTCGCATCAGGAAGAAGATGGGATTGGGTCTGAGCGCGCTGCGCAATTGGCACTCGATGGGCGACGATTGCGACTGCGATGGAGGCACCACGGATGCCATGTATGAATTTCTGACGGCGCCCATACGCAGCGAGCCAACGCTGCCGTTTACCCATGACTATATGCGTTTCATCAGAAGAAAGTGGCTCGAACGGCAGGATATGCCCAATGAGGTCATGTACAAGGCCTGTTCGGAGATGCTCAAGTAGGTAGAAACCAGTTCTCACGATGATTTATCATTAAAGCGTTCAACCTTTCAGTCAAGTGTGGTACTGGGGCGAAATATCCAGACGGGATTCCCAGCGGCAGCTGAGCGACAAGCCGACGGGTTCGTTTCTGGTGCGAGATTCGGAGACGAGCGGCTCGCAGTTTACGCTCAGCTTTCGCATTGTGAATGTGACGCTGCATTATCGGCTGGAATACCGGGATCAATACTGGCACTTTGAGGAACTGAAATACGAGTCGATTGTGGAGATGATTGAGGACATACTGCATCGCTGTACCAACGACAATTTCGTGTGCTTTGTGAAGGTGCCCAACGAGATGCAGCCACCGTTTCCCGTGATACTCAAGTATCCGCTGAGCCGCTACTTGAACATGCCCAAATTGCAGGATCTGTGCCGCCGTGTGCTCCAGTGCCAGATGCCCATGACAGAGCTGGCCAGGCTTCCAGTGCCGGCGCAGATGCTCGAGTATCTGTCCGTTGAGCGTGAATTGGTATTTCAAAGCTAGACACGAGGTCTCAGCTGGTATTAGCTTTAAATGAAGAGCCAACGAAGAGCGACACACAAAACCAAAGAGGTTACAGCAAGCTGCAAAGCCAACGTCAGCACTAACGTTGCATATAGAATATATACAGCAAACTAGTCTCAAATATATGCAGCAACTTTAGGCATATAGCGTAGCCAGTGTTATTCCCCCTAATCCATCCAGAATTGGCATCCAAACAAGCGTTAGTGCTGGCGATGGTGTTGATGCGCAAGCGATTGGCACTGCCCAAAGTTAAACTAGATATTTGCTTGGAACTGAACTGAAGGCAGCTCGAAGCTCGAAGCAATTTAAACGCACAAACAAGAAATTGATACTATGTAACCTACATACAGCTATATGGTGTATGTTGCATGTCGAAACATGTCTGTTTTTACTCTATAACTAACTGTATTGTCTAAGCATAAGCATTCACATTCAACTACAACTAGAACTTGGCCAACATTCAGTCGATTGTCAGCTCGTTCTGTTGCCCAAAGTCTGATATTAATTTGATATTGATATCGCAGCTGCTTAAATCAAATTGTAAGCATTCAATTAGAGAACTCAACAACATACTACTTAGTATAATAAGTCTTAAGGCCATACTCCTTATATCGTTAGGTTGCATTTGATTTGCCCAATGCTGATACTAAAACAGATCTATGTACTATTATATAGTTGTATCTGGTAGCTACGAAGCTCAAACAGTTGCCAGTTATCACATATAGGTTTAACTATTGTTATGACATTTATTTAGCGTACCGTCGAGTCATTTATGTTTGCATATATATTTTATCAAAATAAACCTTAAACTATAAACTATACAATATAATCGTAGAGCTAACTTGTTATTATTTGCTCCAAATCGATGCTCTCATCGCTGCTTTCATCGTTGCTCCCACCGCTGGCCTCCTCCAAGCATTTCTGCTGCTCCTCATCCTCGACCTCCGTACGATCGTAGATGCGATAGGCCTTAAATTCGCCCACTTTCTGTCCGTCTGTGTAGTGGAAGCTGTAGAAGCAGTTGCGGCACAGATAGGCGGGATCGTGCAGCTGGCGACTGGACTGCTCCACAATGAAGTGGTATCCACACTGGCCGCACATGTAGCAGGCGCGACGATTCATATAGTTGATCGATCGGAGCAAGGGATACGCGCTTGGATGTCGGCGTTCGACCTTTGGCCTGAGCACTTCCACCTGCGACACCACAAACAGATGCTCACAGTTGCCGTGGTGCAGATATTGTAACGGTGTTCCCGGACTGATGATGAGATCTTTGAAACGCGTCGACTCCATGAAGGCGGTTTCGAACTGAACCGACTGCAGGCCCAGCGCCGTTTTGGCCCAATCGCGCACCGTCTTCGAGTAGTCACAATTATTGGCATCCCTTGTGTCGTTGTAGAAAGTGTTGTGTATAAAGAAGTAAGCGGGATCTGACTCTACAGCGGGCAGTGGAGCGTCTGGATTCTCGCTAACGTCCACAAAACGTTTGCCCTTGCAAATGCAGTGGATTGTGTCACGCAGTTCGCTTAGGAAATTGCTGCCGAGGCACAGAAACTCCTCGGCGAACACGGGACGCTCCACCCG
The DNA here is from genome assembly GCA_035045125.1 of Hypselothyrea guttata. Taxonomy (NCBI): domain Eukaryota; kingdom Metazoa; phylum Arthropoda; class Insecta; order Diptera; family Drosophilidae; genus Hypselothyrea; species Hypselothyrea guttata. The sequence goes on from JAWNNJ010001392.1 coordinate 330,453, forward strand.
GTAGCACCGCGCGGCCCTCGGAGGTCTGTAACACCTAACGGTCAGCTCCAGCTCAAAGTCATCCGGCATTATCCGTCCGACGTACGTGGGCTCAGCAATCAAGCGATGACTGTATTGGGTGCGTAAGAACGGATTATGGCGAGACTTCACCTTGTGCTCCGCGATGTCCGTGCAGAGCTTGGGCAGCGGACGACCCACATCCTGAGCAATGACACTGCAGCGCCGCAAATCGTCCCCCGGCTTAAATTCCACTATTTGATTCTCCCCCGGAGTGAACGGATCCAAAGAGCAGTTGGCCGCCAATTCGGCGGACACAGGAAGTAATTGGTCATCGAAGTAAAAGGGTTTGCCCGGCGAATCGTCTAAATTGCTCTTGAAGTCCGCTAGGAACTCACGCAGATTCAAAGGCGGCTGCAGAGGTTTCACCGCATGCTCCATATTTCTACGAAAAAAAACTTGCAGCTGTTTATAGTGATTAGTTATAGTTTATTTGGAAACATACATGTTTTTTTGTTTTTTTTTTTTTTTGTAGTTTTATTGATCCTCGCCGAATTTGTTAACCGCCTCTTTGTAGCTGATGTTCGGCTTTAGGGATTGCGTTTCAGCCTCCCCCTGCTGCTGCCCCTCCTCTAGCTTCACCTCCTGTCGCTCCTGCGGCTGATTCTCCACGTAAACACGCTCGAAGCTGATGATCTTATCGGTTTTGTTCACGTACTTGTACTTCTGCTGGCAAACAGGCTCGTAGAGGGGATCCCCCGGCACGCTGCTCTTATCCTTTTCAAAAAACACGTGGGTGCCGACTGGTACGTCGTAGGTTCCTGCAGATATGTTTAATGTACATACATACAATATGTATTATTGTATATATAAATATATATTTGCATACGCACCTTTGAAGATATGACCATTTATCTCGGCCATGGGCGTATCGGTCTCAATGCCAATTATTTTGATGGCGGCATCCTCGCGTTTGAGCTGATGCGGCGCCAGTTGATTTTTAAAATCGGCATAAACCAAATACTCGATCTCTTCGTATTCCGAATCTGAATCGTTCATCATGCACTCTGCCGACAAGCAACAACTATTGGGAGGCCATACACGCTATAATCGCACGTTTGTCATGCAAATTATGCAAACATGCATACACCCCGCAAATACAAATGGACGATTTTACAAAACTACTACAAGCTCAAATATATATAAATATATAATATATATATATATATTTATATTATATTCTATATTAGCTCAATAAAATAAATCAAATTTCCGTCATGCAGCTTGAACATGCTAGCCGTCACGAGCTATCGATTACTTGCACTATTTGCGATTACTCTGCTGTGCCGTCACTAGAAACGAGGCGAAGACTATTTCGCTGCGTTTTGCCTCAAAAAAAACATTTGTTTCTGTGAAAACTGCTAGATTTTGCTTTTATCGGCAATAGATTAGCGAAAATTTACGCTGCTAAACTGAATAACAACTTTCAGAACCAATTACAAACAGAATAAAAATAAAAAAACGTAATATTACGCTATTTAAGTCGTTTGTTAGCGTGCGGAATATCATTAGGCGGCGGCCATTTTGAGCGAACGTCTGCAGCCTTGCCTTAAATTTGACGTAAGTGCCAGAAATTTGTGTTTACGTGTACATAATATAGGTTTTATGCAAAATATAAATAATTGCAGCATTGGTAGTGATTGTAAATAACTGGGAAATAGATATTGACACGTATAAATTATTTCAAGTCTCTTTTTGCACCCGCTTTATTTATAGCATTTGCTCTCTCGCTCTTTTCTTTCGCCTCTCTTTGTAGTGAGTTACGATAACGATTAACGATAACACTTTAAGCTTTACGCGACAAAGTTTCGCTTAGTAAATATAAACAAAAACAACTTATTATCTGATAAAATGGCGGATGAAGATATTACACTATCCGAGGATCAGCTCTTGGAGTCGCTGGATGAGACAAACGGCGAACAGGAGGCCGACATTGTGACTGAGACTGAGGTAAGTGAGCAGAGCATAAGACCAATAAAAAAAGCCAAAAAAAAAAAAACAAAACCAGTTTGATTTCGCCTTGACTGCGAAAGCACAACGAAATTCGCGGAAAAAGCTTTCGAGCAAAGCTCGCCAGACAAAGCGGCAGCCATTTTCGACGCGTCGCCTTTCCCTCATATCTGCTTAAATCGTTTGTCAGACGGAAGCATATCGCATCTTTTCACATTTTCTGAATGAAAATTCAATTACTTTGACAATTTTCAAGTATTTACCTTTAAAGTAAAATCCAATTTCTTGCTATAAACATTATTAGGAGGAGGGCGGCATGCAGATCGATCCAGAACTGGAGGCCATCAAGGCTCGTGTCAAGGAGATGGAGGAGGAGGCTGAGAAAATCAAGCAAATGCAATCGGAGGTGGACAAACAGATGGCCGGAGGCTCCACAACTGGTCTGGCCACCGTGCCGCTCTCCCTCGAGGAGAAGCAGGAGATCGACACGCGCTCCGTCTACGTCGGCAATGTGGACTACGGCGCATCCGCCGAGGAGTTGGAGGCACATTTCCACGGCTGCGGCACAATAAACCGCGTCACCATTCTATGCAACAAGGCTGATGGGCATCCCAAGGGATTTGCGTACATTGAATTCGGCTCCAAGGAGTATGTTGAGACTGCACTGGCCATGAACGAAACGCTGTTCAGAGGGCGTCAAATTAAGGTAAGATTGCTAAAAATTAATAATGGGACTATAAGGATATTTTGACCTATGGATAGTTTCTAAATTTTTGGCTTGGATATCAGTAATATCGATATTAATGCAGTTATTGCTTTAAATTCCTCAATTGTTTATATTTAATGTATTTAATTTCAACATAAACGCTTATTTTTCAAATTAATTATCTACATTTCAATTTAAATTTTTATATATCAACAGAGTAATATTTTAAAAAAAATTTTTTAAATTTAATTTCTTAAATAAAATCAAAGAAATATTTTCGACTTCTTATCGATAATATCAATATAGCACGACTAAAAACGTTTCTCTTCTCCCGTCTCCCAGGTCATGTCGAAGCGCACCAACCGACCCGGACTCTCGACCACCAACCGTTTCTCCCGTGGCAGCTTCCGGGGACGGGGCGCCCGCGTCTCCCGCGCCTGCTGTCACTCCACTTTCCGTGGCGCCCGGCGCGCAATGTAAGTAGTATATTATGAATACCTGTATTCATTTTGTGGTACGTGCTAATTCCGGTCTGTCTTTCGTTTCAGAAGAGGTTACCGCGGACGTGCCAATTACTATGCGCCGTATTGATTATTGTTTTCTTAACTTATATTAAGGTAAGTTCCGTGATACTCCTGAAACTAGTTGAAATCTCTTACAAATGCAAAGCGCTGACTCTTAATTGTTGTTCGATTAATGTTGTTAATCGTTGTTTGGTTACGGTTGTTAATCGATATACGATTGATGTAGTCAATCGTTGTAAGATTAATGTTGTTCATCAATATACGATTAATGTTGTCAATAGATATACAATTAATGTTGTTAATCGTCATGCGATTTATCGATTATAATGTTTGCATATTGTTTAATAGAAAGTCCGATTGCGATGGGGGTTAATTGGGAATTAGCTCCGATAGTATATTGTTCAATAATTTACCACAGACGTGTCTGTTCCAACTGTTCCAACTGTCCGATTTAAACAAATATTTCCTTTTATTTTTAACACATTTCTTTAATCCAATCAATATTTGATTTCAGATTTTTTTAATGTATAATTTCAAAAAACATTTAATTGCCAAAACTTCTTTGCAAATAAAAAAAATCCAAAAGAAAAACCTATGCATAATACAAGAGTTGGCGCCAACAAAAAAATATATATATATATTATTATATAGAAAGAATAAAAAGAAAAAATCTACAGCATCAACGAAAAAATACGAAAACAGGCGCAAAAAATGATGAAACCAATAAAAATGAAATAAAATCAGCATGGAAAAGAGCAAAAAAATAAAAAAAAAAACAAAACAAAAACTTGGCTATAATGTTTTTTGAAGCACCCAACACCACAAAACACCCCTTTATCACACTTTTTAATTTTTCAAAATATAAAATATATATTTCTATATATACGAACTGCCTATCTAAAAAAAAAAAACAAAAGGAAAACAATGGTAAAAAAGAAAATGAATACAAAACAATGCAGCATTTAAAAAAAGATATAAAACAAAGAAGAGAAGTTCTAAAAAATGGCAAAAAATACGAGGATAAGAACAAATAAAAAACTAAAACAAAAAAGAAGACTTGGAAAAGATGAAAAAAAAAAAAGAATACGTCAAAATAGCAAAAGAAAGCGAAGCCAAGATAAAACAATTATCTTGTTTATATAGACGAAAAAAGAATATAAAAAATATATACATAGTGCAGAGACAAATTGATTATATGATGAAAAGAAAATGATGAAATATAATCGAATTACCACAACTTTTCTATGCCTTTCCTTTGGGTGGGAACTGCCGGTAAATGGATCAAGAAAGAAGCCGACGAGACCAGCAAGGACGAGGTATACTTGAGTCGAAATTTGTTGTATTCTTGCTAAGCAACATTTTGTCAATTTGTAAGAATAATAATAATAATAATAAATAAAAGCCAATTCCAATTGCAAAAGCTTTGCTATTATACGATGTTTATTTTGATTTCATTTCAAGAAATGTGCACTGGCATCCAAAAGGTAATCAATCCATGGCTCCATCCAAGCTGTTGGAGCATGCTGAACGCTTCCGTTGGGGCACTTAGTTCTTCTTCTGGACAGCGGCCTGCACCAGGGGCAGGTTCTTGCTGAGGAAGCACTTGAAGCCACGATAGGCCCAGGCGCTGGCATTGGACTTCTGCTCGTTCTTGTCGGCGCACTTCTCGATGTCGGCCTTCAGTGCGGCCTTGTCCTCGCGTCCCTGGCCCAGCTGCGCCACCAGATTGTCCACCTTGAATCCCTTGGCGTCCTCGAACAGCTCGAATTTGTTGAAGATGCACTTGATGTAGTTGCGGGTGATCTCATCGTCGGGATACTCGAACGTCTTGTACTTGGCCACCAGCGCCTCGGTCACCTTGTTCGCCTCCCCGCACTCCTTGCGCACCTTCTGCAGATCCTCGGCGGTGCGCAGCTTGTACTCTGCAGCAGTTGCCTAAGATAAAGATAATGTTACTTAGTAATCATAGTTTAATTATGCGAAATCCCTCCACTTACCAGTCCAATCACGGCGCACAGCAAAATGGCAATGGTTTTCATATTTGTTGGATTTTTTTAGTTAGACTTTGACGGTTGCTAGCTCAGTGACAACTAATGTGGGTCTGGCAACGGTACTGCGCTTTTTATACCTTTCGGATGGAGCATACATTCTCCAAGCGGCTTCGGTTTTGAGTGGCGCTCAATTGAGTCGCATGTAGAGCGCTGCTCAATTTAAATTTGATCTGGAAATTTATCGCGGCTGTAGAGTCGTGATTTGCCCTGTTGGATGCCATCAAAAGAAAGAACTGATAGATTAATTTTGTAGGGTTCTACAATGTACTCGGTATTGTATTTAGTTGGTATTGTGCTCATTATTTTGTTATTGCACTTGAACAAATTGTCCGAATTATGGTCTGACCTCAGCTTAAGCATCATCATATGACTCAAAAACATATACACATAATCATAATCGGCTAAATCTGCACTTATCTCGTTGTCACAGCCCAAGATGTGAAAAGTTTTTCGAATCTGTGTGGAAAATTACAATTCGTATAATCATAAAACCATTTGAAAGAGTGAGTTTGCAGTCGAGTGTAATTTTGAGCGTTTTCCAGTTGGGTAAATTTGAGCGTATTCTGAAAAATGTAAATTTAATAAACGGTATTTACCAGTTTTTTTTTTAAATTAGGTCTATTTTTACTTTATCGTCCGATGAATTCGCAAAAGATCACAGCAATATTATCGATTAATGGATGCATGTGCTATTATTTTTGATCTGATTTAATCACTTGTGATAATTCTATAAATTCTGATTAACATAAGCACACTATTAATGATTTTCTTTGCCATTTGACTAAATTTCAATACTTAATACAAATTTAGGATAGAATAGTTTATGAAAAGCTGCCTAAACATTTTATAATTAGTGCATAAATAGTTGATAAACAAATGAAATAAACAATAGAAAGGAGAAATGTTGACCCAGGCAATACGCAGGCATATGAACTGTACAATTGTAGTCTGGTGCTGATGATCGTCTATTAGATAACTTATCGCTCGGTGCATGGAAATTTCGAGATAATTCGTGGGCACTTTAAATCGCAGCAGACTGAGCAGTCTGTGCCGTTGACTATGCTGTTGATGATGATAATACTGATGATGTTGATGCTACGGTTTAAATGAGCATTAATTGAATTGGCAAAATTACGTTGACAAATGTCTGTTTGAGTCGCGGTCCGTCTTCGTTTCGTAGGGGAATCAGTTTATTGTTGGATTTATGCATAATGCCACTCGTAGGCTCTCAGGTTTATTTATCGTTCGTTCGAATAACAAAAATTTCCATTGCAATTGAGTTGAGTTGAGTTTGTTTGCATTAATGTATTAAATTGGTGTTTAAAGCATTTGATTCTTTATTGAAACATCATAAAGTTCGTACTGTTTACATAGAGGCTAAGCATATATAATTATAAGCAGATAAGTATCTGTTGTAGTAGCATATAGTATAAGTATATCATCACAAAATCATAAGTAATACAAATTACAAATAAAATCCAAATAAATCACAAAATGTATCGTTTTTGTTTTAATAATATGTATGTAGCTAAAGGAATTTCAGTTTCAAGCAGTTCTCACAATTAATTTCATTAATCATTTCAAACCTAAAGAACTCAATCCTGCAGATCAGTGCATGAATTTAACATAACATAAGCTAAATCACTTGAACAATTAAATTTATAATGTAGAAACACAGATATAAATATACATAGGCATAATGTAATAGTTTCTCTTTAGCTAGAATACGCCCCTCCTCTCCCAGCTCATCCCACGGGCGATTGCAGATCAGTTTAGATAAGTATAGGGTATATTATGTAGCGTCTACTCCACCATTTCGCTTGCATATTCACTTCACTTCTCTGGAATGGGTCGTTTTGTGTCTATGTTCACTTTGGCGCTGGGCGGCACCGCCGGCGTCTCCAGTTCGGGCAAATCGGGAATGGGATCGCGCCAATAGTTGAAATTGGAGAACTCGACGGCCACTTCGTCATACTTGATGGGTGGAAACAGCTGATCGACAATGTAGGTCATGCTGCAGTATCTGTAAGAGCGAAAGTCAATTAATCACGGGCCAGCGCCTAAATGTATGCCACACAAAAAACCAAACTCATGCCACATCATCATCATCATCAACAAATGCAATAAAACATATCAGCCGCAACGAAACAGGATTATATACACATTTTATTAGCTGTCTCCGTACTATAGTATATCAAAAACAAACTTAAGAGCAAATTAATCTAAGCTCGCACTGAGCTTTGCAAACACTTAAAATAAATGTTCATTTGGGTGTGGAAGCTTTTTTGGGTGCTCCCCTTGCCTGTTACTTAGTGCTAAGATTTATTCATATCACAATCATATCATATCATTAACTATATGCTATATACTGAATTTGTTCAGGTGTGGGGGCGTTAATTAATTAATCAATTATTAATTAAGTCACTTCGTTGCTGAAACCACTCGAAGTCATCACCAAAAGGTGATTTGTGATGATTTTTGGACATCAGCAGCTTGTGCAGCTTCTGCTCGACAATCGCGGCTTCTGCTTCTTCTTCGCTGTCGTCGCGCTCCAAATCGATATCAGTATCGTTATCGTTATCCTCGCTAAACTGCAGCTCGTCCTCCAACTCGTCATCGTCGAATATATCCGTCCGATACTCGTACTCGTCCGAGTGCGTGAGCAGCGGAAAGTATTCGTCTATCTCAAGCGAGTGATTGATGTAGCCGCTGTGCGAGAAATTTGAAATTTGACAACCAAAATGCTTGAATTGAATACTTCATACTTGGCATCTCGTCGATTGATTGCGATTGATTACGATTGATTGCGATTGATACGAATTGTGTGAATTGTTTGATAGTAGCATGAATACATTTTGGCACATACACCTAGCGTTGCATTATGATGTGTTAAACGATTTCAACCAATTATTGAATGTGGCATGAGTTGGAGTTAAAGTTCTATAACTAAGCTTTAAGCGAGCACAAAACTTTAAGCGTTCAGTATGTTTTTGTTGTAGCTTTAAGCTGTCTTGTGCTCATTTGAAGCTTTTCAACGCCCAATCAATAGAGCTTTTTGTGTGGGCACCATAACCATTGACTGATCATTGATTGATTGAGCTACTTACGATGATTGGAATGTTTGGGTCAGTTCGTGCTTCAGTTCGCCCTTGGTGTTGATGGTAAAAATACGCATAATTGGTATGCCTACAGCGCGATAAGCCCACACATCCTGCAAAGAACCGGGAAGAAACAATCAAGTGATTGATCGATCGATTGAACGATGCCAACTTGAGCTTACATTAATACGATTGCCGTAGCCGGCATAGAAGGGCTCCTTGTCCGGAAACAGATCACGTATATCCGACAAGCAGGCGATCTTGAATTGCTCTGGTTTCTTTTCAATGACCTCACGATGAAATGCGGATATCAACGATGTGGGATTCAAGAGCAGCGGCCCATCGGGCAACATGACATTTCCCTGTCGAATCGAGCGTAGATATTCGCGTGTCACGCGTGACTGTCCGATGGCACGGGCCGATAGATAGAGCATCTTGTAGCCATTCTGTTCGATCTTCGAGAAGAGCTGGGCCACACCCAACTGCGCCCAATCCTTGCCCACCATGGGCAGGATATGACCCAACACATCGGACTTGGTGATGGTGCCATCAATGTCCGATATGACAACCTTATCATTGTGCTTCCAACGGAATAAGTAGCACTTGCAGCGCGTGGTGCCCTGATAGGCAGTCGTGACACTGAACTCGATCTCATTCATGCCCTCCTTCAGATTGAGCTTTTTCTGCAAGCCAGATTGATTGATATAAATTGATTTGGGGGGACGAGCTTTTTGGGCACTTACAATGGCTGCCGAACTGAGACGCAAGGATTTCTTGTAGCGCTCCTTGGGCTCATCGCTTCTGTTGGAGGCCATGGTCAGCTCCTCCAGATTGTCCACCATGGCGGAGGTGTTCTCGGCGTTCACCAGCGAATCGCTTTTGCTCAGCGTACGATCGCTAACATCCGGTGAGATCGGGCGTGATGTTTGTGTGCTGACAGCTGCTGCCTGATCGCCATCTGCCAAATATATTAATTGTATAAAAAATGCATTCAAAGCGTTTTTTAGACCCTTTACTTTAAAAAAGTAAAAAGGGTCTATTAACTTAGTGCAAAGAGTAAATGTATGTAACAGGCAGAAGGAGGCGTGGCAGACCCCATAAAGTATATATATTCTTGATCAGGACGACAAGTCGAGTCGATATAGCCATGTCCGTCTGTCCGTCTGTCTGTCTGTCCGTCTGTATGAACACCTAGATCTCAGCAACTATAAGAGCTAGAGACATCATATTTGGGATTTAGATTCTCCTAATCAGTAAGCAGTACGAGTTTGTTTTAGATTTTGGATACCTCCCCCCCTTCCCCCGCAAACCGCAAAAAGCTACTGCAGCCACAGCTTTAAAGTTATTGACTTGTTATTTGGTACGTAACTAGCTTATAGCATTCTCTTTTGACCCTGTAAATTTCGTTTCGATCGGATAAGAAACAGCAAAAATATGGAACGGACAATTTGCCGCACTAGGCAGAGGGGGGGTGGTGTGCCTTGCATACGCGGGTAGCTTAGTGAGTGTGCGGCTGATTGTGTTTGTATGTACATATACTCAAAGTAAAGGGTCTCCTACGGTCGGTTACGTCCGACTGTAGCCTCCGTCCCACTGAACTGCCCCGTCCCTATATTTTTTTATTGTCAATCTCACCCTTCTCATCTTTGCCCAAGCTGGCGTTCTTATCGATGTTGGCCTGGCTGCTGGGCGCTGCCTCCTGCGAACGCCGCCAGTTCCACCAGGAGCGTTTGGTCTGCCCCACCTGGTCTGTGGCATGGGGCGTCTTGGGTTTGTCATCGCCCGCAGCTCTGGTATTGGGATACAACAGCCGCTCAATGGCTTCCTGCAAGAGCACAAGGCATACAAAAAAGTCAAGTCGAGTTGTTTAGGTTGGGTTGAGGCCTGCACTTACGTCGCTTAGTTGCTTCTGGAATGTTATCATTGTCATGACAATGGGGCATGCAGCCAGCCAGGTGTAGTATTTGCCATTTAGACGTACAACTAGATTTGGCGATGAGAACATTTGTGGATTTTTGCACACCTGCGATACGACAAGGGACACGCAACAGGCAACAGGCAACGGCAGGTGGCAGGTGGCAGGGACGGCAAGCATGGCATGAATAAATTAAAATAAAAAGTTTTTTTTTGTTAAAGAGTGTCGATGATATTTGACATGTTTAGTGCAGTGTTAGGCTGTGATGCAGTTAAATACAGACAGGCAGACTACACAACTTTTTAGATCACTTTTGAAGCTCAGGAATTAGTTAATGATTCACGACACCACCGATAACAATCGGGCGATAACGATAACTTACATAGGGATACGTGACCAGCTGACGATCGAACTGCTCAACCGAGGGAATTGTGCCATTCTCCTGCATGCCGCACAGGGACATGGAGACAAAGTCCAGATAGCTGCGGATTTAACGGATTGTAATATATATGAATAAATTATCATTATTAAATAGATTATTCGACATTTACGTTTTGTTTTGCAGCTGCTGTTTGCCCTCATCAAAGTCTGAGTCGGTGCTCTTGGGATTGTCCTCCATGGAGCTGGGGGAATGGGGCAGACTGGTGCCATTGCCGCTCTCCCGATCCTCGTCAGCGCTGTGGCGACTGCTTCTGGTTTCAAGCTTTGGCTGCTGCTGCTGCTCCTCCTGCTGCTGCTGCTGCTTGAACTGGGAGGAGGGAAAGTAAAGCGCTGCCATCTCCGGGTCCATGCTGCTGGCCTCAAAGTCCGACAGAAACATGTCCCCCGCCTCGTTGTTGGCGCCCTCGTTGCGGTAGCGATTGCGCTTCATGAAGCTAAACATGTTGCTCAGCATCGACTGGCGGTCGCTCTGCTGTGCGTCGGCACCGCTAATGGCGCCCTTGGCCTGCTCGGGCGTGGGCAGCTCCCCCCACTTCCAGAGCGTGCTGTTCTCGTCCTCATCGCGCCGCTTGTCGCGCATCGTCGTCTCCAGCTCGCTGTCGCTTTGAATGGGCGTCGAGGGACGTCCGGCGCCGCGTGCACCAACCACACCCCCAATGCTCTTGGGCGTCGTGACCTCGGTGTCGCTGAAGAAATGTATGTCCAGATTTTGATTGCGAGCGAGACTGGGAGATTGATGCGACAGACGCTCGCTCAGCAGACTCTCGTCTCCGGTGTGGGCTGTGAGCAGCGGAGCCGATGCCTGCTCATCGTTGGAGGAGGAGTTTGTGTTGGTTATGGAATTGCCGCCGGCTGTTGTCACGTCCAGCTCATCGATGTTGCTCACCTGCAGCGAGTTGAGCGAGATGCAATCGGCATTGTTGCCAGCATCGCCGGCAACAGCGCTGCCCGTCGAGCTGCTCGAGGAGGTTTTACGCTGCGAGTTTTTCTTCTTCATCTGCGACTTCTTGCGACGCTTCTTCTGTGTCTTGTTCTTGCCCTCAGTGTCAACAACAGCAGGTGTTGCTGCTGCAGCTGCAGCTGCCACTGGCGTTATCTTTGGCACAACAGCCTCTGTCTCCGTTGTGGTTTGAGCTTTGATCGGCGCCTCTGCTGGCTGCGCCTTTTCCACTTTCTCCAGCGGCTTCTTCTCCTGGAACAGCTCCTCATGCTCGGCCCACTCCTGACGCATCTTCTGCGTGGTGTACTCCTTGAGCTTGTCGCTCAAGTTGCGCCGCTCCAGCGTGTTGTCTGTGTGCCTGTGGAACAAGATATTTCGATTAATATAAGAGCCTAATCAGTTTGTGTTTATTGATAAATAGATTATGTCTAGCGATTGCTACCTGCGCTTGGTGTAGTCCGAGACCTGATTCTCGAACGTGCCGCCCTCGTTGGCGTTCTCCTTGGACTCCTCCTTGGACAGATCGATGGAGTTGCGACGCGGCATGGGCAGCGCTATTTGCAACTCCTCGCTAGCATTTCTAAAAATGTGTGAATGAGAATGATTTAAATAGCGCTAGCTCTAGCTGCAACGATCGATCTATAGATCCATCTGGAATTGCCACTCACTTGTCAGCGCTGACGCCGGCAATGTCCTCCATGGTGTCGTTGGGATTGTTCAGGAAGCTCTTTGGTATGGGCGATGTGGCCAAGTTCTCGGGCAGCTCCACGTCGTCATCCTCGGGGCATTCCTCCACAAAGAAGGCCTCGCCCGAGTCGCCCAACTTCATCTGTATGTCCACGGGCGTGCCATTGATTTCAATGTCCACCTAAAAAGGGATCAATCTCTCTCATTCTCCATCTCTGGCTGTATTCTCTCTCGCTCTGTACTTACCACCTTCTCACGACTGCGCAGCACGCCCAGCTTCCCGAATCGCACATGGAAGGGCGAACACTGGTACTCCCCATCCTTCTGCTCCACGACGATCACATCGATCGCTCCAGTCAACGTGGCCGCATTGATGTCGTTGTAGAAATCCTGCAAGTTGCTGAAGACGCGCGCCAAACTGTTCATATTGCTTGCCTTTCGATAATTAACTGATATCGATATCCAGTCCAATAATTAACAATCAGATTTGTTATCGCCAAGTATACCCAATAATTATATTTAATAACCAGTCATTGTTTTATTGCACTTCATCCACGACGATAGAACTACCTTTGGCCCCTTTCTGAATTAATTGCGATCGACGGCGGCAACTGCAAATGGCAATCGAACAGAACAGAAACAGATCGTAAATAATACTTATATGGCATGATAAATACTTGTAGTTTGTTCCTAAAATAGGTCTATGAGAAACCCAACTGAGACACACATTTGACAGTTTGCACTTTATTCTTTTGACATTGAAAATGCAGACACAAGTGCACAAGACACGAAAATCAGCCTAAAACCAGCTGCCAGAATATATATTATATATATATTCTTGTTCAGTTTCGCAAGAAAAGTCAAGGTGAATTGCATTGTGCATGCACACGCGAAGGCAATTTGAAGCAACAGCTAAAACCACAACGATGGAAAGTAAAATTTTTTTTACTACTAGTTCCATAGTATATCTAAGTAACTTTAACACGGCTGTAAAATATGGCTAATTATTATACGAATTTTTATCACGGCTGTAAAACTAAAATGAATTATTGAAGATCACAAAATATTGCTACGAACCACGTTTTAATTTGATACCTTCAACGGTTGTTTTTGGTTTCGATTGGAGTTTGTCTGGATAAAATTTATTTAATTAAACTAAAAACAAAATACGTAGCTTGTTAGGGTATAAGCCAGAAACTTTGTAATACGATCTAAAATATTTTAGAACTTCGTAAGATACAAAACAAAACTAGTTAGAAGTATATTTAACAGTCGCCTTAGCTGTGCTATTTTGCATTTCATGAAAATTCACGCAGCGGTGAAAACGTGCGGAAATGCACAGGGAAAAACGCATACACTGGGAATAATTCATTGAGGCTAGCCGCAAGTTCAAGGCGTCTCCCTTGAAAGGTGCATTAGCACCGCACGCCAAGCGTCGGCTAACGGGTAATTTGCGCAAGCAGGGTTGCCACCGTGTGCAAGTGTATGCATGTGTGTGTGTTATCGATAACAGGCCATAGACCATAGACCACCATAAAGTCGTAAATAGTTGTCGCAAGACATCAATAGTCGCTGTTTAAAGCACGCGTTTCAGTGGCGTGTTTCACACATATATGCATATATATGTATTGGTATAGTATAAACAATGATACGATACGGTATACGGTTTGTATGTTTCTGTAATCGCAAAGTCATTACTCATGTGGCTGGAAAACATCACGCGATGTTAACGCATTAAAAGTGTAGTGTACTGATCTGTAGCGTAATTAAATATATATTTAACGTATATATATATATATATCTGAATTTATAATATAATTTATACAATCGCGTGATGCTGACTTTGGCCAGTTCGCAAGCGAAACTGAAGATTCGCAGATTTGACATTCAATATTAACATTTATGTATGTTTGTATTGTTTGCTAAAGTTCAATGTACAACTTGAGTCTGTGTATATTTTATTGTTGTCTAGACGTATTGAGCTGTGATCAAAGGTATTTCTTGCATGATTTTAGCGTTTGCTTATCGCAGAGGAAGTGCTGTTAAGGCCTGTACTATGATAAGACAAGGTAAATATGCTTTAAACAAAGAATTTTAGTGCAATTCCTTAAGTAGTCTGTCTGCAAGTTAAAACAACTCTAATGAGTCCGATAAAGTAAAGTTTTGCGCCCCTCCCACGCCTCTTGGCGATTGTTTGCAGGCATCGTGCAAAAACTTTATCGTATAAATGCGGACTAAGACGTGTGATGCATTTCCTGAATTTGTTTGTCTGCAATTGTTAATATGAGTCAAGTCCACCCTAATAAGTGTGTGGTTCAGCCTAATAAGTGCGTGTGCTTGTGTGCGTCTGTGTGCTGGTGGCGTGACGTTACTTTCTCCTACCTGCCAAGGCAAACGCAGCAGACGTAACTCTGCAAGCAAAACAAACGCACAAAACTTACAAGAGAGTAAAAGCTCGCTCTGAGAGAGGCAGAGACAGATAGAGAGACCAATGCAGCTAATGTTGCCAATTTCGCTTTTTTTTTTTCGCCAGATCTAGCGTTTGCTAGAAAAATTGTGAAATTACCGGAAGCGGAAAATTTTAGTTTTTTATCGAATAAATTTCAGCTTGTCAGCTTTTTCTCAAATTTTACAATCACGTGAATTTTTGTTTAGCTTATTTTCTGTCGGACAAATTGCCAACACTGGTGCAGCGCCAGACAAAGCAGCAGACGTTGACTGCGACTGCACACACACACACACACGTGCAGCGGTCGCCAAACAAATTCGTAACACGAAATTCGTGCAAAGTGCACAGCAACAACAATGAAAACGAGAATGAAAACGTAAAGAAAAACGAAAAACGAAAAACGCAGAACTTGACGTGCATTAACAAATGTAGTAGTACATTTTATTTTATTTTGTTTATTTTATTAGACTGGTATGGCTGAGCCAAAGTCCAAACACACTCATTAAGCGAACAAGAAAACGGAACGAGCGAGAAGAGAGGCGAAGAGCAAGAAAACAGGCAAACAAACAGGAACAAAGTCGAAATCAAATTTCGTTGCCAAGAAAAATCACATTGAAAATTTGCAAATGTTTCTAGTATAATGGAAATTTTATGTGTTCGTCTATTAGCTACCTTTTGTTTTTTTTTCGATTTTGCTTTTATCACGAAAAACTAGCAAGCGCGTATAGTTTGTCTCGCTCTTTTTCTGCTGCACTTTAAATTGTTTTTGGTTTGCACAGTTTATTTTCTTTCTACTGCTGTAGTTTAATATTTACTACACACTATTTCACAAGCTTATTGTGTATATTTGTTGGAATTAGTTTCTGCTGCTTTTCACGTTTTCAGCTTTCCGTCTGCTGCTGCTCCGACGAAAGCGTTCGCACGACTGAGCGCTCGAGCGTCAGCGTTGGCGCTTTTTAGTCAAACGCACACAGCCAAAGATAATCAAATTAGGCGCCTGTGTGTGTGCGTGTGCGGGAGAGTAATTGATGCACAGAGAGCGCCGCATGATGCGCGCCAGACTTAAGAGCGAAAGCTCTTTGCAGGCGAGAGAGAGAGAAACCTGTAAAACCGGAATTTCATGTAAGAATACGATACCCAACGTTGTTGTTGCCGAGCAGCTGTTTGTGCTCTCTCGCGCTTTTTAAAATGTCAGCACAGCAACAACAACAACAACGAGAGCAATATTAATAACTGTGCTTATCAGCTGTACTTGAGACGGCTTTGTTGAGCTGTTGTTGTTGTTCTGATTGCTGCACTTGCAGTTATATCGATGTGTGCGTTTATTATGACGTTGCCAGATAATTCGTTGTCAGCCGATGTATTGTGTCTATCGGCTGGTTTTATAGTTTTCTAGACAGGAAATGTACATACATACATACATATAGATATATAATATATAGAAATTATTTTATATGTCCAACAGCAGCATATTTCGGCAAAGACTCTTCAAGCACGTGCCCATGGTCAAATAGACGTATGTATACCTATGTAGATATATATATATTTATATATACCTACAATATATCTCCTATAGTATTTGCAAAAAAGAATTTGTCACAGTTTTCGGCAGTGGAATCTTTTGGTTTTGATTTTTCATGTCTACAAATTGGCGTCGAGTGCCAAAAATCAACAAATGATGAATACAATCTTTAGTATATGTCTATATAGTATAACTATACACCGTATGCACTGAAAGAAATTAATAATAATATCAAAACAAAGCAAAAACTTACCGAAATCAAAAAGAAAGCAAAAATCAACTACAACACAAATTGCCATAATTTCAATAATTTAAGCAAAATTTATTTATAAATTTATATATTAAATATACAGCTAAATAAAATGCATAATTATGTACATTGATTTCAGAAACTGTACCAAAAATAATAGCATTCAATACATAAGATAATTCCGTTTTGTTTTGCTATGATTTTGATCTGATTTATATATAATAAGTTAAGCTAATAACAAATACAAATACAAAATAATTGGCAAATTCAGGCAAACAAACGTGTTTCAAATATCTGCACATAAATATATGTTTTAAACTAAATTATTAGCCATAAGTTTAAACAAATTAATCGTATGCTATTAAAATAAAAAGTAATGAATGAATTATGTTTTCTTATAAGAAGTATATATTTCTCTTTAATTTTCCACTTTCTGTTTTTGTATTTTGTTTAAGAACTCTATGAAAATGCAGTTGGTGATGTTATCAGGAGATGAATTCCGATATCGACTCGGATTCGGTATGTATAAGTTTCTATTTGATCTTGCGACGCGCATCCGTTATAGCACCCCATAGTTCAATGATGAAATCATCGGTAAACCCAAAGGACTCCAAATCAGAATTATCAATGGCCTCCGCGAAATCCATCGAGTTCGTTTTCTGCTCACCCAATTCCCAGATCTGTGACGCCAGCTCCGTATCATTGATGCCCATAAACGATTCCAACAGATTGTTAATGGCATCCACACCTGCGACAGTCGCCTCATCAAACTTGGGCTCGATCTGTGCATTGCCATTGGCCTTAAAACGCAACGTCTCCTTGCCACTTCCATAATTCCGATTTCCCGCCCCCGGCGAGGAGGCGCCACGAGATTGACTGCGCGGCCCAATACCCTGGAAACCGCTGCGTATCGGCTCAATCAGGCGCAACGTGAACGTATCCCCCGTGGCAATATCCTTCAGCATGCGTGCCACCTCATAATGCCGCTTGCCCACCATATTGTGGCCATTGAGCTTCTCAATGTGATCGCCCACAGCAATGTGCTCGATGCGATCTATGATCGAATCCTCCTTGATGCGTTTGATGAACGCATAGCCGGCACCATTATCGGTTATGGTCAGACCCAAGGCATCCTGGGTCTTGACGATCTCAATCTCCTTGGCACGCCCCTTGCGATGGGCAAATATGAAGTCATCCAGACCAATCTGACCGCCCAGCAGACGCGTCATGTCCACCTTATGAGAGTTCAGTGTACAGAAGAGTATGTCATCCTCGGACATATCAAAGCACTCGGCAATCTTCTTATACAGCTCACGTACGCTGGCAAATCCGGTGATCAGACCCGTCGGACTACCGTGGGCCAACTGGCAGTGGAAGATCAGTGGGGGCTTCTTGTCCAGCTCCTCGTTGTTGTTGTTGTGATGGTGATTGCTGTTGTTGTTGTGCAGAGAGGGCGATCGACTTGAGGTGCTGGTGGAGGATCGTTTGCTCTCTTGGCTTAAATCGCTGTGATCCGACGCATTTTTCGAGGTCTTACGGGCAAAGAGGGGCATTTTGGATGTGGAATTTTTAATCGTAGCGCTGAAGTAATGTAGGCTTTACGACCTTCCGGCGTGATCTTGCTGCGATCTTCTTGTGATCTTGCTGCGATCTTCGTCTGATCTTCCTACGATCTTTTTGCGATCTTCCCGTCTCCAGTTTTAAATATATTTATGTATTTATCTGTGTACGTAGAAGAAATATTTGGTATTTGTTTCTCTTTAATAAATGTTCTTGTTCTTAGTTTTGGTTAGTTTCGTGCCTCTTCCAAGCCCCAGATGAGTCAGTGTGTGTGAGTTAATGTGTGTACGTGTGTACGTGTAACACCAGAACCATTGAGTTTTATTAGTGAACTTTATCTAATCTTTGCTTTGTTTGTTGTTCTGTGCACAGTTGGACTTCCCATGACACTGAATGACTCAATGATCAAAGTATTTTCTCTCAAGTTTTACACTAAACAGCTGCTCGCAAAGTTAAGGGAAGTACATATTGACTACATTACAGCAAAACTGTACGATAATTAGTTGAGTTCAAGTCGTTAACAAAGAAGTGCAGCTTACGTTATCATGTGTTTAGATATATGATTACGTTATTTACCTTAGAAGTATTTCTTAAATAGCACAAATAGCACACATAAATGTCAATGGAAAGACAACTAATTGATATGTCGAATAGCCAAATGAAATGAAAGAAACCATGTACCCAGCACAAGTTATGACCAGATAAGATTCTGATATTTAACCAAGCGCGTGATAAGCGCAGTGAGAGTGACAAAAGGAGAGAGAGGGAGATTAAAACAAAGAGCGACAAGAACTGATAAAGTCGCTACGATTCGTAGTGCTCGAAAGTCGTAGCTCGTCGTTCCTCTGCCTTTCAGCTCTGCCCGAAGGCCTATAGACCTTTTATCACTCACTTTTTCGCACTATGCTCCGTCACGTTATCGTTCTCGTTCTCGACCCGACCAACGACCGCTGAGAAGAGTTCGTTAAAGCGTACTGAACTCTTTTCGAAAGTCTCCGCCACCCAGTGCAAAAGAAAAACTCCCCAGCTGAAATCTTATCATTGAAAATCTCTCGTTTTTGTGTTTCTCTTACACTTTTTTACGTACACTGCTCGTTTAGGTGTTTTAGCCCTCTCTTTGGTATTGCAATTGTTACTAAAACTGGAAAATTAAATGGCAAAATTATACGCGGTCATAATTTTGACAAAATTTAAAAAAATATACCAAAAATTGAACAAACACATATGAAATATAAAACAAAGTTCTAGTGGGAACATAGAAAATGAAATGAAGGCAATGGAATACGTCTAGAGTTTACGGCGTTGCCACCTAGTTGAATTTAGGCGCAAGTCAAGATCTCAAAGCTAAGATCGTAGAGTTGTACGTAGATTTCGTAGAATATTTTTGATTTAATGAAGTTATAGTAAATTTTCTTTCTCAAAAACTTGGTATATTATTTGTGTTTTACCTTGATAGTTTCAGCTGCTGTTGCTGTTTATTTAATATCTAGATTATTTGCATTTGTTTCATATGTTCATATTTCCATACTCGGTAAAATGAGCAGCATTTAACATTTCGTTGAATAAACAAACAGCGTGAGGCAACTTGAGACGAGCCCCCATATACTTCAAAGCAGAATAACGAGTATATATACGAATACATGTGAGTGTATGTGAATAACAACATTGAGAAACTTTGAGATGACAGCAACAACAATTATTATGCTCAAAACATAAAAATACTTAGAGCTGCGGAGAATTTTAAACTGACAAACAACCGGCTATTTCTAGACGAGAGCATAGCTATAGCAAACGCTATACATTTACATACACAGATACCACATAGATAACCCGGCAAATGAATAAACTACAAAACACAACACGCATCAAGGTCGAATTTGTTAAGCATTGAGAGGCGACACGCGCGTGTGGCAATCTCATTCGCAATTCGTACCTTTCATAACAACAACAACAACAAAAAACAACAACCCTAACAGCCAAATAATAACTAGAACTATTTCGAAAATACTACGCAGTTTGCTTCGGCTTCTTAACTTGTTTGATTACGAAAATTTGCAAGCTTTTTTTTATGGCTAATTGTTATTAGTTTTTACTTATCATATAGAATAGGCGGTATCTTTTGCTGACAAAGATTACTATTATTGATTTCTGTTAGATATACTACTATGGAATGTGCTTATGGCACTTTGAAATTCGACACGTGTTGAGTTTGTTTATCTGGGTTATGGCGAGAACTTTTAATTGTGCTACTGCACTCTGTACGTAAATAAAAAAACAACAACAATTTCAATACTAACACAGCATTTCCGCATACGACAGCCGGTTTTCTAATACCCTGTAAAATATGCGACAATAATTATGGGTATATTGACATGTACAGATAAGTTGACACGGTTTATAATTAAGAGAGATATAATGCATCAAAGTTTTGCTTCTTATAAAATAAGCCATTAATCTACCGATGGAATAAACTATATGAGTTATTAAAATGTATATCCCTGTATATTAAGAGGTATTAATTAGTCGATCAGTACATAATTCTCGCAGATGCTGTGACTAATTTGTATGTTTACTCGCCCCCGATTGGTTGTAATTTGTGGGCTCGACTCTCGCTCGTGTAAATGCGTACAGAAAATCTTACATACAAACAACTAGATGTTAGACACACATGTGTAGATAGATGTATCTATATGCAACTCGAATGTATCTGAAATACGCTATGAGTTGGCGTAAACAGCAAAGCGACGTAAACAACATAAACTGCGCGTGTGGCAGCAAAGAAAAATAAAACACAATGCAATGAGAATTAATTAAAAAAAAAAAAAGTTTAGATAAGATTTTGTAAACAATCATAGTGGCTTACGTAGTTATTAACTTATCAAGTTATTGGTTGAATAATAGATATTTACTTTCGCTTTACGTAGCAAAGTTTAGATTAACAAATTACAGTTCAAAGATTAAGAAATGTTAAATATTATTTATGGTTATTAGTTTTTTAAAGTCGTCAAAGAAAGATACAAATACATCTATATACATCTTGACAGATTTTCATTCATCTTTGCATTCTGTTGTTGCCATTTCCTAATGTATTTGCACTCGTTTGTTTATTTATTTTGAACTAAACTAAATACATAAATAAAGCGTATGATATGGTATATACTGTTTGTTATCGCACACCTACTCACATATAGAGGAATTTACAGATATAGTATAGAATTTAGTGTATACCATATACCATATACCCTCCTCTAGTGCGGCTTGCTCTTTGTTTAGCTTGATTTTCGCTAGTTTGTCGCAAAAAATATAAAAAGCTATAAAAAGAGCATAAGAACTCAACTCGGGGGGGATCAGAATAAAAACACATCAAGGTTACTTCAACCATAAATATGTATATTCCTCTTACGTACAAAGTATGATTAGCAATCAGGCTTTATCTTGACACCCGAGGGAATAAAAATGGAAATGGGAATATTGTTAGTTCATTGATAAGCAATAGTTATTGCATAAGCCAACAATGTATTGCAGTGTAATTACGTACGCCTTTGGCAAATAATTGTAAACAAAACTTGGACGATGACGAAAACTGCACGTATGCTAATTGTTATTGTCTCGGTTTTTCGTTATTCCGAAACAATAATAAATAATCTTATAGTATACAAATAATCTAAGCTTGCAGTTCCAAGTATCAAAGTCTTTGGCTTTAATTAATATGTTTGTTTATCTAAAAAACTGTTTATGTACTCATTTTAAAGGCAGATGATCTTAGGTTTCAGCCAATTGTAGAACCTTCGGTGCATAAGGTTAGCCACATATTGTGCCAAAAGATATTTCTTGAACGTCAACAAAAGTTATTCAATGTCAAAAACACAAAAAAATAAATAAATAAATAAATAAATACTCGTAAACAGCATAAATTTAAGAGAATTGGCATATAATTTAAGAGCAACATGTTAAAGAGCAAGCCTTATATTCTATGCTCTTAGCAAGTTATTAAGAGCAGAGCTTAAAGCTCTGCAGTTACTCTTTCTCGCGTGCTCTCTTTTGCTTTGCAGCTGGGTTGATCGAAGAACTTTGTAAAGTTCACTGTTTGGCATCGTCATGATCAGACATGATCGGACATGATTCACATTATTCCGTTGACTAGGTCAATATTTTGTCAGAGCGTAACGGTAAAATTTAATTATAAATCGCTTGCAGGCACAGGCAGAAAATTGAGCAGCTTTGCGGGTCTTAAGATACGCGAACTTTCCAAGTTATTGGAGCCAAGAACAACGTATTAAGTATTAAT
This sequence comes from Hypselothyrea guttata, assembly GCA_035045125.1. Classification (NCBI taxonomy): domain Eukaryota; kingdom Metazoa; phylum Arthropoda; class Insecta; order Diptera; family Drosophilidae; genus Hypselothyrea; species Hypselothyrea guttata. The sequence continues at coordinate 352,891 of JAWNNJ010001392.1, forward strand.
GACGTCTGCCATTCCGGGCCAGGCATATAGGTCATTCACACAGTATACGATATTAAAATAAATATATTTTCCTAATGTGAATCAGTTTGGTGTTTATTTTCTTTCCTTTCGCACTAGCTTTTGCGTCACAATTTGTTTGTGTTTATCTTGGCGATATTATGGTACATTGCTCCGTCCGATCATAGTATAATATACTTTTTATTTACATATTTGTTTTTGTTGTCTTTTAGCGATATATATCACGTTTTTTGCATAACTCGTAGCACATTATTCATAATTAGTTCGACGCGTGCGCGTCTAATTCAACCTAAAAAAATATTCATATTTTTTTTACAAGTGCATTGAACTAGCTGGAGCACCCTGTATCAGCTGCGGCTGCAAACACACGATTTAACAGCTTCCAGGCGCTGTTTTTTGAGAAACATTTAACCGTTTCACCTCGCTGAACTTTGCGGACGGACGGACGGATGGACGGATGGACAGACAATTTGAGCAACAAATTCAACAAGCAACAAACTGCCCTGTCTGCCTCTGGAGCGAGCAACACACAAAGCTCAGCCAATTTGAATTTGAATTTAAAGTTTTTGTAAAGGTCATTAAAATGGAAAAGACGACGTAGAAATTAAACCGGTTTTAGTGTTGAAAAATGCGTTAAGGGATGGAAATATATCGCCACTGCATTCGAAGTTATCGATAATTAACTGTTGCGCTCAGTGATGCCAGAAATAACCGAATTTGAAATAAAAAATATCTACAAAATTAGTAAATATAAATTAAATTAAAATTTATTTCTATAAAAAAAAGATATCAATGCCTAGTTTAAAATAATTTGCCATTAAGCTGACCTGCAAATGCGAATTTTACTGTTCCTTCAATTTGATTTTACAGCCAATTGCCTGATTATGGCCATCATAGAAGCTTATAGAGCGCAGCCAAGAGAGAGGGGAGCGAAGGAGAGGGGGGCTGTGAGCAACACAATGGCTGGTGTTGCAGCTAATGCCAAAGGGGCGTGCGTACCGGTTCATAATACGGACGCTCTATAGAAATGTCACGCAAACAATTTACATAAATGACGTCGCTTCCGCTTTGTCGGCCAACAGGCGCAGCCAACAAGAACAACAACAACAGCAACAACAACAAAACAATTGCAGCACGTACATGTATGTATAACAACAACGGCCATAAAACCATGGTTAGCAAATCTACGATGGCTGGCAGAATAAAAGAAAAACCAGCAAGGACGCAGCCGATCAGTCGAACGCGCCTGACTCTAAAATACGTAGGGTATTATGAAATATTTATACAATATCTAGCAAAGCGCAGCAGCAATGCTGCTTCTTACTTTTATTGGCGAAACAAAACTTGCAATATTGTTTCTTCAATAACTTCTGTGTTTTTTAACTAATTTGAATGGGCTTTTCAGTATAGATCAATGTTGTGCCAGAGAGTATATATGCAGATATTGCATAGAATTAATTCGACTCTGCTCGTCGTTCCGATCAATAATATATGTATAAAACTTTGTGGATTTATACAAAGTTAATAAAACTGCTTTTACCCCTTTTATGGGTACAGGGTTATAAAAAAAGAGGAAAAAATACGCTGACTGAGAGAAAAAGTGTAGCAAAAATGCAAAAAAAGCAATTGTCGGCTGTCTGATTGGATTGTTTGGTACGGAAGCGAGCAAGAAATCGATAAAAAAAAGAATTTCTAACGGATCTCACATTTGTTTAACAGATAAGAGCAACACAAGCAAATACACCATATATCATCATTATGCATAGATATATCAGAGCCAGTTTTGAGCGTGGCAAAACAACAAACCCACTAACCAACTTCACGCTTTGTTGGCAATTTAATTTGCCTACAAATGGCCTCAGCTTACTCTTTTTTTACTCTTTTTTGGTTATGTTTTTTTTATGAAATTTCTTTGGCCAACTCCCCAAAGCAAAAAGCGCCGAAATGCTCGCAGACACGCCCTTGTGGAGTTGAAAATTTGTTTATGAAAATGCAGACAAGAAAATGAAAATTGTCAGACGCACGTGTTGGCCACGTTAATGAAAACCATTAACACACTTTACGCTTTGCTTAACCCCCAAAAACACGATGATATCAGGTATGCGCCAACTAACGGCATTTCAATTTGTTATAATTAACTGCATAGTTGTGCGCTTATCAGCGGATTGTAAAAATCAATGCAACCCCCAATAAATTCGTCGTTAGAGCTGAGTCACAGCGTTCCGAGTTCAAAAGAACTGAACTGAACGAACCGAACACTGAACTTATTGCCTAAACTTTAGTTCGCTTGTAACGCTAGTTCATTTGTTCTTTTGAGTAAGTGACTAGCACTTTCAACTCGTTTGTTTGCTTGAACTAGTTCCTTTGAACTAGAGCGCACAACACTATCAACCACCCGGCAAAATGCGACCTAACCTCACAATGTGTAAAGTGCATGAGGCAGGAAATGGCCAAAACAGGCAGGCAATGGCTCATAGAAAAGCTCGGCTGTATGTACTCAACATTTTGATGTAGAGACCATGTTTATGATGTCATAATTATGTATGTATTGTCTAGGTTACTATGGGGGTTTTTTTTTAGGGGGTTGCTACGATATTTCTTTTATTTTAGCTATTTGCGTTCATGACATAAGCAGCGAAGGGGAGAGCTTAAATGTTTATAAGTATGTGTGTATGTAGAATTAAGCATACGCCGATACACCTGCATATCGACAAAACTGCAATAATTCATATCGATTTACCGATTGCTAATTTATGGCTGTCACCCAGTGCTGCCAGAAATAGCTAGATTAGCAATATAAAATATTTGATAAAAATCTAAAAAAAAACCAAGTACAAATTTAATTAAAATAAAAAAAAATATTATCAATATGCATAAATAATGAATAGTTAACTTTTTATATAATAAATAGCATTTTAAAACCGGCTAAACTGGCAACGCTGATGTGTTTAATCAATAGTTCTGATTGCGCTGGTAGTAGAAATTCTTTTTTTTTTTTTTTATATTTAAACAAGTGTTAGTGTGTATTTTATTTGTGCTTCTTTTTTGGGGGGTAGAGTGGAGAGATGGAGTGAAGAGATATGCCAACACCTTTCACTTTATTAATGGTTTTGAAATTTGGAATGAATGAATACGCTGAGATCCATTGTCATGAACAATCAATAAAGCCACCGACAACGAAAGTAGAAAATTGTGTAAATTCAAAATGTTGAAGTTTTGTACGCACCTGTCGCAGCTTCAATGCCTATTCCATACAGGCTGCACTTGCCTGCACTTTGGGCGCACAAAAGTACCGTAATGAGCAAGGAAAGCGGACATACGAGACCAGGTTGTTGTTGTTGTTGTCGCTCTTGTTGCTGCTGCTGGTTGCTGCTTTTCCACCGCACACACACACACACTCACACAAGCAACACACACACACACTCGCGCAGCATGCACAAAATTTCTTTATTTCTTTCTTTCGTGTTCACCCGTTTTGGCTAACTCGTTTTAGCTATTATTTGCTATTGGTTTTGTTTGTCGTTTGTTCTGTGCACACATGCGCAGCTTTTATTTAATTAACGCTTTTTACGAGTCGAAGAAATTTGCAACTTCGTCCACATACCTATGAAATTTATATTCAACTGAACTTCTCTGCTCTGCTCTGCGCTCAGCAGCCCATTTTCCACTACACACACACACACACACACGCTCGTCGCCTAGTGCTGGCAGCGATATAAACAATCGAAATATCGCTGCAGTTGCTGGGCGATGAATCGATAACAGCTTCGCTTGCGCGATAAGTTGGCATACAATCAGCGTTGCCAATTTTAAAATTAAAAATTATAAATCTTATTGAAAATATGTATTTATTTTTTTATTTTTAATATGCTAAATAGATTTTATTTATTTTTAATTTACTTTATTTTAATATTTATTTATATATTTATTTTGTAGTTTAAATCTGGCAACACCGAATGCAATTTGAAGTTCGTGTTGTTTAAGTTTATTACAATTTTATTTAAAAATATAGTGTTATTTGCAAATAATGCCGGCGCTGAGCGTTTCTTGTGTCTCATTTTGTAGAGAGCAGCGAAGCGTTTAAATAAATGTATTAACAATATTGAACAGAGATAGATATATAGAATAGCAAGAACATAAAATTGATTTTAAAATTATGACAATAACTGAATGTTTACTCCAATGAATTATTAGTAAATGGTGCAAAATATTCTCTTTCACTGGAATTATACAATTTTTGTTGCTCTGGAGACGATGACATCGTCATTTTCATGATTCGAGCATCCAATAGTTATGCCCTGATCATCGCCCAGCTCATCATCGTCCTGATCGGCGTTCTCCAGCAATTTCTGCCGCTTCAGACGCAGCTCAAACACCTCGCTAATGGCATCGCGGAAGCAAATGAAGTTATAGTCGATCACGCCCTGTCGATTGAAGTTCTCCTCCCGCAGTATGCAGACCAGGGCCAAAAACTTGTTCACCTCCCGCAGATAGAGTATCGTATTGTTGTTCAGTTTGATGAGACTAGAGCTGCCGCTATCAAAAGCAGTTTCCTCAGAGCTGAAATAGAAAATATATAGCTGATAATATACCAATAAACATCACCTTGGTGAGTCTTTATCGAGTCGTTGAAATGATTTCACAAAATTCTGACTGGGATATAGCTTCTAATCACCTGTAAATGCTGGATAAATCTATGACAACATCGATCATGTCACAGCATAGCTCATAGGCCTGCATATCAACTGGCGAGGAATCTGTCGCTATGTAGATCTTAGACACAACATCGAAGAGGAACGCCTTCTCAATGCCCGAGTTCTGCAAATAATTCAAAACATTTAATATATAAATGTTTAAAATATATATTCTACTTACTGGTATGAATATATTTAAAAGATTCTCGAGCGTGGGCAATTGCGGTATCAGTTTCTGCACAACTTTCGAGAAGGCTTCGAAGATCGAATGATCGTATATCGAAGTCAGATGAAAGCTGAGATGAATTTGATCGAGGCCAGCCTCGCTTAGATCGTCCGATGAACGTTGATGTATATCGCGTTGGGATTCCATTTTGGAATCATCGCTAATGCCGTCCACCTGTGCATAAACTCAGATATATCAACAATCGTTCCGATAAATCGATAACCAACTGTTATCTACGCACCTTATGTATGAATACCTCGAACTTGATGCGAGGATTTACTTTGTATGCCTTTATGACCGTGTTTTTGAACTTGGTCAACGCCTCGTTGTAATCATCCTTGGCATCAATCACAAACACAAGCGCCCCGCAGCCCCCAAATATCATGTCCGAATCAAATGTGGGCTCTATGAAATCAATTTGTCCCGGAAAATCCCAGATTTGAAACTGCACAAAGCTCGAATTGTTGATATCGTCTTTGACAATTTTGCTGGTCGATTCCAGAAAAAGCGTCTCATTCGGCGACATCTTATGGAATACGACCTTCTGTATCGAACTCTTGCCCGACCGTCGCAGACCCATCAATAAAATGCGGGGTTTCGTTTCGCTATTGCTGGACGCATTTGGCTCCAGATCCAAGCCATCCTGATCGAAGGCGCCGTAGCCAAAGTCCTTGGGAAACGAATCCACGTGATAATCCTCATCCTCGTAGCTCTGTCGAAAGTCAATTAAAAAATAAGATTAATTAATTTGATTGTTATTAAACTTAAATTATTTTCTAGAGATGCCACTATCGCACTGATGGGATTAATCAAACGCTTCCAACTGTTGAATTTTTCTAGAGATGAGACAATCGCACTTAATTAACAAATATGTTTAATAATAATCTAGAGATGACACTTTCAGCCTGAACTGACAAATATGATTAATAATAATCTAGAGATGACATTTTCAAACATTACTGACAAATATGATTAATTCTAACGCTTCCAGCTGTTGAATTCTTGCTAGAGACGACTCTTTCATCCGAAACTGAAAACCTAATCCCACTTTACAGCTTACAATTGGAAGATCGAAGCGCTCCAATTGGCGTGCTGTCAAACAATGCACCTGTTGCCGCTTCAATCCATCAATTGTGCGTCGTAATCTACGGCCTATGGCCACTTATCACTTCCGTATGCATTATCAAATGTTTGTTGCTCATCGCCGACTTTGTGAGGCTTCTTTGTTTATTTACCATGGCGACGTACGCGTGCGATCTCTGTGGGCGGGGCTGCGTTTACTTTACATGCAGTACGTGGAGCACGTGGGCAGCTTAATCGCATCCAGGCAAGTGTGGAATTTAAATACTTTTAAATTAAGAGCAAACAAGACACAAACTGTTTTCTTATCGGACTTGGGGCGCAGCTGATTGTTGTGCAAGTGTGTACACACCCTGCATTTGGTGCGTGAGTTGATGGTTCAATGCGCTAGATGGCGCCAGCGCAAGTTCGAGTTGCTTTCAAACAACAACAATCAAGTGCGCGTCTTGTTTCCCAAGTTCATGGGAATCGAACATGTCGGAGCTGCGTTAGCAAACGCACAGTTGCCAGTTGCAATTATTAAAATGCTCCAATATATAAAAAATAAACAATAGTTTAATTTAAATTTGTATATTGAAATTATTAAGACTCAGAGGTTATTAAATAAAACATTTTAATTTTTTTTGTTTATTATTAACTTTGATTTATTTATAAATTTAATATTAACTGAGTTTAGTCGATAAATAACACCATGACAACTAGCTGAAAAAACACCGAAAACACCAGTGTGGCAACTGTGACATTCGTGTCGCTTAGCAAAGTTTTACACCCCTCGAACTCATACCTGTTGGATTGCGGCATTTGAGTTCTGTTGTTTGGTCACACTCAGTTTGCCGTAGCTCGTGTTCAATATTAAATAATTTAGTAAATATTTAATTTATAGCCACAATTAATTGAAATGGCAGCGCGGGGACTGTTGCTGATGGGTCAGTGCATGCCGTGCATTAAGCACAACGCATCCAAAATACGCATACGCCGCATGGAACTGGACAAAAATTTGAACATGGTTCGAGTTGCTTTTATTGCCATGAAATGTTGAATTAATTATTTAATTATAATTGCTTTGCAGTACTTCAAGAAGGACACGTTTTTCTTTGCCCACGATCCGCAGAAGGTGTGCAAGACGGGGGACATTGTGCTGATCAGGGAGCTGCCGGAGAGGAAAACCCGCCTGATTACGCACGCCGTGGAGGAAATTGTTTATCCGCTGGGTGACGTAACAGATCCCGTTACGGGCAAGAAGGTCGTGGTGGGGAAGTACCGGGAGGACATCGAGATGGCCAATCAGCTGTTCGGCAAGTCCGCCAAGGCCTTCGACTACGACAAGGCCCCGCCCCGCGGCCGCCTCGAGGGCACCAAGGACTTCACGCACGGAGAGACCTACATCAAGTACCACGAGGACGGCAAGGATCAGCCCTTTGCTGTCTAGCTATAGCTCTAGTTGGTAGATAAATAGGTAAATAAAAAAGTAATAAATAAATAAAATATAAAACTGGTGTTGCCCAATTCGTATTTTCCCGTCAAATCTAGCTCGTTCTTTTTTACAAAAACAAGTTGTAAAACTGCCGGAAGCGGTAATTTTGACTTGTTTATGTTGAATTAAGCTTTTTTTTATTTATATTTGTGATCTGAATAAACAAATAAGCAAGATTACAAAATACCCTTTTTACCATTTAGTCTGACTTTTTATACCCTGTACCCATTGAAAAATGGATAAAACGGTTAATAACTTTGTCAGAATGTATGTAACAGGCAGAAGGAGGCGTGGCAGACCCCACAAACTATATATATTCTTGATCAGGGAGACGAGCTGAGTCGATTTAGCGATGTCTGTCTGTCTGTCCGTCCGTCTGTCTGTCTGTCTGTATGAACGCGTCGATCTCAGCAACTACAAAAGCTAGGAATGCCGTTTTTGTTGCTATAGATAGGTAATTTTCTTACGCAGATCAAGTTTATTTCGAAAAATGGATGCCACGACCCCTTTACGCCCAAAAATCAATAAAACTCACACAACCTCGTGTTTTTTACCATAAAAAGTTGAATAACAAGCGTAATATTAAACATAGAAGGTTGTTATTTGGAATATAAACTCTCTTGTATTATATTTAACTATCCTGAAAAGCGCAGTGAAACCGGTTAAGAAACACAGGAGATATAAGCTTCACAACAGTTGAACTTAAAAGTTCAAAAACAAGCCTAATATTAATCATAGAATGTTGTTATTATTGAATATATACTCTCTTCCATTATATTTACCTGTCCTGAAAAGCACATTAAAATCGGTTTATAAACAAAGGAGATATAAGCTTCCTAATATTGCATGCATTGCAAGCGCAGCCGCTATACGTGTGGGAATAGCGTGCGAGAGGGATGGCAATACCAAGCATGTTGCTATTCGGAACTTAAAATTTTTTTATTATATTTAACTATCTTGAAAAGCGCATTTAAATCGTTTAATAAACACAAAATATAAATGAATTAATTATATTTAAAATATTTAATTAAATTATATACTGTATTTGCGAGCGCGCAGCGCGAGCTTTGGCACAGGGTATAAGACAGTCGGGCCCGTCCGACTGATCTGCTCCGCCCATTCTGGTTTTTTTTTAGATATTCTGGATAAGCTTGCTTCAGTTATTTACCTTACAAACAAATTAATCAAAGATATACTAGTTTAGATAGATTAGACAGTCAAACGTACAATATACATTTTACTAAATATTTTTATTTAAAATGTTGATAAATGTTGAATGTATATTTTTGATGCGCCAAATCTGAAGTTGGTTCCGTTTTGTTTTGTTTTGTCTCAGACGCTGCGTTGCGTTCCAATCGTGCCATAAATTAAATTGTTAACTAATCACAATCTCTTACGATGCTAAAGTTGTACTGGAGTATAGGGTTCGCCACGTGGGTGTTGTCATCGCATAGTTTTTGCTGCAAAAAAGGAGGATTAGTTGGCATTAGCTGCTTAATTTGTATATACAGGGTGCGTCAGCTCTACTACTAATATGTCACTTTAACAAAATAGACCTATTTTGTAAGACAATATCAATCCAACAATCAACTATATAATTTTTATATTTTTCTGAATTTTGATGGCGCACCCTGTTTTAGGGCGAACGTACTTGTTCCAGATCCGTGCTTGCACGCAGCATAAAATCGCGTATAAAGTTGCCACGTCCGGGCATGTCCAGTGCCAGGATGAGCTTGTTGTTGCCCAGCTGCTTCAGCACCTTCACCCAGCTGCTCGGCGGCGCCTCCTCGTCCTCGTTCAACTGCGATCCCGCATTGGCCTTGCTCTGGTCCTCATCGCTGCATATTGACCACTGCAGCGGCTTGTTGGAGCTGCATGGAATATATATTTTAGTTCAATGCTTATCAGTTAAAACTCTAGGCTAGTGGAGATCTTCACCTGAAATGCAGCTCCAGGCTGTTGGCCTGCAGATAACGGGAGACGGGCAAGACGTAGCTGATGTTCAGGGAGCTGCCCGCATTGGGACAGAAGTGCTCCACGTCGATGGTGTGATTGTTCTGCGCTGCGAGCACGCAGCTCGTGATGCTCCAGCAATCCTGGAGAGACGCAGCAGGCGGAGCAGGAGGCGCAAGTGTGGCAGCCACAACTGCCGATGCCGCTGCCGCAGCCGCTGCCACTGGCGCCTGCTCAGCTGTGGCAGCCACCGGCTTATCATGCAACACCGTGTAGCTGGCGTCCTGACCATCGGAGGCATCCATCTCGCTCGAGAACTGCTTGGAGCGGGCAGCCGTATTATGGGAGCTCTTGCCATGATAGACGCGTGCTGCGGGCAAATTGTGATTGTTGTTATGGCTGGTGTCGTTGGAGGAGACGGGCTGTATAATCAGTATGTCCGCGTCCTGCTCTTGCCCCTGCACCTGCTCAGCGGACTGCAGCTCGTCCTCCACGTGCTGCTGCTTCACATTGGCGTCCACATTGTCCGCCACAACTGCAGCCGGCTGCAGCTCCTCAAAGCAGTTGGACTACGGGAGAAACAAGCTTACGATTAGATTTGCTACGATTAACAAAGCTTCAGGAGGTAAACATCGATTTATATCAATTTTGAACGATATTTTTAAAATGGTTGATTTATTATCGCTATTGGTTTTTTAAAGGTATTAAGATAAAGGACAAAAGGGTCAAGCAAATATCGATTTATATCGATTGTGGATTGAATTCACTTATCTAGTTTTTAGTTGGTTTTCAATATATCGGTATATCCGACATTTTTATCGATGTATAAAAAAATCGATATTAATCTATTTTCGATATTCGATATCGCAACAGTCATCGATTTCCTGCTGACCTAGGATAGAATCCTGTCGATTCCTACCTGACAGTTATCGCTGACAGCCTCATCGTTGTTGCACTCTGCGGGCTGTCCGAAGAGCGGCGTCCTCAGCTGCTTCTGCCTGATCCAGTCCAGACTGCGCTGGTTGGCCGAGCGCCTGCCCACGCTGGAGTCCCGCAGACCCGTGTACTCGAAGCCGAAGAGAGCCGTGATGGGATTATCGACAGACTCCGATTCGTTGGTGTTGCTGAGGTTCTGCAGATCCAAAGCATCGGCGCTGTCCTTGCCAATGCCTCCGCTGCCCCCGCTGCTGTTGGCCGTTGCGGCAGCTGCCGCTGCTGGCGGCACATCCAAAGCCAGAGCCAAGGGTCCGGGCTGGAGCTGTGCCTGCTCCGTGCTGACCTTGTTGGTGGTCAGGGCCAGATTGGAGGTGGGTGGGGAGACGGTTTTGTAGACATTGTAGATGGCGGCATCGCCAGCGTTGAGCTTGCGTATGGCCTGACCCGTCTCGACGGCCGAGGGTGAATTGTCCGAGGAGGTGCTGCTGGCAATGGTGCCCACCACCACGATCTGTTCGTCCAGCTTGAGCGGAGGTTTGAGCTGCTGCTGCTGCAGCTGCAGCTGCAACTGTTGCTGCTGTGCATCCACATCGATGGAGTTGTTCTCAAAGTCCTGGGAGAGCGGAATGCCCTGCGGCTTCTCCGAGGATGCGGCGTTGGTGTCGTTGCTGGCGAAGCTCTTGGCGCGCACGCTCTGGAGCAGCTTCTGGGCAGCACCTTGGCCGCCGCTGGGGCGCAGTATCTCCTGGGAGACGGGCCAACGGGATTTGTTCTTGCCGGCGATGGTCTTGTTGCGAGGCGCCGTCGTTGTAATGCGCACATTGGGATTGGACAGCGCCTGCGTATTGATCAGCGGATTACCCATAACCGCTGTCAGCTCCTCCTTCTCCGGCGCCTCATCCGCATCGGCCAGCCGTGGAGTGGGACGACTGGTGCTGGCTCCGTAGATTAAGCTCGGCCACGGCATGTACGTTTTGTTCTTGAACAGATTCTGCAGATTGTGCTGGAAGCTCAGACGATCCTCGTCGCTCAGCCGCGTCGTCGCATCCGACTTGAAGATGCGACTGTCCCCAAACATCTGATACGCGTCCAGCGACTGCGCCTGCTGCGGCTGCGGCTGCAGCTGCTTGTTGTGCTCCACGAAATACAGCGTGGACACAGCAGCCAAACTGTAAACAATTTAAATTAATTATTATTTATTATTAGAATTAATCTTCAGAATCAATCTTTTCCTATCCAGAAATTTAAACCGATTCTTTATACTTTAGTTACTATCATCTTTATTTCAAAATTCATTCTCTTACCAGGCGGCCATAATGATGATCAGCAGGAAGATGATGATTTGCATCAGACGGCTGGAGCAGATCTCGTAGCCATCGCTGCGATTGTTCGCCTTGTGCACGCGGGGGGGCAGCACACAGCGGGGCTCCAGCAGATCCTTAGCTCTCAGCTGATGGCTGTTGTAGCTGCTGTTCGCTCTCTCCAGGTGCTCTATGCGCGTCTCCAGCGAACCGGTTACCTTGCACAGCTCCTTGACGGCCCCAATGTTCTCCATTAATATACGATCCTACGAAAAAGAGCAAACATTGCTTGTGTATACTGGTTGTAGTCGAAAAATGTGAATTTTGGGGTCATAAGATGGATGTTTTACACCTTAAACCAATTTTTTTAAACTTTGAATGCTCATAACTTTGCTAAAACCCAACCGATTTTCATGCGGTTTGGTTTTTTCTTAATCATTTGAGTGCCAAAGTAAAATTTGAGTGATAAATAAAAAAACAAAAATTTGAAATTTTTTGCAAAAAATTTAAGCCCAACTTGTTAAAAAAAAATATGCAATTTTCGAAAAAATTTGTTTTAAAAAATTAAGAACTTTTGCGTAAGCGAATTGTATTCCAAAATTATGCATAGAAAACTAAACATGAGAGAATTTGGACGAAAAATGTAGCTTTTTGGGACAAAAATACTATTATGGGGGAAGTATTACTAATGCTGACGGAGATCCGAGATAATCGTACGAATCTCGGCTGATAATGCCTTAAGCTCACTGAAATTCCGATTACAAGTCGTAGTTTTTAGGCATTTTTAATTGGTTTTCTTACCTTATTGACCAGCAAAAAGTTCTCAATGACATTCCCATTGGGCAGTACAACGCTGCCAGCCTCTTGGACTGCGTCCGGTATAACTTCGCGCACCTCCTGCGCAATGACTCCCGTATCGACAATTTCCCGTGTGTCGCTCTCACGTCTCAGTCCGGAGTGCACGGCAAACTCGGGCTCGTAACGATAGCGGACAATGCGTATCTTTTGCATGTTACGCAACTGAACAGACGTATCTAGTTCGGCGATTTCCTGCTTAGCACGGCTATCGCTGGGCTGGACAATATGTCCGGATACCTTGAGATTGCCATGCACCACGAGGCTCTCATCCGGACGGTCCGTATTGATGCCCACACGTCCTGCATGGAAGATGGACTCCTGGGTGATGCCACGCTGCCAGCAAAGATCCACATCGGACTCAAATTGTCCGGGATTCGAGGCGCGTACTATGATCCTTTCGCTGCCATGGCTTACGACCGGATAGTGTCCGGATGTGGTGTGTACATGGAGGCCAACGACCAGCTGGAAGAAGCGCTGCTCCGGATTCGGACGTCCCTTCTTGCGCATGTTGTTGTTGGTGGTCTCCGAGAAGTGCAGACGCCCCACGGTGATTTTGCTGACGATATGGCTCTGGAGATCGATACTAAAGAGAAGGAATAATGTAAAAAGGTTGAATGTTTAGTGGATCATTCAACGACTTACGGTACGGGATAGAATGGCTTTTTGGAGCGATCGGACTGGCTCTGCTCCACGCGTATGGTTTGATTGGGCGCCTCGTATTTCACACCATAGAAATGCAAGTGGAAGGATTTGATTTTCTCTAGGCCGGACGGTGTCTTCACAAACTTGGCATCTCCCTGAAGGCGCGCATGGCAGGTGACCTGGAAATGGTTCTTCTTCTGGCACACGTACGCATCGTCCGAGACGCTGAAATTGAAACCCTTATCCGCATCGACGCGATAGTATATGACGGATAGCTCCTGCAGGTTCTGATCGCACAGCTTATGCCAGTTCTCCGGCTGGAACGAACTGAAGCGTATGCATTGCGTCAAGGCCGGATCTCCGGCTTCGCTGCCCGAACCGGAACCACCCGCAGCGTTGCTCGTCTGTCCGTCTAAGCTATTATCCGCCTGCGAGTTAATGCCGGACAGGGCCGGCGAAACGGAGGCGGAACAGTGTGAATGGGCGGGTGTCTTGCTCAGATCATTATTGTGATCGCTGGCGGGCGCTAAACTGCTGGATATTGTGTGCTGCGAACTGCGCAATGGACTCATCATCAATCCGGCATCATGCTTGGCACCAAACTCCGGACAATCCAGCTGTGTGGACATCTTGCGCTTGCGCGACAGCGAATGCACCGGCGTTGAGGGCGTGGAGCTGCGATTGAGGGACAATTGACTGGTGCCAATCACCTGGACACGATCGCCCAGGCCCAAGGATGAGGTCAGCATGCAGGTGGACATGCTGGATAGATTCTGATAGCTGCCACTGGCATACAGTCCATGCCCATTGTCGTAGTGCTGATACAGCAGCTGATCCTGCGACAGATCAGACTGCGGATGTGAATGTTGCTGTTGCAACGGCAGCAACTGTTGCTCATTCAGCTGCTGTTGCTGTTGCTGCTGTTGACAGAGCAAACTGTTGGCATTCATGGCCAGGCCAGTTTCATGCTTCACCCTAACATCCTGAGCTGGCGGCAGAAACTGATGTGGAGCTGCAGCAAATTCCATATCCAAAGCCGACAACTGTTGCTGCTGCTGTTGTTGTTGCTGCTGCTGTTGCTGTTGTTGTTGCTGCATATTTAACAGTCCCGGATAGCTCAGTTCACGTCCAGTTAGCACCATGCCGTGCGTCTCACCCAACGGACTGTAGGCTGGCTCTGAGCCCGAATCCGGCGGACTCTCTGGCAAATGTGCCAACGGCATGGACATTGCGCTCACCCGTGCCGTCAGCTGTGCATCCAGGACATTCATCGGCGGCGTATGCGGCGATTCCAGTTTCGAGATGCCACCAACTGTTGCCGCATCCAATCCGGCATCGTTGCTGCTGTGCTGCGCCGCCTCATCGAGTCCGGCAACGGCAGCTTCCTGCATGAACAGGTCCAGCGCATCACTGTCAATGCCATCCATGAAATCTGGGCGAGCTGTAAGCGAGAAATTCATCGGTTAGCGTATTGAAATTAAAGGAGTTGACAATACTGAGGATTTCGTATCATTCTGAATCAAATCTATTAAACAAATCACTTTACTGATGGCATGATCGCATTAATTCCTAGATTTCCGTTCACTGACTCTCTTAATTTTGACTAATTGACCTATAGCATAAAAATAATACTTTTGAAAAGGCTGATAGGTCAGTTCCACGACTACCGTCATCAAGTCGACAGTTCACTTATTTATTATAATTATTAAATTCGTTTTGTAATAAATATTTAGTAAATTCCGTAAATTGCTAATTGTAAATACCTAATCAATTTGCAACTGTTTAGTGTTGTTGCTAAACTGATCTTCTTTTAACAGCTGTTTAACAGAGCAGCCATTACTATGTATGTTAAATGCTCCCCTGTTAATAACAGCTGACTGTTATTGAGCTGTTAAAAGGAGTTGAGTTTATCAGGTTATCTAATATTTTAGTTTACTTTGATAGGTAAGGTAAAACTAAGTGTTTATGCAACGCTATTAATAATTAATAATAATATATATATTTAATTATGCCTATTATTATTATAAGTAACACTCATTAGCAAAGCATCACTCTCTGAAATTCTGTAGAATTCTTGCAACATTTCACGCTCTATGCAAATGAGAATCTCTGGGCTGACGCATGGATTATTGTGAAACTCGTTTAAGGGGCGTTTACGTTTACAATAAGAAGAAATATGCCAATGGTGATAAAATAACTGTACAGTCTGCACTGATAAGCGACCACAGAATATAGATATATAAATAGTACATATAAAAATTTAACTGTTTGATCAATAAAAGGCGACGCAGTTGGATTTATGTTTATGTGCCAACAAAATTTTAATGCCAGCTTAAGTAATTTATGCAAAAACAAAACAAACCAACACACACAAAGATATATTTGTATATACATATAAATAGTTAATCACACGCGTGGACATAAATTACCATTTAGTGTTTTGGGATAATCCATTATCGGGCTGAATTTGTTTGTGGCTTGGATTATTATTTTTATTTATTTATTTATGAAACTTTGCACGCCTTCAGAGCCAAGTTAGGCCGTTGAGCTGCAGCTAAAGATTGAAGCTAGCTCGTTGGCTCTTTAGATACTGTTTGTAGATACTCCGAAGACAGATATAGATACAGATACACTGAGCAGCAACAATTATCTAATGCGGTTGATGCACTTTTCACAACTCGCTGCACAGTGAAAATGCGCTTTTCCAATTGTATATTTATATCTATTGTAATAATAACAATATAAACTACGTTAAACTGCCCAGCAGACGTTACTAATTGAAAGCGAAAACGTTTATGAAAATGAAAACCAAAGAAAAGCAATAAAACTAAGAAACAATATGAAAAACACAACGATATAAAATCTAAGTATGTTTTTGCAAATGTTTTTCTTTTACAATAAATCGCAAAAGCTGTTTCGGTTTTCTGGTATTTGTTCTGCTTTTCACAATTATACTTTGTTTTTAATGTAATATTGTTATTTCTTGTACTCTGTGTTTTTATTTATTTTTTTTATTATTATTATTTTGAGCTCGCGTTTCGCACGTCGAAATTCCGTTGGAATTTGCTGTGCACTGAGCAAAGAAATTCAATCAACGTGCAAACATTTTCATCCATTTTCCTTTCCTGGCCCAAAATATTGATCAAACAAATCTCAGCTACTTTACAGCCCATAAAGGTGGGCCAAATACTCAGCAACCGAGCGACATTATTTAGATATATAAGTATATGTATAGAAAGCAAATGCCGTTTATAACGTGTATATATTATAGTATCTGTATCTACATCTATATCTATATCTACGTAGGACTCATCGTGGCATTTGTCTAGTATTTGCCAGTTCCAAGTCGAAATTTGTTAAGCACAATTTATTTTATTTGACTTCTATTTTGGGCAGCCAACAGTTGCCTTTGCCTCTGTCGTTGCCATTGTTTGGGGCATATGTTTTAGAGACCAGGCGAAGGACAATTTGTTTGCTATTGATAACCTTGCAGAGGCTATTATAATTTGATCATGATATCTAAAGATAGATAGGCTATTTGTTCTAACTAAACAACTAAGACTTAAAGTGTCAATAACAAACTCTTTCTATACTTTGAAAGAAAACGATTACATTTAATCATTTTACATCATATACTTACTAAAGTCCGGAAATTCAAATTCCATATTCGTATGCAGGCGTTGTTATCCAAAACCAAAACAAACAAGTTTCATCCTTTCAATGTATCTCCAGACTACAGCATGGCTTTAAGTTTTCTGCTGAAAATACGATTGGATTAAAGTTAGAACTTTTTTTTCTCTTGTTTCATATCAACTGTTTATTTGTTGGAAAAACTGCAATTTGAAGCGTCGTCGGCTTACGTCTATTATGGCTTTCTGGCTTTGTACGATTCCCAGAATTCTACTATAAGCTAGTCTGTCTATATAAATAAACCGCTTTTTAGCTACAATATTAGAGCTTATTTATTGAAATATTTTAAACATTCAAAAGAATTCTAGCAGCTTTATTGATAACACTAATTTATGACGTCTTAAGTCTGACAAATACTTGACATCATATCGTGTTTGCCCTCTGCACCATCCAGTTTTCATTGGGACAGCGTAAAACGCAAAAATATGCAAAAACCCCAGATAATAATATATGTAAGCTGCTCCGGCTTACAAGTTTGCAAACAACAAGAATTTTATGCACAGCAAAAAAAGCATTTAAATAACTATTTTTGTTTAGAAGTATAGAAAAATTGAGTTTAAAATTTTGTAAAATTGTAATTATGCAAAATTAAATTGTATTTTTAGTGCTTTATCTGATCCAAAATTATATTATATATATAAAATTACAATTTTTGTTTTTACTGTGAATTTTTTTTAGTTAAAATCCTCACAGTGTGAATTGGAATTATTCTTTGTAAAGAGATACTAAAAATCAAGACTGTTTTATAAGCTATAATATTGTAGGTATTGTTTATTCCATAAATTTGCCTAGTAAACCTCATATATGCATCTTATTAAAGGGAATGTTTTAACAAATTGTTATATCAAATGGTTTCAAACATAAAATATATCTACAAAGTAAACAAAGTAACTGCAAGCGATTCCTAGAAGAAAATTATAAGTAAATAATGCCGATGTTGTAAATAAGAATATTTGCATTTTTGTTGAATTAAACAAAGTATCTGTAGACACTTTTTATGCGAAATCTTTAAACAAATATTGTAAATTTGTTTCAAAATTAATTTAATTTGAAATTTTCTAAAATCTGCGCAATTGTACTTGGAAAAAACGCTGCTAAGTATGCAATGAAATTTTGAGTTACGTTATTAGAAGCAACGTTTGTTTCTGCATTTGCAAATGATTTGTATATTTTGTGAATGATTTGTTTTGTTTTGCGTTTTTAATTGCGTTCTTTAATTGTAAATTGCTGTGATTGTTGTTATTGTCTGTCTGCGTATGTATCTTTATCTGAAACTGCGATTTTTAAATGCGCAACAAACGCGAGTTGAAGTTGAGCAGAGCGAAGGAAGAGAGTTGTGTCTATTAGTTGAAAGATATGTGTTAAAGAGCATGCAGACAAGCCGAGATATAAGATAGCCATTATTACTACTATTATTAGTATTATTATTATTAAGTTTCTTGTAAAATTCAAGAATACAGCGGTCTAGAAACGAGAGACGATGCGCGATCGCTGACTTGAGACTCAGGCTATCTACAGTCGGTAAATGTTATTGTTATTGTTGCAATTGTTGCTGTTGGTGTTGTTGCAATTGTTGTTGTCGTATTCATTGACGTTGCCAGTGTGTGTCTGTTGTTGTTGTTGTCGCAGTGATTTTGATTAAATTAACGCTTTGGCTTCAGTCGATTCAGCGACAGCTTGCCAGAGATATGGATACATTTGCGAACTTTTGATAAAAGTCAGCAGAACGACAACAATAATAATAATGCTTTATATTAAAATAACTCAAGTGATTTGATTTAGTTTGACGCAACAGCAGCCGTGGAACAAACAACACAAACAAAATAGCAAAAAAAGCAAAAAAATACTTTAACTTGAAATACATTTTTTTTATCAAAAATAAAAAAAAGGCAGCATCATGACTTGGTTTTTTTTGGCCGTCTTTTGTTTTTGTTTTCGTTCAAGAAGCAGCATTTAGATAAAACAAAAACCTGTAGCTACGTATGAGAATATTGTTGTTGTTATTGCTGTCGGTAGCCCCGAGCCGGAAGTTAAAGTCAGAGGTGATACGATACGATATCGTTGGGGCTTTATATTTGCATGGCTTGCAGAGGGCGCTCATCCTTGAGACGCGGCAGCAGCTAAAAAACAATAAACCGTTTTTTATATATTTTGCGGTCAATCGTTTGGCGCTTAGTGCGTTTTTTGTTTTGTTTGTTTTTTACTCGCACCTTTAAACAATTTTATTAGCATTTTAATCAAACGCAAAAAAAAATTGAGTTATAAATATGAAATAAAATATTGAAATTCCACTTATTTGCCATGGTTGTTGTTGTGCTAATTGCCAGCTCGGCATGTGATTTTTTAGCAAAACATTTCAATTACACACGGACTTGGACTCTTCAAAATCTGGCCAAAAGAAGCCAGCCAGCCAGCCAGTCAACTGGCCAAATAGACAGACCGACAGTCAGACAGACAGAATATCTAGACATTGTAGCAACTCATGATTTCAATTTGTATAAATGCAAATATATACACAGCAATTTTGGATTGATTATACGATATATACTATATATATCCGACGTGTGTCAGGGAGAGTGCAACAACAGCGAGCACAGCTGTATTGATATTAATACTAATCAATCGAATTAGCGCGGGCATACTAAAGATTTGCTCAAATAAACCTAGACAGCTTACGACAGCTTCCACAGCCAAGACAAGCATACTATATATTTATTTTTTATCAAAAAGCGTTTGGCTTTTCAGCTGCGTCATAATTTAGCTAAAATCTCTATATCTGTACTAAATATTGAAGCAACATGAGTCATAGTTTTAGACGGTCTTTATTGCATTGAAAATTTCCGTTACATTTTGTTTTAATCTGCGCTGAAAATCGGGTTAAAACCGAACCGGTTCGGCATCGGAATTGGGAAATTTTAAGAGACAATCATGTATGAAATATTCTTGGTTTTTTTATGAAAAATCTTTGGTTTAAACTTAGCTAATAACTCTATATAATCCAGGTTTTAGGCAGTCTGTATTGCACTTTAAGATGCTCTTAAATTTTCTTTTAATTTACCAAGTTTTTTTTGGCATATTCTATATGACTTTTTGCTTTTTGAGTTAACAGTTTAAACCGTGTTCTCTTTGCCGCTAAACGGATCTATCAGTTAGTTAGAAACTATGCTAAACAAAACTCGTATGATTTGCGGCTAAACTCTCGCATGGCAATTTTTGGCATTTTTGTGTGTTTTGTTTTTACTCTCAAAAGCTGCTTTTATTTATAAATGTAGCTGCTTTTTTATTTGATTTGTTTTTTTTACAAATTATTGCTGCTGCTGTTGCTGCTCTTGGTGCTGCGACGGCGGCTTTGAAACCCAACCAACCGGTTGAATTTTATGTCTTTTGCTGATATTCAGTTGCTGTTGCTATTATTGTTTTTGTTGTTTTTGTTTTTGTTGCTGCTGCTGTCTCTGACGTTGACGTTGTTATTAGTATTGTTGTTGTTTTTCTAGACCCTGAACTTTAATAAAGTACAAAAGGGTCTGTTAAGTTGGAGCAAATGAAAACTGACTGTAACAGGCAGAAGAAGGCGGTAGATAGACCCCAAAAAATATATTCATATATTCTTGATAGGGATGACGAGCTGAATCGATGAACACCTAGATCTCGATAACTATAACAGCTAGAGATACCATTTTTGATATGTAGGTTCTCCAATGCAGTAAGCAGATACATTTTGTTTTAGATTTTTGATAGCTCTTTTCATTCCCCCGCTAACTGCGAAAAACCATAATCGGCAGAGCAAAGCACAGGGTCTGCTAATGTCGGCTACGTCCGACTGTTGCCTTTCGACCTACTCAGCCACTCCGTCCTTACTGGTTAGTCTTATTTTGGGCTATGGAGATGGTATATGTTTTACTTTTAGCGCTTGGCACCGCTTGAGACGAGCGATGAAGCGTTAAGCGCAAATAAGAAGAAACCGCCAACAACAATAACAGAAATAGTAACAAAACCAACAACTACAACAAGTGCGAGCAGACAAACTGGCTAACTGGCCGAGATCTACGGCTTGAACTTGGCTACAGTCTCCAATCTCCAATCTCCGATCTAATGTATTTTGTTATTGTTGTTTTTGTTTCTGTTTTTATTTTGAGCCCAGCATAAATTAGGCACATCGTGCGGCAGGTGGGCGGTCACTCTGACTTTGAAGATGAGCGAGAACAAAAACAAAAAAAAAAAAAAAACAAAAAAAAAACCAACAACAACAAACACAAATTAATTTTGCATTCTTTTGTTTTCTTCTTGTTTCTTTTTGTGTAGTGTTGAATAATGAAAGGTAAGCGATGTATGTATGTAGGTATGTGGCCTGGTATTAGTGTGCATCAGATCATGGCGCTCTCCCCGCTCTCACCACTCTCAAACTGTTGCCAATTGCGTTTTTTTCCCGCCATATCTGGCTGTTTTTAAAAAGCATTCGCTAGAAAATTTGTAAAACTGCGCAAAGCAAAAGTTTTTACTTTTCTCAAATATAATTCAGCATTTTGTCACCCATTATTTAACTTTTTAAAAAGCCTGTTGTTATAATTTTTATCGATATTGATATTGGATTTTTTTTCAAATATTGTTAGCTTAATTTTTGTGCTCTTCCCGCCACAAAAAAGTGTTTTTCTCGAAAATTGGCAACACTGCTTCCACTCTCTTAGCAAGTGAGAGCTGCTAGTCTCTTCCACTGTGAATTTTTGCTGATGCTGCGCGATGTTTTAGCGATATTTTGGTGGGAGTTTCATTGTTTTGGCTGCTAAACTGCACACACACACACACACACACGCGCACACGCAGCTGTTTGTTTGTGTGTTTTATGGCTTTTCCGACTCAACACAATTTTTGCAAATTTTTCACATAGTTTCATTTGTTGTAGTTGCTGGCATTTGCACTTGCTGCTTTAGCTTTGTGTGTAATTAATACTATATGTATATTATATTGCATTTAAATTTGTCACTCGCACACACTTACACATTAAGATTTCCGTTAGTTTCGACGTTGCTGTTTAACTGTAATTGTTTACGTTTTATATGATCGCTTTTTGTGTTTCACGCTTCGTATACGCGATGTATTTTTTAGTTATTTCTCTCTTCTTGTTGTTGTTGCTGCGGTTCACTTGTTCGTTGTTGTTATTGTGATTGTTGATGTTGTTGCTGTTGTTGTTGTTGGCGTGATTTGATTTTATTTTTCGCAGTCGCAGCGCGCGTATATCTAAATCGGCTAGAGTGTGGACAGCAACTGGGCGATCATGCGCTCCGCTCCCTACGCTGACTCTCCAATCTCTGCTTAATGAAGCTTAGCTTCGGCGTCGGCGTCGGCGTCGACTTCGGCTTTGGTTTCGGCTTCGGCTTCAGCGGAGTTGCCAGCGCGCTTGCTGATTTCTACGCTCATCTGGCAACTACAAGCCGCGCTCTCTCACTCTCCCACACACACACACTCACACAGTCGATCGCACGAGCAGCCAAACGATAAGAAAAAATGTAAATTAAATTATAGCTTAGCAGCAAGCAGCAACAATAGTTAGACTTAAGCTAAACCAACTACGTTTACTTAGTACATGCTGTTGGCAGCGGCAGAGGCAGAGGCAGCGACAGCGGCAGAGACAGCGGCTCTCACGCAATTAGTGAGAGAGAGAGTGTGTGTGTGTCTGTGCCTGTGTGTGTGTGCGGTGTGGTGGGGGAGGCTGACACAAATCCAGCTTCGGCTTCGCTCGAGAATTCTCACTGCTTTATGCGATGATTATACCCTGTACCTATAAATTGGGTAACTACAGGGTTGATAACTTTGTGCAACCGGCAGAGGGAGGCGGGGCAAACCGTAAAAAGGTATTATATTCGAACTGTAGCTCCGTTCCTTTGGATAAACGCGTACAACTCGGAAATTATCAACTAACTTATTTCAAAAACTTTATGTCACGCGTCCTATACACCATAATCAATAAAAACCAAGTAACAAGCGTAAAATTAAACATAGATGGCTGTTATTTAGAATATATCGAGCCCTTCCCGCGAAAAAGACGTAACCAACATTTTTTCGATTTTCGGTTTTTGATGCAATTATGTTCATAATCACCCAACTCATCTACACAAAAAATTTAATAATTTTATCTTGCGTATTTACTGAGATATCAGCCTGTCAATTATATCGCAAGCGCCAGATTTGCTGCGAATTTCAGACGCGTTCTCGCGAAAAAACGTTCTCCTGTAAAATTTGCTTTTGTTGGTTACGTTTTTTTCGCGGGAAGGGCTCGATATACGTCCTACTATTATATTAAACTAACCTGAAAAGCGCATTAAAATTGCTTGTTATGCGCGGAAGTTATTAAAGAAATAATATTGCATGGTTTCTCTTCCTCGCTCTCTCTCTAAGTATGAATCATACAGTAGCACTTTGTATGACATTAAAAACTAGCGTGCCGGGTATTTTACTGTCAGTTGCATCCGACTGCAGCCTTTCCGAACTTTTTGCTCGTTTTCGCCTTCGCCTGGGTGTTGTAATGCTATATGCTATATGTTATCTGCCCTGCAGTTAACCCATCAACGCACAGTTCCAACTTTAAATCGTTTAATGGAGCCGTTTGTTTACAAGAAACACACGCACACAGAAACATTTTAGGTAGAAGCTTTCTCTGATTGAATTAATAGGCTGATTTATGTAAATTACACTAATTCATATTACTCAATTTGCTATTTAATATTCATTGCCTGAGCCAGAGCCATCGCGATGTTCTCGCGTTCTCGTTTTGCAGTTACTTCGGGCAAAAACTTGACATCTAACCGTTTGTTGTGCTTTGATTTATTGCAATTATGCTGAAACTCAATAAAGCTCTTAAGTAGCTAGATAAAATCAGCTTAATATTACATGCCATACATCTTTATTTGAACATTAAATGTTTAACACTAATAATGTGAAGCAAAGCGGACGATTTTAAGTTATTGCTTGAAACAATTTATCCGTTTATTTTATATAATTTGGCCAATTTCTCTATTTGAGATGTAGATGCCTGTGGGCAGGCATCCAGTATTCCAGCAACCACTAGAAAAAGGCAAAAAAATTGGGTGAATTTAGGAAATTACGTTAGTTTTTAAGGCATGCTTACTCTCCTGCTCCTTTTGCGACATCAGCATTGCCAAAATGTTGAACTCGTCGTTCTTGCTAATCTCTAGTAATACATCCCCCGTAGTTGGCTCCTTGTTGGGTATATAGAAATCGTGCAAGGTGCGCAAGAGATCGGTAAATGTATCCGAATCGAAACCAGCACCAAGTATTTTGCACAAATTGGCCAATTGAATCGATTTCAAATATTTATACTTCTGCTCTGGCGAGAGTTCCTTCCAGACCATATAGAATTGAGCAGTGCCTGTGGGCGCAGCGGGAACGCGCTAAAAATATATGGAAAATATATTATGATAAATTTAATAAAATATAAAAAAAAATATATGGACGGGGCAGGTCAGTGGGACGGAGGCTACAGTCGGACGTAACCGACTGTAGGAGACCCTTTACTTTGAGTATTTGTACATACAAACACAATCAGAGGCACACACACTAAGCTACCTGCGTATGTATGTGAGGCACACCACCCCCCCTCTGCCTAGTGCGGCAAATTGTCCGTTCCATTATTTCGCTGATTCTTATCCGATTAAAACGAAATTCACAGGGTCAATAGAGAATGTCATAAGCTAGTTACGTACCAAATTACAAGTCAATAACTTTAAAGCTGTGTCTGCAGTAGCTTTTTGCGGTTTGCGGGGGAAGGGGGGGAGGTATACAAAATCTAAAACAAACTCGTGCTGCTTACTGATCAGGAGAACCTAAATCCCAAATATGGTGTCTCTAGCACTTATAGTTGCTGAGATCTAGGTGTTCATACAGACGGACAGACGGACATGGCTATATCGACTCGACTTGTCGTCCTGATCAAGAATATATATACTTTGTGGGGTCTGCCACGCCTCCTTCTGCCTGTTACATACATTTCCTTTTTGCACTAAGTTAATAGACCCTTTTTACTTTTTTAAAGTAAAGGGTCTAATAAAGCTAAATTACAAACCTCCATGGTGCTGATTTCCTTTGGCTTGGCGTTTGATTCGGTTTGCTTTTTGGGCTGGTTTGCTGTTTTTAAAGGCTGTGCGGGCTTAACAATTTTTACTGGCACTGGCGCCTTCAATAAATCAGTTTGTTCTGGCTTAACTATGACAGTTTTCTCTATGGGTTTCTCTGCTGGTTTCTCTATGACTTTGTCTTTGGCTTTCCTAACATTTGCCTTGTCTGTTGTTTGCTCATTTTTGCTCTCAACTGGAGCGTTGGACTGAGGAACTGTGGTTTTATCTGCCTGTGCTGTAACATCGATGATTTTTGTTGTTGCCTCAACTGGATTGGCTTTAGTTTCAATTTTGCGTGTGCTGCCTTTTTTGACTTCCTCGAAGGGCCCGCAGTTGCTGTTGAAGATCTTGTCGATTTCATCATCCGAAATGTACAATTGCTTCGCCTCATCCTGACTGGCCCTGGGCGTTACAATGTCCACAACCGGCACACGACGCATGGCCTTTTTGGAGCGCCTATAGGGCGGCTTATCAAATGGCAGCACATTAATCATATCCTCCCGCTCCTCATAGAAGTTGGGGCCGTGTTTAGTGGCTGCCAGGTGTAAAATATCTCAATTAATATCAATAAAATTGGGGCAAGTGTAGTTGCTTAAATACCGTTCTTGCGCAGGCGATCGTTGATGCGTTCCAGGCTGCGTTTCGCCTCGTAGTTCTTGGGATCGATGGCCAGCACCGTGGTGCAATCCTTGAGAGCTTCCATATTATTGCCCAGCGATTCGTTCGCCTGCATGCGACGGTAATAGGCCTTCACGCACAGCTTGTCCAGCCCAATGGCAGCGTCGCAGTCATCCACACAGCGCTCAAAGCTTGAATGAAATAAATGGACGGGGCGGATTAGTCGGACGGAAGTCTATAGTAGGTATATCTTGGCTGTTTCTTATCCCATCGTAAAGAAATTTACAGCATCGGTAGAGAATGCCATGGACTACGTATATGCCTAATAACAAGTCTGTAGATCTAATATTGTGGCTGCTGTCGTGCTTAAAGAAATAGGTGCGGTTTATGGTGATTTGCGGGGAAAGGGGAAGAGGTATCTAAAATCTAAAACAAACTCTCACTGCTTACTGAATAGAAGAACCTAAATCCCAAATTTGATGTCTCTAGCTCTTATAGTTGCTGAGATCTAGGTGTTTATACAGACGGACAGACAGCAGCCGGACATGGCTATAAATACATATATACTTTGTGGGGTCTGCCACGCCTCCTTCTGGGTGTTACACACAGTCTAAATATAGAATATATAAACAATTCGATTGAATTGGATGCAACTAAAGGCGCTTACTCCTCCAGCTTCAGATAGCAGAGTGCTCTGTTGATGAAGTAAATGGCATCGTGCGGATAAACAGCAATTGCCTCGGAGTACGCCTCGATGGCCTTAACGTATTCCGTCTGCTTCACAAAGGCGTTGCCCTGATCCTTGATGTCGTTGGCCTTCTTGTGCCTTTGGGCCAGGGCGTCCGTTGGTAAATCCTTCTTCTCCGTCGGCGTGCTGGCCGCTGAGCCGCCAGAGCTGTCTGCCTCGGATTTGCACTGCTTCTTGGCCACTTGGCTGCGTATCTGCGCCTGCTGCAACACAAACGTTAATTGCATTTTTTATCTGTTTTGTTTTTGTTATCAAACTCACGTTGTGCTCTATGGTCGGCGCTGGCGCGTTCATCATTGCCTGCTCCTTGCTCTTGATCTCCTTCTCCCACGAGTATAGCTCCTTGACCGTGCTCTGGTAATCTGCCGCATTCTGCCGCACTTGAAGCTGCAGTTCCATTGCTTTGTTTTCACTGGACATTTTGGCGGATTTTACTTTATTAGTATTTTGTTTCTTATAAGAGAGCGCTAGAATCTAGATATCGGTTGTCATGACAGCCAGCTAAATCGATTGTGCGCGTTTACTAGGGTTGTCGCAAGTATATCGAAATTTCAAAATGTCAATATTGTTTTTTATAAAAATTATATGTTTACATCGGCATAATTTATTTGCTTAAAGCTCGATATTTTTTGTAGCAAGCGCCAAACGTATAATAATAACAAGTTGATTTATTTTTCCAAAAATATACAGCTGAAGTTTATTGTAGTTTTTGTAACCATCAAAAGTAAATATTGCAAGACGATATATTAAATATCATTTTGATATTTTTGCAAAACACAAGATATCAACGATACGATATTTTTAGAATATTCGACAGCCCTAGCACTTATCGATGTCACAAAAACTGTATGGGATATATCGCACGCTACGGCTAAATGTATCGATATGTAGAGTGCAACAATTATGACATTTCACAACACTAGCATACATTTTCGGAATTAAAACGCTAAATGGAACAAAAATAGTTTGTTTTTTGTTTATTTTGTTAGTTATAGCTACATTTTTAGCACAGAATTGGCAAGGGAGCAGCTCAACATGTTGCGGCTGCCGCATATAATCAATGGCATGCCACAAGTGGCCAGCAGACGTAAGTAGGTAGCAGCTGCGGCTTTGTTTATGTTTTGGTTATATAAAAAGTAACGTTTTAATTTCTTGTAATTTGTTTATTGCGCAGTTTTTATTGCGGCGCACAGCTGAAGGCCAAAAAGCCGGAAAGCCACTACGAGGTGCTCAATCTCAGCAGCAACTGCAGCCAACGGGACATACGCAACGCCTTTGTCAGACTCTCCAAACAGGTGCCACAACTTGCCATCCAATAATCTGATTAATTTGCTCATTTAATTTGTTTTTCTCGTAGTATCATCCGGATGTCACCAAGAGCGATAAGACCGCGCGCTTTCTGCAAATAACCGAAGCTTATCACACGCTGGTCAAGGAGTCCACGCGCAGGGAGTACGACGAAAGTTTACTTTATCAGCCGCCGGGACAACGGGAAATCCATCAGCCCTGGGAAGTTAGGCCGACGTACGATCCGAATCCGGGTCCATATTACGGCATTAATGGCCTGAATCGCGTGTCCAACTTAAAAATAGCCTTCATACTGATATCCGTGGGTATTATAGGCGCTATCTTTGGCTTCAACTCTGTGAGGTGAGCAGCAATTATATAACTAAAATGGGTGGAGCAGATCAGTCGGAGACGCCCGACTGTGACATACCCTGTACCCTATACTTGATATACAATTTTGAAAATATTTTTTAAATAATTCTAAAAATATTTTAAATATATATTTAAATGTATGAATATATATTATTAGAATATTATTATCTTGTGAATAACCGACTGTGGTATACTCTGAAATATTTGAAATATAATTTTAAAAATATTTTAAATATGATTTTTTAAATATCTTTTTCACAAGGTATAAAAAAGTATAAGTGTAATAATATTATTTACTAAATAACCGACTGTGGTATATCCTGTACCCTATATTTGAAATATAATTTAGAAAATATTTTAAAAATACTTTTCACAAGCTATAAAATAAAAACATCTAATATTATCATTTATATGTATTTCTAGGCACTCATTTCACATCAACCGTCAAATAGCCGATGAGATCTCAGCGGAAGCCAACTCGCATCATGCGGCTGTTGTGGCCGATGCCCAGAGGTACGGCAACGAGGAGCAAATGCGGCGCATGGTGGAACGACTTGCCAAAGATCCGTACAATCAGGCAGTAGCTAAATAACATAACTTATTTCTTGGAATTTTCATTGTACAAATTGTATAAATAGAACGTATATTTGTTAAAAAAGTCGCTCGTTATGTGTATTTAATGTAAGTTGAGTTCTATTCACCCCTCGAGCTGTGATAATTAGTGCTTCGCATCGGCTTATTTGATCTTTCACCCAGCAGAAAAAACACCTCGAGCGCATTTCAATTAATTTTAAGAACTTGTTTGGTTTTATTGAGCACAATTTAAACACCTATATTAATTTCGCGACGAACGAATTAAGCTACATAAATAAATTTATATAAGTTGTACTTGTATTGTTTTTCTTGTTGATGTTTGATTTTTGTGTTGTGTTGTTTTGTTTTGATTTGCTTTATGCTTTTGGCTTCTAATTGAAAGCACATTACACGATTCGCACGATCGAAATTCTGGAATCGCCAAGTGTTTGGAACCCGCCACCGCAACTACTATAAACTAAACTAAATGAAATCACATAGTCTATACAAAATGCATTATTATTAATTAACAAATACGCCCCATGCGTGGGCAATTACAATAATGATTTCGGCACCTCCTTGCCGATCTCCTTGACCAGTATACGCAAACCGTCGTGTGGTGGGGCAGGCTTGAAAACAACTTCACCGGATGACTTGTAATCCGCGTACTTCTGCTCGTAGACCCCATGGAAGCCCAGCTTCTCCATGACGTGCGCCGAGTAGTAGCTGGTGCAGACCACATGATACAGCAAGATCTCATTCTCACGCATAAAATCGTAGGCGCGTTCTGTCAATCTGCCAGCAATGCCCATGCCCCGATAGTTGGTGTTCACGGAGAGGATTTTGCCATCGAGAAACACGTTCTCATTGGGATAGGAGTCGAATATGTTGAAGTTCTCCTCCACGTGATCCATGAGGCCCAGGATCTTCTTAAATTTGGGATGTACACAGGAATCGGCGGCCTTTACCAGAGGTTCATCTGCGGGCTGACAAAATTCCAAAAAAATAAGCTTAATGAACACAGTTTATAAAGGCATTTAAATAAAGCTTAAAAGCTTCAAGCACTAATTAATTGAAGCTTTAAAGCTTCTTAATCAGTTAAAAATAAGCTTTAAAGTGTATTAAAGCTACTAAAACCAGGCTTGAAAGCGAAGTAAAGCTTTTAAATCTGTTCAATTAAAGCTGCAAAGCTTACGCATGTTTTAAAAAGCTTTCATACTAACCGCTCGTCGCGTAAGTCCATTGATGAAAACTCCAATGATTTCACCATTCTTATTGACAGCCTTATATGAGCAGTTATCGCTAACTGATTTCATTGAGTACTTCTCCAGCTCCTTGCACTCGCCGAGATCCAGAAATGTATTAAGCGGTTCATCCTGAAAAAAAAGCGCGACACTTCGATTAATCCACAAACTGGCTGGACAAGATTTTAACCCAAAAACAAATTGCTAATCGCGTATGTAAATGAAACAGGTTACCGCTGAGATAATAAATGTTTAAGCTGTAACTTATTTGAACGATACTAAAAGTAAAGCTGACAGTTAGATTGGAATGAGAAATATGAACAAATTGTTAATACAATTACGTGACACGATTACAAATCTCGCTTCATCTAGATAGACTCAACTCATTTATGCACGCATGAATGCAGTTTAATCTGCCCGATCATTATTCATAATTTATAGCATTGCATACTAAACGGAACCGGAGCTACCGACTGATCTAATGCCAATCAGGCTGAAGTTGGCGTTGGGCGTGATTTAAATAATTTGCATAGTTCGCACTGAACTTGAGAATGGAATTGTTAATGGCTTGTTGTGTGTGTTTGTTGATTAATTTAATTAATTTATTAAAGTTAACTGGAGTGGAAGTACCCACGAGCATGGGCAAAACAGAATTCCGAGAACTAGGCAATACAAACTGATTAAACTGGTTTGCCAGTTTTAACCAAGATGCAAGGAAGGTTAAGAGGGACTTCCCGATGAATCACGCTGCACTATGACGAGGATAAAAGTGATTGAACTTCTCATGAACGTACAGATATATAAAAATAAAAATCAAAACACAAACAAGGCACCAAAATGACGCAGAAAACATATTTAATTTATGCAACTTTGAAATGCAAAACAAAACAACACAAAATTCACTTTAGGCGAATTTAATGAAGCCGATCTTTCACTAATGCGTCTAAATTCTCATCAATATTCATTATGTTTTTTGTTTACTTAAATTTTTATTATACTAGATGGATTTAAATTAGCCTAACTTCTACCGATATTCCATTCGCTGAATGCAAAATATTACAAATTATTCGCATACCTTGAAGAAAAAAGTTTTGAGCATCGTTAGCACCGCCTCGGAATCCTCCGGCTTTACCAGCTCTATGGTATAGGGGCATTCCTTATCGACATTGGCTGTGGGCGCTGACATATTTAGTACCTCCAATTTGTGTGTCAAACGGGCAATCGGATATAAATCGTTTAGCTGCGAAAAATAGAAGTAGACAAATACAATGAATATGGTGTATAGATGTAGATATATAATAGATGCCCCCTTGATATATTTCTTTGTGTGTCCGCTGGCTTTATTTATTGCTCTTAGATGAAAGGCAGACATTTTAATTTGAAGCACATGTGGGATAGCGACGACAACAGCGCTTTTCACTTGCATTTCCCTGCCCATTTTCATGGCCAGAACTAGACGTATAATTTTTGTTTAAGCTTATTTTCATGTACATTTTTGACAGATCGCATAAATTATGGTTGTACAATTTATACGCTAGGCTATACATATTCAAATGGCAATAGTATTTTCCAATGCGAAAACGGGAAAATTGTATAACCGCTGGGCAAATTATCACTCACAAATATGTATATAAATAATGCAATATTCAAGCTAGCACTTAGCATAGTTTAATACAAATTGTGTGCTAATATAAATAATAAAAAAGGGGCGGTACTTACACCATAAAGTATACAAGAGAATATACTTTATGGCGTCTACTAATTTAGCCAACTGAGTGAACGATGAAAGATCGTATGTGGGGGGAATTGCTACTTCTGGTTATCGATCTACGCCTCCATCGAAACTGCTCTAATCAATTGGGGCGTGGTGGACACCATAAAGTGTATATTAATAATTCTTAACAAGAAATCTAGTTTAAATTGTATCTCTAATTGTTTGTCTACGTAAAAAAGTGTGTTTTAGAGTACAGTTTCGTCAAATGGATATACAAATCGATAGAATTTGCAAGCTTTTGAAATAGTTCATAAAATGTGTTTATTTAGTAAAAGTTACATTGAAAATTTGTTAAAAAAGCTATACTACCAATTTATAATAATTTGACATACCGAAGAGATCGGCAAAATTGTAAAATTACAAATTAGTCAATATCGGAATCAAAAGAAGTTAATAGACAAGAATCAAAGGGTTATATACTTAGGTAAGTAGTACATTATATTATAACAAAACTACATAGGTTTAATTATTTTTTAGAAGTTGTAAAAAAAATGTATTACAAAAGTTGAAGCATAAATTTGCAATAATTTTACGGATTGAACAAAGGCAATTCATATTAAGTAATACGTCTAAATTAACTTAAAATATGCAGCTGTAATAGGTAATTTACATTAAGTAAGGCCTATAAACGTATTTAAAGTACTACATAAAAAGCTGAAGTTTATTTTTATACTTTGAGTAAATTCCCACGCAAAACTTTAACTAATATAAGTTCCTATCTCTGAATATTTATTAGTTAATTTTTAAAAAAATTCCTAATATGCTAAATAAATATTTTAATGAATTTAGACGCTGTGATTCAGTTAATATAAATTCCTCCACTTATGTAGACCAGTGTAAACCCAGAATCACAAGTTTGCCACACTGATTTATTGCATATCGATACTTTTTTTTCGCACAATTTGCAAAAATTGAATTTAATTGCATTTTGAGTGCGTATTTGAGGTATTATTTCAAAGCAGCAGGCGCCCCGCTACAGATTAATGTACTAACGTATGCAGAATGTTTAGATTATCATAAACATTAAGGCGATCGCAGCTATAATTGGCGCACTCTGTATTTATAGAGCCTCCGCCCCCGACATTGAGGGGCGTAACCCACGCAAACGGACATTGTTTAGCGGTATGAAAAAGTTTACGAATTACGACTGAGGGTCGATCAACCGATCGACCAAATACTATATACTGGTTGTATATAGTAGGGGCCCGATGCCACACTTACCGCACATCTGGAGTCAAGGATATGGCGCTGGCTGGGCAGCAGCGTTTGTTCCCGCATATTTTGCACCTCCATTGTTTATGTTTGTGAATGAAAAATGTAAAGAACGTCAGGAAAATCCCTAGCGTATTACAAAAACAATTTCAGAATATATGTATATATTTTTTTCTTTAGCTATTTGGCGCGTGCGTCGCTTTGTGTTTTTTTTTTTATTTATAATTTTTGCTATTGTTTTTCTGCGTTTTGTTTATTTGCGCGATGATTTGTGTTGGTTTTTGTTGTAGCTTTTCGCTTAGTTTATTTGAGTTTTTACACACAAGCACAGGGCGGGTTTGAACGGCTAAAACACTTAACAACTTTGACAGTAATAAATAATGCTAATTTATTGTGCAATTGAGCAGGGCACAGCACAAAACGGCACTTTAATGGAACAATTGTTTGTAATCTGCTTTCAATTGATTTTGGTCCTTCTTATTCTGTTTCTTCTGCTCCGCTTGGACGAGGTTCAGCTTCCCCTGCGCAAACAATGAATGCCAAACATCGCAGCTTTTTTGCACTTATATACGTGAGTGCGCCGTGATTGCCGCTGAACCTGAACCCGAACCTGAACCGAGCGCACCAGCCACAAACAACAACACAGGCGAGCGGACAGCGCGAGCGGAAGAGAGCGGAAGAGAGCGAAAGAGAGCGGCGTCGGCGAAATTGCAATTGGCTGGATGTGGTTCCGTTATTTGCCTGCTGCCGATCACAACTGAGC
This sequence comes from Hypselothyrea guttata, assembly GCA_035045125.1. NCBI lineage: Eukaryota > Metazoa > Arthropoda > Insecta > Diptera > Drosophilidae > Hypselothyrea > Hypselothyrea guttata. Next base: position 386,483 of record JAWNNJ010001392.1, read on the forward strand.
AGGCAAAGGCAGACGCGCCAGCATACGAATGAACGGACACAACAAAAAAGCAAAAGCTACAGCCAAAGCTCTGCGGACAACGCAGCCGGCAGAGACAGCGGCAGCGGCAGCGGCAGCGGCAGCGGCAGCGACGCTCTCATCTGCCTGTGTGCGTGTGTGAAGTTGAAGGTGTAGGCGGCAGCGTTGCCAATTTTTATATCGAGAATAAAAAGCTAGAAAGGGCACAGAAAAAAAGCTTACAAAAAAAGCTTACAACAAATTTGAAAAAGAAAGCCAGAAAACAGCTTAAGTATACAACAATATAATAATACAATTAATAATAATATTATTATTTGTACTCTAAAAATAACAATTTAACAAAAGAAGTACAGCAAATTTATGCATTTTAACGCTACAGTTGATTTACTTTAAAATAAACGTATAATAATTAAATATCGTTGAAAATAATGACAACATATCTAGTATTGTTTCTTATTTAAGTATAAATTTTTTGTAGAATTAATAAAAAAAGCTGGCAAACAGCTGATTTATTTCAGAAAAATCCAAAATATTCGCTTTTTGCAGTTTATTAAATCTGCTAGAAACTGTTATTAAAAAATAGCTAGATCTGGCGCGAAAAACGCTGATTTGGCAGCACTTGTTGGCAGAGACAACAAGAGCAAGATTTGCATTTGACTTAGTTCCACACGATTGGATTAGGCAAACATCTCGCTGCATGTGTGCGTGTGTGTGTGTGTGTGTGTGTGTAGAAAGAAAGCTCGCTCAGCGTCGCGACGCTGCTCTTCAACAGATGATTGTGTGCGAGCAGTCGCGCCATATGCAGACTGAGAGGGCGACTGAGAGGGCGACTGAGCTTGGCGTCGTGACAAGTTTGTGAATGGTTGTTGCCACGCTCAGTGAGAACATTCCGCCTGCGCGAAGTTGGTCGCTCCATTTCCGGTGAAGTTTTATGCAAAAAATAAAACCAATAAAAAAAAGCAAACAAAGAACTAACAAAAAATTCTGTATAATTAAACATTTAGCAATCGTTTGTTAATTAATTCTTTTAATTACAAATATTTGCAAAATTTTAATTTAATTTCCTTTATATTTAGTTATCAATTAAATTGTTTTTATTTTAAGAAATGTTTTTTTTTAAGTGTACTAAAAAGCGCAAGTGGAGACTGATTAATGTGACCATGGATGCCGAGCACGCTTGACAGTTCTATTGTTGGCATGCTTTTCGCTTTTTTTTCCCAAGTGCAATAAGGCAACTTGCATTCAAATTACTTTCGAATCGGGTAAATTTATGGTTTCTAAGTCAATAAAACTGTCATTTCCGCACGAATTAATGGCAACTACAAATATTTGGAGATCGGGCATCAGGTTAATTTGTTGCTGTCCATTTTTAAACTTGGTGTCTATTTTTTAACTAAGAATATAATTTTAAACAGTCGAACGTAACCGACAGTGGAAGACCCTGTTCGTTGGGTCTGTGAAACAGAGTGGAACGCGAGAGCACGACAATAGTATCAATATCAACATCAATATCAACATCAATATCAATATCCCGTCTCGAAGTTTTGTAGACGAAGGTGTAGGTGGAGGTCACTTTTGCGCTTTATTTGTTTATTTATTTGTCTTCTCTTTGTTCTCTTTTCGTTTTCGCTAGCTGTTGTTGCTGTTTTCATTTTTTGTTTACATTGGCAAAGGCGTGCGCTCTTCGCATTTTGTTGCCGGTTCATAAATGGGTTTAAAATATTTATAATATTTCGATTATTAAGTTATTTTCACTCTGACAGCGACACGCTTCATAATTGGCAGATTTTCAGCGCTTGTTGACATCAAATTTGATTAAATTGTTTATGGATTTATGCTGAATTTTGGCACGTGATAGAAAAACAATAATAATACCCAGCGGAAAGTTTTTACAGTCAGTGAAAAAAAAAAACATGTATATGGAAATGTGTTTTATTCAACTTAGTCATATTGGAAAATACAAAAAAACTTGGGTAGTTTGCGGTTTAAGCGGCGCTTGTGTTGTGTTGAACCTGTTTTTTAATATTATTATTAATTCATTATTTCTTACAGAGAACTGTGAATTGTTCTGGGCTAAATTTAGCAGAAATCGACACTCTGAAAATTAATTCCGTTAACTCTCCAGGCCGCTGCAGATAAGCAGACGAAGGCACAGCCTTGTCATTGTCATATCGTACGGATTGTTTGATCCAACAGAGCCCATTGTCGTCTGTGGTCAATTGCAGGTGTTAAATGCTTATTTATATTCATATTCAGTATGCATCACATGACATTTTTTTGTTCGGTTTTTCAGTTTTTTTGTTTCAGTTCGGTCTCCCCTAATTAAGGTAATGTACGCAGCATTTTTGGCTAGTCATGCTATTGTGGACATTGGGGGATAAATAATTATACTCATTTGTTTCTGCTTTCATTCATGGCGCACATGGCGTATGCGTAACGTAGCCAGCCTACGAAAATATTGCATATTTGAATCAGGACTGCAAACCGGGGCTGGAATCGAACCGATTCAGAATCGATAATTCTTTTACTTTAAATCAAACCCTAAGTCGAAACGGGTATTTAAAAAATTACTTAATTTAACCAATTCTAAGTTGATTTCCAGTTCATTTAAAAAACATCATACGACTTATTTAAAAACTTTATATTTTTTGTATTTTCGAATGGATTGAAGTTGTTATTTATAAATCTTTTGCTAACATCGTAATGCATAAAATATTCAACATTTTTAAGTTTAATAAAATAAACCAAAGCCAAACGGGGGATATGGAGGCTAAACCACATACTTCCGAGCTAAAATCATTAACTAAATGTGGTTGCATTCCTGATTTACATCTTTATGGAATGCCTTTGACAACTCTCTAAAATGATTGGTATGCGAAAAATGAATGTCATAACTTGTATTTGAATGGAATGAGGCTATGAAGTAATTAGTAAATATTTGGACTTTATTAAAAGTTGTAACTCACGATATTCTAGAATATATGAATGCCAATTACCGCTAGGGCTCGATTATAATGCAGATTTATGCAAGCAGCTGTGGCCCATCGTGTACTAATTTGGTTCTAACTTGATGCAAATTGGAAATATGAACGTTGGCAACAAAATTGCAAAACTGCATTGTATGATGTAAATTTTCAACAGAAAATCAGTTGCTATTTATAGTCGTTGGCTGTCCAATTTGCAACTGTCAATTTCGACTTCAATGTGGCAACTATAAATTCGAGGATTGGCTGCAACTACTCGAATTACTCATACCACCTGGTGGCCCGTGCTGAAAGGCAACCTGCATGTCAGCCTAAAGCGACTAATTGACAATTTACATATGTTCATTCGGTGTGTGCGAACACCTACAGATCGCAATTTGCCATACAGTTGAATTAATTATTCATAAATCAGCTCGCACACGTATGGGCTTGGATTAGTAGATTTTATTTGCTACGTTTTGTTTTGATTCGATTTCCATATTTATTTCTCGGATTCTTTTGCTGTTCAGCTATTCATTTGCCTTGCGACGTTTAATGACTCTTAATGATCCATCAAGTGTCAGATTGCGGCAATACTGTTTGCATATGGATAATTATAAAGACGTTAACGCCAGCTGAAGTGCAGAAATATTGAGCATTTGCGTAAATCGTAACCTGCAATGATTAAGAGGTTTTTTGCCACCGACTTGCAATTTATATTAATGGATACTATTGAACTTAAAACATTTAAAGTTCATGCGAGATCTTAAATTACAATACACTACAACTACAACAGCTTTTAAATACTCTTTATTTGCAAAACTCTTTGGAAATGTTATTGCCCTTCACTTTGCACCCAAAGAATATTAATACTTTGTAATTAATTTAGCTGCACATTACGACACGTTTAATTATATTAATTGAGGGTGTAGCCAGCTGTCTAATTCCAGTTAAGATACAAAATCTTGCATAACATTTAGAGCCATATGCATTGGCTTTTAGTTATTTAATAAAATTATTACTACACGTCGATGCAATGTCAAGAGATAATTGAACTATTGACAAATAGTAAGGCAGTACGATATTAAAATATGCGAATTTGCATATCAATTTTCCAGTTTTGATCCATAATTATTTCCATGTCGAACATGAAATGTTTGCAGTATTAATATCATATTCGTAATTGCTGTCTGTCGATTGAAACATTTTCTACGGCTATTAGTTGATCTATGGCTATCAATTTAATGGCCCGTAATCGTTTTTATTTAGTATTAACAACAGCATAAAACGCAACTCGCGCTTAAACAGACACTTGAAGTTATGCCATGATTAATCGAAGCTATTAACTTGTTAACACTGTTAACGCCAAACCATAAATAAAATGCACGAAAAATTAAAAAATAATTAAATGATTCTGTCAAACACGAAATAGCTACAGTTTAAACAAGTTTTTCATATTTGGTATGTTTGAAATTAATGATTTTATCATAGCATAAGCCAGAGCGCGAAAACCCTTGACTTAACAGCACCCTACATGTTAAGCTGCCGTTAATTAACAGCTAGATATAATAGTTGCTGTTAAAAAACACAAGCCTTTCTTTATGTTAGAACATTTCAAATCAGTTGTAATTAAATTAAATATATATTTTTTTACAGCAGAAAATCAAACCTGAACACATAAATAGTAAAACTAATCAAATCCTCTTGATTGAAACATTATTTTTCACAGTGTTAAGCATGCTGTGATTTAATTTCAATTGAATTCAAATAGCTGACAATTTTGATGGTAATGAATTACGATTTATTGCAAATTTATTCTGACAAATATTGAGAAAACGCGTGAAAGTCTGTCGAGTTAGCATAGGAGAACGTAACGCTCACGTTGCGATTCAAACTAACAATTAGTAACTGTTGTCATATTCAAATTACAAATGTCAAATAAATCATGTGTCTATAGGCGATGGAAGTAAATAAATAAATATACTATATCGCATGGTATGTGTATCTTTTGCACAAGCTACAGCCCATAAAAAATTGCAAAAAAATAGTAACAAAAAAAAATTATATATAAAAAAATGCTCAACGTATTATTGAAAGTCTGTGATTTTTCCGACAGGTGTGTATACACTGGCAGTGTCGTTGCGGTGTGTGCATGTATGTGAGAGTGTATGCTTGACAAAGCGGAATTGATTTGACCCCACTGTAGGGGGCAGAGGGGACTGGTCAAATGGCCCACGCTCGGCTGGAGCTGAACGGTTCTTGTTCTTGTTGTTGTTGTTTGTTTGTAGTTGTTTGTTGTCGTTGCTGTTGTTGTTGCTGTTGTTGTTGGGTGTTTGTCGTGTGGCTTAAAGTCAACATTAAATGTTGAACGTGACTTGAAACTGAAAGCCAATGTCGGCAGCTGATGCATTTAGCAAATCATTTATATATTTATTCAAATTGTTCAGTTTGGTTTTCAATCTGAAGCTCTCAGGCACTCGCTTATCACACTTGCCCCGCCGTGACCTAAGCCAAGCTCCGGCTGCCTCTTGGTGGGCGTTTATTTTATGTATTTTTTTTATTTTATTTATATTTTTTTTTATTTAATTAAAGCCGCCCCAAAGCCGCACGAATAGCGTTGACTCAATAAACAAATTGAGCTGTGATTTAGTTGAAGTGGAGTTTGATTCTTTTTCAATTTGTGCTTAATCAAAGCTAATGTTACATTCTAAAGACATTAAAATGCTTTTATCATTCAAATCTTCGACTCTACTGCACGTTCGGTTTTGTTGTACCCTGTACCCATAAAATGGGTAAAACCAGGTGTTAATAACTGTGTGCTAACATCGAACTAAGTCCATATTATTTGAATTCTAGTTAGGTGTGAACTCTGCGCAGAACAAGTCTATTTTAAATTTTGGATGACACGCCCAGTTCACCTCCTAATGGTCATAAATGAATAACAAGTTCAACAGTAAAATATGCTGAAAGTTTTATAAAAATTGATTAAGAAATATAGAAGTTATTAAAGAAATAATTTATATATCTCTCTCGCTCGAATCAGCCCATCCGCCTAAGCAGGAAATGGAAGAAGAAGCATTGCTGCAGTACTCCGTAAGCTGTTAATAAGTATGCTACAGTCAAGTGCGTCCGACTGATCGGTTATTTTAAGTGTAAAGTATAAAAAAGTGAAAAACCAAAAGTTCTAGTAAATCCAGCATGGGAGCAACAACAAACACTCGAGTGAACGAAAGCAATAAAAATTCATTAGCTGCCTGAATTTTATTAAATTGCACCCAGTATTGTTTTCCCAGTACCATAAACAGACGCGTAGTATTATCCGCCATGGATAGTATATAGCATATACTAGATACAACAGTGCATATAGATTCCACTGCGTTTTTAATGCCATAAACAAAAACAATTTGATTGTCTATGCAAAGTGTGTCATCTCCCAATAAGCATGATTATATCATATCAATGCCATGGAATTTGCGAATTGTAAGTCCCATATGGATATACCCAGTAACAGGTTCTGCTCTTTGGGGGTGTGTCCCGAGATGTAACTGTACTTTTAACTGGAGCATCCCAAGCTGCATAAATTGGGAACAGGCGTTTATGCCTTTTTTCGGTTGTATACTCGTATATATTCATTGTCTCATTTGCATTTAGCAGCGAGTGTCGGGAGAGTGCTGAGTACACTGAAAACAAATTCTTTGCACTTAATTCCAACCAGTTTTTAACTTAATTGAACTGGATTCATTTACGATTCTATGTCGATTTGAACTTGAATTGCAGAACAAAACCAGTTGAATTGAAGAGTTTTTTTTTTGAGTGTATGCATTGTTAAAAAGGGAAATGGCGAAATGCAATTGAAGAGCTTAAAGCTCAATTAAAATGGAAATGCTGCAAAATGCAAGATAATACTTACATATGCCATGCCTCCCAGATTCCACATTCCACACTCCCCACATCCCACTTGCCACTCCACACGCTACACTGTGCGCAATCTGTTATTGTTGTTGCTGTTATTATCCTCTTACTCTTTGCACAGTCAACAACAACAACTACAGCTAATCTGGCAGCATATTGCCACACTGACAGCCCCCCAGGGGAGCTCTTAAGCCTCGCACGGATGCAGCTGCGAGAACAATACGCATACGCCGCGTGCGCCAGTTCCTCCCACCCAGCATCTCCGACTCCCCTGCTCTCAAAGCAAACAGACAGCAGCTAAATTGTTGGCAGGAAGCCAGCCTGACTGCCTAGCTGCATCATTATCATGCTCCTCCATGCTCATCATGATGATTCGCTTTTCCCGCTTCGCTGGCTGCAACAGCAACAAGCTGAAGCTGCCTCTGCCTCAGTCTCTGCCTCTGTCGCTGGCTCTAACGCTGGGCTTTGCACTGCGGGAAAATTTATTGGAGCCCTAAGTAAATCCAGCATATATTAAATAAATAATTGAAACAGTTTGAAATTTAGTTGGCAGCTGGGAATTTTCGCTAATGTTAATTCAATTATGAATATGTATATGCTTGAAATCGGAATTACGAAATCTATTTTACTTTGTAACCTTGAATCGAACCGGACTTTAACAATATTGTTAAACCAATTTAAATCATATTGCTAACTCGATTTATATTTATAAAAGCAAAATTAAGATTATTTTCAGTATATTAAAAATCTTTGAAAATAATATAATATTAATATGTATAAAATATATAAATGCCCAAATTCAAAATATTATTTTTAAAACATAAGTTAAAAATATTTTTTTAAGTTGGAGCAAACTTAAGAGCGCTTTTTAGGCTGCTCGGATTTTTAAATTTTGAAACAAAAAATAAAAACGTAACCAAAATCAAAGTTTTGAGAAGTAGAACCATAATTTTCGGAAATAGAACCGTTTATCAATATCCAAATATTTTTACAGAACTAATATATGCAAATTGCAACGATTTCGCGCAGTGTATTGCCAATGGCAACTGTGTATGCTTCTGCTTTTCTGCTTTTCAGACTGACACAATGTTGGCGCCATTTTGCTGTTTGCTTTTCCTCTTGTAATAAAATGAGATCCGGCATGCTGTTTCCTTTGACTACACTGTTGATGATGATGATGATGATGATGATGACGTTGCTCTAATGATAATGGCAATGAGCGAGACTCTGGGCTCCTGCTGACAATATGCAAAGCATATATTTTGCATTTAAATACTTGAAAATTCAATGACTCAGCCCCAAAGCTGGCGTGTAGTCAGTAGTCTCAGCCATTGCCTGGGGAGCTGACGCTGGGTTGGGTCTTGTGGGAGGGGCAGGGAGGTGAGGGGAGCTGTAGCCTGTTGACAGCACTTGGCAGGCAAACAACAGAAGCTGCGAGCGCCGTAAGAGCTGCCAGCTATGAGCTGTCTGTCTTTTGTTGACAGATTGATTTTGATGTGTTTTTATTGTCATTGTTATGTTTCTATCAGGTCTCCGAGCAGGGAGCGAAGGTCCTTCTGACTGCTCATGCTGCTCTATCCCCCACTCCCTCTCTCTCCCTCTCACTCTGTCTATTTCCTTCTCTGTCTCTTGAGTTTATTGAAGTACCACTGAATTGGCAAACATTTTAACTTAATTGGTTTCTGGCTGCTGCCAAATGCGCTTAGGCAATGGGATTAAACAGCATTTGCTTGGCTTCTTATTAATTGTTCTGACTGAAGTCCTAAACTTGGCTCGAATGCGCATTTAACCATAACAAATACACACACAAAATACACTCCAATAAATCCCCCACAGCCATGCCATACAATTCAATATAAATGCAGACTCATTTATTTAATTGCATGAAAAATGCTTTTCCTTTGGCCAAAGAAAAACCCCAGCTAAGCAAATACTGATTGTGCCTTCAAATACAGAAAAAAAAGTAGGGCAACTTTTAGGTTTTTTAGTAATTTTATATTGAGAAACAAGTTTGCATTTAAATTAATAAATTCTAATGCTTGAATACTCTACTTTTTATTGCATAACAGACCGGTCGAATCACACTTGTGAATATTATCAAGAATCAGTTTAAATAGTCGTTAAAAATATAAGTATTATTAGTTTTTGAACGGGTTTCATTTTATTAGCTAATAAATTGAGAACTACATCCAAATAATGTAATACTTAAAGCTAAAAACGTTAGCTAGGGGCAGTATTCAAGGCAGGAAAATATCTGGTAAAGTTAAACTAATTTATTGTAATTTATTATTATTTATTCTTATTATTTTCTCAATAAAAACTGTATTTTATGATACAAGTTTTTTTGAAAGCTTTATATATTATAGATCTGTTTTATGTAATCCGCTCAAATTAATCAGCTTAGTTTAATAAAATGAAATTGATTTGCATTGTAAGCCATTAAATTATTTTTATAGATTTGTCAAAACTATCTATTGTTATCAGATCTGTTTGATTTAATCAGCTTAATATTGTTTAGACCAGTTTATAGTCAAATCAGCTTTAGTTCAAAGCTTGTTGAATTATATATTTGAATATTGTTGAATTGCATTAAAAGAATATAATTTAATATGCCTGATAAAATATAATTATGTTGGCTATAACGATGTTTTGTCTGCATCCAATTACAGCTAATTATGGCTGAAAGTTGGCGCTTACTGTCAAGGCCAGGTTAAGTCGGTTAAGTTGGGCAATTGTCATGACTGCAATTTATTTGGCACACACGACACACGCTTCACCCTGCGCCCTGCGCCCTGCTAAGCTGCCCTCGGTCAGCTATTTGTTTGAATTCAATTAACTTTGTGGCATAGAGAAAGCAGGCCAAGACGAAGGAGCAGGAGCAGGAGCAGGAACGGGAGCCAAGGCAATGAAGGCAGTGAGCCGAGTTGTTTGTGCCGGGCCAACTTTATTGAAGCGTGTAAAACACAACAAGCTCGCCACATCAAATCCAATCAAATCGATACAAAAATGTACAAAAAAAAGAGCCAACGGCTAAGGGGGCGTATGCGCAATGTGAACTGGACTAAGACTTCGAATTGGACTTGGACTTGGAAGTTGTATTGAAACTTATCGGTGTCTCTCGCTCGTAAGCAGCTGGAATTTCTGCTTTATGTGCCTTTGGTATTTCTTTTTTGTATACCCTGCCATGAAATGGGTAACCCTATTTAATAGGACTAAATATATACAATTGTTTATAGTCACTTTGGTTAAAATTACTACATTACAGTAATAGTATACCATAAAAATAAAAGAAGCAATTTCCTATTTTTTCAAACAAAAAATAAAATGGGTAAAAAAAAGGTTAATAACTTTGAAACATAAAAGGTTGTTATTTAGAATATATACTCTGTATTATTAGTTTTAACTATTCCAAAAAGCGCATTTAAATCAGTCAATAAGATCATAAGTTATTCAACATTTTTAATCATTTTTTAAATATAGTCAACAGGGAATACTGCAGTCGGGCGCATCCGACTGTTTTGCTTCGCCCATTCTGGTATTTTTTTCAAATCAATTGAAATGAATTCCATGCGTGTTTGTGAGCCAGTGTGTGTGTGTGTTTGTGTGTGTGTGTGTGTGCGTGTGTTTGTGTGTGTGTCTGTCGGTGCTTTGTAAGTTTGTGTAGACTCTGATTTTCATTGCTTTTATCGCGTACGTGCGGATTTTGCTTTGTGTGGCTTGAACATTTGTCGCTTTTGTTGCAGCGTTTTGTAATCAGACATTTTATGGCCTATTCCCACAGATATCCTGCGCGTCTCTCTCTCTTTCCCTTTCTCTGACCCCTTCCCCTTCCGTCTGTCTCTGTGGGTTTTGTGGCATCCTGGCATTTGCTTTGTTTAATTTGGTCAATTGTCACGACTCAAAACTTTAAATTGACACAAAATTTGCAATTGTTTGCAAATCTTTGCGAATTATTGTATTATATAATCTTTATGTTCTGTATTAATGCTTGCCATTTGCTAGCTGATAACACGCGCTTATCAGCATGGAAAAAAATAACAGCGGGGTCTTGAAAAATAACGCACTATCTTTCTTATTTTTAGTCTGGAAATAAACTAGTCAAACAAAATAAACCTTGCAGAAAACTGATAAAATGTTAAGCTGGCACTCGAGTTGCAAAAGTCCAAAATGTATACAGGAAAACTTATTAATATTTATAAATTTATTAAAATATTTAAACAATTTTATTCTATAAATATTAAACAAATATTTGCATACATTAAGGAAATTTATTTTTATTTTAATACAATTCACTTAAATGGCAAAAGTCCAAAATGTATATATTTAAAATATTTTTATTAAAAATAAATGTCTAAATATATATACAAAATTCTATTGTGTTTTGTGTGTGGCAATAATATAAATATTTAATGAATATTAAACAAATATTTGCATATATTTGCAGACATATTTATAGGGTCAGGAGATTTGTTTGTTATTTTATTTTCTAATTTGATTTGGTCGCCTGCCAAAAAGTCGCGTAGTTTTTCGCTGTTTGCATTTGTAAATTTCTCAGCCACATTTAATCAAGTTGCGGTCGTTTTTGAAACACACTAGACTGTAAGGAACATATAGTCTATATATACCGAATAGCTAAATGTGTTTTGTTTTTGTTTTCTTTTTTTTTTTTTGGGAAAATTCTCTAACAAACTGTCAAACAAGCAGCAATAACACAGGCTATAAATTTTGTTTTGGGGGGGAAAAGAAATCGGCACATCACCCTTATGAACTATATACATAAATTAAAAAATAAATGGACTAAATGGAAAATATGTATATTAGGCGGGAGGAACTTACGCTGGGAAATTGGCTAATAAATGGCGGTTAATGGTCTCGGTTGTTGTTGCGCTAGTTTTTCGTAGTTTTTCGTAGTTTTTCGTGCCTTGGATTCCTCTTCGGACGATTCTTTGAATTGTGCGCCCTGATTTCTTTGATATATAGTCGCAGGTAGCGATTTTAGCGGTTGACCGTTAGCACGTATTAACCACGAGGGCAACGCATTTGATACTGATTCCAAATTGTTGTAAACAAACCAATTCACCCCTCGTTGGTGAAATTTCTCTGATATTCCCACTCAATTTTCGCCGTTATTTGGACATTTGAAGCACTCACGGACAACCCCAAAATGTCTCTGGGGGGACTCGAGCTGCCACAGCGGAGAGCGCAACGAGCGAGCTCTGAGCGAGCTTTCAACGCAGCTTGCACTCAAAAGATGGAGCACGACCGATAACACAGTGTCGAGGGCTGCTGATAAGGCGGCATTTGGTCGATAGACCTCCCTCTCTTTCAAATTGAGTGTTATTTTCACAGCAACAGATGTTCAAATACAAACGCGAAAATATTTGTACTTCCGATAAGAATGGTTGTGCAACCGCCGACGGCATTTATTATTTAATTACTGGAGCGAGTATATAGCGCAGAAATTACTTTTTTATCATTTCTGATAGTCAGCATAATTGGAAGTGCGACAATACGTAAACAAAACGAGAAACCGCTGCATGGCCACAATCAAAATATACTCTTGTTTTTACTTAATGAATTGTCTACAAGGTGCAACGAACTATAATTAAATAATCGGCAGTATCAGAAACTTGCACGAATTTAACTCTTACTTCATTTAGAAATTAAATTACTCTTCAATTTATTGTCTAATATCAAAGTTCTCATTTAAAATTAGCATACAAAATTGGGTTTGCAACGTTTCAAATTTGAATTTGTTACGTTATCGCGCCAAACATACGTAGTCATTTTACTACGAACCTGTGTCAGCTCGCATAGAATAAACTAAAATTTGTTTTGTATCATTATAGCTCAATGTCAAACAAAAATTATAAACATCAGTTTACTTAGCGCAATTTAACATTTAGCACGAAGTCTTAGGTTTTAAAAATTAAATTCGTTGCGTTTTCGCGCCTTGCATTACGTAGTAATTTAACAATTGTGAGTGTGAGTTTGCATGCCGGTAGAGAGGTTGGAAACTTTGCTGTGATTGTCGTATAATTGAAAAACAAGGTTCGGCTGCGGGCAAACACTTGCTCGGTGCGCGTGTATTTGAGAGATTTGGTTGAGGCGCAAGCTCGGACGCAAACCAAAACGTAGCGCAGCTCATACTTGTTCGACAGGTTTCGTAAGTTGCATGCACAGTGGCCACAGCGCGCACAATTGTGCGGAAAGTGGTGTTTTTTGCAGTGTTGCTGCATTTTTGAGTGTCAAGTGGCAAGTGTGAATGTGCGCTAGCAACTTGCAGTTGTGAAAAATTTGAGAACGAAGGAAACGAAAAGAAAAAACTAAAAATTGACATAAAAGGGAGTTGTTTTTAAACGCTGGCAGTTAAAACGCAATGCAGGGCAACTATACAAGCGAGCAGCCGACGGATTTTCAGGCGGCAACAGCTGCTGCTGCCGCTGCCGCTGCCGCCGCCCTGCGAAACACAGAACTGAAGGATTTAGATAAGGAGAGGGAGCGGGATCGGGATCGGGAGCGGGAGAACAGCAGCAATGAGCCGCCGGATGAATGGAGCGCCAGCGAATGCGGCTTCATGGACCCGGAGGTGCAGCGCGTCATGCGCGGCGGCAGCGCTGCCGAGGACATCACACAGTATCCGATACACGGCTGGGTGGACGTCACCGCGGAGTTCCATGACGCATGCGCGGAGCTGCAGCCGGGGGAGCTGGCGCAGGACATGCTCTTTGGACTCTTCGAGGCCATGTCGGCTATTGAGATCATGGATCCCAAGATGGACGTGGGCATGGGCTTCGATAGATACGATCTGCCGCCGCCCTCCTTTGAGGCGGCAATTGCGGTAAGTGCAGTGGCAACACCTTAATCCAGTTGTGGTTACTAACAGATGCTTGCAGATGGGCGCCATCAAGCTGGATGGGCTGGAGGCAGCGGAGCTGATCGGCATCTTCGATGCGCTGTTCGCCTGCCTGGTGTCCTGGCTGGAGGGCAACTCCATGGATCAGGTCTTGTTCACCTGCCTCTATCTGCATGCGCCCTCCCAGATCCAGGACAAGGCGCTCAGGGTCTTCTGCATTGCGGTGCGCAATCTCATCGTCGTCATCAAGAACATCATCATACTGCCTGCGGTTAATGAGGAGGAGGACTTTCAGCTGTATGGAAACTCGGCGCTGCTGGCAGCGGAGAAGGCGCAACCCTCGGCCGTGGCGGGTCTGCTCAAGGAGGTGGAGGACGAGCTGGTGCGCAGGTGCAAGCAGCTACCGGCGGCAGAGGATCAGAGTCTGATGGCCGTGGTGCACAGATTGCGCTTCATGCGCCACCTGTTTCAGGCCATCTACCAGGTGGAGCTGATGACGTGCGCCGAGAGCGCCGAGGAGGCGGTCAACGATATCTATAAGAACCTAAATGTGGCCTCCGAGCTGCTGCCGCTGATCAAGCGCAGCATAGAACGTGGCACGCAGCCGGTGGAGGGATGTGAGTAACCAAAGATTTGATGACATTGAAATAAATTTAATAATCCTTTTCTCGATCAGCTGAGGCACCTAATCCCATGGGCTTCTCGCCGCGCATACACGATCGCAGCCAGCCGCCCACGTTTCCGCGCAGCATCAAGATACGCGAGCGTCCCGCCAGCTATCAGTTTCTGGAGGAGATGGTGGCGCGCTTCAAGTACGCCTGCAAGGTGGTACGCCACAAGGATTACTACTCGGCGCTGGTGAGCACGATCTGGTCTATATATCTATATCGAAAATCAGCTTAATATCTGCCAATCTTCTGCAGAACTTCTTCATCGAGTACAGCCGCAAGTCTGGACACTGCATACTCTCCCGGAGCGTGCTCCAAAGCCTGTTCAGCGCCAGCATTCGCCTGGCGCATGGCAAGCAGTCGATGAAACAGTTTCTGCGCCATTCGGTGCAGGTGTTCAACTCGCCTCCGGTGCTGAATGCCAAGCATCCGGTGGCCAGCGATCCCAAGGTGCAGCAGCATCTGGAGACCTTCTTTCGCTATTGCATCAACATGAACACCTTCAATCAGTTCATACGCCTCTGCGGCTTTAATCGCGCCCGACAGCGCGACAAGCTGGCGCATCTGATTGAGAACTTTGATCCGCTGCAGGTGGACGCAGCGCGTCTGGATTCGCTGATGAATCAGCTGGCAAACGAGCGCGCCATGGAGGGCAACGAGCTGCATGCAACGGCGCTGAAGCACAGCACCCACTTCTCCACCTGGGTGCTCTACAACTGCTTCCGGGCCATGCTGCTCTATCTGATGTCCGGCTTCGAGCTGGAGCTGTACGCCGTGCACGAGTTCCTCTACATCTACTGGTATCCCTATGAGTTTCTCGTCGGCTTTCTGGTCTCGGCGCTCACGCGCACCGAGAACATACTGCAGGCGCAGGAGGAATACGCCGAGCATCAGAATCGCATACAAGTGAATACGGGCGCGGGCGGCGGGGGCGTTGGTGGCGCCAAGAATCGCAAGCCTAACAAGCCCAAGAAGAACAAGAAACAGCAGCGTCCCTACCGCCAGGAGATTGTCTACTACCATGCCCTGCTCAGCCTCTGCGGTGGCATGTACAAGGCCATGGGCGCCCTGACCAAAGACGGACGCGTGCGTCTGCCCATGTCCAAGTTCGACAACGAGGAGATACGCTACAATCGGCGCTTCGCCCCCTTTGTGCCGCTCACCAGCCCCCCGCCCGTGTCGTATGCGGAGTTCCGGAACATACGCGATCACATGATGCTCAACAGCGTCGAGGAGCTCTATAGCTTTGCTGCCAAGCACTTTGATCAGGCCAGGAATGTGCTGGAGAACATACAGAATCCGGAGCAGGAGGTGCGTAGTCTAGCAATTAGTAATTAGCTTTTATTATAACATTTCTTTGCTTTATAGATACTGGATCTGCTGCAAATCGCACGCACCAATTTCGTGGTGATGAACGTGCTCGCGCGTGGCCATCAGAAGGAAGTGAAGCGCCAGCCGGAATTCGACTTCTCCAAGCATGCATATTTTCCCATTATCAAACTCAAATAGTTTTGACTGTATTTTGTGTAATTTGTTTAGTTGTACAAATAAATTCCCCATTTGTATTTAAACATTTGCCGGCGCTATGTCCTGCTTGATGACATGCTCCTCCGCATAGCCCTCGATGGGGCAGCTGCGGGCGCAGGTGTAGACCGCCAGCACGCCCCAATCCAGGCGCTGCTCCTGCAGCTTGGTCAGCATCTGCGGCATGATTTGGAACTCAAACTGCCGCCTGCCCCCGCAGTGATTGCAGCTGGGCAGCGCCTGCAACTGCTCCTCAATGCTGCTCTTGGGATCGGCTATCCAGAGCGGAGCACCTGCTCTTTGGTAGCGTATGATTTGCTCCGGCTCAGCGGCCGTTTGCTTTTTGAACTGCTGGAAGTATTTGTCCTCTGCCGAGCTGTCGAAGTATTGGTTCAGCTCCTGCTCGCTGACATGGCTCAGCTGCCCCGTCTGCCCGCTGGCGGAGAGCTGCTCAAACTCCGCCAGGCAAGCCTCCTCAGCGGGCTCATCGACAGCTTCCGCTGTGGCCTCACGCTCCATGACAATCTCGTGCTCTGGAAAGTTGATTTCCGGCAACAGCTGGGCTGTGCACTGCTCTGCTGCTGTGGATTTCGCCTGCCCGCAGCGGGATTTGTGCTGTGGCCAGTGGGCGCGTTGATGTGCAGCCGAGCAGTAGTTGATGCCCTTGCAGCGACTGCACATCAGGCCTCCCGGGCAGCCGCAGGCGGCGCACAGCTTCCTGCTGCTGCTGATAGCAGGCTGCGAGGAAAGTGATCAATTAGCAAACGGCATATCATAATTTATGGCCTTACCAAGGGATCTCCCTGCTCCAAAGGCTCCTGCTCCGAGTAGAACGGATTCTTCAGCGGCAGCTGCGAACGCAGCACCGTTATGTTGCTGTAATTACAAATTATGAATAAAATATCTATAATTTATGCCCGTCCACTGCTCACCTCGCCTCATTCGCCTGCTGACAGTCCGCATTGCGGCAGATAAACACGTAGATGCTGCGATGGAAATTGTGCTCATCCTCGTAGGCTGCGTAGAGCTGGCAGAGAAACGATTTCTGCGCTTGGCAGCGTGCGCATTGCAGCTGCTTGGCTGCCGGCAACGCCTCCAGCTCCAGCCAAGCGGGACATCCTCCCAGTTTGCTGGGGAAGTAGCGATTACTCAGCCAGGCGGCGTCTTCTGGACGCTCAGCAAAGCCCAAGTCCACATCCATCGCGTGTTTACGTTTTCAATGCACGCGTTTGGGCTGCCAACTCAAACATGTTCGACGCGGCGTTGCCAATAATCCAGTTTCACTGTTGCAAATACGCTTTTTTCCCGCCAGATCTGGCTGCTTTTGGTAAGCATTTGCTAGAATAAGTGTAAAACTGCGGAAAGCGAATATTGAATATTGAGTATTATTTTTGTAATATTTACTCAATATTGGCCGTAAAATCTAAATTTTTTCTATATTTTTCTAAGCAGAAAACCATCGATTTTTATGCAGGCGTTCTGGCAACGCTGGTTCGCAGTAGCACTTAAAGCTACGCTGGCGCCATCTACACCGCATGGTTGCATTGCGCACATCGAGTGCTTTCGATAAATTGGCCATTCGATAATGGCGATGTTCGATGCAGTTCGAGTTCGCAGCAGTTCGATACATACAACATTGCATTCAGTTTGCTTGTGAAAATGACACGACCACAAACTAGCGCAAAATAAGCACAAATTTAATAGCTAAAGGTGTGTGCGTGCGTGTTGTAATAGAGTGCTAACTGAATTACAATAATATACGTGATTTAACGCTTATTGTTTGTGCATGCATTCCGCTGATACGCAGTGACAAGTGTGTGTGAGTGTGTGTGTGGCTGGCAAGTGCAATTGTATTGAGCAGCTGCTGCTGCTTAATATTAAAACAATAACAACAAGCGGAAGCATCGCTGTTGCTGTTTCGTTTTCTTAAATATTGCAAACGAAACGAAACAAAAAAGGTCGGCAAGTGTGCTAAAAATAGTCTGTTAACCACCCACACGCCAGAAGGCAACAACAACATTCGATTCGACAACTTTACAGTTGACACTGTGTGCGTGTGTGTGTGTGTGTGCGTGTGTTGGTGTAGGTGTGCGTGTGTGTGTGTTTCTGTTGACTTTAACAGCAATGCAGATGCAGCAAATTAACAACAAACTCAACAGCAACAGCAACAACAACTCCAACAACAACAGCAATAAGAACAACAACAAGAAACATTACGACGATGCGGATTTTGTGTAAGTTTATTTCCGGTTATTTGTGTGCTTGCGAGTAAGCTTTTCCGTGCATGCTGCCTCCCTTCCACTCTCTCTCTCTCGCTCTTTATCTGCCTGTGTGTGTGAGAGTCTTGCTAAATTTAGTAATGCAAGCGATAGGCTGAAAATAAGAATTAGAACACCCTGCTATGCCGGCTATATGAACTAACGGGACACGCACACACATGCATCACTCACACACACACACACACGCAAACAATTTCTGTCACCTTGCCAAGAAAAGTGCTTTAAACTGTTGCGCCCAGAGTATCGAAACATTCAAGCACAATAGGGTGGGGATAATATCGCTGCAATATCAATGTTATTGATATAAAGTTGATTTCGAAAATATCGAATATATAAATTACTCAATCAAAATTTCAATAAAAAATTTTAACAATTATGAACAGCGTTACAAATATTTTTGTTTTTAATAAAAAATGTAAATAGTTAAAGAACTTAAAATAATCTATTTCCATTTAATAACTAAATTATCGATCAGGGTGTGTATCAAAATAATCCCAACATTAACAAGAAGTTAAGGTCAGCAAAGCACACTCCCACTCCCACACATTCCCACACTCTCTCACACACACACATGCATGAGTGCTTCGAAGCATTGCTAAACGGTCGTACCGCTGCAGCACCGCTCTGTATACCCACTGTCCTCACTGTTTTTTTTTCCCCGTTTCACTGTTTTCTGTACAACTTGTAAATTGGTTACTATGTGTTAATAAATGGAATTAAAAAAAAAAAAAACACATGCATGAGAGTAGGCAGTGTTAAAATCAATAAATGGCCAATATTTTGTGTTGTTTAGTGTAGATTTTTAGCTATAAAAAGCTTGGTTTTCGCCTTGCCAATGTCATGGAAGCTTCTTAATTAACATTCATTTGTGTAAATACAACAGCAACAAAAACAACAACATAACTGTTTACTGTTAACGACGCAGCTAAAGCTTTTCTTACTCATATTTTACACACAAACAAAAGTCGCAAGGCCCAACTGAGCGAGAGAGGGAGAGAGATAGTGTGCAAGGGGTAGGGGGGCAGCAAGATAACATTGCAGTTCAATGGCTTGAGAGCGGAAACTTTTGCACTGATCAAAACTGAGCAGCAAAAAGCTTTTGCTGATGCTTAAGCTTTTGTTCGATTTGTTTATTGTTGTTGTCTTCTATTTTGTTTTTATTGATTTTGCTGACTCTCTTTATCTCTCTCTCTCTCTCTTTATCTCTCTCTTTGTGTAATTGTTGTTCTTGCAGCAGCGACTTTACTTTATTTACAGTGTAAACTTGAAAGGCTTTTGTTTTCTCTCATGCTTCTCATGCTGCTTCTATCTGCTAACAGTGTTGCCAAATCCGCTTATTTTCCATTAAATCTGGCTTTTTTTAAAGTGCATTTTCTAGTACATTTTTAAACTCGGTAGCAAAAATTCTAAAATTAATTCTGTTTTTTCTGAGCTTTTTTTTTAGTATTACAAAATGCATGCAAAAATAAGAAACATCTCTAGTTTTGTCGCCATTATTTTAATCGATATTTGATCATAACAAAGAACAATATCTTCTATATCAATATCGTCAGAGATTAAAAGAGAATTTTGTGGAAAAAATTGTGAGATTTATGAGATATGATTTATGAAAAATATAAGAATATTTTGCTGAAAAGCATAATAAATATAGAATAATATAGAAAATACTTTGCGGTTTTCTGGTTTATTTGCAAATGTTTTTCAAGCTTTAATTCCGTGTTCTTTCCGTCAAAAAGAGCTTTTTTTCTCGAAAAATATCGACAACACTGTTTGTCGTACACCTTGGGTATTGCCTCTCTCTCTCTCTCTCTCTCTGAATCTCGCTCTCCCTCTTGCAAACCGGTCACTTTCTATAGCTTTCTGTTTTGTTGTTTACTTTTTACCCATCTCACGTTTCTTGCACCCCTGCCCCTCCCCATCCGCTGCCCTCTGCGCCTGTCACTGCATTCTGTTGGCCTCATAAAATATGCAAATTAAAAGTTGCAATTGTTTTTCGTCTTCTTTTATTTTTTGTTGTTTGTTGTTTGTTGTTTGTTGTTGCTTATTATAAAGTACATTAAACTTTGACATGCATCGCATTATAGCCAAAGGTTTTCAAAGCTGCGGCTTCATTTAATTAAAATTTCCAGCGAAGAGCTGCGAAAAGGCACATCGGAAACATTAGCTACGTTTTTTGTCGCTTCCTTTGCCGTCGAGAACAACAACAAAAAAATCTGTATTTTGTTGTGGTTGTTGGCAGTAGGACAGCTGCCAAGGCTAATAAGATTGCCAGCAAGGTTTATAATCCTGTGACCAACTCGGAACCCCCCCGATTCCCGATTCCACCCCATCACCTGCTGCAGGTTTATAAATTAGATTTGTCATGCTTGCCACTGCAGCCGCAGTCGACAGTTTACCGAGTTACGTATTAAATTTGCTCATACTTCCATGACTAATCAACTGCTGAAATTTCTAGTCGTATTGGCAGTTTGTTCTCATACCGTACAATCGTCATAAAATGAATTAAAGGGGAAGAACAGAGTTTAATATGGCAGTCTACGATCAGTGGCTCTTATCGTTAATCTTTATCGATAATTCTCAGCTGGCAGCTTTGAAATCAATAAAAGGGGAAAGAACAGAATTCAATATGTCGGTCTGCGATAACAAGCGATTATCGTTAATTTTTATCGATAACTTTAGCCATCGTCAATTGTCGGTCATCAAATTTTAATAATTTTATTGAAATTGGAAAATCTAAGCAACTTTTGATAAAATTAATAAAAGTACAAGTGTAAAAGAATCAGATTCACAGAGTCAATGGTTGTATTCAGCAGGTTACCGCTCCATGGATCGATTAAAGAATTGCAACCCTCCGCTCCATGTAACCTGGTGAATGCGTTTGATACATTTTGAAACTTGCAACAGTCTTTTATGCAAAAAATCTTCAAAAAATTAATTTTTAAAATGCAAACAATTATTTTTGATATATTTGTTTACATTTGGAATTAAAATCAGCTGTTATTATCGACTTTCGATGAATGAAGCGCAAAAAACAGCGATGGATCAGAAAAATTGTATGATCCATGCGCTGCAATTTTATGATTTATTCAGGGTTGCTTTCATCGGTTATCGGGTGGTCGATCCATGGAGCGGTAACCTGGTGAATACAACCAATATGTCGGTCTGCGATAACAAGCTATTATCGTTAATCTTTATCGATAACTTTAGTCATCGTCAATTGTCGGTCGGAAACTTTTAATAAATGGAAAATCACAACAGATTTTATTAAAATTAATAAAATTAAAAGTATGGAAGTTATTGAACCAGTTTTATAAAGTCAATAAATAATATTCAGAGTCACAATGAGCTTTCAAATAATCGGTCATCGATTCGGAATGTTTCGACACAACTCTAGCAATTGCTGTAAAATAACGTCACAACAAATTGCACAACAAATTAAATTGTGAAATAATTTAGCAAAATTCCTAGTCGAACAGAAGTTTTAGTTGGTAAGCTCATGAGCATAACGCGAGTTTGTTTAACTGATTGATTCACTCTAATAATCTATCGGTTTATGTCCGTTTAAGCATATTCTTTATTGATTTACTTAAGCATTTATTGCCGGGGCATTGTTGTTGCGAATCTAATCATAGATTGCACATGCCTCATGCCTCCACTCAGCTGTTGCCCGGGTCCACTATCGAGGGGTGTACTATTATGGTGTGTGTGTGTGTGTGTGTCTGCTGTTCTGCCTGATAACACACGACTACGAGTATTAACTAAAAGTCATTATCGAGGCGGCTTGTCATGGGCAGAGGCGGAAGGCGAAGCGAAAGCAACTAGCGAGCATGTTGCCATTGTTTACTCTATCAGTTGCTTCGCATTTGTTGTTGTTCAATAAATAGATATAGATATATGTACATGCAGAGCACACAGATACTCTGGATGCATGTGTGTGTGCGTGCTCCGCTGATAGCCAAGTGTGCGTCATGCCGGATGGTGAGGCGCTCTATGGCTGATTCATATGCCAAGTAGACTGCCAATTGGGTAGGATTCTCCCCCTCTCCATGCCTCTCTTACTAAAATGTAAGCTCGTAATCGTCATCTATGGTATTACGCTCGTAACATTGTGTTCAAAAATCAATATTCTGCCTCTGAGATGCAGCCTTGAATTCGCTCTTCTCCTCCTTCTTCTCTTCCTCTTTCTCTGCTCTGTGCCATTTCATCTCATGCTTTATTTTATATTTGACTATTGCAGAAACCGCCGCTCTGAATGAGAGTCCTTGGCGTTGCTAGATGTCACGTCACGCCACAATGTCCGACTTTGTAGCCTGCGAATTACTCCCAGAACTCTTTGCGAAGATACTGGAACTGCACTGGAAGTTTCTCGATACGGAGGAGAGCATCCAGAAGCTCGAAGAGCGCAAAAAACTCGAAGGTAAGTGTTTCCTTGCAATGTATTGGACGAGAGTTGGGCCAGCGAGAGTTGGGCTAGCGAGAGTTGGTCAGCGAGAGTTGGTCAGCGAGAACTGGACCACCAAGAGTTGGTCAGCGAGAACTGGACCAGCAAGAGTTGAGTCAGCGAGAGTTTGGTCAACGAGAGTTCAGCCAGCGAGAGTTTGGCCAACGAGAGTTTGGCAACGAAAACTGGGCTAACGAGAGTCCAGCTGACGAGAGTTCGGCTACCGAGAGTTGGGCCAGCCAGAGTTTCACATTAATTAACCCCCATATTTATCATATTTATCATATATTTTATATATATTATTTGGATATTTTTATTGAATTTTCTAGGCAGCCTCAAGGAGTTTCTCTCCGTGGTGCCGCATGATCGCAAATTCTTCTTGCCGGAAACGGAGCGCGTGCTGCGTCGCACCGTCTGTGAGCTGAACGAGTTTACGGTGCAGAATGCGATCGTCGGCTTCGAGGCGATCAGCCAATATGCCAACAATCTCTACGCCAAGCCCTGGCGCAAGGAATTCCGTGTGATAAAGGTGAGCTCAAGTGTGAAAACTCTTTGCAATCTTGCCACTAATTGTACGTACTTTTTTTTAGACTTATTCGGGCTCGTATCAGCATGAAGTCGAGTCCAATTTAATAGACGCCGATCAGCTGTTTGTGGCCATGGGCTATCGCCGGGTGGCGGAGGACACGTTCATGCTGGAGGGGCCCATCTGTCCGGATCAGGTGACGAATGTCTCCCGCGATGCGATGGCCGCCTACGTGGAGTGCCAGATAATGAGGTACATCTACGCGGGATTGAATGCCGCCGGCTACAACTGCAGCTGGCAGGATATTTACCACTTTCGGGAGCGCCACACGGGCGACACCAAGTACACCATCAAGATGATGGCCTACAAACTGCACGAGAAGCGACTGCGCAAGGAGCAGCAGCAGCAGCAGCAGCAGCAGCAGCAGCAACAGCAGCAACAGCAGCAGCAGCAGCAGCTTATCAATGTGGAGAACACGTATAGCAATCTAACGCCCAATCACTTTGATAACTGCGCCACGGAGAAGCCCTCGGCCTGTGCCCTGCACGGATATGGCAGTAACAATGCCAATGCCAAAAGCTGCGCTCTGCATCCCAGCCATGCCCCTCATCACGCTCCCCCGCCAACGAATCTCTCCAGCTGCCTGCAGTCGCAAGGCGCCTTGATGACGCACTCGCGCAGCTTGGAGCACTATCAGGAGCCGCACACGCTGCTGCCGCATCGCCACTCCTTCGAACAGCAGCCCAAGGGGCATCTCTACGAGGCGCCCTACGACTGCCTGGATGGCCTGAGCATCGGCAGCAGCGCCTCCTACGCAGCTGTCGCCGGTGGCTACAATGCGCCCGGCAATCGTTATCCCCTGCCCTACAACATCTCCAATCAGCTCAACTCGCACTACGCCACGCCCCACGACAACAGTGGCAACATCTACGGCCAGTCGGTGCCTCACAGTTGCGGCTATCACGGATCAGCCTCCGCTGCAGCCGCTGCCATGGGCATGCCCGTTGCGCCCACGCGTGCCCCAAGCAATGCGGCAGCTGCAGCTGCTCTGGCCGCCATACAGCACAGACAGAGCGGCTATCCGCCGGATCAGCATCTGATTGACTTCGATGATCGCGCGCAGCTGATGCAGCACGACTACAACGATCCGCGTCTCTACGACGTGCGGCGCAGCCTGCGTCCCAGCAAGCACAATCCGATCTATGCTCAACCCAGCTACGATGTCATGGCCAATCTGCCGGCAACGCTGCCGCAGCCGCCGCCAACGCCGCAGGATATGTACATCTATGCGCGCCCAGTGCCAAAGAGCAGCCGTCAGCGTGCGCAGCACGAAGCGGCGGATAACGTGACGCAGCAGCGTCTACGTGACGCAATGCTGGTAAGTCGTAGGGAGAACTTGAAGGTAGAAGACTCTTTTGATAAAAACTAAACTATTTTGCATGCAGGATTCTCTGGACAATAATCGCAAAGCGACGCACAAGGAATTGAGGGAGCAACGCCTGTGCCAAACAGCCGGCGCAGTCGACGCACGTCATCATCATCAGCAGCAGCAGCAGCAGCAGCAGCATCATCAGCGCGATCTCTCCGATGGCACCAGCTACGAGTCCGCTAGCTTGGATGACTTTACGGGCGCCAGCAGCTCGTCGCCGCCACTGATGCCCAAGGTGCAGGAGGGCGTGGGCAGTTTCGAGTCGTGGAATTATGTTTTCAAGAATCTCGAGCGTTCGGGCTACTCCAAAGATCTGGGCGATCGTGAGGATTTGCTGGTGCAGAGCTTGGATCTGGATTCGCTGACATTATCCAATGGCGCAGCAGCAACTACAACACAAGTTGCAGCAGCAGCAACAGCAGCAACAACATCAACAGCAGCAGCAGCGGCAGCAACTGTTGACAAGCGACGCAGCGAGACGGCGGCTAATCTAGACAAATCCCGCACGCTGGAGCGAAGACGAGAGACGCGCGTGGTGCAGGCAGCGGCGCCAACGCCCCTGCCCAACAGCAGCAGCGCGGGCGTTCGGAAATACAAATCGGCGCTGAAAACGGCCAGCATTGAGACGCGTGCCACGGGCTCCAGTGGGGCACGCAGTCGCAACAATTCGATGGGCGCCGTGGCCAAGCAGCCGCCGCCCGTGTCGACGCAGCTGATTGTGACGAGTCCGAACGAATGGAGCTGCGGCTTCTGCACGTTCCTCAATCCGGACTCCAAACGCATCTGCGAGATGTGTTGCCGCAGCAAGGACTTCAACATTGAGGCCGCTGCGAATGTTTCCTCCTCGCATGCAGCGTCCTCGACGTGCGTCTGAAGTGGCATGGAAATGCAAATGAAAAGTGAAATGAATGTAGTCTGTAGTAAAACCACGCAAGTGATATAAGCACAGTATATGTCAGAGTCGAAGATATATATATATATATATGGAGCGATTTATATGAATTTCTATATATATTTTTTATACGAAATTGTCGGAATATCATTTACGATTTACGATTTACCATTTACTGTGTGCATGTTTTGTAGAAAGTTTTCTCTAGTCTGTTAGCCTCTATTCGCACAAGTTGCATTTGTAAATACATCACACACACACACACCTAACACACACATACACACCTGTGTTTAGATTAGTTATAGTTTAAATAGATTGTATTAGAGTTTCGTCTATAAGTTTTCAGTTAGACTCGCGTACACATGCTTTAATTAGACTGTAGATTCGTTTCCATTTGTTGTGGGCGTCGCTTTTGTTGCAAATGATGTGCCTACACCTGTTAGAAGTCGTATGGAATACTATATAGATACTAACTAAGCTAGTTAGTAGCTCTGTGCGTGTGTGTGTGTGATAATCTTGTACATTTTGTAGTCTATACGCTACATTTATAATACTATATACAGCGTGTACCGGCAAAGCGAAAGTATATATATTTATACCATATTTATTGTACAATAGCATTACTTTTCATAAATACCTTTACCTTTACTACGATATAAAGTATATAAACCTAACCGATAATACAATTCATCTGCAAGACGAAGGCAAAGATCGAGCTAAACAAAATGCAATTAGTACTGAATACCTTATTGAAACCTATATTTTATGATTAGCAGCTCCTTAAACTAATTCAAATATTTGAATATATATATATATATGCAATAAGAGTGAGAGCCACATTAATGTAAACCTTGTTTCGTTTTAATTCCTAGAATTAATGCAATTTGTTTTCGCCCACGCCCAACGCTACAACTGAAATGTGCAAGACAAAATAGGAGAATAAATAATATGAATAAAACATGTATATTTGATTTGTTTGTTAATTGTTGCAATTTAAAATGTTGAAAATAAAATGCAAATGTAAAACACTAAATATTTTTTTAGAAAAATAACAAAAATATTAAATAACAAAACCGAGACAAGCATAATGTACCTTTTGTTTAATTCGTTGTTAATTTTGAACGCCCCAGGCAAGAAGTCGGGCGGCTTACTATATAAAATGGAACTACCCTACCCCAAATACAATACGAAAACAATCAACCGAAGAGATTCGTTATTCAAACTTTTCACTCAACTAAAGGTTACAAATAAATTACAAATTACAAATTATATATTGCAAACTAAAATACAAATTAATGAATCATAAAACGAATGCATGAACTTAATGAATTTATAAGCAAAACTCTTCCTAAAAATCCCAGCAATGCATAAAAAACAAACCAAAAAAAAAAAAAAAAAACAAAAACACTTTCAATTTTTCGAAAAATAAAACTTCAAAAGAAAATTATACAACAAATAAAAATGACTTTGATTCAAGTAACAAAGATTGGAATCTCATGTGTGAAATTTATAAGTTTGTATTGTTTTAAAATCAAAATAGTTTGTTCTCGAATTTTTTTGACACTTAGCATGCTCAAATTTTGTGATCGATTTTATACTCTTTTAAAACAATTTCAAAAATCAACTTCTATGTAGCAAAATTCAGCAATTTCTAATCTCAAATGTTTGTATTTTCCTTGGTCGATTTCGTTTTATTTTTTTATGCCAAATTCTCGATTTTACAAATATGGTGCGATATGTTGTGCCTGTGGTTCTCCTGTGTTTTCCCCTGCTGGTCCATTGTTACAACTATTGCAATAATAAAGATCATTATTGCAATAAGAATGGTATGAAGCACTTTCTGTGTGAAGCCCCATTGGTAAGCCCAACAATATAATTACAATATTATCACATAATTATATTATATCGATGTTGCAGAAATCATTTGCGACTTGTAAATATTACGCATCTGTCCCGGATACTTATAATTTGCGGAACATTATATTATCGCATCACAACGAATACCGCAACAAATTGGCCAGCGGAGGTTTGCACACAGCATTCAACACCTCATTTAAGCCAGCTTCCCGTATGCGTGAACTTATCTGGGATACGGAGTTGGCCTATACGGCACGTCAGCACGCTAACACGGTTTCCTTCATCCATAGCTTATGTCGGTCCGTTGATCGTTTTCCCTATGCCGGCGAAAATTTGGGCATGACGTTTCCCAACACTACACGGCGTTCCGTATCGGAAATTCTGAAAATCACGCTGGAGGATATGTATAAGGAATATCTGGAAGTTGAAGATCCTGATGAAATGATAAGAAATTGGGATCCCAATAAGTAAGTTATACAAATGAATGCATATCTTTTCGATCAGGACGACGAGCTGTCCGTCTAAAATTTTGCAAACTATGAGTGCTAGTTTATAATGTTATTGTTGATATCATAACTATTCGAATCCCACAAACTAGATATATTCAATATCTGAATCTTGGCAAATAAAGGAATATTACTGATCGGCTATGTCCTTGATAAGTTTAGAAACTCGAAATTAATTTAAATTATCCTAAAAATATTAGTTGCTTTTTGTTTAATTTTGTTTTGTAAAATCCTTATTCAAAATTATAAATAATATTTTCTATTAATTTGTATTATTTATTATTTTTTTTTAGACACACGGATATCGGCCACTTTACAGTTATTGCCAGCGATCGAGTTTCCCGCGTTGGCTGCGGCATTGCAGTCGCCACCAATTGCCAGGGGGATAACGCAGCGTGAGTGAGATCGTATTATTCGAGGTATTATTCGAGCTAATCAACTGCTATATCTGCTCAGCTACTCCCACTTTCTGACTTGTCATTACGACTTTACCAATGTCATGAATTCGTACGTTTATTTGGAGGGCACATCGGCCACCAAATGCAACGAATGGAATGCATTTCCTAGCAAACGGTATCCGAATCTGTGCACGAATCCGACATAAAATATCGGCAAATTAAATTGGGACATTATCCAATATTATATATATCATTCTACTTCATGATCAAGTTTTAGCTATCCAAGTTTTTAAATAAAATTCGTATCTTGCAGCCGCAAATAGTTTTTATTTTTATTCTCAAAAAACCAAATTATGACAATTTATCAGATGAGTTTTTATTTCATTATTATATACATATTGTATAATTGTAGTTTGTTTTTGTTTCTTTATATCATTCGCATAATATTGGAATTAGTTTCGACCGATAAGCAAAATATTTACTAATTAATTGTATCAACTAACGGCTAACAGACTTAGTCGGTTTGGTTTTATTAATTATTACATTTACGAATATAAACAATTAGTTTATTCGATTCGATTTCGATTCGGTTTATTCGATAACTGTGCGAGTATGTTTAGTTTTTCTGAATAGAATCTGAGTTTCTGAGTTGATTTCTGCTTCATTTACGAATTGAAACCCGCTTGCAAAAGGATTGTAATATTATTATTATTATTATTTGTGTTTAGGTATAGGTTTTAGATGCTAAATGCCATTTGATTAGGTGTAAGGGGTACAATTAAATCCATTGACAATCATCCGAGACCACATACAAAATATCAGACTAAATATTTGCGCTTCGTTTTTGGAAAAATATCAGCATATTCGTAATAAAAGTTAACTTTGTTTAGTTCTTTCTCCTCGTTTTCCATCCTATCTTTACACTCTAGACACGCCAAAAAAACCGAGCACAAAAATGCTCAATTATTTTGTATCTCATTGTCACATAGCTTAATTAATGCTTAAGATTCTCTCTTGATAAGTACGATTAGTCCTAGGGCACAGGAATGCCGCCAACCTGCCTTCGACTTGACTTTTTCAGCTTCTGCTTTTAGAAAAATACATACAAACTTTATCGTTATCAATGCTATTTATATTTGTATTAATTTGACCAAGTTATCAAGCATATCAATATCAATTTTTAAATTTATCAATTTTTCAATTTCATAGATTACGTGCCAAGCTCGGATTTTGAAATGGATTTTCTATAGGTCTTGTAGATTTATAGCTTGGTAATTGCTGAGAGTTTCTAAAAAATTATAGTAAAAGTTTTAAATGGAACACATGTAAGGATATTTGAAAACGCTTTCATCTTTAAAAGGTGGGTTTTTGTATTTAGTTTATACAATCTCAAGCCTCTACAGCTTTTCACTGTCCTTATCAAAATAATTTATGCAGATTCGATGCATAACTTCTGCCAAAAAAACCTGCTTCAAACTGATACCAAAAGTATCATTCATATGGGTTTTTTTTAAACTTGAACTAATCTAATACGCAGTGCAACATTATGTCTACATTTGTTGTGTGCATTTAACATCAATGTATCAATGTTACAATATTTATTTCTGGTATTCGCGCTCTATAGATAACATTTCCATTTCCTTATCGTACTTCGCCTTTACATACATAATAACATTTGGTTCAGCAAGTTTCCGTTATCTTCGTTTGACAATTCGCAAATATTTATCAGTTCCCGATGCCTTACAGTATCTGACACCCAGAGCCATGCATTACCTCGCTGATAAACA
Organism: Hypselothyrea guttata; assembly: GCA_035045125.1. NCBI lineage: Eukaryota > Metazoa > Arthropoda > Insecta > Diptera > Drosophilidae > Hypselothyrea > Hypselothyrea guttata. Next base: position 416,539 of record JAWNNJ010001392.1, read on the forward strand.
TGGGCGTGCCAGCTCCCAATCCCCCGTCCGTCTTCTGGTGCTCATTCTAAAGCATAAATTTAAATTAATATAAGATATTTTGTTATAACACCAAACTCACATCGTCGTAATCGCAATCGAAGTAATGACTCTGACAGTCCATGCAGCGGCAGCTCTCGGACATCTTGCAGGTAATGCCCCATTGTTTGGCCAGATCCTTGTAGATCTCCTTGGAGGTCTTGTTGCTCATCATCTCCGGTGTCAGCAGGCAGTTTTGCTCCTGCTGCTGTTGCTGCTGCTGCAGCTGGCGACGTCCGCGTCGACTGCGCGAGGCCACTGAACCGGAGCCAGGGGCGCAACAAGCCTCCTGGCAGGTTGAGGCGCTGCTGTTCCCAGCTGTGGCAACATTGGAGCAGCCAGCTAAGCGTTGCAAGTACAAATGTTTATTAAAAACATATAGTATTGTAAATATATGTCAGAATACTAAATACTAAATTACTTATTTATCCTTTCTTTTCCTTTTTGCTAAATGTTTATAAAATGCGAAGCTTAAGTTTTTATTATTTATATAATTTTAATTTTATATATTAAACTATATCAATCTTCTTTGATTTATTAGTCAAATTTCAATTTTAAACTCAAATGATTTAGATAAATCCATGCCCTTTGAGAATCGGTTTAGTTTTGATAAAGTTATGCGCATTCAAAGTTCAATAAAATTGCCATTTTCGTTGAATGGGTGATAATCCAACTATGTTACTAAAATTGGCCCTAAAATCTACATTTTTCGACTAAATGCTGTCATGTTTGGTTTTTTTCTGCATAATTTTGCAATACTATTCGTTTGAGCATTAATTCATACAATTTTAAAAATAAAAATTTTTTTTCCGAAAATTGCATTTTTTTTTTTTCAAACAAAATTTTGGCAAAAATTTCAAAATTTTTTTTTTTGATTTTGTACTCAAATTTTAATTTTGCACTCAAATAATGGAGAAAAATGAAAACCGCTTGAAAATCGGTTAAGTTTTGGCAAAGTTATGCGCATTCAAAGTTCAATAAAATTGAATTTTTCATTAAAGGAGTGATAATTCAACTATGTTACTAAAATCGGCCCTAAAATCTACATTTTTCGACTAAATGCTGTCATGTTTGGTTTTTTCAGCCTAATTTTGCAATACTATTCGTTTAGGCATTAATTCATACAATTTTAAAAATAAAAAATTTTTTTCCGAAAATTTCATTTTTCAAGAAGTATAAAATTTTTGCAAAAATTTCAAAAAATTTTTTTTTGATTTTGTACTTAAATTTTAATTTCGCACCCAAATGATGAAGAAATATCAAAACCGCTTGCCAATCGGTTAAGTTTTAGCAAAGTTATGCGCATTCAAAGTTAAAAAAGAACATGGTTTTGGAGTGATAACCCCGTTTTCAGCTATGGGTTTAACTTACGCTCATTGCCATAGCGATTCAGCAGCGGATCGTAGAAGTTGTGGCGTGCCGCGTTGCTGGTGCTGGGCTCCTCGCCGTCCTCCTCGGACTGCCCGCCCGCCTGCTGGCTGCACTGGGTGCACTGCTCGTCGTTGCAGGACTGCTGGCCATCGATGGAGTCGCCGCCATCGTCGGCATACAGATGGTGCTCCTTGGCCGCCATCTCGGACTCCAGCAGGAACTCGTTGACGCTCAGCGTTTGCTCCTCGTCGTTGTCGCTGTGCAGCTCCAGCTCGGTGACGCCCTCGATGATGTGGCTGTGTGGATGCAGCTGCTCCTCGTTGCCCTCTCCTCCTTGCTGCTCCTCGTTGTTGTTGTTGTTATTGTTGTTGTTGTTGTGGTGCAGGGAGTTGTTGTTGCGCCTGCCGTTGTTGCCGCTGTTGTTGTAGTTCTGCTGGCAATCGGGATCGTTGCATATGTCGTTGCTGTCGCTGTCGCTGAGGCTGAGGCTAATGTTGATGTTGCTGTTGCTCCGGTTGCTCCGCTCATTGAGCCTCGAGGCGCTGTTCACCGAGCTGCGTCTGCTGTTCTGATTGGGCGTGGCGCTGTGCTCCGACGACAGCTGCCGCTGCTGCTGCGAGATGAGGCGCGTGTTCTGTGGGGGGCAAGAAAACAGCGTAAATCTAATTAGCAAATCCCTTGGATACACACAACAGACACAGCTGCCGGATGACCTTTACCTCCTCTAGCACATACTCGTAGGTGGGCGGTGGGGTGCTGGGCAGGTTGCTGCTGTCCGTGGGCGTCTCGTTGATGCACGGCGTGCGGCTGGGGTTAACATAGCCTGGAAAGTTATGCAGGGTATTTAAAAGTCAAGTCTCCATGTGCTTGGCCTCATTCTAGAGGCCATGCAATGGCTACGTCTCGCATACACTCTAAGAAATTGCCTTAAATTCATTCGCAGTTTAAAAAGTAACCGTAAGTGCAACAAATGGCGTTGCCAGACTACATAATTATGCAATTTTTAATATGGCAGCGCTTGCAATTTTAATAAACACAATTGTGTTAAAAATGTTGTTTTTTAATTAAATAGAATTTGCTTAGTTAAAGTAAAAATATATATCAATTTAAACTATGCAGCTCAAAAAAACTTGTTAAAAAATAAATAAATTATTAATTATATAGAATTTAAAACGATTTTGTAGAGTTAAAGTGGAAAAACTGCATATTTTATTTAATTATTTAAGAATATTTATTAAAGTAAAATACAAAAAAATTAATCTTTTTATGAAATATAAAAATGTTACTCAAATAAAGTGAAAATATATATTTATTTTAATTCCGTAAGTGAATTTATTATAGAATATAATGGCAAATAAAACAATAACTTAAGAAAAATTGCTAAAAAAAATAACACAAAGCGAAATTAAGTAATAAAATATTTAATTGGCCACGGAGAAATTGTTAAATAGTCTAAAGATTTTAAGTAAATATCAAACTAGATTAGAATTTCAATTCATAATTCTTAAAATTATTAGCAAACAGTTCGTAATAAATTTTTCAATATAAATCTAAGTTTTTTAGCCAGAAAATTTCTTTGAGTGTATATGTAGAGTATGATTACGACTGGTTTTTTATTTGTTTTTTAGGTCATGCATTGTGCAGCTGAAAACGAAATGAAAAGGAATTTGCCAAGTGCTTGAAAAACAATTGTTCGGGCATAAAATAAAGGCCCCAATGCAATAATGACTAGAAGCGCAGTCATGCAGTTAAGAAATTAAGCAGAACACCAATTGAAGTGAAACGAATGCTATGAATGAATGGCATGAGTACTTGTGAGTACTCATACTCATAAGTATGCTATGAATGATGCGAATGCTTGCGTTCAAGCCTTGCCTTACCCATACGCAGACTGTTGCCGGTTTTGGATGAGTTCTGCGGTAGCAGCAGCTTTCGTTCGCTCATCGAGCCAAGACTGTTGCAATCGACCGAATCGATTGTTGAGCTGCTGGCACCAACTGCCTGCTGCTGCTGTTGCTGCTGCTGTTGCTGTTGCTGTTGCTGCTGCTGCTGCTGCTGCTGTTGCTGCTGCTGCTGCTCCTGTTGGGTGCCCAGCAGAGCCTCGTTCACTGTCGGATCCGGATCGTGCTCCTGCGAGGTGCTCGTGCTGCGCGAGCTGCCCATGCGAAACTTCAGCTTAAAGGGCGCCATTAGTTTAATCTAATCCCGATTCTATATGGTCGAATTTCGTATGTTATCGGGAATTTATGCTTTTTGAATGAGCATTGAGCGCCTTTTAGGGGGAACTTTCTATATCGAATTGTACAACATTTGATGCAAAGTGTATAATTACACAGAGAGGGCAAGAAAGAAACAGAGATAGAGAGAAAGAGAGAGAGAGAAAGTGTGAGCCAGATAGTAAGACAAAATTACATTGGTTATTGTAGCTTAGGAATACCACACGAATTACAGTTGAACACAGGTGAGAATTCACTGCCGACATTTAATACAGGTTTAGTTCGAGTTTGTGATTTTTTCAAAATTTATTTTGACATGCAGTTTCATAAAAATATAATTTTAATTAACTTACAATTGGTTCTTACCTGGCAAAGCTGGCAAAACGTTAGATGACAAAGCTGTAAGTAAATAGTTTAAAAAAATTTGATATAAGTTAAGATTATTAATAATCTTATTATTTGCAATATTATTTATTACTCCAGTAAAATATGCCAAGTTTAAACTGAGATGTGAAAGCCACTTGGTAGATACATACATATGTTTATTTATATATTATATATATGTCAGCCTTGTTTAAAATCATTTAAAATGTAATTAAATGCCATGTATATGTTGTAATTGTGCATTAAATTTTCCGTTTGTTGATTAATTGCGGAATTAATTCGGTGCGATAATTAAGGCAGTTGCGAATGATTAATGCGCGACGCTTCTATAAATACTTAAATTGACAGCCCAAATAAAAGAGAAAGAGAGACACAGAGAAAGAGAAAGAGAGGGAAACACGCACACCCACACGCACAAAGACAAATACAGGCAGAACACGTGTCAGCTTGCCTCGCTGTTGCCATTATAAAAGCGGCACGTGCCACGTACAGGCGCAGAGTGTTTGGCGCACATTGCTCATACGCCTCGTTGTGCAAACTGCACATAAGTTTATGTTTATTAATTGCTAGCGTTCGCTTTTTTTTCTTGTGCTTGCCACACACACTAAACATTTGTACTTTGAAAAGCACAAAAGGGTGTAATGAGTTTGTGAAAATGGAAATGGGAAATGGGAAATGCGTGTAAAAATATATATACATAATCCTTATAATTTTGCATGAAGGTAGCTTATGGCATGCTCCATCGATGCTATACATTGCATTACGATCGTATATGAAACAGCGAAGATATGTAACAGACAAAATGATTCACTTTGTGTATATTATTTAAATACAAAGTACAGGTTCTCCTACTGTCGGTTACAATCGACTGTAGCCTTTCGTCCAACTAATCTGGACCCTACTTACTGCTTTTTTTTTATAGTTTTTTAGCGCACGACAAGTTGTGGCAAATTTTTGGCGTGCGCTTGCTCTGGTTTGGTTTCTTTTTTCGCATTCAAGGCAGGCACACCTGCTCGCCTACACACTCATAGAAAGGCGGAGAGAGGTGGAGAGTGGGAGAGGGGAGGAGAGGGGCACATGTGTGCGCCTTATTGTCATGCAGATTACACAAAAGCCACTTAACGCTTAGAGCTCAGCTCATCTCAGATGCTGCTCTATGCGGACCTGCTTATTATTATGCTTATTACCTTGCCTCAGCGCGGAAAACTCATTTCCTTTTAGAGCTCATAGCAGAGCAGAGAAGGCTGCCTTCAGTCAATATGCGCTGTATTATCAACTGAATTATCAGCTAACAGATTTTAAATTCTGCTATTTACAGACAATAAATTCTAATTGCTATTGACATAACATAAACACATTTTGCAGACACGCGACGTGCGACGTGTGTAGGGTATTTATTTTGATGCCTGATTGGATGGATAAATGGTTAGATGGATAGATGGATGGGTGTATGCGATTGTGAAATCAAATTCATTTGAATACACAAATATTCGAATGCAAATATGTATATATTCATACGTGCAATCAACTCCACGTAAAATATTTTGGCAAATGGGCGGAGAAAGGGGATTTCCCTACGCTGTCCTGGCACGTGTAAGCGCCTGATGCTGCGACTGAAGCCAGATTCATGGCAATTCAATAACAGATTTTGCTGTTCAACTGTTTTCAATCGCAGCAAATAACTCTAGACAGCTGCACAGCTGAATGAAAGCATAAATAGACAGCTGAACAGCTAGCAAGATAGATGAATAGATACAATAAGTAAACAGATAGCAGATAGATAGTTGGATGCAGCTGCAAACATTGCAGTTTGTAGGACCTTCAATTCAATTAAACTCAGCTTTATTAATAGATATTTGAACAGGCTGCAACTTGTCCTGGTTTTACCTTGAATTCGCTGCCATTTGTGCCTCGCTCTCCTGGCCATAAACTATTAATAAAGCAGCCTAACGAGGTCACAGTTTAAATATTTGGCAGTTGACGGCTTAAAGGCTCATCAAAAATGCATGCCATGATATTGTGTATATGCCTCAGGTTGTGGCATTAAAAATAAGGCTAGTTCTCAAATCCAAGTTATTGCTCTACATTTGCAATATTAAACATTAAACTGTACTCTCAAGCTGATTGCAACATGCCAGGTCTAAAGGAGTTTCGATGATTACATATGACTCGTAAATATGGTCGTAAAATCAAACTGATGATGATGTTGGGCAATCATAAAAAACGGAGTCAACTGTTGCATTCGAATGAAATTGATGGGCTTGTGTGAAATGAATTCGAAAGGTACATAAAGAACTGAAGTGAATTGGCTTCGGCTGCAGGTAAATAAAGGTAGGGTCCGATACTTCTGACCAATTATAGCGGACGAGAAATGAAGAAACGGAGAAATGAAATTCATTGTTTGCTTCTGATATCATTTCGCGTTTGCTTTGGCGTCCATTAAATAAATAGACAAGTGTCCTGGGCAATGTTCAGTTGAAATGATGATGGAACGCATTGGGGATGGCGTCATCAGGGACAACGGGACAACGGGACAATACGGGATATGACAGGACTGGGCCATCAGACACCCACACTCAGAGCACACATATTGAAGTGAAATTAACACGACACAGCAGGGAGAGCACGAGAAAACAGCGAGAAAGCGAGAAGGCGACAAAGAAACGGACAGACAGACCGCAAGGCAGACAGACAGAGAGCTGAAGAAGCAGAGGGTCCTACGAAGTGAGCAAACAAATAATTTAATGCCCGATGTTTGGTCAGGGAGGTAGCACATTGATGGTGCCTGCTCCCAAGTAAACTGATATCTAATTGAGTAAACATAAAGTGAATGACCATGAATTAGCCAAGACGACAGTCATTGACGTAGAGCTATCAATTTAGTTATTGTCCCATATGTGTATACTATATAGGAGCTGTAGCCTTGTACAATTCCATTCAGACATTTCGACAGTTTACACAGTTTCCTCAGTTTCCACAGTTTCCACAGTTTCCTCAGTTTCCACGGTTCTGAGGAGTCTGTGTTCTATTGTCTGACATTTGCGAGCGGTATGAAAAATCGAAAAGCACACACATGACACAACCTTGAGAGCATTGCAATTGTTCTGCTGCAAATCGTTACTTACCTCGCACTGACTCCTCTTTATATTTTGGCCAAGAGCAAATTGGCTAACAACAACACTTGCACAATCAGCTAATACAAATTAAATTCCCCTTTACAACTTATTTTCTTTGTGATTTACATTGATTTAAGATGTTTTTTGAACTGCGTTCTTACTTGAATTCTGTCACAGACTGTGCAAAGTTTTGCTTGGACACGAGCTTTTATTATCCTGAGAGCTTTCACTGCTCGCTAGCAAACGAGCTTACACGGAAAGCTCAACGCAGGCGCTTTGTGGGCTTCCGGCATTTGTCGCCTAATGTTTTTCTTAGTTTCATGCTTTGCACTTTGAATCCTTGGACTGCCCGCTTTGTTGTTCATATTCGCGTGAATGAAAAAAAAGCTTTCACAATTCTCAAGGTGCAAATTTATTTATGCGTCTGCTCAGATGAATGAATTTGAATTTGCGTACAATGCTAATACTTATTTTGTATGCGAACAATCACATAGAATCCGCCATAGAATACCTTTTTTTGATAGACACTTATATCGAGTTTAATATACCCTCTGGGCAGTATATTACTCCAATTCTTTGGATCCAGTATTATGTTTTTCACCCAATAAGTACCCTTCAAAATAGGACACACCTTGCCATTTTGGAAATCGAAGTTCGTGTGCACGTTTGTGGTAACCGAATGCTTTATAACCATATCGTAATACGCCGATATCGTCTGACATATGCCCAAAGCTGGTAGTTTCATGGCCATCGGCCTGTAATCGCCAGAGCCCACCGTGTCAAAGAATAGTTCCAATCGCAACATATAGGAGTCATTATAGTTCTGCAACATTTCTATGGTGCCGTTAAGAGCCCGATCACGTCCCACCAAGCGCAGTGAAGGAATTGCGCCAATTCCCGGTTTATTTATCACCTCCACTATATCTACAACGATGTTTGATTCATAACACTAGGATATCAAGGAATTTCGGTTATTATGTGGTATAAGAAAATCAGTTTATGTATCGTACTTACAATTACAAGTAGAAGTCTAATCGCAATTAGGCATAATAAATTATAAGTCCGTCTCTGTTGCATGCTTGCTTATTACATTTAAAACTGCTGTCGTTGTTAACAATACAGCTTATATTTATATCGTTTATTTCCACACCTAAAGTGTTAGGTTTTTGTTATGTATTAGCCCCTAATTAACTGATTAACAATAAACAGCATTGCATGCGCAACGCAAAGATGGCTTATCAAATTAACTATTTTATTTAAAGCGTATAGTATTTAATTAATCAGAGTAGGCATTTAAGCGTGCATTATAGATTTTTATGCATTTATCGCTAACGTATTTATTCAAAAGTTCGATTATACCAGGGCTGCAAGCACTGTTTTGTTTTGTTTTTCATCTTCTTGGGTGTGTACACACTGTTGCTCTTTTCATTTTTGGCGGCAACTAAAAAGTAAACAAATGAATCTTGATATTAGCAACAATTATCCAGTGGCCTGCGAGGTAAACTAAATTGAGTTGTTTAATGTACACATTTATTAATAATATTATTAAATGCAGGTACTGCGCAACCAATGCGACAGCGTGTACATGAATCAATGGGCTGCCGGCAGTTTTATGCCTTTGGTGAAAAGCCTGAATCCTAAGGAAAAGGTAAACAATGAGCTATTACTTAATTAATACCTAATATATTTATTTATATATTTGTAAATCTTTTTAGTTGCTGCTGTGCAAATACTTTTGCCAGCTGCCTTTGAATGTGGGCAGCTTTCGGGTGCTGCGGCAGCTGCAGGAAGAGGGAATTCTCACAGCCAGCGAATATATTTGCAAGTAATTTAAAATATTATTTTTATTAAATATTATTCTGTTTAATTGTTGTTTTAAGCTTACAGAATGAGGAGCAGCTGCAATATATTTTGGTAGAGTTTCTGTCCAATGAGCATGAGCTGCTGTCCAATCTGTTTATCTCTGCGCTTTATGGTAAGTTATGCTCTACATAAAATATTTTATAATACTAAAGTTATCTCTTTTTAGACTCGATTAATGGCGTCAGATTGCAGAGCATGCTGGAGGCTGCTCTACGGCATTTATTTGGAGCCCTGTTGGTTAATCCGAAGCTCAGCAATTTAAGCTATTTGGAGCCTTTGCGCAAATCCCTGCCTGGTAGAGCTAGATTTATTTATTGATTAATAGAGAAATATTGTCAATAATCTCTGTTTGTAATTACAGACGATGTGTTGATAAATCTATGCATGCAGCTGCATTTCAGCATTTTGCTGGAGCTGCACGAGGCAGCGGATATTTCGCTAGCTTTTCAGCAGTTTAGCGCCTGGATCAACGAGGGCGTCGATGAGCTGACCTTTGTTAAATCTGTAACTGATAAGGTTAGCATGAATTTTATATCATATACTATATCGTATTAATAAGCTTGACCTTTTTGCAGCTGCTGTTTAGAAAGCAGCAGGAGGCGCTTAGTTATATCTTCAAAGTATCTGCAACTGCGCACTTCAAGCACTGGAAATTCTACCTCATACTGCTGCAATCCATTGCCAGCGGCTGCAATGCGGAAACAACTGCATTTATCAAGAGTAAACATAGAATATATTCCAAACTGCAGCATGCTCTACTAATTTGCATTATTTTAACAGAATTCCTCAAGCAGCGTCTGCTGCACGTTGCCAGTCTGGGCTGCCAGCTCTCCTTGCTGCATCTGTTGCTCACAGCTCGCGCTGCTACGGCAACCACGATGAACATGCAACAGAATCTGGATAACTATGCACAGTGGTACAAGCAAAACATTGGCGAAATGTCTTATGTCCTGTCTGCGGAACAGTTTCAAAAGGTGCTGAACATTCTAGACGATTTCGTGCACTATGAATCAGAGATATACTATCTGGAGGTAAGTGTGCTTCAACCATTTGATTAGAATTATCAGCAAATTGCATTTGATTGGCTTTTACTCAGATTCATGCTGCGATTGCAATTTCGCCAGGCGGCAAACTTGTGCAGGGCTACAAAAGCAAATGCAAGGCGCAGTTAACGCGGCTAAAAGCAGCCAGCAAACAGCAAGACAAATGACAATAAAGATACGAATTTATTTACAAACACCTTTATACAAGCATAGCTAATGTTATTCTAGAGCTTTTGGGAACGCTGCTTGCCCGCCAGCGGTTTATTTCGCTCGTCCCAGAGCGTGACGCCGTCGCAGGCGCAGATTCGCTTGAAGTTCTGTAAAATGCCAGCGGAGCGCGCAATGATGCCACATGCCACTCTGCAAGAAGAGTAATTAAATAAGTGAATTGTATATTTCGTTATTTATTTCTGTGTTTACCTGTCCCCCGAGTTGCCATCGATCAGGCTTTGTGCATCGCCGCCACGTCCCAGATCATCCGCCTGGGATGTGATCACCACAGCGCGTCCTATGATGTCCCAAATCTCCAGAGCCGGATCCACAAAACGGAATGTTGCACGTCCAGCCTCGTCGGCGCGTATGTTGCCCAGATCTCCGGCATGTCGCTGCGTTGCCTCCGCCTCCGGACAGCCGTGTGGCGACTTGCGCGGGTTGTAATGCGCGCCCACGGAGGCGCAGCCCTCGGACACATCGCCGCTCTCATGTATGTGAAAGCCGTGCAAGCCCGGCTCCAGGCCGTCCACTACGCCATCCACCACAACGCCGGGTTTTTGCTCCGTAATTGTGGTAAAGCGCACGGCGCCTTGCACCGGAGTGCGGTCTACCACGCAGCCGGTGGTATTGATAAGCGCCACGGCGGACTGGCCACCGAAGCCGGACAGCACCGCCTGTCGACCGGTGCTCTCGATTTTGTCCTGTATCTGCGACCAAGGCGCTGTGGTCTGCACAACCACGCGACCCTCGAGGGCATCGATTTCAATCTGACCCATGCCCTCTAGGGCTCTTCGTACGGCCTCAAAAGCCGCTGTGTCATCTTTGCGTATTTTAACTGCAAATTCAATCTATCAAGTATATTAGACCATTGCAAACACCATTATTAAACAAACTAAATACCTTTATTGAGCTCATTGCAGCAGTAAATAAATTTAATCACAAGAAAACAAATAATATGCAATTAGAGATGTACCTCGGCTAATATCGATAGCTGCTATCGTTCACGATACATGCCAGCTATCGCATAATAGCGCCGTCTCGCTCAACAGGCCGGCATGCCAACTCAAACTTGTTTCGATTAATTAATCGATATGTAGGCGCAAAACTTTAAAACTGTATTTACGTTTGTTTATTAAATTGGCATTTAATAGATAAGCAAATCAATTTTTGAGTTTACAATTTTGTTTATTCACCTAAATTATCTGTAATGAACTTAAATTTATAAATATTTACAAATATTTACAATAGTACAAAGCTACTCCTAATATACTTTTTAAAATCACACATTTCACTTCTCATTTTATTGAGGCGCACGCAAACTTCTGGATTTGCGTGCCCCAGAGTGGCACGGGAATGCTGTGGCATGTGGCATGCTGCAGCTTAGTGGCTGGATATGCTGTAGTGCTGTAATGCTGTGTGCATTGGGGTCACTTTCGACCTTGCTACGCCTGAATCTGGGCAGCTCGTGAGGTCGATGGCTCCATAGAGCTGGAGGGGATTGTGTCGGCTGCCGGGGGCAAGTTTTGTGGATTTGGATCGAGCTCGGAGTATGGAGGCGCCGGCAGTGCTGCAATGCCAATGCTGCTAGGCTCTACCGTTCCGGTGGGAGTTGGAGGCATGGCCGCAGCCGTTGGGGAGGTGAGGTTGCACATGCGAATCACATCATCGTAGCTGGGCAGGTCCTTTTCGTCCTTCTCCAGCTGCTCCCGTATGCGGTTCGCCTCCAGACTGTTGGGCTCGATGAAGAATATATCATTATAGCGACTGGGCTGTCGCCCTAATTCCACATTGGTCTGTCGGTCTGCAAAGAAATGAAATCCAATAGATTAGTTTTGCAATCCAAAATAACTACTGCTAAATCATTCTCGCAAAATTCGCAAATTCTCTACCAAGTCTTTGTCGCTGTCGTTGTCGCTGTCTTTGGCGATTCAGCACCATGGATTGGTGCATGCGCATAGCCAGCTAATAAAGTGAATAAATAATAGATTATGATAATTGTCAGATCATAATGACGGGCTAATTACGTATATCAGCTGGCCTATAACGAATATGGCAAACAGAAAGCCCAGCGCCACGATTAAATTCATTGTTAAAGACATATTGCGTTGCAAGTCGAACTGGATTCAATTGTTATTTGCTCTAATTGAACTCTGTCTGTTTCTAGTAATCAACAACGCCAACGCCAACACAAAACCACAAGCGCCAATGCCAATGCCGAGTGCTCAAAAATTTTAGTGATTAGATAAACCCCTCCTACTTCAAAACAGTCAAAGTAGTATGTACTGAATGCCATATAACTTATTTGGCACACGTTACTATACCATTTGAATCTCGATATCGATAACGATTGCAACAATAGCGATCATACAGCATATTTGGCACACGCTCACGCTCTCATACCATTTGCATCTCGATATCGATGACGATCATTTCGATTGGCCTGACGTTGACGTCGCGGCGGGCAAATCTTCGCCAAAGTTCGATTCTCAACGCGCACATAAAAACAAACCAAGGGCAGCACACAAAAGAATATTAGAACCAATGCCAAAAAGACGGCCACATGAATGCCAAACTCTGCGCCAAAATGCATGATAAATGCGGGAGTTAAATTAAAGTTGGTTTACAGCACGGCCGTAACATTTAACCGTTAGTGGGACACTAATCGAAGCGCCGATATACGCGTTTCTAAATGAAGGACCACATACTAAAAGTAAGTAATGATTTGCAGTTGTTGCTTGTTGCCCGCACTTGTTCCATTTGGGCGATAAGATTATGTCTATACGGCCCCACGCAATACGATAAACGAAGTTACTAAACTCAATACAAATGCACAAATTTCATGTGCATGTGTGTGTGTGTCTATGTAGAACAACATGCTTGTCTCTGTCGCACACACGCAACTTACAGCGCTGCCTGCGGCGTCTTTGACTGGCGGCAGCCGCAGTTGTTGGGGCAGGACAACAGCATCGGATGATCCAAATAAGCAGACACTAACAAAAAGAGAGCTTTACAACGGTTGCAAAGAGAGAGAGAGAGAGAGAGAGAAAGTTCTCAAATTGTCACCTGCAGTGCTACATAGGCCGTACAGCCAATTAGTATGAGTATTATAAAGATAACTATTGGAGCTACATCCATTTTGCGACGAGTTCGGAACAAGACTAAAGCAAGCTTATCAAAAAGCTTAATTTGCTGGCCAAGTGCCTTATCAGTCAGCCGTCTGAGGCACTTTAAACGCACTCTTCATAAATATATATAAACATATTCCTGATTTCTTTCCATTCAGGAAATTATTACATACCAATCGAGTGCAGCGAAATATCCCGATTCTGCTGCCGAGGCGCTGGGCGAGTTCCCCAGCACTTGAATATGATAATCCAAACCAAATACTTGAAAATAGTAGCTTGAGATTAATCGTGGGCTAGATAACAGCTTTTTAGACTAATTACCTGCAGCAAAAAGTAGATGATTGGTATAAGTATAAACAAAACGAAAACCAACAAAAGTAAGGTGTAGAATGCCATATCGAAACAAGTGAAATCCGTTGGCTTTGAAAATGCAGAGTGTACTGACACAATTCCCACTAAAACCGCAGGAAATCTTATCTTTAATTGTATGATATGTATAAACGATTGCGCTATATAGTGAGAAGTATGAGCCAAAATAATAGTCAATGTGCTATATTTTATATGGCTTGGCCTGTTAAGTTTTCACCCAAGTGAAATTTCAAAATCCGATTAGATTAGATAAGCTGTGTTGGGGTATCCTTTGCTATATACTTAGTTGTAAGTACCTTCTTCTCGGGGCTTCCAGATTTCATAGCAGGCCCAGACCGCACAGCGGAGGCAACAACAACACACCGCGCACACCAGAAACAACAGAAATACGCCCGAGAATATGGACATAAAGGCCGACATGTTCACATTTAATTGAGGAGCGAATTAATTAGCTAATTAATGAATATTTTAATACTTAAGGCGACTTTAAATGGCCACACTAGATCACGTCACAGAGCACAGTAGCTAACTGTTTTTTGAGAGCGCTTCGTATCAGTTTTAGCCAGCTCTTGGTTTCCTTTTGCCAAAGCCATCTGATACGAGCGGGTTCACACTGATAAGATAAGATTTGCATCAAGGCAATGGAGGCATGTGGTGAAACCTTTTCAGAGCAATTAGTCGCAGACAGACAGACCGCTAGGGAATATAACTCGCACAAATTATAAGACGTTCATAAATTAAATGCAAAGGAAAACATAAATATAAATATAAAAGTAAAAATGGAAAAAAATAATACAATAAAAGTATAAAACAAACACTGGATGTTTAAACTTGAAGGCATGGCAAGTGCGGAAGCATTTCATGCACAATTTCAAATTAATTCAGTCTGTGTGAATTCACATAATTCGAGACACGAGCTCGCTAATTGTTAGACAAAAGAAGAAAAACCTACACACAGCTAAATAGATCTATTATGTACTAACTTGGCCTAAATGCGCAATTACGTCACAAAAAGGCGGAAAAACAGTTCTCACACGCTTGAAAATATTTTAAGACTGATTTTATTTCAATGTTAAGGAACAATTTAAAGTTTTCTGCGAGAAAAATTGAAGTGAAAGCTAAATACAGAACTTCTAGATCACAGCATTTTTTTAAAATTAAGCAAGGTTTTAATTGAACTAAAATGTTGTAAGAAAGCTTATCGCTTTTTGTGCAAACTTGGTAATCTTTTACTTTGTCTATTACACGATTTTAATTTATTAATATTAATTACGCCAAGTCAATTACGCATTCAATTCGAAGACAGTAAAAGGGCAACAAAGAACTAGCGCGAGACCTCAAGATTATCACTATCATTATCATATCTTAATCAGTTTGACAGGCACGAAATCAGCAAAAGCTCGATAAGATTTAATGAATGGTTCGCAAGTGGATTGATTGCGATCTCCTCTAGCTCACCTGCAACCGTATCCGTAACCGCACCTGACGGATCGATGCGAATCTGCCGTAGAATACGGGGCGTGTCACGCCTACGTGGTGCCCCGGGCGTTGCCTGTTCCACAACAGATTTACGCATGGCACAAACACAAACCAACTACAAATAATAATCAAAGCAAATTAGGCAAAGATACGAAGCAAACTCTTGGCTATAACCGACACTTACGCGAATTAGAATGCACACAATAACTAGGAGTAAGAAATAGACGATATAAAGGGTAACATCAAGGGCCATCTTGGTATAAATTAGTATTATTCAAATGAAATCGAAATAAAAATCGAGCAGCGAAACTAAACTAAAGTCGACAGGCGACATGGGGTATAGAAATGGAACTGAAGCGTTTAATGATAAAAATTAAACTTTGCCTTATCAATTGGTTGCGTATGGTGTCTGATTAGTATAGGTAATATATTTGTATATATTTATATTTGTCATTTCAGTGGAGCACAGTTATTTATATTTATATACTGTTTATCAATTTAAATTGAAATGGTAAAGCCCTGCCAAATTGGACTATTAACTTGCACTCGATACGCACCCGACGATTCCGTGGAATTGTTGTCGTAATCCTCCTGTGATCGGCTATTGCGTATGCTTTTAAAGCACAGCTATCAACAGAGAATACAACATAATTTAACTCTTTGTAGATACAATGGATATGTTGACTTACGATCGACAATAATAGAACCAAGATAAATATATAGAAGAAGTCGATCGCGTACATTATTCGCCGATTGAAGCAGAAACACTGACTTAAGAACTCGCTAAACGGAACAGTTTGCCAGCACTTAAGAATAACAATTTCTATTATTATTCTTTTGTTGACAATACACGTATAATTGTACTGTGATTATGTGCAATAATAATAGTTATCTTATCGCCAGAAGCTTTTAATAGATGCTCTACGTGGGGGCAATTGGAGCTACTGATGTTAATCTAGCTTACCCTCGAGTGCTACGCGTAACATCACCTGGCGTCGCATCATGACCCTTCTGTTTCATAGCCTGAGCTTCAGCTTGATCAGTAAATAGCACTCCTTGGGATCTTAATTAGGATCAATCTCGAATCGATAGAGGAAAAGTCAGGGGGCTTACCCGCAATACCAATAATGTAGCAATCCCAATAAGAATGCCACAGAACCACAATTCCGTGGACATTGGAACGATCAGATTTAATAATTTGGATAGCTTTAATTTTACTTAATTTCGATTCTGAAACATTGACATTTAAATGCCAAGCTACTCACCAGCTAGAACCTTGTGGCAATAGCTCCAACGTCGAAATGGTCCCACATAAGTCTGAGAAAAGGTTTAACTATTGTAGGCCCCTTGATCAGTTAAAACTGTGACAACTCACCCTCAATAGTATAAGAAATATTAATAGAAATGAGATGTAGTAATACCATTCTATGAGTTCCATTATATTGGCGAACAAACTGCGAGTTGAGCGGACAACAAGTGAATGCAAATGGGATGGGAACTGAGGAGACAACTAGCTATCAGCGCGATGTTTAAGTTACGATATCAGGCAGATAAGAGAGACATGGAATGAATCAAGTTTTACTGCAGTTTGCTCATGGTTTATCTCTTACCATAAGTACTCGTATCATCTGTAAACGTCACGCCTATAAGCCGCGGAGTTGCTCCATCTCGATCTATACACTTTCCGCATAAAGCTTTAATACCGATCTAAGCAAGTACCAAGATTTAAGTGAACTTAGAGCTTTCAAAGTTTCTTAACAAGCTCACCCATATTGAATAAAACACACCAAAAACACAAACACACAAAAAACCAAATGCAATTATCCCAAGTGCCGGACCCATATCGAATTGTACATAATACAATGGCAACTTTACGAACACTGCCTGATTATGAGCTATGGCATCTATGGTTTTTATTTTTTGGTTTATCTAGACCCTATCTGAAGTGTCTTTTTTAAGCTGATGACTCGTGCACGCAATAAAAGCTTTCAAGCTTATCTAATCAAAACTCATATGTGGTCAATTGATTACGATTTGCAACAAAAAGTTCAAACTACAAACGGGATTGCATTTAAATCAAAACGATATTTGGAACAAATTCCATTGCTGGCAACTGAGATAAGCCCAAAAACTTATCATGCTAGATCTATGTTAATCTAACTTTTTCCCCTTTTTTAGCACCTGCTTGTCTGATAGAGCTTACCGTTTGCACTTCTAGTAGGTGTTCTTGTTTGATTATTCTGGTTTGCACTTCTAGCAGATGTTGTTGTCTGACTATCCTGGTTAGCCTTGTAGCACAGTTTGAAAATAATCTTTGGAAGGACGATTCTTTATAAGCATTTGACAGTATTTTAAGTGCGTAATTCCAGCTCACCCATATAAAAAGTATTGCGAGTAATACTAAACCGTAAATAATATTAAAATCCACAGCCATTTCTATTTAATACAACTAAATGCGTTGACAACCTTGTGACGACTGTTTCAATATGATTTTAGCCATCGTTCGTCATACATTATCTTTAGTTGTGTTTTATGGCCTGATGACTAGTCGAAAAGCTTTCTTATCTAATCTGACGGTAATTTGTGGTCAATTAATTCCCGACACCCCAACTTACAGCAATCAAACTCTATCGGAAGCTGTAAAACCAAGCCATTATTCCATCTGCGTTCAATCGTATATTGATAAGCAAGTAGATTAAATATAAAAGCTCATTCACCCCAAAAGCTTACCGTTAGACGTTGCCGTTCTATCAGCTGGGCCTTGTCTGGGAGTTCGATTTCTTCGATTGCGCGCTCTCACGTAGGTTTTGGTCACAAACTTTGATAATAGTTGGAATTAATAGAAATAGAAATTTCCTCTAAGTATGGTGTAATAGCAGCTCACCCAGATAACAAGTATTATAATCAGCAGACAAACAGAGAAAATATCCCAATATGGATCATTGTCCATTTTGCAAACGAAATGCCATAAACCAACGGCAATAAAATAAATATATTAACAATCTGTATTGAGTTAGTAATAACGACTAAATCGTACTATCTGTGGGACGTTAAACATACTCTCGAAATTCACAGACAGCTGTGAAAACAGCGTTATCTAATCAAGGTTTCCATATCGCTGAATCTTCAAAAACAAAAAAAAAACCCCATTTGAGACTTGAACAACTTACCATTCCTTATTCTGCTAGCAACTGCCAAACACTTGAAAAAAGATTTAGGATATCAATTCATTTGGTCTTTTTGGGAGTAAAACTTGCCAAACTTACACAGCACATAAAAAAGCATAAAATAGCAAAAAAGACGGCAAACGAAAAGATAAACAACATTTTCAACACAAATTAAAACGCCAAAAATTGCTTTCGGCTCAAAGGAAAACATTTAATCGACTAACATCAACATTTGGCAATGTGCTTCTGTATGCCTCTTAATCGCAAAATAAACTCTTATCAATCGACTTAACAAGTTAACCCATTGCAGCTGAACAAAAGTGAAATACACTAATAACTTAAACAAGTTCCGTTAGTCATCAATTGAATAAGAATCAATTCTGAGGTATACGTTATTTCAGAGTATCATAGAGTTTCACATTTGATCATAATAAAATTACCCTAACGATTTAGAATTGTTCCTTTTTAAACAAATTTTGTTAAAAGAGTATCTGCTAGTCGTTCAGCAGTCTTTATTGATATGAGAATCAAAATTGTATAAAAGAGCTTTAAAAGCTCGCGACAATTCAATTAATCTAACGTAGAATTTTTTTTATAAATAATTTAAATTAAATAGTAAATAATATATTTATATTGTTGATTTTCTTACCATTTCGCCGGCGTGCACTTTTAAAGCCCATGTATAAAATCTTTAAGAGATAATCATACAATTTAATACTGTAAAAAATTCTTTGAAATTCGTATTTACCCCAAAAAACACACACAAGCCCAGCAGTAGAAAGGATATACAAATAGATAAACCCGCTATCATATTTGTATACAATTTGAAATCGGTTTTTAGCTCTTTTTTAATGGCGATTAGGAATCGTACTGAATGCCGTCAAGTGTAAACAGTGGCAAAACAAACGGAAAACAAACAAAAGCATACGGAAATATAAAGGCCAGAAATAATGAATGATAAGCACTTTAATCGTACATTTCGAATGTTATCGGTTAAATGAGTTATAATGAAATACCCGCATCTATGACAGGCCCTTTTGATACTCGCATTGCAGGGTATTTTTGCTGTTTCTTCTTTTTAATTAAACACCGCAGTGTGGAATTAATCTAAAAAAATCACAGCAAAGGTCACAGATCTGTTACCGAAAGAAACTTAAAGCAAACACAATAAACTCCAGCTTCAAGTTCAAAGCGAAAACAATAACAAAATATAATAACAAGTGACCCATTTAATAAAGCAAAAACAATTACAGTAGAGCTGCATAAATAATTATAGGGCAGCTACAGAAAACCCCCAACTGAACTAAGCTGAACTAAAATCTGAACTTGCTGAAATAGTAATGTGATAAATAATAGACTCTGGTAGCCTGGGAGAGGCTTCAATTAGAGGGCGCCCCAAAAAAAAAATGAAGAAAAATAAAACGAAACAAAATAAACAATGGAATTTGTAACAAAATGCGAATTTCTTGCGGCGCTTACAAATCGTCAATGATAGAGAGACGAACGGGACAGGGACGGACCCGAGCGCCTTGAACTGACTGGAAATTAATTAGAGCGCATAGAGTCATACCTCAGCATTTCTTTTGTTGAACCGCGCCGAATTGGCAACGCCTCACGATCCACCTTTAAGCACCGAGCCATGCCCAATCTGTAGGTGATATTGAAGTCTCTTGTCAGCCCCTCTGTCCCCCTCTGTCCCCACCCGTCATGACGGGGCGCACGCTTCGGTTTCACGCTCAGCCAACGCTGAGTTTCAGCGTTGCAATTGATTTTTCAATTGCACAACAATTAGGCTTAGCCGTTAAACAAACATACTGCCGTAAGAGTATCATTAGCTAGCAAATGAAGCCAACTTGTAGAGCATAAGTAGATCGAGCTTTAAACTTATTTGGTTCTCTAACAGTTATCTGTGTTTTACTTTGTTTGCTGTCTTGAAAACTCTGTTCACTTCCTTCCGTTCGAGTTGTTAATTATGTGTGAACTCATGGTAAAATATTTGCATTTCTCTGCACACCCTGCCCCACTTGACAGGGGCTAACCCCTTATACAGCCATTCCCCGCCAATGTCAAGTTCAGTCCATTTCCGTAAAGCCAAATATTGCACTGATTTTCTCAAAAAACAAGATCAAAATTTTGATAGGTCTTAACAGTCTTTAAGCAGATGCAATAACAGAATGCCAAACCGAAACATACCCAGTAAAAAAGCTAAGGTCAGTTCATGCTTTGTCAAAAATCTAACATGTTCGATCGATGGTAGAATCTGACTAACATGTTTGATCGCTGGTGGCAACGAACATGTTAGATCGATAGTAGTCTCTTTACAGCACTCTACTATACCCGCATCTATCCGATGTTGCTGTTCTATAGGGTATTCTCGAAAGTTACAAATCATGCAGTTGGTTCAAGTTCCGGCTGTTGTTTGTTGTTGGCCATTGTTAGGCAATGTGAAATGAAAATCCCCAGAGTTAAGTGGGTGTGCTGTCAGTTATAAGTACAAAGCATACCTATATATCTCTAATCATCATCAGCATCAGCGTCAGCATCAGATTCAAACCCCGAATCCCACACCCAGCATAACTATCGAAATGCGCACAAATTAGACTCTTAAAGAAATAACAAAAATTACTTAATCTAATGCTAACTGCGTTAATTTAATGAGCCACGCTGACAGCCAACAGAACGCAGCCGGAGTAAACCTCTGGGTTTTCGGACAATGTAATTAATTTTCAATTCGCCACTCATCGACTGGCGGCGGGGCCTTGAACTTTAACGAGACTTTATTAGATTAGAACGTGCACAGATCTCATTTGGGTTCATTTGGCTGTTGTGGCTAATTGTGCTAGTCACTTTCACTTTTCATGGGAAATAACAAACACGCAATTAAATCATAATCGCAATTCTTGTGAAATACTCTCAAAATAAAGCTATACGCCGGACTGGACCATCCGAAAGGAAAGGCCCGGCCCGGCCGAGATGATATAACTTTTGAATGCATTGTATTCGCGTGGTTCAGCGAACTGGAGCATTAAGGCTAATTAGTTCATAAACCGAACAAGTGTTGCGAATATTTCTTTTCGCTCTCACTCTGTCGCTCTCTCTGTCACTCACTGTACAGTTCAGTTTCAGTTTGCAGATTTACAACACAATTTTGGTTAATCTATCAGCTTAACAGCAATGTTAATCTTAATGTTCAGCCATTAACAGCGTTCTGCTAAGTGACTGCCTTGCAACATGTTTGAGCTCATGCAAATGTCCTGTCGATCAAGTGTGAGTTCGCTGTCGAACAAGTCGAACAGATTTTAAATTGCGAATAACATTATAACGGAAATTTGCGCATTTGCATATTGTTAGAGTATTTAAACTGCGCCTTGCTGGCTTGCGTTTTCAACTGTCATTGTTTTGTTCAGTTTGCTGTTATTACGTCTATAATTTCGAATTGAACCTGACCGTCTGAACAGCCAACAGCTGAATAGCAGCTGAATCACAGTTATGACCGCAGCGCACTCGTTGTGACAATCGAGAGACAATAACTTCCTCAAAACAAGATGCCGTTTAGGCCTCTGCCACTGTCTCTGCCCCTGCCACTGTCTCGGTCTTGGCCTCTGCTGGGTTCAGCTGGGGCAACATGCCATAATGAATATATTTTTGCAATGATTTGTTTTTTATGACATTAGCCCAAAGTGAAATAAAGAGAGAAAAACGCTTTGGCTCATTCATATACAAATCTTGAATCCGAATGCATTTTGTGTCGATGACTGAACTGAAAATCAGTTGAATAGCATGATTTCTTATTAATTATGTATGGTAATTGTGGCGCAACATTGAAACAATCTGGGAATTGTTTTGATTGGCTCTATGGGTGCAATTGTGATTAACTATTTGGGAATTTCGATGCGGTTGCCGCCCTGCACGGCGCAACAAGCTCGTAAATCGGATATACTAACAGTGGAAATGTGCAGTGGAAAATGGAAAGAAAAGCTGGCAAATTATGTGAACTTGTTATATCACCTGGCCAAGCCAACAAGCAACATGCAACAAAATAAGAGACAAGCCAACAGCAAACAGCTCGGCGCTTCAAATGCTTTTGCTGAAAAATCTGCACTTTCTTTGCGTTACGCTTCTTTGCATAGTCTCGTGCATTGCCAAATCGTTTATGATTTTTCTTATATATATATAATAAATATAAATGTATCTGCAAGATACACAGCTGCTGCTGCTGTTGCTGCTGCTGCTGCGGTCAGTGTCCATGTCTAGACATTGAACGCAAAATGAAATGCTTCAATGCTGCTGCTAAGATTTAAGTTGCAGCTTAAAACTTTGTTGCTTTTGTTGTATTTGCTGCTTTTGTTGCATTCGTGGCAAGTGCAACAACGTAAAGTTCAACAGACGATGCTGCCACGCTCACATTTAAGGCGTTGCAGCATTGTAAATTAATTCATATTAGCAAAACAAATGCGATGCTCCACTGTACACTGTGTGTGTGTGTGTATGTGTTTGTGTGTGTTCAAGTAGCATCTACACCCATGCCTAGCTCAGATGAGTGTGTGTGTGTGTGTATCTGTGTGTGTGCATTTTAGCTTTTAGCATTTCATTGGCTTTGAGTTGTTGTGCAGGTTTCGCGGTCTGTGGGAGCATCACAGCAAAAACCGGCGCAAATTATATTCAAGCAAAAAAAACCGTAAGGACGGCGCAGATCAGTCGGCCGTAATTGACAGTAGCAGACCCTGCACTTTAAGTTTCTATAATACACACACAGTCGAGCAAAACATCTGTTGCATATCTTCGCTGTTTCATATCCTATTTGAAAGCGGTAGAGAGAGAGAAGCTATCAAAGTTCTAGGACAAACTTGATCAGCTAACAGCAAAGGAAAACCTACATACCGAAAATATTGTATCTATATATTTTAGTTTACGAGATATATGTGTTCTACGGACAACAGACAGACGGACATGGCTTTATCGAATCAACTACTTGAACGGATACTATATACATACATTGTATGATCTACCACTAACGTAATAGACCCTGTTGTAATTCTTTAAGTACAGGGTCTAAAAACCTACAACAACATGTACTATATGTAAATACAACTAACTGTATATATACTATATGCTATAGTCTCGTCGCATCGTCTTTTTGCTGCACATGAAGGCTGAGAAAATCAACAGCACACAAATGTTAATTACGAGAATATTTGCTAAACTAGCCAGGCAGATTGCACTTATCCGACGACTACATAAACTAAGTATCTGATAGATACTGAGCTGCTGACCCACGCTCTCTCTATGCACTTTAGCTAACTGAATTTGTGGCTCTGGTACAGCGCTGCGTATGCGTTATATTATAATGAACTGACGCTATTAAATTTTTAAGTGTTGCTACTAATTAAAGCAAAACCTATTTAAATCGAGCAAAGCCAGCTATTTGTAATACGCTTAATGCCAGAGTTTTCTAGTGTAAGTTTAAATAGGTTTAATAATTCCATAATTACAACATCTATAAATATTTATAAATTATTCGTAGTCTTGAAATTTAGACAATAATTATGGTCAATTATAAAATGATTAAGGTATAATCAGTTTTTAGTTGCTAAATTGAAAACAAAGAATATTTTTTAATACTTTAGTCATGGGAAAATTAAAAGGTTGGACACCAATATAATTTTAAAGTTTATTAAAACAATTTTTCATTGCCAGAAATAGAGCTTTTATTACAGAAATAAGCTCAGCTTAAAAGCACAATTTATGACTTATGCTAACCAGCATTTAGGATTATAAAATGATTAAAAAATTATAACAAGAACTGTTATTGCTAAATTATTTATGTTAACAAGCATTAAAATTTATAATCTGATTCAACTATTATAAGATTTTCAATTATTCAAAAATTAAAAAAAATTGATCATGCCACAAAAAAGTCATCTTTTTTTATAGTTTCGTCTTGAAAGCGCCAAAACCGCTAACAAGCATTTAAAATTGTTAATGTTTCTATTAATTTGCAACTAATTGAAAACGCTACAGTTCTAATTCAATTCATCATCGCGTTAATAAATAAATCATAATAAATGGACTGACAAAAGAAACACTCAACATTTGACTCAAGACAAATGCTTGGCCGTTGAGCTCAGCGCTCTAAGAGAATGCCCAAAGAGAAACGGGCAAAGTAAAACAAAAAGCAACAACAAAAACAAAAAGCAAAAACTAAAAACTAAACACAACTGAAACCGAATACTGAAAACTGAAAAACCGAAAAACCAAGCCCAAAGCCCACAACTTGCCACTTGCCACTCGACGAGCGGTTTTTGCTTTTTGAGCGCAGCTCAGAGTCTCGCTCGCTGGCATTTGGTATAAAACATAAACAAGCTAAAGAAAGCCATTCATTTTGTTGTTTGAACTGGCGCGAACCGTTAGTCCAGCAGCTGGCCAGTGGCAAGCGAGGCAGACCTAAAGAAAACTCAAAAACAAAACAGCAAAACTTGTGGCATTTACAGTGCAACAGCGAATATTCAAGTGAAACACTGAGACAGAATTTCAAAGTGAATAACAGTGATAAATTTGGCATTTGTTTGCAGTGTATTGTATTCTGTGTTGTGTGTTCTAATAACCGATAATACACATTTGAATTGGAATACATATATTTATCAACAGCAGCAGCAGGAGTTCGGCCACAGTATGCAGTAAGTGCGAGTCCAAGTCGAGGCATGAATCACATTGCCACAATTCGTGCAGCTTGCAGCTTGCAGCGCTATTAATAATTAACATTTTGTATTGTTTTGGAGCAGCTGTAAGAGAAGCAGCAACAGGGGCAGGGGTTGCCCTCTAAGCACTGTTGCTAAATCGGCTTTTTTAACGCCAGATCTGGCTGTTTTTCAAAAGCATTTTCTAGGAAATTTATAAAACTGCAGAAAGATGAAAATTTTAATTATTTAAAAATAAATTCATGTTTTTGTCAGCTTTTTCTTAAATTAATAATTAAAAAAATTGAAATATTAAATTTAAAATTTTACAAAATTCATGCTTCAAGCAAGGAACAATTTTAAGCCTATTCTTCAAAGCATATATAAACTTGGGAATAACTGCTTTTTTTTAATTTTATTTTTGCACTTTTTGAATAAAAATTGGCAACACTGCTTCTGGGCTAACAGATTTGTGTCGCTTGGCAACCACAAAAATATTCTTTCGAAAATCTAGACAGAGATTTTTCAGTTTTTCCGTTGGCGTGTCGCTAGATCTTTGGCGTGGGAGTTTTTGCTTTGTTTGTTTATTTGTTGTTTGTTGATTGTTGGTTTTGTTTTGTTTCGTATCGTTTGTTGCCTGTGGCGCTGAACTGAATCTTTGAACCGCTTTTGCGTTTCGCCTTGGCTTATTACCTAATCGCATTGTCTGTGCCCGCAAAAATAGCAACAGCCATAGAAACTGAAAAAAAGTGTAGAAAAAGCTAAGTAAATAAGCTTGGAAAATGCAGGCATTACTTGCATTGTGATTGAAATTGAAATGTTTACACTCGTCATGTATTGTTATGTTGCCGTTTGCCTTTTTATGTCAATCAATAGCCCCAAAAACATCCATCCAACTGTTCCAACTGTTCGAACTGTTCAGCTGTCCAGCTGACTCATGGCCAACTTAGACCTTGGCCAAGTCATAAAGAGTGCAATATACGCGCATTTAAGCCAAGCTACGGCTACGGCTACGGCTATTGCTATGGCTATTGCTAATGCCTTTGCATTGCATAATTTGTCAAGTTATGACAATCCTTTCTAAAATCAAAATAAATAAAAAGGCGTATAAATTACTTTAGCCTATCATAAGTATAAGCGTATTATATAACTCCCGCTCTAGCAGCAACTGCAATGGAATCTGAAATTGTATCGCTCACAGAAACACACACAGCACACATATACTGCGCGTCAGACGAGGCGTATACGCAATATTTCAACAGTTTGAAATTACAGTTAGACAACGTACGCACAGCAATGCGCCTGCGTGCCCAGAGGTACCAAGAAATAAGACTAGGCGAGGCCTCTATATCGACCATAGAGCAATCCATTCACTGGAGACACATGCCAAATTGTAGTCATTGCTGAAAACGATTTAATTGTTAATTGCCGCGAGTATTTTTTCTATCTCTTGTAGTTTATATATTTTTGCAAGGGGTGTGTGTTTTGGGCAATTAATAAATTGTTAGCTTAAGCAGCGAAATGTTGATTTATACTTAGCATTTTGGGCAATTATCGTGTGGCGCGAAGGTCGCACAAAGTGTAACAAATTTCGTTCACATCAAAGAAAATGTTGCACATCAAATTCATTGCCATATTCGCAATTAACATCCGCACATAATTCCCATGCTTAATATTACTGAAAACCAACGAAACGAAACGCTAAGAGCCCTGACTGCCCATTAAAGTCTGCCATTAATGTTTGTTAAATTTGTTGTAATTGTAACATTGCAATGTAATGTTTCTTTTTTTTCTTTCGTAGTTTTCCCTCCTCTTTTTTTCTGGCATTTTTTGTTAACAATTTCAATCTTTCTGGCGTGGCTAACGAGCTGGTGTGTGTGGTATAATTAACCAATAAAACCAGAGTACTCGTGCCTGTAAGAGTGCAGGTGAAAACAAAAGACTTAGGCAACAAACTCGAAATGTGTTAAGTGGAGAATGTTTAGTTCACGTCAGTGCATCCATTTGGCAAGCTATAAACTCATTAATTTCGATTCAAATACCAGTGAGATGCTGTTAAAAAAGCGCGTAATTGAAAAAGAAAGATTTGGGCAAGCAACATGTAATTTGAACAAGTTTTTGAATTGCATTTTAAATTTTGAATAAGTTAAGTTAAGCCATTAACGCCCAAAACAAAATAGCGTTGATCTGGTTGTGTGAATTTTGGAAAGGCTACAGTCGGAAGCAGCCGACAGTAGAATATATATACTTTTTTTTTATAAAAGACGTAATTAAAAACGAAAGACTTAGGCAACAAACTCGATAATTTGGGTTGTCGATTTATGACAGATTATCAATTGATTTTAGATGCTTATAATTTCTGCTAATATTGCGGATATTTTTCTTAGCTGAAATGCATTTCCCGTCTAGATATGGCATCGCCTTCTACCATTTCATAATCTGAGCGCTAAGTACTGTGGCATTATGTCACCCGCCTAAGATAAACACACACCCAACGTTTACGGAAATCATAGCATATATATATATATATGTGTGTGTGTATACAGCATTTTGGCCAAATTAAAAGAGACGCATACACAGCTTGCCTCAGAGTGTGTGATGTATAACGAAACCACTTTTGCCCCAGCTGCGGTTGCAACTGCACCAGTTGCAGTTGCTGCAGTGGCAGTGGCAGTTGCAGTTGCAGCTGGGAGACAAGCGAAAGAGCAGCGAAACCAAATCAAAATCAACAGCAAACAGCAAACAGCATCAAACGCATCGTTTCTTGGCGTTCAGGTGATGTAATGTGCCTGCTATAAAGCCAGATGTACCATGTACACATGTCGGCATCTGGTTTTGGCATCTGGACTACAAACACACAAGACTCAAAAGACACAAGACACCAGACACCAGACACCAGATAGCAAACACCACAAGGGGGAATGTTCCCATTTATGGCAGACAGCGTGGCCACTTTTGTGGCATGCAACGCATGATTATATGGAGCACTAGGAAACGTTTCGTGGCTAACCCAATTTGAGGCGAACGCCATGAGTTGATGGGTTTTTAGCTAATGACTTAACCGGAGGCTGCCTGCAACTGCAGTCTGACTTCTAAATCTGGAAATGTTTAGTTACCAACGCCAAACAGTAGCCGCAGCCATTGACCGTTTACAAAGTTCAAAGGTGGCCAACAAATTGGCCAAAGGCCAGCCAGACAAGTTGACAAATTGCCCCAAGAATAGGCTATAACAAATGCAAATGCGAATGCCAATTTCCAATTCCAATTCCACTTCAAGTTGAGTACTTGTATAATATAAGTACATTACATAAGCGCTTTTACGTTTGTGCACATGGCTTAATTAGCCGCCGTCTTATTAACTATCAATTGCTCTATCAGCTCCCCTCATCGGCTGGCCAATTGATTTGACACATGTGACTGCCCATGGAAAGTAAAAGTTTTGGTTTTGGCGTGGATTTGCTTTGCTCCAGCTGTTATTATTACGATTATGGCCAACAGCTTTTGCTTTCCAGCTTAAATGCCTTCATTAAATTCAATTGTGGCACGTAACATTGGCCAAGTGATAGTCATATTCAATCTACAATATTTCAAATTTAAATTCAAATTTAAATTCAAATTCCAATTGAATTTCGCATTCAATTTCGTTTTCCATGATGCGTATGTGCCGCCGTTGACATTCAAGCCCATTGGCCAAGTGCCTCCAAGTGTTGCCGCTGCCTTCTTGCCCCTCGCCTGGATCGCTTGCTAAATGGCGCAGAAAATTGAACTCGCTGTGAAAAAGGCACATCTTCATTGCATACGCTTACCAAACGCTGGGCATTTCGGCACTTTTACAAAGCTTGCTTCAACTTTCTGCTCTATAATCTCTGTAAGCGTAGCTGCAAGTCTTTGTTTTTGGCTGCCAAACTTCAGGCGATGACTAACAACACTTCTTGGCTGCAGTCCCAGCTTCCAGCTTCAGCTCCCAGCTCCCAGCTCCCAGCTTGCAGCTTGCAGCTTCCAGCTGTGTCTCAGGCGGCGTTGTCGTTGTTACCTTATAACAAGTTTTTTTTCTCGGCTCGTCTCTTGCATAACTTTTGTCGTTGGGCTGCCTTCTTTGGCTGCAATTTGGCGGCATCTTCAGTGTATTTCTTGTTGTTTGTGGTTGCCTTTTGTTGTTGCTTTGTTGCTTGGCCAAAAGGTTCGCGCAAAATCAAATATTTTCCCGCGTTTTGCGCATTGAGGTTGCAGCGGCAAATAGTTTCCCATATCATAAAGTCTTAACTTATTGATGGCATGACTTGGCTAATCTGATTGCTATTGCCAATTTCATTTCTTTTCGCCTGCTATTTCTTGCAGACGCAATCGTAGCTTAGCCCTGCACCTAGTCCTCCTGGCCATCGGCCTGTGCCTCTCCCTGCGCGCCTGTGCCCATGCAGCTGCCACCGGAGCACCTGCGCCCACAGCGACTACCGAGCAGCCCAAAGGTTTCTCCGCACGCTCGCTGGATGTGAGCGCCAGCGGAGATGACGACGATGAGTTCGAGACGCAGGCACAAACGCATTTGGCCTACAGGCAGCAGCCGCAGCAGCAGCAGCAACAGCGTCAACTGTACAACGAGTACAGTGAGGAGGATCAGGAGGAGGCGCCTCGTCAGGTGTACATCAATCGCAATGTGAAGCAGCAGCAGCAGGCGCAGAGCTATCTCAAGAAGAAGCCGCTCAGCGAGGAGAGCGAGGAGGAGGAGGAGGAGGTCGAGGAGCCCGATCGCCTCTCCACGCTGCTCAGCAAATCCTCATTCAGCTGCAACGATCGCAACTCCGGGTAAGCAAAAAATAGCAGAAAGTGATAAGAAAAGTTAGAAAATAATTGATTCTTTGGCAGCTACTATGCGGACGAATCGCTGAGCTGCGAGGTGTTCCACTACTGCCAGGAGAACCAGAAGCACTCGTGGATCTGCCCCGAGGGCTTCACGTTCCACCAGATCCATCTGATCTGCATGCCGCCCTCGCACGACAACATCTGCAAGCAGTCCTCCAAGTACCACATTGTCAACGACTATCTCTACAAGCCCATCAACCTGCAGGAGCACCAGAGCAAGCCCAACGTAACGCTGCGCTACTCGGAGCGCTACTTCCCAGAGAACTACTACGAACACGAACGCTACGCCGATGACGATGAGGAGGAGGAAGTGCTGCCGGCGCCCAGGCCACGTGTGCAGCCCCAGCCGCAGCGCCAGCAGCAGGTTGTCTATCAGCCGCAGCCCCAGCAGGTGCAGCACGCGCCTCAGGTGCGTCTGCAGTACCAGCAGCCGCAGCAGCAGCAGCATCAACAGCAGCAGCAAGCTCAGGTCGTCACACAGATTCGTCATCAGCAGCCACCGCCAACGACAATCGCCTATCGCAAGCCATTGGCAACGACAACGATCCAGCCGCAGATTCAACCGCAGCTGCAGTTGCATCAGCTGCAACAGCATCCCAGGCCACAGACGCTGGCGCCCACAGTGACACCGGCGCCATATCGCTTCTACACCGCAGCGCCCCCGCAGCTGCAGCAACTGCATCATCAGCATCAGCAGCCGCAGCAGGTCTTCCGCACGCCCGAAGAGATCAACATATCGCTGCAGCAGCGCCGACCGCAGCTGTTTATTGCCACATCGACGCCACGCTACTACGAGGATGAGTATCTGTACGAGCGGCGGAAGTGAGGGGGAGTGAGGCAGCAGGCGCATCCATATCCTGGTAGCAAAAGCAAAACAAAAAACATTGTAACAGTCTTGTCGTTCCACGCCTTGTACATGCAACTTCCGTAGCCGAAGTTCCCCTAGCTTTAAGCTGTGCCCTCTGTCACTATACATACATATACTATACATACATATGCTATATAAAGTCTATATATTTAACATACAACATAAATTGTAGTCCCAAAATTTAGCGCGAGTTTTGTGTACCTTATTTGTAATATTTAATGTCCTGCTAGAAGAATCCGCCTTCTAACTCGTTCATCGTTAATAAAGACGAAATCTTAAGTGTAAACATTAATTAAATTCCATTCTCATTGTATATCGATCTCCATATACTGATCCGCATTCGACAGATGCACCGCCTGGCTCTTCGTCTCCTCCTCCACCACATAGTTGGGTCCAATCAGGCAGTTGGTCAGCACCGAACCCCGCTTCACCACCGCCCGATTGCCAATGATGCAGTTGCTGATGTTGCAGCCCTCCTCGATGATCGCATTGGACATGATGATCGAATTGGTTACGATATTCTTCGGATTCACCACAGAGTTCGCGCCAAAGACGCTGGACTTGAGCGAGGTTTTCTCCGACAGCTTGGCATTATCGGCCGCAATAATATCCGTGGTCTGCGTCGATTTGATAATTGCCCCTGGAGCAATCAACGGATGCGCGCTCTCCCCGCATAGCTCGTCCCAAATGCCTGCCAATTTGCGATTAATGGCCAGAAAACTGAGCGTGCTGTTCACGCGTATCCCTATGGCATCCGACGGCGCTTGAACCGCAAAGCAGCGCACCACATCGCCGTGATAGGGCGCATGCGATAGCGACTGATTGAACACCGATATGTCCGTCAGCTTCTGATCCATGGCAGTGTGTGTAACATACTAAGGGAAAACCCATTAAAGAGGTAAATATAATCTGATTTAAACAGCTGCTTACATGCAGTATGTTGTCCTCGTTCTTGGTGGTTACATTCAAATCGGAGGTAGTGTCCGGCGCTGCCTTGGGAGTGCGTCGATAATGCTGCTTCTTGATGAGATGCGGCAAGAACTCGCCCTTAAACGTTGAGATGTTGTCCTTCTGCAAAAGAGAACTTGTAGAATTTTGATCCAGCTTTCGGTAATGCTGCATACCCTCTGCAGATAGTCGATTATCCACTTCTTGAGCACATAGACGTGTGCGTCCATCAGACGCCCATAGACATCCAGTTGTCCCTTGTTCTTAAGCAGATGTCGCTGGATGTTCAACGTCTCCTCGCAGTCGCTGGCGGCAAACACGAATGCCAAGCGCTGCGTATCCGGATGAATGCCAATCATGTCCCGCTCCGGCTTGTGCTTGGTCTTGGGCCCAGGCATTAC
This sequence comes from Hypselothyrea guttata, assembly GCA_035045125.1. Classification (NCBI taxonomy): domain Eukaryota; kingdom Metazoa; phylum Arthropoda; class Insecta; order Diptera; family Drosophilidae; genus Hypselothyrea; species Hypselothyrea guttata. The sequence goes on from JAWNNJ010001392.1 coordinate 448,696, forward strand.
CACATCCGACTCGAAGCCGCTCTTGAAAAGTAACAGCGCCAGCGAAGCGTCGTCCGCTCGGAACTTGTTGATCAGCGGATATAAACTGATGTTGCTAACGAGATCGCAGCTTACAACCAGAAAGTCAGACTTGATTCTAGTTGTGGCAAAGGGGAAGGGGGTTAGCAACAAAGTAATGTTGGCTGACTCCACCTACCTATCGTATATATGGCGCAAACTGTCCGCAGTGCCATAATCGCTGTCGCTGGGAATCGTGGCGTAGTCTATCTTGACCTTAAGCGGCGTGCGCTCCAGCGCCAATTGTATCTCCAGCTTGTCCTGCTCCAGCACCACAACAATCACCTCTGCAAATGGCAAAACGCTTGGTAAATAAGCCGGATTTGGAAATCTGTCGAAATCGGCAGCGTTACCTGTGAAATTGTGCTTGCTTAGCATGTTGAGCGGATACCAGAGCAGCGGATAGGGCCCGACGGGCAGCAGGCACTTGGGCGCATCGCCCAGTACTTCCGGCAGGCGTGTGCCACGCCCAGCAGCCAAAACCACCGCTTGAAATTCGCAGCTAGCCATTGTTTGAATAAATGTTTAACCAATTCAAATTCAAATCAAGATTTGCCAACACGCATGGAAGCGACAACGCAAACAGCTGTGCAGTAGAGATGCTCAAAGTAGTTCAATTGAGGGATTTAGTTCATTTTTTGGTACTATTAGTTCTCGCTGTTATTTAACAGAATGCTGTTTAACAGAGGCTTGCACACAGACCTTGCTTTCAGTTCAATTCAAGAGGGAGCTGACTCTGGATATTACAGCTGACATGCCTATATCGAATTATTATTATTATTTTTTTTTTATTTATTTAAAGTCGACTAAGGCCAGTCGACCAAGAGAAATTAAATTACAAATTAAAATTAAAAATAATAAAATTAGAATTAAAATTTAATTTAAAAATAAAAGATAAAAAAAGAAAAATCTGGGGAAAAAATATTAAAAAAGATTAAAATATGAAATCAAATTAAAGAAAAAAGAACAAGGTCCAGCATTCGCTGCAAAGATATGGGGAAAACCCAGAAAAACCCAATCAGACCAAGATTATCCTGATCATCTTGTTCCAGAATATATAAATATGTTTCAAAAATAATCAATATCTATTGGTTAAATTTTACAAATAATCGAAAAATAATATTGCGCGAAAAAATCGATTCTTAAAAAAAGGAATCGATTTAAACGCCGAAAAAAGAACCAACTAAATCGATTCGAAAACGAACCGAAGCCCTGTACTGGATATGTGCACCGATTTTTACCCTGAGCTGGCTCCAAAGTCGCCTTGACTTGGATTAACACCAGGCGATCAGAACTGAGAGCAAGGTCTTTGTTGTGCTCGCCGTTTTCTTTTGCTCTTCATTTCTCTCTTGTTATTCGTGTACATACATACAAACACACATGTGTTTGCTGCTATTTAACAGAATGCTGTTTAATAGTTCTGGTCGCCTAATGTCAATCCCAGAGGGAGCTGACTCTGGCCGGATATGTGCGGGCCGATTTTTAACCCGATCTGCCTTCAGCAGAGTCAGCTGCCTCTTGGACTGACACCAGGCGATCAGAATTGAGAGCAAGGTGTTTGTTGTGCTCGCAGTTTTCTTTTGCTTCTCATTTCTCTCTTGTTATTCGTGTGTGTTTGTAACTGTGCTGTGCAGTGTTGCGCAGCGCTGTTTGGCAGCGGGTCAGCTGTCTGTCTCAGCTCAGCGAGCTGTCCAACACTGGCAGCCGAGCAATCAGCTGTTGCTATCACATGACTGCATTGCATTGTTTTTGCAATTGTAAAAATCTAGTCAGATGACCCTTTTTTCCAGATATAATACCCCCTATTATGCATATGCTTACAGGAAACGGGCGATTGGAACAACAAAAGGCTTTAATGCATGACTTGAGCGCTACATGACTACAAAATGGAATACATACATTGTTTTCTTATTGGAATTAGACTAAGCTTCAATATTACATACATTTATCGGATTAAAATGGAAACAGAACAGTTATTTGTAACAATAATATATTGCTGGAATACGCCGCAACGGATTAATACTTAGAAGAGCACATCGTCATCGCCCTCATCCAGAATATTGGTCTGTTCGCGCACATCGATGCCCTGCTTGAGCAGCTCCGCCTTCTTGGCGTCCGCCTTTTGGCGCGCCTCCCGCTTCTTGTCCTGAATCTTCTTCAGGCGATAGAACTCCTCGCGCTCCAGCTCATCCAGCTCGGAGATGATGTAGGCCAGCGTGCGATCGATGCGCGGTATGATGACGTGCTCGATGGCGTTGACGCGTCGATTGGTGATCTTGATGACCTCGTCGAGGGTGACGAACGAGGTCTGCAGCGAGGCCAGCTCCACCAGCAGTTTCACCGCGCTCTGGTAGTTCTTCTTGAGCTTGGCCAGCTGCTGGCCACCACGTGCCAGACCGGCCAGCTCGTACGTGTCCGAGCCATCCTGATAGGACTCGAAGACGGGCAGCGTAACGCCCGCAACGTTGTCCTTCTTGGTGCGTATCTTGATCTGGGCTTTGGTCACGTTCTGCAGCACCACCTGATTGATGTCGCCGGACGTAAACTTGGCCTCGGCCAGCGAGAAGGCCGCCTCCTTCATCACGTCCCCCATCACCGTTTTCGTCTCGATGATTTTGCCCAAAATCATGCGGAAACGCATCTGCAATGCATCAGCTTTTTTCTTCAGCAGGCCGTGACCCTTTTGGGCGCCCGCCAGACGGGCCTTCATCAACATCTGCGCACCACGCGACGGGAAAATCGGTAATCTATCTTTTCCAGACATTTTCGGGTATTTTTAGTTTCGATTTTTCCACTTGTCGAGTTTTCTTAATGCGCAACGTAATTTCAACGGCCGTCAATGAACACTGAAAAACTCCAATTGGACTGGACAAAACAGTGTTAGCTAATCGTACAGCAGCTGCAGTGCTGCACAACACCAGCGTTCAGCAGTGTTGAGCAGTGCGAAAAGCGCACCAAAGCAACGCGGCCAGTTTAATTTTTCGAAAATAAAAGCTGTTTTGGGTGGGAAGAGCGCAAAATTAAGTAAGATACAAATAGAAATATCCACTAAAAAGCTAGAAAGCAGCTGCAATTATATTCTTAAGTACGTGCTGTAAATTGAGGATGTTATGGGCAAATATCGATCAAAATAATGGCAATAATTGATCAAATTTGGTATGCATTTTGTAAAATTTAAGAAGAAGCTCACAAACAGCAGAATTATTTTAGAAATAAGCAAAAATGTCCGCTTTCTATTAGTTGCTATTCAAAAAAAGCCAGATCTGGCGAGGAAAAAAAAACGAATTTGCCAACACTGCTCCCAAGCAAAGCAAACAAAGCAGGCAACAACAAAATACATTAAAAAAAAAAATAATGCGAATTCTGCACCGTTTGTATTGGTTGCCGCCAATACAACAACAGCTGAGGCATCAGTTCCGTTACTACGCCAAGAAGCCAAAGGCAGCCATGGCCAACGTGCGGCCCATGGTGCAGCAGGAGCAGATGCATTATGTAAATCCCTATGCCCGCGTCAACATCAAGTCCGATATATTTGTGAATATAGAACCAGCCGACGTGCATGTCCACACCAGTGGCGATGTGTTCAAGGCGCAGCTGCTGGGCGGCATCGCCTCCAACTGCCCCGCCCAGCTGCAGGTGAACGTCAGCGAGGACGAGAAGACCGTGGACGTTGTGGTCAAGCAGCTGAAGGACAAAACCGATCAATACGAATGCCGCTTGATGATCCCCGTGCGCGCCGAGCTGCACGTCGAGGCGGGTGCCAATGTCACGGTGAGGGGCATCGTGAGCGAGGCGCTGCAGATCAAGGCCACGCACAACATACTGGTCCTGAATATGCGTGCCACAAATGTATCCCTGTTCAGCGAATGCGGCAACATCGTCAGCAGGGGCATGCTGCTAAGCAAAAGCTGCAACATCGCCACAAACAGCGGAGTAAGTTGCGCCTCCTGTATTAAACCCGTGCAGCCCAGTAAAGCTCTTTATCCACAGCACATTTCCCTGGACAATCCGATGGGCGATCAGCTGGAATGCCGCACCAAAACGGGCAAGATCACGACGGACTCCTGCTACGTGGAGCAGAGCCAGTTTGAGACCAGCTCCGGGCAGCTGGAGCTGCGCAACGTGCACAAGTGCATCAAGGTGCGCGTGCTGGAGGCGGGCGAGCTGCAAATGAGTGAGCTTCATCATTTAAACAGTCTATAAATTATAAATAAACCCTTATCTGTCTAATCTTCAAGCTGGCGTCAATGGCAATCTCAACATCGTGAGCAGAGGAGGCACCATGAGTCTGCAGCTCTCGGAGCTGCATGGCCAGAACGAGATTGTGGCCGAGAATCTGCAGAGCGAGGCAGTCATCAACATCTCCGACTCCCTTGAGAGCCAGGTGGGCATTGAGGTTGAGGCCAGCCAGGTGCATTTGGATAAGGAGCTGGAGCATCTGCAGCATGCGCTGAGCGAGGACAAGAGCGCGTTCCAGCTGAAGCGGGATTGTGGGCATCAGCTGAAGATCAGCAGCAGGGGGGAGCAGGGCGTGCGCCTGGGCAAGCAATCCTGGAGTGAACTGATGATGAAAACTTTAGGGACTCCCAAATAAATGACCAGACGATGAAATCGAGACACGCGCAGGAGTTCATTAAAAAGATATTCATTGTATATTCATTATGGTATATAGTATACGTATAGGTGTGTTTCTGTGTATGTATGTGTGTGTGAGTGTGTGTGTGTGTGTGTGTGTATGCGCTTATATATTTATATCGTGCATGGATGCAGCAATATTCAGTCCTATTACGAGTATTATTTGGCTTGGCCAGCTATGTTGTTTAAAACGGCGCTGAGGCGCTGGTAGCCGCTCTGGAGCAGCACCTCGCCCTCCTTGGCGGCGTCTAAAGCTACATATAACACATTCACTTTGTTGGCGTTCATCTCCTGCACATCCTTGATGATGACGTCGGCGTCCACGTGGATGATCAGATTGGCCAGCAGGCGCAGCAGTTTCAGAGCATGCTCCTCGTAGGTGCTCACAGGCTCCTCTTCCTCCTCGCATAGCTCGAACTCATTGCCTCCAGTGGGATAGACCTCGATGTACCGCTTCAGGATCAGCCAGACGTTGATGAGGTTCACAAAAAAGTACTTTAAATAGAAATAATTGAGGCACTGCAAAGCAAAATGAATTTAAATTAGCAATTAATTAATTTATTGTCTCGGCAACTTACGTTGCAAATGTGGCCGATGTCGTCGAGATATTCCTCCTGGCGCTCGCCAATCGGCAGCAGCTCCGTGGGCTGCTGCAGGAGAACGAGGATGCGGGCCAGGCAATGCATGATGTTGGGTGCATTTGTGTCCATCGACAGCTGCGCCTCGGGCAGCTGAAAGAGTATGGTGCATATGTTGAGGTAGGTTTGTATGACGTCCAGGTTGCACAAGATCTCCGGCTCCTGCGCCTCGCCCGTCTCGGGATGCGGCGGCAGCACTGTGGGCGCTTGAATCTCGTCGTCATCATCGTCCATGTGCTCGTTGCTCATGAGACGCATGCAGGCATTGTTGACGCCATCGCAGAGCTCCTGCACCAGGAACACCTCTGCGAAGGGCTTGAGGTTGAGCTGCGAGTTGGCGTTCTCCTCATCGACCAGGGCGCAGCTGGCGAGGATGGCATTGGTGGCCTTGAGGGCGGCCAGCAGCAGTATGTCGCTCATCGATTGCTCCAAGATGTTGCCCAGATTCCTGGTGGAGTTCTCGCAGGCGGCAAAGCAGACGTACCAATTGATGGCCAGCTGCTCCTTGCCGGTGAGCACATGGGCCATGATGTACTGATAGACGCGCATCAGCTGGATCAGCATGCGGGAGTCCATGCAGGCGCTGAGCTTCAGCAGCGTCTCAATCCAATCCGGGCGGGATGTCAGCTTCTCCACGCACTCCAGCTTCTCGCACATGTTGCCCAGGATGCCCACAATGATCTCGTAGAGACGCACATCGTCGCTGGACGCAATGGCAAACATGAACAGATCGATGGCATCGTGCTCCTGCATCAGGGTCACCACCTCCTCCGCCATGGACATGTCCCACACCTTGCACATCTCGTCCTCGACGTCCAGCTGGAGCGGCACGCCAGCCGGATGGTGGCTAAGATTGAGCAGCGCCTGCAGTATGAACCTACGACTGTACATAGTTTCGCCTATGGCATCAGCACGCATGCGCTCCAGCAGTTCGCTCTCCTGTGCCTCTTCAGCGGCATCCACCGCATCCTCATTGTTTTGATTCTGATGCGGATGTGGATGCGAATGCGGATTCTGAGGTTGGGGTGAATCGGAGTTGGACTTGCGTTCGTTGCTTTTACCGCCATTTCCTTCGGCGCTGGCAGCGTTGTCCGTTGCTTTGTGCTCGCATTGAGTTGCTGCTGCGTTATCATTGTTGCTAGACATGGTTATTACTTCTTTTTCGGTGCTTTCCACATCTTCTTTGGTCATCGTCTCTGGCCGTCAGAGTTTTTCGCTTTTGTGTCCTGCACAGGAAACTAAAAATATCGATGACGAGTGTATCGACTTTTCTGCGTCAAGTTTCGGCAACAATTTATCGATACTGCGAAACATCGCACGTGGTGCGAAGCTCACCACGAAAGCGCTGCGCCGTCGAACATGTTCGCGTTCGAAGCGAGCACAAATTGAACTGAAACGAAAACTAAAATGGCCACTGTCTGGTGAGTTTGCTTATTTGAAATTTATTCCAATCGTTTTCTCTTTATGAAATCCAATAAATGCGAAATGGGTATATCATTGCTGCTAGTTTGCGGTGGCGGCGGCGGCGCCGGCACATTATTGCGATGCTGTGGAAACGTTGGCATCATGCGCGGATCACAGGCTGAAAACCAAACGAAATGAATTATTATTTTGTATAAAAATATAATATTATTAATAAGTATTTACGCAGTGGCGGCTCAGTGAAGTATTTGTTGCTCAGGCATTCCTCCGCCGAAGCCCTGGCACCAGGATTGTAGATAAACAGTATGTTCAGAAGATTTCTGCCCGCCTGTCCGAGCATTGGGAACTTGACCTTCAGATTGTTGTAGGGTTGCTGGCTCAGCTTAAAGTTCTGCAGCGCTGGCAACTCTAAATAGCCCGGCCATATCGACTCCGAGGGCGCGCCAATCAAATCGATGATCATGTCCAGCTGCGCAATCTCCGAATTGGCCGGCAACAACGGTTTTCCCAACAACAGTTCCCCGAAAATGCAGCCAAACGCCCACATATCCACGGCCGTTGTGTGTGTGCGTGCGCCCAGCAGCAATTCCGGCGCCCGGTACCAGAGCGTTACCATCTGGGGCGTCATGGGCTTACTCGGATTTCCGTACAGACGCGCCAGCCCAAAATCAGCTGAATGGAATAGAATAGAGTTTAAATTCTAGTAAGCTAGATAAGTCAATAGCTGTTACTTGCCCACTTTGATGCAGCCTTTGTCCGTCATCAGCAGATTGGCCACCTTCAGATCCCGGTGCACTATATAGCGGGCATGCATGTACTTCAGGGCACGCAGCACCTGCAGGGAGATGCACTTGACCTCAGACTCGGTAAAGGGCAGCGACATGTTGTCCAGCACGGAGGCCAGATCCTGTTCGCAAAAGTCCATGACCAGATAGATGCTGGGGATTACGATATAGACACAGGAAATAAAATATATAATGCATAGATTATGATATACCTTTAAAAATACTTTTTAAAAGTAGGGAGTCTAAATTTAAACTTTACAGGAAATTCATTAAACTATATGAATTATGATTAAAATCTAAAAAGGAAATTAATTTAGATATGTAAATTATGATTAAAATAAAACTATCATGTAATAAATAACTAATATATATAAACAAGAAGTGAATTGGGATACATAAATTATATTTTATACCTATCTAGGCTCTTGCCCACAACAACTTCCCGCAGATGGACGATGTTCTCATGCTGGCACTTCTTCAGTATCATAATTTCCCGCAATCCGCTTACGGGTAGTCCGTCCTTCTCCTTGTCCATGCGCACCTTCTTCAGCGCCACGACTTCTCCACTGCGCGTATCCCTGGCACGATCTGAAAGTTAAAACATCTATAACTAGTCTAAATGTACCTAGAACTTCAACACAAACTCACAGACGATGCCATAGCTGCCTTCGCCCACGCGGTTGAGCTTCTCAAATTCAGAGACAGGTCGGCAGCGTCCATACTAAGAGCCATATACATAAAATTAAAATTATTTCAAATTAATAATATTAAATTATTATAGAGTACAATTTGTACTCACCACATTTTGTTCCGGTATTGGCATTGGTGTGCCGCTGTTTTTCAGTGATATGAGGAATCCCTTGCGGGTTATGGGCGCCTGCGGATCCGGCGCTGGATTCGTTTCCACCTCATTTGATTTTGCGCCGCTGGACATGCTGTTTTTAAGCGCTGTTTATATTTATTTTACAATTCTCGGCGACTACATGCAAAACATAAACAGTGCGAAAAGCATCGATAACGATAACTAATTAGAATTCATAGGGCTGCATCGTAATCAACATCAAGCAGCGCGCGATAAATGCAGTATTTGAATTCTAATCAGCAAACTGCAAGCAGTTTGGAAATTATAACAATTATGTAAAGTCCGCATTATTGTTTCATAATAATAGAAAATACACTGACTGCGCAAAAAACAAAAGCGTCTAGAAAATAAAGCACGATTTTTGAAAGTGAAATTGCGCCAGCCTGAAGAAATTTCGTTAGCATTTCAATTTCAAATGCACGCCTAAAGCATTAAAAATCTATATGTTGGCGTCTACGCATGTGTTAAAAGCTTCGCATAAAGCCACAAACTCCTCTACTATTAATTATCACCCTGAACCAACAACAAACCATTTCAACTCGAGCTATAAATGCTGGGAATGCCATGGACTGCATTATCAGTTCTGCAGCAGCTGTGCAAGTAGCATCATATCTCCAACTTCAGAGGATTTCTTTGTGACAAAAATAAAAAATTATAAAAATGAATAAAACTACAATTTGGTATGCGGCCGTGCTGCTCTTGGTCTACTTTACATTGGTATTCGCCGAGGAAACTGCGAATGATACGGAAACGCAGCTGGTGAATACGGAATCGGATACGGATACGGATATGGATATGGATAGTCTGCTAAATGCTGGCCGAGATCTAATGGAGTTTGAGGGACGCACACGTCGTCATCGCCATCACTTGTGGTGTAAGATTATCAAATCGTTATGTTTTCATGCTCGGCTATGTAACACTTTAATTCAACTCGAGCGTAACAATTAGCACATTTTGTTATCAAGACCCACACCCATTCTGATCTGAGTTCAATCAATCAGTAGGTTTATCTGAGACTTTCTTTGGAAAGTTTTCCAGCCTAGTGCATGCTATATTGGCAGATCACGATCTTCACGTACCATTCAATAACAATTCATTAACACTTTTCACTTTCAATCTTAGCACAGATTAAACAATTGTGATTGTGTTGTGGTAGATCACGTCCATAAATCACCAGCTAAAAGATCTTGAAGAATACCACAAACAATATTTAGAGAAAGTGAAGTTGACTAATCTCGAATCTTCTTAATTTTCATAGATCGTCATCTGTGGCCTTTGGCAATTGCCTATTGGATCAAGGTAAAGGTGGTTATTGTATCCTTCTTTGTGGGAAGTGCTATTTATCTGGGTCTGCGCTACTTCTGGCCCCACGCCCGCTGCAACCAAGAAGTCATTCTAGATCATCCGTAAGCCTGATGAATCCAACTTCCAGAGAACAGAATTAAACTATGTATTTTCTGCAGTCCTCCATCGTTTAGCCATGATCACATTCCCTATTCCCTGGATCATCATCATGAGCATGAGCATTACGACGGACCTTCCTATGATTCTAGCCCATCCTTTGAGCCCTACTCCGGCTACTCAAGCTATGCCTCCAACTCGGATATTGTATCCGATTACTCGGGAGATCCATCGCTCGTATCCTCGGTACCTTCGGGACCCACAGGACCCACTGGACCCACAGATACGCGTCGTCGCGGCAAACGCAGCGCTGATGATGATCAGGAGACTATTGAAATTGTTGATGATGAGGTGGAGCTAATCGACGAGGAGGTTTCGGAAAGCGTAGCCAGGCAGCAACCCGCCGAGGAGCAGTAAGTTTCCACCTCATGTTTTACCATTTCCACTTGCCTGTAATCTTGTATTCCTTTTTCAGAATTGCCGACTTCATGTTCGCCTTCTTGGGTCTGGATTCGAAGGCCTGTCGTCGTCGCTTTGTCTGCGAAATGGAGTTCCGTTCCAAGCTCAATCCCTTGTCCAGCATGGCCTTCCGCATTGTGGGTCGCGGTTTCTTCGAGAAGTACACAAACTCTCGCAATCCTCAGTCGAGAGCCAACAATTTCTTCGAATGCGCCACGGCAAATCCCGAATGCGTCTTCGTAGAGAATACGGAGGCAGAGGCTTTGCCCGCTGAGGCTGAAGCTAGCACCGAGAATGCTGAGAAGACCGAGCAGGAGAACACGGACGGAGAGGCACAGAACGAGATCAATCTGCAGGCAGAGAGGCGTCATGCCAAGCTCAAGCATCGTCGTGGAGAGCGCAAATTGAGCTCCATTGCCGAGCATATTCTGACCCAGTAGAGCAGGCATAGGATTTTGTATTTATTACTATTTATTTAATTATTTATTTTAGCTATAAGATTGATGAATGACACAATAAACTTGCCTCAGCTATTAAACACAACTCTAAGTGACTCTAAAACATAAACCTTTAACTCAGGAATCTCAAGGAAAACAAACCAAAATACCACTAGTGAAATGCTGACTATGTTCACGACTAAATCTTCTTGACTTTCTTCTTTTTTATGGCGTTTATCTGATCCGCCATTTGTTCGATTTCGCGCTGATTAATCGGCTCGTTCTTCTTTACACTTGCCTTGCCCTTCTGCCGTTGCGCAATATCTGCAGCAACATCGTTCAGTTTATCCCAAACGAAGCTCAGGAAGTTGGCAGCAAGATCCTGCTTGAAGAACGCAATGGCCACCAGGGCAATCAGCACCAAGGCGGATATGGAATTCTGATTGATATCAGCCTCAGCTGCACGCACTTCCGGCTTAAAGTCCAGCTTCACGTAGACGGAGCTTCGGTCTGCCACAAAGCTAAACGAGGGCAGCTTGTAGGAGTAGGTTTTATCCGACAGCGTCGACTGCAACTCCACCACGTAGCTCTTGCCGTCGAGTGGAATGCGTGGGAAGTAGACCATAATGCTCGGATTGAAGCTAGACTTGGGATTCAGGGGGGACGCCACGCGCTGCGAGAACACGGGCGAATCGGAGGCGCCTCGTCGGTACATCACAACGCGCAGAGTTTTGTAGAAATCGTTGTGAGATGCCGTAATGCGTGCCGTTATGTCCACGATCTTAATGGGATTGATGGCAATCAGATTGATATCGCGCACATCCTCATGCCCCACGCTAACCACATGACTCGCTGGAATCGAACGATGCACCCTCTCATCATCCGTGAGCACTCGAACCACGTAGGTGCAACCAGGCTGCAGGCCGCGTATTCTATACTGTCCGTTACTCTCGCTGGCTGCCTCCTCCTGCTGATGCTGACAGCTCTCCGTGGCCGTGGCCTGGACATTGACCTCGGCAAAGGGATCGCCATTCAAGGAGGTAATTGAACCAAAGATCGAGTAGGCAAAGCGCTTACCACTGCAAAGAAAAGTGTTGATTGTTAGGAACTGTTGCAAATTTAGAGTTTTTTTAGAGTATCCCAACAAAGCGAATGGGAAAATACACGCAATTGTTCTTGTAATTTGCTTAGCATATGAGAAAGAGCACTTGTATATACGAGCTGCTCACTTAATAAGAAAGATCAATGGGTTTACTTACGTTAGGGTCACCTGTACGGTCTCTCCATCCTTGATGTCGATTATCTTGGAGTTCGGCTCAAACTTGTACTCCTTCATCATGGGACGCAGGAAGTACTGTGAGGGCGACAGCGAGTGGAAGTTAATGGCGCCATTGTCGCCGGTTACCAGATTCTTGCGATAACTTTCTCCTCCGCTGAGGGAGAGAAGAACTCCATTGAGTGCTTGTCCTGCATTGTCCTTAACGCTGACTTCAATCTCACAGAGCTTATGGGCATTAAAGGAATTCGACTGACGATTGTAGGCGCTGAATACATAGGATTCCTTCTCTGCGTTAAGCTCAAATTTCAGCGATTCGTCGATGGGACCAAATTTAAATTCGCCCGTTACCGAAGTAAGTGTCTCGACAGCATCCCGTTGAGGCTGCTCCGGAAAACTCAACGTGATCTTGGCATCCTTGATGGCAGGTACGACCTTGCCGCGCAGTATTAAACCACGCGTGGCAACAAAATTAAAGGCAATATCGACGCAATCGCTGCTGCCCACAATCTCCTGTTGCTGCGGCGTGAAGAGCAGGATATCGCTCAAAGGAGTTACGTAGAGAATCTCATCGGGTTTCAGATACGTTTCATAGCGATAGGCGTATTTGCCATCAACCTTATGCGATTCGGCCAACGGAGTGATAATCTGCTTGCCCTGACTCTCAGTGCGCACAGCAAGTCTAAGGGAATCCGCATTGGGTTCGCTGGACAAGACCCGAATGCCAGTCTTATGGGCAATCGCGTTGACAATCAGCGTTTGCAGCTGCTCCGGTTCAGGCGTGATGAATTTGCTGGGCAGCGAATCGTCGTAGATATGACAGCCTTCAAGCTTGAAGTCATAGCTGCCGTACTTGGAAACGCAGAAGGTATTCACGCCCGAGAGAATCTTGAGCGATTCAATGGGAGACTTTGGCTCGGCAGGTGCAGTTATGTGCTGATACCTCATCTGAGAAGGGGAAGAGAGATAACGTTGTCAAAAAATCATTATTCCACTCAAGTTTTGGCTCTAAAATCTACAATTTTTGACCAAATATGCTCATGTTTGGGTTTTTATGCCTGGTTTTGGCATTTAAGTCTTTTAATAAATACATAGTTCTAATGATTACAGAAAAAAAATTTTTTTCTAAAAATTTAATATTTTTTAAGGGGGTTACCTTTAAAATTTTTGAAAAAATTAAAATTTTTGTATTTTTATTTATCAATAGGGTTTTAGTTTCGCACTCAAATGATTGATAAATATGGACGGGGCAGATCAGTGGGACGGAGGCTACAGTCGGACGTAACCGACAGTAGGAGACCCTTTACTTTAACTTTATGCATTTACAAACACAGTCAAAGGCACGCACACTAACCTACCCGCGTATGCAAGGTACACCACCCCCCCTCTGCCTAGAGCGGCAAATTGTCCGTTCCATATTTTTTCTGTATCCTATCCGATAGAAACGAAATTCACAGGGTCAATAGAGAATATCATAAGCTAGTTACGTACCAAATTACAAGTCAATAACTTTAAAGCTGTGGCTGCAGTAGCTTTTTGCGGTTTGCGGGGGAAGGGGGGGAGGTATCCAAAATCTAAAACAAACTCGTGCTGCTCGCGAAATAGGAGAATCTAAATCCCGAATATGGTGTCTCTAGCTCTTATAGTTGCTGAGATCTAGGTGTTCATACGGACGGACAGACAGACGGACAGACAGACAGACGGACAGACGGACATGGCTATATCGACTCGTCTTGTCGTCCTGATCAAGAATATATATACTTTATGGGGTCTGCCACGCCTCCTTCTGGGTGTTACACACATTTCCTTTTTGCACTAAACTAATAGACCCTTTTTACTTTTTTAAAGTAAAGGGTCTAAAAAACCTAACCGCTTGAAAATCGGTTGAGTTTTGGCAAAGTTACGACCATTCAAAGTTTAACAAAAAAGGGTTTTTTTATGTAGTGAAAAATTCCCATGCAACTCTATTTTCCTACTCTATACTCATTGTCTGTACATACCAAGGCGCGATGACTAGAGATGATGGATACTTCGTAGCCCTTGTGTATAAAAGGCGGGGCATTCTCCTCGGCGGAGGCGACGTTTAAGAAGACACGTGTCGATTCATAGCAGAGATTTCCCTGTGGTATGGTAATCTCATAGGGACCAGGCAGCACATCCTTAAAAGTGTACTTGCCACCTGATAAATATTACCAAAATAAGTTAAAATATCAGTTAAACATTCATTATTCAAATTCATTTGTGCTTACGATGCGCCTGGGCCTTCCACTTGTTGTCCGTGGGCTGTCCGGTGGCATCCAGGCCCTGGAGCGTTATCTCAGCCGAGGTGCAGGTGGCAGTGGCATCCGGCAGGCATTGCAGCTCGCCACGTATCTTGGCGCGCAGCTGGGAGAAGGTGATGCCGTTGAGCGGAGAGTCCGTCACTTCGGACTGCTGTTGCACGGGGAAGAACTGCACGCCTCCAGCCTTGTCCGCCTCTGTGGTTAGCACTTCGAAGTTGTATCTGCCGGCTGGGAGGTAGGCACACCAGCTGCCGGTGTCGGCTTTTGTGGTGGCGGTGGTGTGGAAGGTGGAGCCGGCTTTTGTGATGCCAACCACGTAGGATTTGGTGGACACCACATTGCCACAAACCTCATAGGCAGAGGGCACAATCACAGGCAAAGTGGGTGAGGAAATCTGCGTCTTGACCTGCAGCACTTCGAACTGCAGCTGTGGCGATTCGATTTGTATGCTGTAACTGCCGGATTTGATGTTCTCCAGCGTGTAACTGCCCGTGGCATCCGTTTGCGTGATCTTCTCGTTGTTCAGCTTCACAGTAGCCGACTTAAGCGGAGCTCCCCCTGGGGCTCTCAGCACCTGACCCGTCACAGTGAACCCGCTAATCCTAAACTCCTCCCGCAGCTGCAGCGTATCCTTGCCCACTTCCACCTCCAGGAAACTGGGCGTCATGTGCAGCTTTAGCTTTGCATTCTCGTTCACAGCCTGCAGCAGATATCTGCCAGTTGGCACATCCCTGAAACTGTATTCCCCTTTCTCCGCCAGCACATAGCATGACGCAGCGCTTTCGTAATCATTATTCAGCTTATTGGCGGGGGCTGAGGCGGATTTGCCGCATTTGGGCTGAAGCGTTTGCTGTGGAGCATAAAGATAAGCAATGTTATCTAATCTGGATTTAATGTGAACATAAAACGTGCAGGGTTGTAGAGTTATAACGAATCAATTTTAATAAGATTTTTATTTAATCAGTGTCGCTAAACTAAAGAACTCTTTCAGATATCCGAACACGGTTTTAGAGAAGGTTTTAATTCGGAAATGTTTGATTCAGTGGCTAACACTTTGTTTTTATTACCGTATTTCCTTATTAATTCCTTCGGGTTTAAATTACAAATTAAAGCTCTCACAGAAATATTTACCGTAAACTTTTCTTAATTTCTTTACACACACGCCGCTGCCGCCTTCCGTCCGTACGCTCCGACAAACGGATAAGAACTAACTGCAGCCTCACTGCACCCACCCTTATATAGCCAGCTGATCGGCCGAACTCTTGCTCTCCTGGCATGTGTGAGCTCAGAGAGCAGCTTAGGAACCAATTACACGGACAGCGCTAGCGCTCACCAATACATGCATTTAGCTGAGCCGCTCAGCTAAGTAGAGTACACAGGAAAGCTCTCTCTCTATAGGACTCTCTCTTCCTCGGAAAAGGCGAGCGAGAGTGAGCATCAAATCAAAGAGTTCGGTTTCAATAGGAAAAAGTTCGGTTTGAGCTTGGTTCAAATTGGGAGAAGTTCCATTTATGTTTGGGTTCGAAACTGCTTGAAGCTCGTCTTGCAACTCTCTTAGAAATGAATAAAACTAGACTTAATTTTGTTACCTACCCCCTTTTTGTTGTAGAGCGCTACGCCTATGTGGGCGGGCAGCTGGGCACTCGACTCGAAGCGTCCGTTGATGTCGAAGCCGGAAACAACGAGCGAGTTCTCGGGCAGCTCCGTATTGCCGCTGACCACAACCACCTTGTGCTCCGACTTGGAGAAGTGCCACTTGGCATGGGAGGCGCGCACCACGTACTGCCCGGGTATAATGGGGGTGAAGAAGAAGATGCCGTTGATATCGGTTTTGGTGCGGCGTATTTCACCCTGAGCCGATTTCAGCTCGACATCGACGTCACGTGCGCCGCTGCCCGTCGCCAGGGCTACCTTGCCCGTAATGCCGAAGCCCTTGAATACGAAATTGACATCTTTGCCCTGACTGCACACGTCCGACTTTCCGTCGAAATTGAGCTCAACGTGCTCGGGTTCAAAGCTCCAGCCGGGCGGAGGGGAGATGCTCAGCAGATACTCGCCCTTGTCGTAGATGGGTAGGAAATAGTAGCCATTGGAGGGCGAACAGTCGGTTTTGTCTTTCAGGGAGCCCTGTTTAGTCAAACTACGAGTGCAAATCGTTAATTAACATTTTTCTGGGGGGCTTTTTATTGATCACTTACAGTTTGATTTCAACTTTGGAAAAGTCGATGTCGGCATGACTTTTGATAAATCCGCCACAGCCAACAACTTCGTTGGCCTGTGCGTTTATCAAGTCAATTAAGTTAATTAATAAAATTAAAATTAACGTCAAGCCGGAAAACCGTACCGTCGACCTCATTTTTTTCTACTTAGATTATCAGCTGTTTTCTTACACGTATAAGACCAGTTGCCACTTGAAAATTTGAAAATGCACCATCAGCGATTTACCGAAAAGAACCAATGCCCATTGAAAAGGAACCAATTTTAATAATACGTCTAGTGGTAAATGTGGCAACCGTGTGCTTAACAACAAAATTTCCCATCAGCGCTGCCAGATGTTGGATATGCGCCATATTTGTAAGCTGAAATCAGGGCTGCCGCATCGAACATGTTTGAGCTCGTGCGCTCGACAATAAAACGAGAGAGCGCTATGCGGACTAGCTGTGCATGCGAGCGAGACAGCGCAGCGAACATGAATTGAGTGCGCAGTGCGCAGGGTTGCTGTGCTGCAAGTGAATCGGTATCGGACGGTAGTATTTTTGTTATGCTGTTGTTGTTGTTTAGCAAAAATGGATCAACAACTGCACCGTCTGACGGATCGTCAATACTCGGAAGTAGTCGGCTTGCTGCAGGTGAGAAATGCGTTCTACACATAGTTAGCTATACGGTAATTGTGATTTTGGAGTTTAATATAACGCCCCAAACTGTTTTTTTCCCCGTCTACGTCTGCCCACTCACACACACGCACCCACTCTCAAAACACCAACACACACACACTATACACACACAAATCACATTCACATGCATACACACGCACAAACACACACACACATGCACACGCACAGGCTATGGACATGCCGAGCTCGGATCACGAAGAAATCGAATCGGATTCGTGCCGCCCCAGCCGGCAGAATTTCGCAAGTTTGTACGAGGGACGTCAGCGTTGCTACACAATGCCGCACGTGCCCCCCGCGCCGCCCTCCACGCCCACGCTCTTGACGTCCAACGGCAACAGCACCAGCAACGGCAACTGCAGCTCCATTCTGCCCGCCATCGGCGTCAGCGTCTCGACGAGCACCCATGATTGCATCAGCTCCCCCACCAGCGCCGCCGCCTCCTCCGCCGGCTCCACCGGCGATAGCAATCATTTAAGCAAGCCCTGTTTCCACTTTAGCACACACGCCTCGCGGGAATCCCGCCTTGAGGCGGAGCGATCGAAGCTGATGAGCATGGTATCGATAACAAATCGATTCTCGGCCATCAAGCATCGGGTGCACAAGCATCATCAGGAGCTGCAACATCATCATCATCAGCATCATCACCACCATCATCATCATCATCATCATCAGCAGCAGCACAATCATCATGGTCAGGGGGGGCAGCAGCTGGCGGAGCGTGGCATCATCAACACATCCCGCACCATCTCCCGCCTGCACAGTGGGGCGACGAAGATCTTCAAGATCCATCGCGATCCCAAGGAGTTTCTGCGCGAAACGGACGAGGATTCCGTCTCGGCGCCCGAGTACGACGAGGAGGTGGAGGACACCCGCTTCTTCCGCCGGGCACGCCAGAAGTACCGCCGGCTCGCGTTCACCCGCAGCGAGCGGAGATTGGCGCGCTTCGATCATCACGAGCGCATGAAGACCATGCTGGACACCTTCGATGCGGCCATGAGCTTCAACGATGCGGACACCTGAGCAACAGTGGCGACAACAACAGCAACAACAACAGCAGCAACAACAATAGAGGAATAACAGCATCCGTGAAGGGCGAGGGGCGACGGGCAAAGGGGCAAGCTGGTTCGCTAATGGGCAAACCAATGTGATGAATGTGAATTTCAAACTAAATTATTTTTTATTGCTACTACTACTACTACTATATTATTATCATTATCATTATGATTATGCTTATGATTATTATTATTACGATTACGATTACGATTACGATTAACGATTGAACGGGTCTCGACTATCGATACTTGGTTTATACCGAACTGTCCGAACTCTCCATACAATTTAGTTTCCACAGCTTTTGCCGTCTGCTCCAGAAATTCCAATTGGGATTCGGCAAAGCTCGTGCATTTAGTTTTTAGCTTTAGTTTTACGCCTGTCTGGCAGCACTGTGCCCCATCAACAACAACAACACAACAACAACAACAACAAGCACAATTGTCTAGTATTTGTTTTGCTGGCTGAACTGGTGCACAGTGGTACCAAAACAAACAAACAATTCCAATAAATGCACAAACATAATTGTGTCGTATTTGTGAAGATTGAAACATTGATGTAATTTTCTTATTCAAGCAAGCAAATAATGGAACTATTTAAGTAATTGTTTATATATATATATAGTATATATAATATATATCTATATATGTGTGTGCAGCGATACGATATTTATTGTTGTGATTCAGACTATAGAAAACTCTAAAAAACAACAAAAAACTACACACTAAACGAACCGTCTACAAAATTCAATTTGTACAAAATACAAAACAAAACAAAAAACCAAACACGTTTTCCAATCAGACTGTTTATTCAAACGATAAAACTTTACTTAATATATTATATATACATATATATCTATATTAGTGCAATCCTCATGAGAGTTTACTGAACAAACATCATCCAGTTCGCAAAATTAAACGATTTCGTGTAGACGTACGCAAAAACTAAATTGGCTTTTCAATATATTGCAAACTTCTTCCAAACTCGAAATACTTAGTTCGGAAGGGGGCAAATTTTAGTATTATAGGGGGATTATCACTGCTTTAACGAAAAAAGAGTTTTTTTTTCCAACTTTGAACGCGCATAACTTTGCCAAAACTCAACCGATTTTCAAACGGTGTGGTTTTTTCTTATTAATTTGAATGCGAAAGTAAATTTTGAGTGATAAATCAAATAACAAAAATTTTAAATTTTTTGCTAAAATTTTAAGCCTTTAAAAAATTTACAATTTTCGAAAAAAAAAAATAAATTTTTTTTTCATCATAAGAAATGATGCTTTAACGAATTGTATTGCAAAATGATGCAGAAAAAACCACACATGGCAGCATTTGGTCAAAAAATGTAGATTTTGGGGCAAATTTTGGTATTATAGGGGGATTATCACTGCTTTAACGAAAAAAGCCTTTTTGTTGAACTTTGAATGCGCATAACTTTGCCAAAACTCAACAGATTTTCAAGCGGTGTGGTTTTTCTTAATAATTTGAATGCGAAAGTAAAATTGGAGTTATAAATCAAAGAACAAAAATTTGAAATTTTTTGCCAAAATTTTGGACTACTTAAAAATTTTTAAATTTTCAGAAAAAAAACAATTTTTTTTTTGAACTTAAGAATTGATGCCTAAACGAATTGTATTGCTAAATGATGCAGAAAAAACCAAACATGGCAGCATTTGGTCAAAAAATGTAGATCTTAGGACCAATACAGGTATTATGGTATCAGGTATTGGTATATGGCTAAGACTCCGTTGAAAATCTCAAGTTGCATTTGTCTGGAATATCATTTCGGCTTTTGTTTTTATGTTTCCGTCGCATTTGGTTTCCCTTATCAGTGCAATTGAAACCCTAATTTACTGGGTAAAGTCTTGTTTATTCAGTTTGCCGACGATACACATAAACATGAAGAATAATACACATCAGAGTGGAGAACTTGACACCACAGAATACAGCTAGTTCCGAGAACCGTTTACAAACGACGCTTTAAAAGCCAAACAAAATAACATTTGTTAATTAATAATTTGTCAATACTAATTGCTAATTCGAGTAATTAAGGGCACCGGGTAAAAGATTATTAAGTTACATACGCTCCTTGAAGAAATTGGCCATAAGGTTTTCCTCCAGTTGCGCCGGATCCGTGACGGGCATGCGACAGACCCGATCATGGCAAATATAAACCGTGGTCTTGCCGTTGACCATCTTAAACTTCTGCTGCAGACGCTGATTGCAGGCGTCATCCGGATGCTGGGGATCGCAGTGTATGATGATCATGCCGGGTATATAGAACTTGCGACAAATCTCCAAAAATCGTGTGGTATCGGGTGAATCGGGACCCACAACTGCCACCAGATCCAGGCCATGTTCATGCAACAGCAGCGCCGACAACATCTCGGGCAGGGCATGGCCAAAGGGCGAAACATCCGCAAAGTAATTGAGCAGCTTCTGAGCACGCTTCAAATACGCCTCCTCGTCGTAATAGTGGGAGAGCAAGGTGAGATTACGGGCTGCCACGCTGTTGCCACATGGCTCGGCGCCATCGTGATCTATGGCAGATGGAAAAACAGATCATGAATATATAATAAAAAGTTGGATTAAAGCTGCAACCTTCTTTGAGGCGAACAATGACATTGGGCGCATTTTGCTGCGAGTAATAGTAGGCACCGTTTTGCTCATCCCAGAAGAGCTTGTCCTGCGTGTCCTGCAGCTCCTTGGCCCAGCGCAGGGCGCCCATATCCAAGGAGGCCTTGTAGTAGTCCAGCAGACCCTTGATCAGAAAGGCATAGTCGTCCAGAAAACCCTCGATGCGAGCACTGAAATAAAGGATTCGATTAGTCAATAGTCAATTCTGAATTTCAATTTCTCTGCGAGGTTTGCTCTTTGCGCTTACTCGATCTGCTCCAGCTTTTCGTCGCCTACGCCCGCTCCGTAGCAGGAGCGCAGCAGCACCTGACGCTCTGCGTCGTAGAGATGCTGGCGGAGGAACTGCAGCAGCTCCTTGGCTGTCTGCAAGTGGGCGTCGCGTCTGCTGCTGCCGCAGTTGGCCAGCTTGGAGAGACCGGAGAGCACCAGACCGTTCCAGGCGCAGATGATCTTGGTGTCCAGATGCGGACGTGGACGTTGATCTCGCAGCTTGTGCAGCACCGCATTCGCTGACTTCAGCAGCTGTTGCAGCTGTGGCAGCTCCAGATTGAAGTTGGAGCAGGTGTCCTCCTCGGAGCCACGCACGATGAGTATATTCTTGCCAGTCAGATGACCATGCGGATCACTGGCCGGCGGTATATTGCCATGGGGCTTCAAATCATAATGGAACGAGTAGATTTCAAAGGCTCGAGGCTCCTCCAGCTGCGCCTCGAAGGCCTCCTTGATCTGCTGCCAGGTCCAGGCGTAGAAGGCGCCTTCAACTTTCACCGTATCCTCGTGCGTGGGCAGCGAGTCCGCGTCTTCGCCTGCGTAGAAGCCGCCAGCTGGATGCCGCAAGTCCTTCATCAGATAGTCGTAGATTCTGTCCGCATAGCTGAGGAACTCCTCGCTCCTGGTCAGCTTGTAGCCATTGGCATAGGCGGCCATCAGCTGCCCCTGATCGTACAGCATCTTCTCGAAGTGCACATTATGCCAATCCCGCGTGGTCGCATAGCGCGCAAATCCGCCAAAGATGTGATCGTTGATGCCGCCACGTCCAATATGGTCCAGCGTCTGCAGCACCATGTCCAGCACGTCCACATCCTTGCTGGCCAAATAGGCGTGGAAGAGAAAGTTGAGCCGCGGCACCTCCGGGAACTTGGGCTCCCTGCCAAATCCGCAGTGCTGCTGATCGAAGCGTTGCTTATGCACCGCCAACGCCTCCGCCAGCTTGGCATCCGCGCTGCCCGGCTCAAAGGCAGCCTCCGCATCCGCCGCAGCATTCTGATTGGTAAGCAAGGCCTGGAGCAGCGTGGAGCCCGCCTGCTCCAACGACGCGCGATCCGTGGCCCACTTCTTGGCTATGGACTCCAAGACCATGCTGAACGAGGGCATGCCGTAGCTGTGGAAGCCAATCATTAGAGATCTATTTACTCTATTAATTTCAAAGATCTTACCGCGCCTTGGGAGGGAAGTAGGTGCCCGCTGCCAACGGCGCCAGCTGCGGCGTTAGCCAAACGCTCATGGGCCAACCGCCGCTTCCCTTGGACATGAGCAGAAACTGCATGTAGATCTTGTCAATGTCCGGACGCTCCTCGCGATCCACCTTGATGTTCACAAAGTGTTTGTTCATGATGTCAGCCGTCGCCGCATCCTCGAAAGACTCGTGCTCCATCACATGGCACCAATGGCACGTGGAATACCCCACGGACAGAAATATCAGCTTGTTCTCGCTGCGCGCTCGCTCAAACGCCTCCTCGCCCCAGGGGTACCTAGAGAGCAAACAAAATTTATATATACATATCTTTAAACCAACACCAGTTGAGTTAATTAATCTGAAACTCTTTCTGTCTAACTTTAGCTGGCCCAACTCTCGCTAGGGCAGCTCTCAATGGGCGAATTCTTGTTGCCCTAACTCTCACTTGCCCAATTGCCACTGGTCCAACTGTTGCATGCTAAACGCTCGCTGGAACTCTCTCGTCGAATGAACTCTCTTTGGCCAAACTTTTCTTCTCGTTCGACGAACTCTCACTGGTCCAACTATCACTGGCATAACTCTCGTTCGCCGAACTCTCTTTGGCCGAACTCTCGCTGCCCGAACTCTCACTGGTCGAACTTTCACTGGCTTAACTCTCGCTAGACGAACTCTCGATGGCCAAACTCTCTTTGGACGAACTCTCGTTGACCGAACTCTCGCAGACCGAACTCTCGTAGTCGAAACTCTCGCTAGCCCAACTCTCGTTGGACAAACTCTCGCTGACCGAACTGTCACTGGCTCAACTCCCGCTAGCCGAACTCTTTCAGGCCAAACTCTCGCAGTCTCTCGCCAACTATCGTCGGCCCATCTCTCGGACGAACTCTCGTTGGATAAACTCCCATAGTCGAAACTCTTGTTGGACGAACTCTCGCAGATCGAACTCACTTGATCAGCGCACAGTATAGGAGAACCTATGTATGTACATACCAAAAATGGTTTCTCTGGCTTTTATAGCTGCTTAGATCTATTAGATCATATGCACAGACAGACAGACGGTCATGATCAAATACATATTAATTTGGTGGGTCTACCACGCCTCACTCTGGCTGTTACACACATTTTTCATTCGCACTAACTTAGCAGACCTTTCTGTATATTTTCAAGGCTCAGGGTGCAAGAATCTTACCAATCGACGGGATTGTGCGCATGCTGCAGCAGATAAGGCGATTTGGCAGCCGCTAATCTATTCTGATGCTTCTGCTGCGGCTGCTGCGCCTTTGTCTCGCCTCCCGTTGCCATGCCACGAAACAGGTGCCTCTGCTGCTCTCTTGTTGCTGTTGTTGCTGTTGTTGTTGTCGTTATTTGGCTGCGTTTGAAATATTGTCGCTGTCTGCAAAGTCGAAATCGATTTGCATATTTTCGTTTCATTTCGTTTTATTTCAATGAATTTGACTTACTCGTCGCGTTGCCAGGTTGATTGTGCTTGAATTTGTGTATTGTTTGGCGTTGTTAATGCCAAAGCGTTTCTTATCCAGGTGGGGCAGAGAGTTTTGCCTCTAAACATAGCAGCTTGTTGATAATATGCATAAATAAACAAATTGGGTATTCCAATAACCGATTAGACTGACAACAGCTAATCGATAACAATAGAAAGTCTGCAACTGCTTGCAATTCGTGGCGAAAAACGTGAAATAAAACAAAAAATCTGTATAATAGTTACAGCTTTATTTATATTGGTGTATGTATATTTCATTTATTACTTTTTATTTTGTTTTTTTTTTTTAGCAAGTTGCCTATCGATACCTGCTTTATTCGATACTTTACGCGCGATAGCTGTTGTTTGTAAACAATAACAGCTGTGTTTTCGCATCTGGCAATGCCGCAGTGTTGTCAGCTAGCGTTGCCAGCTGTTGTGTTACACCAGCGTTGCCAGTTAGCGATATTAGGCGCCAAATTTAAAATTAAATAACTCTCAAAGTGCTGAGTTGATAAAATACGACAAATTTAAAAGAATTAAATGCAGTTTTCATACAATAATTGTTTAATTGTTTTTTATTTAATGCATACAGTTTATCTTTGCTTTGATAATTATGTAAAAAATTGCTTAAGCATAATGCGATTGATACATAGTTTAACATACGGGCTAATTGAAAATCACAAAAGAACATAAAATAATATTTATACAATATAGTGTGTGTGTGTGTGTGTGTGTTTGTTT
The DNA here is from genome assembly GCA_035045125.1 of Hypselothyrea guttata. Lineage (NCBI taxonomy): Eukaryota > Metazoa > Arthropoda > Insecta > Diptera > Drosophilidae > Hypselothyrea > Hypselothyrea guttata. The sequence goes on from JAWNNJ010001392.1 coordinate 473,201, forward strand.
GGAGTTGTATTTTAAGCACATGTTCATTAAGTTAACACACATCCAGACCCAGACCAGGCGCCAGGCACAATTCTCGCACAGAGCTCTCAACTTGAAGTTGACAACGCGGAAAATTGCAACATCGACAGCAGCGGCAATTGCTTCGATTGATTAGCAATCGCTTTGGACGAGCGCCTCGCTGAGGGCGCCCAGCTGCTCCTCGCTGCCCTTGATTCTGTCGGCCAGGTCGCGTGCGTCGGCAATCAGTTTGGACTTCATATTGATAAAGAAATCGTAATCGGCGCACATGTCGGCGCTGAGATGTTTGCCAAACAGTTTGGCGATGCTGCTGCCGCGTCTGTCGATGTCCGATTTGAGGCGTTGCGCCTCCTCCAGCTGCTCGTAGAGGCGTTCACGTTTGGCCGCCAGCGTGCACTGTAAAAAATTAAAAGCAGTTTAGTTTTGGAAGCAGAATTTCAATTAGCTAGCAATTCTATTACCTTCTCCTGCTGACTGCTATCGGGCCGCATCTCCAGCTGGCATTCGGTTTGGGCCAGGCGCTCCGACAGCGACAGCAGCAGACTGCTAATGTGACCCACATCGTCGATGTAGGTGCGGAACTTGGACGCTTCGCTGGGACGCACCTTCTCCGTTAACTTGGCCAACAGCTGCTGGCCAAGCTGATCATTGGTTGCGCACTCCTCCCCAATCGTCTGCTGTTCGCGCTTCAGAGCGCTAATTTTTTGGTTCAACTGCTTGATAAGCTCATCCTAATGGGAGAAAAAAAATGTGATTAAAATTTCATTTGATTTAGTTGGTTCTAGATCGATTTTTATCGATAATATCGATTTTTGCATAATTTTTTCTGATAAAGTCTGATATAATATGATGTATCACCAAAAATTGGTCATTTCAATATATCGTCGGAATTTTTATACCCTGTGCCCATTTGAAAAATGGGAAAACAGGGTTAATAACTTTGTGCGAATGTATGTAACAGGCAGAAGGGGGCGTGGCAGACCCCACAAAGTATATATATTCTTGATCAGGATGACGAGCTGAGTCGATATAGCCATGTCCGTCTGTCTGTCCGTCTGTCCGTCTGTCCGTCTGTGCGTCTGTGCGTCTGTCCGTCTGTTTGAACGCGTCGATCTCAGCAACTATAAGAGCTAGAAAAGCCGTTTTGGTCATTTCTGAAAGGTGTATACCATACGCAGAACAAGTTTACTTCAAATCTTGGATGCCACTCCCCTTCCGCCCACAACGAGCATAAAAAGAATTCTTTCGCCAATTTAAGAGACACAAATCGAGTTATATAAATTCTGTTTCCAGTTTTTTGTAGGTATACATCAGGCGCAGATAAGGCTTTTTTCAAATTTTGGATGCCACGCCCCTTTTACGCCCTAATTCATAAAAACTGAATAACAAGCGTAATATTGAACATAGAACGTTGTTATTCGGTATATATACTCTCTTCTATTATATTAAACTTTCCTGAGAAGCGCATTAAAATCGATCAATAAACACAGGAGTTATAGGCGAAACAATATTGCAGGTGTTGCCTCGCTCGCTCACTAGCAGCGCGGCCAATTAAGCGGCACATATAGGAAACGTAGCAGAGACAGCATTGCTGCTTACGCTGCATATGACAGTTTTATAATATTTTGTTTTTAATATATTTAACTATCTTGAAAAGCGCATTTAAATCGTTTAATAAACAAAATATAAATAAATTAAATTAAAAATTAAAAAATTTTAAATTAAATTATATACTGTATTTGCGAGCGCGCAGCGCGAGCTTTGGCACAGGGTATAAGACAGTCGGGCCCGTCCGACTGATCTGCTCCGCCCATTCTGGTTAAAATTTTTTTAATGAAGTTCGCATCGAGTTATATCGATAATATGGATTTTAAAGTTTTTTTTTAAATAAAATTTAATTAGAAATGAGTTTATCACAAAATATCGATATCGATCGCCTATTATTTCTTGGAATTGATTTTTAAAAGCAAATAAAACTGGGTATAAAAATTGGGGTAGCGACTTATCTCCGCGCGACATATCTCCGCCGAGCCCAAAACGACATAGCTCCGCGCGGAGATATGACGTTTTTAAGCAGGTAGCGACGAGCCCAAACGACATATCTCCGCGCGGAGTTATGCCGCTTTTAGCTCGGCGGAGATATGTCGTTTTCAAGCGACATAGCTCCACGCGGAGATATGTCGTTTTGGGCTCGGCGGAGATATGTCGCGCGGAGATAAGTCGCTACCCGCTTAAAAACGTCATATCTCCGCGCGGAGCTATGTCGTTTTGGGCTCGGCTGAGATATGTCGCTTTGAAAACGTCATATCTCCGCGCGGAGATATGTGGCTTTGAAAACGACATAACTCCGCCAACAAAAAAGCGACATAACTCCGCTCGAAAATTGTACCGGGCGGAGATATGTCGCGCGGAGATATGACGCTATGCCATAAAAATTTATCATATTTTTAATATATTTATAACGATATATGCAATATTTTCGAGCGATATATGACATAAAATCGATATTGATCGACAAACTAAATAAAATCTCGATTGAAGCCTCTGATTTTGGATGCTTACCAGCTTCTGCTTGATTAAATTCGTGCCTTCCGCATCGCTGGCGTCGTCCGTCAGCTGCAGCTCCACGCTGGCCACCTGCAGCTCCAAGGAGGCGCAGCTGCTGGACAGGGAGCAGGCATTATTACTGCTGCTGGCCGCCTTCATGCGCATGAGCGTGGAGGTGCCCACGTCCCGCTTGGCGGGGCGCAGGGGCACGTCGGGGTTGTAGAGATTGCTGACGTACTGCGTCGTGGGCTTGTGCATTTTTGGTGTCAGTATTTCGATGAGCTTGTCGTTGTCCGGCAGCTGCTTGAGCAGCTCCAGCGCCAGAGTCTCGTACTCCAGCTCAATGGCCTGCGGCTGGCGCGGCTGCAGCGTGGTGCGCGTCAGCAGCTCCTCCCGTGCGGTGGCCACCAGCGGCTCGCTGTCGTGCTCCAGCAGATCGTCCGTCTGGCAGGCGATGTCCGAGGTGCTCGGAGGCAGCATCAGGATCAGCTCGCTGCGCTGCAGCAGCTGCAGGCTGTCTGTGCTGCTTGGAGATGTGGGCGGTTGCTCTGTGGGCGTGTCCAGCGGCTGCTCCTCTCGCTTGGCAGGCTGTGGGCTGGGACTCGGTGGGGCGGCGGGTTTGCCGTAGCTGCCCAGCAGCCCGGAGTCGCAGAGATGCGCCGACATCAGCTGCGACTGCAGCTGCGTGATCTTCTCGATGTTCTCCCGCAGCGACTCCTGGCGATTCACCGGCGGAGGCTTCGATAGCGTTGTGGTGCTGATCAGCTCCGCGCGGAAGATGTGCGAGGATTCTGTGCCGGAGCCTGGACTGCAGTCTAGGGAACTGCTGCTCAGGCTGCAGTCGGAGTGGGCGGGGGAGAGGCGGCTCATCGGTGGCGTCTCCGGCGGCAGCACCTCCTCCAGCGTCGTCTCCAGATCATGCACCGCCTGCTTCAGATCCACATGCGACTGGGTCTGCGATTGGGGCATGTAGAGCTGCGTCTGCTTCACATCGTACGACTGCGAGCGTGTGAACTGCGGGGGCGCGGGCGATCGGCTCTTGTTGTAGGCGTGGCCCAGCGCTGGCGTCGAATATCGCTGCTGCTGATGCTGCGGCTGCTGGCCATAGATCATGGCGTAGGCGTTGTTGCTGTTGGGCGTGGCATTCGTTGGCGACTTCGTTGCGAGGTTATTGTTGGAGCCATAACGCAGCGTCACACCATCCCCTGCCCCTCCTCCCCCGCCCGTCGTATTGGAGGCAGGAGGCGGCTTCACCGGCTGCTGTTGCAGCTTCACGCCCAGCGGCAGCACATCGGGCAGATTGTTGGTCAGCTTCAGCTTGCCCGTGGGCACGCCGTAGCTGGGCTTTGTGTGCGCCACCAGATCCTCGTTGGAGGTGAGCGTCAGCTTGTAGACGCCATGGTCCGGATCCGTGTTGTTCAGCTTTTCCAGGCTCTGACGCGGCAGATATGAAGCCTTCGAGTTGGATCTGCAAAGGTAGAGTAAAAAACAACAGTTTAGCATTGGGTTTATATAATTTTTTTAAGTGTAAATATAATTAAAAAGTTTTATTTTTGGTTTTATTTAACACTAAGTTTTTACACATCACTATGGTATAAATTACTACACTACAGTAACAGTATACCATAAAATAATAATAATAAAATTTTTTATATTTAAAAAAAAAAAAAAAAAACTAAGTTTTTATAAAGTATGCATAGAACAGATCTAATTTAAGTTTGTTTACTTTATCTTTAATTCTTTTTGGTTTCCAATTTATTTTACAATTTTATTTATATTTATTTTACATTTGTTCATGCCGAACTAGTTCAGAATTCCCATTGTAACTATTGTAACTATTGTATGCTAGTTACCATCACTAGTTTTTACACTTCTTGTAATATCACCATCTTGAATCGATCATCTTGAATTTGCGCTTAATAAAAGCATCTATTATTATATATTTGGAAAACTTTGCAATTTGGTTTTTATTGGAAAAATCAGCCCCCACACGGACTTTGACCGCCCCCTACATTTTCAAGATTTATTATACCTTATACATTAATGCCAGATATCTATAGAATCGGAATTATTTTATTTAATTTTAAATTTTGTTTTATTTTATTTCAATTATTTCTTAACTGCAAAACGACATAAAAAAAGTAAAAAGTTTAAAACTTATTTACAATTATTTATTTTATAATAATATATTTTATTGAACTTTAAATATACTTTAATTGTTTCACGATATTTAAATTTTAGTTTATTTTTTTAAAGCTTAAAACTTAAATTATTTTTTCAGTTTAAACGTGATTATTTACTGTTATTTGAATTTCAGTTTAATTTAACTTCATTTTGTAAGTTCAAAATAACGAGGCGAGCGATAACTATTTTGATAACATCAGCTTATTAATTATCGATATTGGCAAAAGCTTAATGCTTGGCAGAGCGTTGCCACCTAATCTGCAGCTTGCGCAAGAAATTCAAATTCTCTAATCAACGCAAATGCCAAGCTGCGGGTCATCGCTGGGAGTTCATCGACTCGCGACACGATTTGGCGGTTTATGGCTAAACATTATGCAAATGCTGGCCATAATCTAGCCAAACTGCCCCCGTGCTAATTGAGTCCTCAACAAGATGCGGGAGAGTCTGGTTTAATCCAAACCTTAACCCAAACCCAGGCCCAGCACCCACATGGCGAAAGTGACTGCCCGAAAAAAATGCCCAAAAAAAAGCGAAAAAAAATTATAATAAACTGAAAAAAAAAATATTATTCTGTGCACGACAAAAAACGAAAGTGAAATGTTTACAGTGCAATTATAAAGAGTTTTATGTTTCAGTTTGTCAGTTTTTTTTCCCCCGTTTTTAAACAAAGTTGCGGCTCATTTTAGTGTGCAGCGCGTATGACGAGGTGGCAGCAGGGGCAAGAGAGGGGGGAGATGCCTCAAAAACGGCTTGAAGTGAAGGCAAGTTAGAGCTGCCGTCGACAACTTTCAAAAGTGCTAAACTAATTTGTGAATTTGTGTGTGTCGCTTTTTTTTCGGCTTGGCCACCCCCTGGCAGTTAGACAATAACTTATAAGCATAAACAGCAAATTGTATCTCAAAAGTCAGCAGTTTACATATGAATCAAAAGTGTATCTTGAGCAGTTTGTCAAAAGAAAGCCGACGTAGAAAATGTGGCATAAATTAAGAGCGAAAAAACCGCGCTTACATCAGCGTCAAACAGCGTCAAACAGTTGTGGCAGTTGCATGTATCTTTAGCTAGATTTGTGGCTGTATCTGTATCTTTAACTGTGTGTGGTTATAATGTATCTGCAGCTCTATTAAGCTGCCTGTTGTGTGTAGCTCAGCTGTTGGCAATTTGCATAAGCGTCGAGCGCTCTTTTGTCTCATTCCCCAACATTTGATTATGCTTCTTCACTTTCTTTCAGCGGGCGTGTATCCAACAGATACATAGAGTAGCTTCAACTTCAGCTCTTGTTGCCTCTCTTAATCACTTCCGTTCGCCCCAACCTGTTGAGTAATCTGCACTTGCCGTGTTTGCCAATTTTGCCATGTTTATTGTCTCGGCTTGTGTTGTTTGCCTTTGGCCAAAATATTTCTCATTTGCATATTAATATTACTGCATCATTTGCATATTACAGCCAAATGTTGTCGACGCCATGTCTAGCCTCGCTGCCCTCCCCCTTTCTCCCACAGCTCTAGTGTCAGCGGCTAAATTTAGTATATAGTTTAGGACAAGTTAAGTCTCGTGTGTCATGGCATTTACAGTTCTAACTGTGACTCACAGCAACAACTCAACTTGGCAACAATAGCTAAATTCTAAAATTAATTTAAGACACATGCAACTAAATAAATATTTATAAAATTAAATAAAAATTTATACAATTGTAAAAATTTAAAAAATAAAAAATATTTATAAAATTAATATATTTAATAATATAGCAAAATATTGAGTAATTTTTGTTTAATAAATTACAATTTAATTAAAAAAAATTCAATTCATCATTTAGAATAAATAACTTAAATAAAAATATTACATAATTAAATAAAAATTTTAGTTTTATAAATATTATTAAGTATTTTTAATTTAATTTGAGTTGAGTTTTTATATTTATATTTCAATAAGATTTTTTTATTTTTGAATGCAGTTCAAAGCCGTCAAATTTTTTATAACAATTTAGATTAAACGAAATTGTCGAAAAGCTTACAGTCGGATGCAACAGACAGTTAGCAACATAACATCAATTATATTAGTATTAATACTAAAATCACAATTTAAAGTTCAGCAAATCAAAACCCAAAGCAGGCAGCAAAGTACAAAGCTTATAAATTGTATTATCATCATCAAGTGCTTAAGCTCGTCATACCCGCCTAGCGATAAGCTGGTGGAGTATACAATATAATAGTATAATTAGTTATTAATCATCGTATTATATACGCATCTAAGTGTATCAATCGATGTAGCAATCAATAGCTGACATAACTTTTCAGCTCTTTTTGGGTATTATTATTTTTTTTGTTTTGTTTTTTGTTTTTGGCAACTTTTGAGATTCAAATGTGGAGAAAATTACACCCGCAATGATATTAGTGGGGGCATTATAATAACTTGATTTATGGCAAATTTTTGTATATTATTTGTTGGCTTTCTTTGTCTAAACTGCGTTGTATAAGTCCCTAGGTATTTCTTGCAGCCAAAATAAGAGACAAATACCAAAAGAAAGGGCCAATGAAATGCATATCAAAAAGTCTCAGACTCAGCCTCAATCTCAGTTAAAGTCTCAATCTCAATCTGAGCGTTGAAGTCAATAACATTTCCATTTCCATACAATTAACGCATAATTTTGTTGTTGTTTTGGGATTTTATTTTATTTTATTTTTTGGCTTTTATTTTTAGCCATTGTTGTTGTTGGAGCGCTGGTTATGTGATGCAAATTATGAATACCAAAGAGCAGATTTTGATAAATTGCCTGGCCTTTTGTTTTGTTTTTGGCTATGCCAACTATTGCATAAGTTTTATTTTATTTCATTTTTTTGCACTCTTGCCGCTGCTGCCCTTTATAACTAGACTTTTCGCTCAGTGTGGCAGGCATGCAATTTTCGGTTTATTTTCTGTTTATTTTTTTGAGAGCTGGGGGGGTTGTTTTTTGGTCAGTGGCCCCGACGTGGCGCATTGCGTATGCGCAATATGCAACATTGGCGCCATTGCACTATAATTTTTTGATCGAGCCATATAACTGGCTGCGACTAGTTTTCTTAGATAGTAAAAGTATTTGATTTAAATATGCCGACGCGACGCATGGAAATCACGTTTTCAACATGAGCCAAAATGCCGAAGAAGCCGAAGAAGCCGCAGCAGCAAAAGGCGCATAAATGTAAGCTCATGTTGTTGTTGTTGAAAACATAAACACAGCCAAAAATAAAAAAAAAACAAACTCGTTATGCTTGCTCGACTGTAAGTATACCCTGTACGCAACTAGACAGCGATCTGAGCAAAGCTTGTAAAATTGTTTCTTTAATAACTTCTGCGCTTGAAGAGTATAATTTCTCAATAACAAACCGATTTATATAAATAATATGTACTTTTTGTATTAAGTTTTTTGAATTTGGGCGCAAAGGGGGCGTGGCTTTCCACATTTGAAATAAACCTAATCTGCGTATGGCCTATATCTATCTACATTCCAAAAATGACTGTTCTACCTATTATAGTTCTCGAGATCTCAGCGTTTATACAGACAGACGACGGATAGGGCTTGATAGAATCAGCTCGTCTTCCAGATCAAGAATATATATACTCCTTATTCACTCAAAGCTATTAACCCTGTTTCTATCCATTTCATGGATACAGGGTATAGATCGAAAAAAAAAAAAAAAATACAAAACTTGAAACCGGATTGAGCCCGCGTCGCACACATTTTCACTTGCCGCAAAATGACGTCAAGTCCAAAAACATAAACAGATGGCCGTCGGAGCTGGCACTTTCTTCTTTCGGCGGGGCATGAAATTGCACTGGGGTCAGAGCAGTGCCTACGAGAGGGTCAGCACGCACAGTCCAGAACAAATTTTGTGGCAATGCGAGAGCTACAAAATATTGAGAGAGATCAGGCAGTTGACTGTTGCATGTCTCATGCCTCATACTTCTCTCCCTCTCTCTCTCCCTCTCTCTCTCCCTCTCTCTCTCCCTCTCTCTCGTTTTGTCGGCTGGTATTTAGGCTTAATTTTTATTTTCTACCACTTCTACAACACACACATCAAACTCTGGCATAAATTTCTCTTGGAAAAATTACAGTAAAATACCAAAAACAATAGCTAAACAACAACAGCAATAGACTGGAAAAAGCCAAGAAAATTGTGCATGAAAAACTCGAGGCAAAGCCAAAGCAAAGCAAGCCAAACCAAAGAAAAGAAAAGTTCTGTTTTTTGTGTGTTTGTCTGTCCGTCTGTCCGTCTGTCGATCTGTCTTGTATTGAAAGTGGAGAGATGCTGCAATGTCTAAGTAGCCCAACAACAAAACGCTGGATTTACCAGCGTGTGAATGTGCACAGTGTGGCAAATATAGGCAAATGGGCAACAGATAAAGAATGTAAAATAAAATGACAAAAATTATTAAAATTGTTTCTTTAAACGATTTATACGATTTTTTTAAGAATTATTTAAGCCGCATTTTTCTTTTAAACAGTATTGTATATAAATAAATATTTTATTATGCGTCGCACCACTGTGCTATATAAAATTGTGGTTATAAATTTATCAAGAATTTTTAATAACTTTTTAAAGATTTTTTTTAAAGAATTTTGATATAGTTCTGCTTGCATATAAAGATTTTCTAGTGTTGCAAATAAGTTTTACTTGATTTATCACTTTCGTAGCACTGTGCAGCTTGTGGCTTTGGGGCTTAACAATTGTCTGCCTGAGTTTATCTGCTTTTTGCTGAATGATGAAGAGCTGTTTTCATTTCTAATGCTGCTGCTGCTGCTGTTGCTGCGGTTGTTGCTGCTGCTGCTGCTGCTGTCGTTCAGCAATAATTATGATCCATTAATTCTGGCGGCAGGCGGCGCCTTGTGCAATATTTTTAATGTAAAATCGATTAAACGGCGTTTGCAGCTCGAGGGCTCAATATACCAAAAATAGAAGCAAGGAAAAGCACTTGGGAAATGCGCGAGCAGCAGCTGCCGCTTGTTGAAAGTGTCGAAAGTGCTTCTTGGCCTGTGATTTGATGCTGCCAGTGGGTAATTAACTTGTGAGCCTAAACGGCCAAGTCATAATAATTATCAAGGCAGACAACAGCAGCAACAACAGCAGCGGCAGGAGAAGCAGCAGGAGAACAAAAGCTGCCATGGCCAGAGCAACTCAACTGTGGCATGAACAACAACCAGCATGGGCGGAGCAGATCAGTCGTACACGCCCGACTGTAGAATACCCTGTATGCCATATTTGAAATATAATTTTATAAAAATATAATAGAAAGCGTAGCAGCAATGCTTCTTATTCTTAGTTTTTTGTCTCTGCCAAGCTTTAATGACTTTGTAGCTCTTATAGTTTCCGAGATCTCAGCTTTCAAACAGACAGACGGACATGGCTATATTGACTCAGCTTCTCATCCTAATCTATATTATATATACTTTCTGGTGCCTGCCACGCCTTCTACTGCCTGTTACATACATACTCCCAAGCTTAACAACCCTGTTTTTGCCCATTTCATGGCTACAGGGTATACCAACCGCAACAGCAACAACAGCTCATAAAATGTTAGATATAAACCCGCTCTTGCCACGCCCCTGCCTGCAGCGTATCAAGTGCCCGCCCTAAGCCGCAGGCATGTTGGCTTATTGTGCGCCCTTTTGTTATAGGCCAAGTTGCAGTTGTTGCTGCTCATGTGCATGTTGCTGTTGTCGGTTGTCTGTTGTCTGTTGTCTGCGTCTTGTTGCTAATATATCCGCGACACATCTGCCAATGACATTTTCACTCTTTACAACAAAAAGAAACGAGGGGAAAAAAATTATAAAACAACTGCGCATGCGCAACACGCTCACGTCCGACATGGATCAGAGTGCGCACTAACCGGAGACGTAGACGTCGGGGGAGGGGGAGACGGAGACGAAGACGTAGACATAGACTACGACGGATCTGCTGGACGGACATTGGCACATCACTTTGAGCCATTTGCTTTTGCTTTTGGCCTTTTTTGTGTTTCTGTTTTTTTTTTCTTAGCCAAAAAGCCGCCGCTGGCGAATGCCAAAGTGTTGAAGCTCTCGTTTGAGTAGGAACTGCCCTGAATACGGATTTCGCATTTCGCATTTCGCATTTGTTTTTCAGCGTTTTCTTTTGCTTTTTTCATTTAGCTGCTAATTTGTTTTGCGAAACGCTTCAAGTGCACAATGGCATGTTGCAGCTGGCAAGTGTGAAAAATCAGCGAAAAGAGCCATATTGTTAACGCTTGATAAGCCAAGTTTTAGCTAGAAATCAGTAAAACAATTTATAATATAAAATCTAAATAAAATTGCCCAAAAATTCAACATTTGCAAATTTATTTATTAAAATATTCTCAAGTTATTTTTGCTAGAAATATAATTAAATGAATTCTGCAAAAACTCCATATTGCTCAATTAAAACGCAATATTGTTAACGCTTGATAAGCCAAGTTATAGCTGGAAATAAGTAAAACAATTTTTAATATAAAATCCAAATAAAATTGCCCAAAAATTCAACATTTGCAAATTTATTTATTAAAATATTCTCAAGTTATTTTTGTCAGAAATATAATTAAATGGTTTCTGCAAAAATTTCATATTGCTCAATTAAAACGCAATATTGTTAACGCTTGATAAGCCAAGTTATAGCTGGAAATAAGTAAAACAATTTTTAATATAAAATCCAAATAAAATTGCCCAAAAATCCAACATTTGCAAATTTATTTATTAAAACATTCTTAAGTTATTTTTATCAGAAATATAATTAAATAAACTCTGCAAAAATTCCATATTGCTCAATTAAAACGCAAAAGGCGCATTTTAATTATACGTTAAAATTAGCTAATAAAATTTATGCACTATTAAGTTGTCAAAAGCAACTAAATACAGAAATTTTAACTGCCTTCATTAACTGTTAATTGCGTATGGTGTTCGGTGTTTGTGGGGTTTTGTGGCTGCAATTGTTGGATGTATGAGAGATACAGATATCAGATGATATCACGCGAGAGAACTGCAGTAAAGCCATGGGTTTTACGAGTGTAAATATAATGATATGTAAAATGTATTTGTGAGCTCATCAGTGAAACATGTCAGGCGACAGGGGCACTAAAATAAGTCAAATGAAATGAAATAAATGCAAAGTCAAAGAGGAGAGGAAGAAGGAGAAGTTGGAGGAGAAGTCGAAGTTGGAGTGTAGCTCATCAACATCATGGACATTTTGATATTTCAACACTCGTTGACGACGCATGATCGACGATGGTCGTGTCACAGCTGCAGATACAGCCGAAAGATACAGATACAGCTAGAGATATATCCCATATATATACATATAAACATACTATATATGCATACATGAAGTACATGTACTACATTCCTATGGTATTTGCTGTTTTCGGAATGAAAGTGAGAGATTGATGGATGGTTCGGTCCGAGCTTTATATATGTGTTTATTTATTTATAGTATCTGCGAGTTAATTGCCCACTCACAGCAGCTGTTGCCTTATTCAGTTCGCTCCATTTGACCTTTAGCATACTTATTAATGATGTTGACCAGACTCAGACTCAGACTCAGACTGAGATAAGCATAATAATACTCATTGCATTGTCTTGTCGCGCCCAGAATGTACCATAAAAAACACAGTAAACATAACAAAAGGCCAAACAATGGTAGTTAGAGTCGCGGATTTATCGATTTGTAGAAGTTATTGATGTTATGCTTAAATCAATCAAGGTCAACATTCTGCCACAAAAGAAATCATTGCTATAATTAACAAATCGAAGTGAAACGAAACACGCAGACAATTTGCATTTATTGCCGATTATTTATGCAAAATAGCTCTAGAAAATTCACAACAAACAAATTCTCACGCTTAGCTAGAGATACAGCTTCAGCTAGAGATACAGATACAGATACATTTCAAGTTCAACAAATTCGTATCGAATCACATTCGATAACTGCAAATGTCGAGTTTGATCGATTCTCAGCTGCCAGGCATTGCCCCCAGGGTTGATATCGTTGCTGTTTATATTGTTGTGTCAACATTTATCCAAGTGTACGGTGTGTGTGTTAGCGAGTGTTTACTGTAGTTGGCTTGGTGACTGGAGCTGCACTCCAGTTGTTTTCTATGTCACGCGCTTCCAGCTTAAAACAAACAAACAAAGCGAATCATCAACAAGCACTATTCTTTGAGTGTCTGAGTCTCTGAATGAATGTGAATGAATACACTTCGAGTGCTCTATGAATGTAACTTTTTCCCCCATACGGCAGCACGTCATGCAAGGCCACAAGACCTCCAAAGTCAACAATGCCACAAGAAAGAATAATATTTGATTCAAATGAAATTTGTATCACTTTGCCCGAAAGAACTTGAAAGGCAATCAAATACACAAGTCATATCTGACCATATTTAGCTACTATATGTATATATATAATATCATCTGATCTAATCATATGTTTACAGTTTGATTTCCTTTCGAATTGTAGGCAATTACCATACTTTGTAGAACTTGTTGAAATAAAATATGAGCCATGTCTTCAAGCAAAGCTGCTGAAACTTGAGATATTATTTAGTTTTTTGCACGGAATCTTGGGCATGCTTTAGCCATAATCTGACAAGGTGTGGTTTATAGTTTATTACGGCAGTTAATGAGCGAAGGAATTTATTTATTTATTTACAAAAGCCGACTGAATCAATGTAATTCAAGTTTGGCTAGCAAATTCTAAAGAGATTTATAGCTGAAGTAAGCAGGGAGAAAAATTGAAGTAATCTTGAAGTTGAGTTTTTTTTTATTGAAGAAAATTTGCCTCTAAAAAAAGGGTTTGTTCTGAATGACCAAATAGCTAGATTTTTTTTCTATATTGAGCTGCTATAATTATTTTTTGAGAACTCACAGCTTTTGCTCATATATTATTTTGATAGTTTTGTATGTTTTTCTAACAATTGATTTCGTTTGGCGTCGCAAAGTTTTGTGAAGCGTAACGGCTAGACCAAATGGTTGCCCAAAAAATCCCAAGACCAAGATACAATAAAATGCGATATAAATAAAACTAAGAGCTGTGAGAAGCTGGTAGCTAGGGAGCGGGGTGGAGAGAGGGGGGAGAGGTGCTCGGTAGGCGCAGCAGCTGGAGAAGGCGACCCAGCCCACACCCACGCCGGAGAAGAAAAAAAAAGAGCTCAGAGCTTTTTGTTTACAAAACCTTGGACATGGACGTGTGGCGATCGTTGGCCCCAGGTTGGATTTGTGCTATGGTGATGAGTGCCACTCCTAGCTGGATAATACAACAACCACAACAACTACAACCATATGAAGCTGGAGCTGAAATACATCCGCGTATTGTTTGCGAACTGCAGAGCAGAGAGAGAGAGAAAGAAAGAGAGAAGAGAGAGATGCCAAAAACAATTGCAGTTGAACGTTAGGCGCACTTTATGATAATTAACGGTTTATTGATAAAACGATAGCCAGAAAAACCAATGACGATCATCATCAGTGCCGATTATCACTTGGCCCCAGCAGCAGCCAAAAAGCTGGGCGTTATTTCCCCCCAGAGCAATTGCAAACAGCAGAAAAACAACACAAAACCAGTACAGACGAAGCCGATCAGTCGGACGCGCGCGACTGTAGTATACACTGCGCTTCATGTATTAAATTTAATTTCGAAATATTTATAAAATATCATACGAAGCGAAAGAGCAATGCTTCTTCTTCTGTTAATGCAAAGACTGCAATGTTGTTTCTTTAATAACTTTGTTGTTTATCAACAGATTTCAATGCGCTTTTTAGGATAAATAAATATAATGTTAGAGAATAAATGTTCTGAATAACAAGCTTCTATGTTCAACATTGAGCTTGAAAAACGGTTTTTATCGATTAATTGATTTTTTGAAAATTATTGCTTTGGTTTTATAGTTTTTGAAACACGTTTAGATCAAGAATATATATGCTGAGTCTTGCCACGCCTTCTACTGTTTATTGTTTACATTTCCGCAAAGTTATACACCCTGTTTTTGCCCATTTCATGGGTACAGGTAAAAAAAATAACAACCAGCAGAGCCAGCGAATGCCATAAACATAATTCTTCTGGCTTTTTTGTTGCATTGCTGCAGCCATGACAATCGACTGAACCCTCTAAACACTTGGCTGACTCAAAGCAATTTTTATGTGTACAACGAACTTGCCGCAGCGGCATTTTAATAATCATAATAATAATAATAATGAAAATAATCATAATAATAAAAGAGCGTCAGGCGGCAAGCGGCATACACTTGTTGCACTTTTGAGGATGGGTACGGATACGGACAGGAAGCCAAAAGCTCGCTTTATTTTTGTCGTTGTCTTTGCCAAAAACGCCAAAAGAAAATTGAATTTCAAAAAATGTTGCTCGCGTGCAGCGCCAGCAGCAACTGTGAATGCCAAGAGCAGGCAGCGTCTGGGCTGCAAAAATAAATATAAACGCAATTAAACAACAGCAACAAATCGACAAAAAACGAGCTCAAGATTTGGCTTTGATTGCAATTTCAAGGTTGTTGTTGTTGCATTGCCCAAATCGGCAGGCTGCAATTAAAAAACAGAGTGCATATAAGGCCTGGGGGCTAGGAAACGTGGCGTTGTTTTCAGCCACATTTGTTGTCTCTTTGTGTCTGCTCCAAATTGCGCACAATTCAGTCCATGACGTCACACAAAAAGCACATTAAATGTGCTTTTATCGCGCTTCCAAATTATATTGTATCATTTTGCATAATAGTTGTGCACAGCTGGCGTCTAGACAGTTTTGCGATTTAAACGCTTCAGTAATTATGGTATTACCTAAAGCCCAAATGCTGGCACCAATGCGACATACTTTCCACTGTATCTTTGAGATACTTTCAGCAGTCACCGTTGAACTTCAACACACTACACAGCAAATATTATGCACTATAAATACTGTATTTATTTAAAAATAAATTCAAATAATTCGCACACAATTTCTGGCGTTGCGTTTCATTCACCGACATCAACTGAAACCGAGCCAAATTATAGCACATTTTGTGGCAGTAGCTGCCAAAAAGAATCATATGTTGAGCGCATTTTACGACAAACAAATGAACAAATGAAAATTCTGCCAGCTAGAACGAATTGAGCATGCCCTTGCCCACAGATTTTGATTTCGGCATAAATAAATGTGAGAAAAATCTATTTTGAATAGCACCAGTTGAGACAATGCCAGCAATTATGCTGTATTTACGGTCAGTATAAAACCAGGTAGCAGCTAATAATAAATCTGGCTAATTAGCCAACAAGAATTGTTTAGTGTATTATATAAAATAAGCTCCAATTTTAGCGTGAGAACTTGGCAAATTATCTAATTTGATTTAGAGCGCATTTTATAGAGAGACAATATTCTGTACACAGCGCAAAATAATTGTATTTTCTAACAAATCTTTTCTATAGGAATTGTTTTCTCAGTTATTACTAATGAAACTATTTAATTTTACTATTATTTTAACTTCAAATCAATTAGTAATAATTCATGTAATAATTACAATTATCTGCCAGATTCTTGCAATATTTCAAAGGCTATCATTATCATAAAATTTGCCATAAATTTTCCATACATATATTGTTTTGCAATATTTTGCCAAGTTAATTTGTGTTTATTTTACCTTCAACTATATAGCTATATAGCTGATGAAATTTTGCTGTATCATAGTCAAAACTTGACAGATTTTAGCAAAGGTATTTAGGCAAATGAAACTACAAAAATATTTGAAGCATGATTAAAAGCGATTTGCATAAAATGCAAAAAATGCAAATTAAATTTGGCAAGGGCATGAGAACGTAAGAAGCCAAGTGCGATAGGCCTGCGGCTTATCAATATGCAATTAAAACAATATTACTATGAGTAATAGAAGTTTAGAGAGAGAGAGAGAGAGAGAGAGAGAGAGAGAGAGAATGAGAAAATAGAGACGCGTGTGTCATGCCTACAAATCAGCGCAGAGATTTTCGATTTCAGAGTTGGCTAAAAATAAATGGCATAATTTGGGCGTATTTATGAGAGAGCGGCGACAGGAAATAAAGAAATAAAGGAGAGAAATGATGACAAAATAAAGCTAAAAAGCTAAAGAAACTGGCGCCGTTCCATTTAGCTGGGAATTTCGAATAGAGGAGTTGGGGAGAACTGCTGATTAGCCAACAAATTAGACGCATGCCTGACATATTGGCTTTTATAAATTTTTTTTGTTGTTGTTCAACTTGTTGTTGTCTTGTCTGATTTATGCAGTGCGACTGACCTAAAAAAATGTAAATATATAAATTGTTTCAAAAAAACAACAACCCGAAAAATTGTTGGCATCGCATTGCCAGGAATGCAGACGGATGGACAGACATATTGGCCAGTTGCTGTTTGGCTTTTATTTAGTTTATTTATGGCCTGCAGTATTCCCTTTTGCTTTTGTTTTTGCCTTCTTGCTGTTTTGTTTGGCTTTGCTTAGCTTTGCATTTTCAAAATTGGAAAACGAAAATTGCAAATTGCAGCGCAGATATATTCTGGAATTGAAAAATTGGTTTTCCCCGTAGAGAGAAAAAGCCAAGAACGTGATGCAAAACAAGCCGCAGTTGCTGCATCCTTCTGCATATTTGTGGTTATCTCTGTGGACCCTTTGCGTCCATGTGTGGCGGTCTGTCCGTCCGTCCCTCAGTCCCTCTGTGGCATTCTTCTTTGTTGTTTGTTTGCTGGGTAATTCGTCATGCAATCGAGAGAACAACAGCAGCAAATAAAAAGCAATATTCGCCGCTTAGTTGGCGCTTTTTACTTTGTTGTATTATGCAGTCAGATAGACAGAGAGACAGAAAGACAGACAGACGGAGAGACCGATCGACAGTCAGCAGCAGGCTATGTAATGCTTTTGGCTCTGTCTTCTGTCCGTCTGTCCGTCCGTCTCTCTGTCTGTTTGTCTTCACTCTCTGTCTGTGGGCTCCAGTCTGCCGGCCTTGAGCTGTCGTTGGCCACGTACGTAGTACAAGCAAAATGTGCAACGAGACTCGGACGCGAACTTGGACGCATAATAATGATCTCCAAACTGCAGAAGTGTGCAGCATTGATTGCATTTCATTTGCATTGTGAGAATCAATCACGCAGTGCGAAAAACACAGCGACTCTCAAATTATATGCCCAGCTCCAAAAGCCAACTATGATTGGTACAGTCTGCTTCTCTCTGCTGAAGCTTTGTCTCTGTCAGAGTCTCCATCTCCGACTAGGCAATAATCTTATTGTCAGTGCAAGTCTCTGACTTAATATCTGTCTTAGTCGCAGCTTAAGTCTCTTTAAATCTTAGGCGTAGTCTCAATCTCTGTTGAATTTTAGATCTTAGGCAAGTCTCAGCCGTAGTGTCGGTCTATGTTTCTGTTTTAGTTATAGTTGTTTAGTTGCAGTTGAAGTCTCAATTTTAGTCTTAGTTTTAGACTCAGTTCTATTTGCAATTTTAGTTTATTCCCATTTTAGCCCATTTTCAGTCTCATTTTCGGACTCTGGCCTAATCTTGGTCTCAGTCACCATCTCAGTCTTAATCTTTGTCTCAGTTTCAGACCCCATCTGGACCTTAATTCTCTTCTCAGTCTTAATCTCAGTTTTAACCTTAGTCCCATCCTCCGTCTCTGTCGTAGTCTTAGTCTGAGTCTTAATTTGGTTCTCAAACTTATTTCAAGTCTCTTTTTCAATCTTTTTCTTATTCCCAGCTTACATCTTCATCTAAGTTTTAATTCCAATTCTCAGGCTCAAGCTCAATCTAAGTTTTAATTATCATTCATCTTCCCAGTTTTAATCTGAATCTAAGTTTCGATTCCAATTTCCATTCCCACTCTCAATCTTGATTTAAGCAACAATTCCAATTCCCATTTGTAGTCTATGTTTCAATTCCAATTTTCATCTCAGTCTTAGTTCAGAACAATGTTTTAATTCCCATCCCAATCTCAATCTAAGTTTCCCACTCTCAGTCCCAATCTAAATCTAAGTTTCCATTCCCATTGCCATTCTCAGTCTCAAACTAAGTTTTAGTTCCAATTTCCATCCTATTCTCAGTCTCAAACTAAGTTGCAGTTCCCTTTCCCATGCTCTACCCTAATCTAAATCTCAGTTTCAATTCCAATTTCCATTTCAGTCTCAGTCTCAATTCCCGTTCCCGTACTCAATCCAAGTTTCGATTGCAATCCCAAGCGCACTCTCGATTTTCCATCTCCGTCTCGCTCCGTATGATTCACTGGCTCACATTTAGTCGGTTGTCTAGCCGTAGAGTAATTTATTAGTTATTAACGTGCCACATCATATTTATTTCGAGTACTTAGTGCATGCAATTGCCATGGCAATTGCGATTGCAGTTGCAATTACGATTGGTCATTGGCCAAGTGGCAATAACAATCAGCTAATGATTGAGCACAAGGCAGACGACGCATTGACTCGTTGACAATCGATGCGGCATTGGCTCAATATCGTAGATGCATGCTTACGTGCAACACAATAGATACCTAGATACATAGATACAGCTAATAGAGATACAAATGCAGCTAGACGAGCTGTCTGTCTGTCTGTGTGTCAGTCTGTCTGTTTGTCTATCTATGTATCTCGCAGTCTGGCTTTGCATTTCAATTGTGGCCCAGTGCTTTCGTTTTCATTTGGGCTTTCCACGGCAACTGCTAATCGAATAGCTCAACAAATGGCGTTGATTAGCCAAAGGTGAGGCGTCTGAAGGGGGGGAAACTTATGTTTATATATTTTTCGGCTTTCATTTTCAGGCTGCGTTCGCTTTCACGCCCATTTGGCATGCGTGCATGCCTATTAGACCCAGCAGATACATTTGTATCTCAGCTTGTATCTACGGCCTGTTTAGGGATATTTAGTCCTCAACCAGCGACCAACGAAAGTGAAAGCATTTATTATGCATAATGCACAATGTGTATGTTTTAGTTTTATGTGTTTATTTTTATATGGCTGATTTGGAGATACATTTTCCCCCACTCCACTTGCTGTGACTTTCAAAAGCGTCGCAGCAATTGTCACACAGAAAAATCAAATCAAATCAAACACTATTTGACACTCTCTTTTAAGTGTTTCCCAGGCTTCAGAAATTGCCTTGGATTTGTTGTTGGTGTCAATTTGAGCTTGTAATAAAATCAAATTGCTTTTTAAGTTTTATGACTCGTCTGGTTTTTATTTTTTCGTAATGATTATAGGCAGAACTGCCCCCCTCTCTCTCCGTCTGTCTTGTACGGCTTGTGGGTGTCACTAATTGAATTTCCACTCAGTCGAAGCTTCGCTAACGGAACTTTATGGAGCCCTCGAGTTCTCAGACATTAGGCCCGCACGTAGATCACATAAAATGTTTCATTTCAATATTTCAACACACACATTGCGCAATCTGCTATAAGCAACGGTAGCTACAGCTCCAATTGGAATTTATGCAAAAGGTGCCTGTTTTTTTTTTTGGGATCTGTTACGGTTTCCAAGCGTCTCTCTCTTGAGAATAATTGCAGGCACGTAATGTGCGTTCAGGCAAAAAAGTTGCCCAAGTTCATTGACAGTCGCCCAAGACTTCGCATAAAAAAAGAAGAAATAAAATTAAAAAAAAATCTGGTCTTGCCACGCCCGATTGAACGATCGTTGCGGTTATCGACTTGATCATTAGCTTTGGCCAAGGAGAATCCAATCGGACGGACAGACGGACGGTAGTACGTACAATGGGCATGCAAAAAATATCGTGACCAAAACAAAAGGTGCGCAATAAACCAAAACAAATGACGAATACTAAAAAGTACACACACAATATTGCATGATCTCAAATTGTTTGCGGCTGTAATTGCAATAAATTCATGTCAATACGCCACACTCAGCTTGCCACAAAAATAAGCCAAACAAATCGATGAATTTTGCTGAAATTTTTTGCATGCTTAGTTGAGCTTTAAATACTAAAGTACACTTGGAAAAAACCACAAATATTTCGCATTTGAACCTAGTTATAATAAAATTGAATTGGTGATTATGGGAGTCATTCTTCACGGCTGAAACTGCGTTTATGCTCATAAACTGGGGTCAAACAATTCAATATATGAAGATCGAAATCTTAAACCATTTGTATAGCAAAATTATACATAAAAGAGTAAAATTAGAGGTTGTAGGGACCGAAATAGGTGTTTTTGAATGATTTTACTCTTCCGAAAATCCAAACAAATTGATTGATAGAAACACAAAAATTTGAGCTCTGGGGTACAAGCAACATGGATTTGGATTTTTCACGCCTGAAATCCAAATTTTGACCATAACAGAGGTCAAAAACCCTATGAATACAGCTCAAATTTGCAGCATACCAAGTTCAAAGTTAGAGCTTAATTAGAGTATGCGCAGAATATGCATAAAACAATAAATTAAGCTGATGAACATCAAATAAGCAAAGACTTCCAGCTGCGAAGATAATTATGGTACCACCATTCGCAAAAAACGTTGGCATAATTTAATAATGCTTATATAAACTATTAAATTGATATGTTGTAATACGCTTGGTAATTCTTTGCATTAAACTGGAAGTGGGTTAAAGCGAAATCCATAATGCAAATAATATTTTTTTGCGCTATTTTTTCGAGCTGTTGCCCAATGCTAATGAAAACCCAAACCAAAACCCAAAATACAGCATTCAATTGCTGTACAACGTTTCATGAGCATTACAAACACAAGGCGAGACCTTCCCAGGTCACTGTGAAATTTGTTGCGTTTAAATAGCAATACACACAGTATAAATAAAGTAACATAAAAAATATGTTAATTGCATTACAAAAAACACAAAAAAAGAAGAAGAAAAAAACGAAATAAAACAAAAGTAAATTAGGCAAACAATTTAAACATGCGCTTGAGCCGGGAAATCCAGTGCAAAAAGCCCAACTAAAACTATGGCCAAGTGCCTTGCTCCGATTTTAATTTGGGTTTTTGAACAGTAGTTTTTTTTTTCTGTAATTTTTTGTTGTATTTTTTGCGCATGTTTTTGATTTTTATCAGCTGGGTGGGCTGGTCGCTGGCTGGCCGAGGGTTTCCATTAGCTCTTCGTCTGTCCGATTGTCCGATTGTCTGTCCGAGTTCGTCATGACGCGCGTGACCCACTAAAGAGAGTCTGCAGTTTTTAGACCCTGTACTTTCGTAAAGTACAAAAAGGTCTAATAAATTCGTGTAACTGGCAGAAGAAACTGTGGTTAACTCTACAAAGTATATATATTCTTGTTCAGATCGACAAATTGAGTGAATTTAGCTATGTCCGTCTGTCCGACAGTCCGTAGATTTAGGATTCAGTATGCTGTTGGTTTGTTTTAGATTTTTGATAACTTCCCCTCTTTAGCGATCTCATCACGATCGGAAAAAACAACGTAGATATGCAACAGACAATTTGCTCGACTGTATGTTTATTAACATAACATTCACATATTTATAAACACAAAGTAGAGGCTCTTCTAATGTCGATTACGTACGACTGTAGTCTGCTGCCCGTCTGATTTGTTGTGGTTTTTTATGTCAAAGCAATTTTCGTGCTTGGCACAAGTTCCAAAAACCCAAAAGCCCAAGCCCCAGCCCAGGCCCAGGCCCATTGTAAGGTATACAAAGTATCGTCCCGTATCCGATCGATGCATGTTAACAGTAGCCAAACAGTTAACGCAAACAGGAAGCCAAACATATTTTAGCTTTTGGCCAGTTTTCAGCTCATAATTATTAATATATATACGTTTTTGTATGGGTCTGTCCACATATCAGACGTTATATCTTACATTAATGTAGATCGCAGCCCGCAGCTTTTTTTTTGTGTTTTTTTTTTTTTTTGGTGTTTTTTCTTGTTGTTCGTGCGAGAAATTTTCGTGTTATAAAGTTAATTTGTGAAATTTGTGTTGTTGTTGTTTTTGTTGTGTCTGTTTGGATTTCTTAATGATTTTTAGCGTGCTTCGTGTGGATTGACCACGACTCCAAAGGAAGTGTGTGTGTGTGTGTGTGTGTGTGTGTGTGTGTGCCGGAGGTTACTGGAGCGTTTAGCTTGGTTGCTTCATTAATTTTGTGCAACTAATTGAAATTGTTAAGTTCTTGTTTATGCGCTGACCTTGTCACCCCACAGCTCTACATCCCAAAGATACATTTGTATCTAGCGTCATTTGTGACTGTTGGCTGTCGCTAAATGTTGTGTTCTTGCCCGCACCTGTTACTCTAGCTGCTTCTTCATCGTTTAGCTGCCCTTTTGTTTCCTCATTCTGTTGGTTTTTTATTTGTTATTTATTTCAGTTTCTGTTTCTGTTTTTGTTGTCGCTGTCTTTTGTTGCCACATTTGTTTAACTTTTGCGGTACTTTGTCTGCCCGCTCGACTTGAACTTGCCGCCGTTGCTGTTGCTGTTGCCGCTGCTGGTGCTGGAGGCCATGGCATAGGTACTATATATATCTATATATATATATATGTATGTATAGGCCCGCAACTTTATCTATATAACAATTCTTTAGAATGTAAACCGTTGCTGTAATTACCCAGCACAATCTGCAGTCTCCAGTACCACGGGTAGCTGCACTTTGCCATCTATCTTATGCACATATTTATACATATATTTGCATGCCAGAGATTTCTCTTTTCTTTTCTCAGGACATGCCAAATATCATTTACTTAGCCATAAAAAAAATATCAATTTAATATTTACATTTGTGCTGTGGGTGTTGCAGAGATTTATAGCCATGTCTTTTGATGTTTATTGTTGAGAGTTTCGATTCCTTCCAGCATTTGCAACTTTGGCATTTCTCTAGTTTTACGAGTTCATAAATTAGAAACTCAGCATCATGGCTATAAATAAATATTTTACAGCCGCAATCTATGTCGAGCCATTGAAATAATTAAGATTCTAGCATATATTGATTTTCAATAGAAATTATTTGCGTGTCATGAGTTAATTGAACCACAGCAATTGCGATGTTCACACTAAATGCAAATTGCAATGCGAATTAGCTGTATTTATAGCTGCAGATACTTTTGTTTAAGAGGAGATATTTTAGCTTTTTAATAGAAATTAATTTAATTTAATCTGCACTTTAAGTAAAGCTTAAAACACAACTACAATCAAATTAATATTTAGCTGTAGATCATTTTTTAAAGATTGAAAAAATATTCCTTAACGAAGACATAAGCAAATTTTGCTACCCAACAA
The DNA here is from genome assembly GCA_035045125.1 of Hypselothyrea guttata. Taxonomy (NCBI): domain Eukaryota; kingdom Metazoa; phylum Arthropoda; class Insecta; order Diptera; family Drosophilidae; genus Hypselothyrea; species Hypselothyrea guttata. The sequence goes on from JAWNNJ010001392.1 coordinate 497,118, forward strand.
AAAACTGTCCCTTTTCATAGGGTATTCTAAAGTCAACTGAGCGGAGCTTCCAGCCGAAACGCTTTTGTTTTATCGCTGCACTCATTTAGCTTCATTTGGCTTTTTTGTTTAAGTTTTTTTGTTTTGTTTTTAGAATATGCATGAATAATGTGCGCGTATTCCCCGGGCTATTGTGCACTGAGAGCGAGAGATACCAGAATACAGAACACAGAGACTTGATGGTTCGCTGACTCGCTGTCTGTCCGTCTGTCTGTCTGTCTGTCTGTCTGTCTCTTTGTCAGTCTGATTGTCTGTCTTGCTGTCTTTGGTCTGAGTAACGAGCATTGCGCCGTTCACTTTCAGATAAGTTTGGGAAAGTAACTACGTAAATATGGAACAGCCACAAATTACAATTAGAATGCAATGATATAAGAAGATATATATACCCCATATACTCTATATAGAATAGGCACAACTGTGAGGGGGCGAGGGGAGTGGGTTTTTGGAGCTGGAACATAGAGTTCACCTGGCATGCGGCGGGTTCTACGTTCCATTTGCATATCGTGTGCCTCATTGCGGGTACAATGACATTTTAGGCATGGATAATCCAGTATATAACACGTACTTCCCAACAGAAAGAGACGGAGTGCAAGAGAGGGAGGGGAGAGAGAGAGAGCTGACTGATTAGAGGCATGAGTTTCGGGCAATACGCTGAAGAGTTTCACGTTTTTATTAGAACGCTATTCAGCTAATTATCATAATACACAACGAAATATAAAAGAAAACAACAGCCACAATGATTGGGATTGAAGAACGCCATTGATGGATTGATTGATGGATGCATTGAAACGAGTTTGAGACAATAAAGCGATCAAGCGATCAAACCCAGGCATGTTTAACAAATTTATATTGTACTAACATTGCTCATCCGTCGGTCTAATGAACTCTGTTAGTTAACAGCTGCCCTACACTGCGCGAAATACATATATATTCTATAGCTTTTAGCTGGCCTGCCACTCTTTAATTAAGTTGTATATATTTCTTTAACGCTGCGTTTTTGAACATTTCCGCTTTTATACAATTTTGTATAGCTTTTATTTGAATGCCAACGCTTCAATTGTCAATTTGTCAGCGTTGATTAAAGAAATGCCATGTTTTTTATACACTTTAATTAAGACCGAATAATTGCCGCGTGTCGTCCGTGGCATTGCTGGAAATATTGTTAAGTTATTATTAATAATATTGTTATTAATACCATTATTGTTGGGCATGTTAATTATGTGTTTGTTCAAGTGTTGAATTCTATTTTCGCATGCCAGAAAAACCCATTTAAAATTCGCCATTTATAGCATCGGTCTACAGAGCCGTTGAAGGAACAATACGAAGCTATATAGATCAGCAGACCCAAAAGCCAAAGGCGTTAATTGAAAACTCTTGACATTTGGCGCTGACGTTTCGCCTGATTTCGTAAAAGCCTCTGAGGCGCCGACAGCATTTCAGGGGCATTACAAATTGAATACCCTGTAATAAAGCGTGTAAGCTAAGCCATAGCAGAAGGCCAAGCCAACGAAATTAAACAGAATTTTGATAGAAAATAAACCCTGAATTTTAGGCTTAAGTTTGGCTGCGTTTTGCTACATTATGAAGTTAAAATTTGAACCTATAAAAAATTTATGCTACGCTTAAGTTTCTAAAAGTTTTACAACGTTTTACAGCGCATCTGCTAGTCGAGCAGTTTGTCATGCATGCCACAACAGAGCGATCGGCCATGTAAAAGCGTTTGTGGCACAATAAACGTTTATTGTTTGATTGTTTTGATTTGTTTAGTGGCCGGGACAATAATAATAAACATTTTTCTCAATCCTACAACAAATCAATTTCAACTAGTTTAGTTTTAGTTGCCGTTTCTAGCCGAAGGTCAAACTAATTTCCCAAGTTCTCAGCTCCGAAATCAAAAAATCTGTTACAATAAAATTGTGATTTTTGTTTTATTGATTATTTGTTTATGTTGCCATGGATTTTTTTATGTTTTTCTGGGTTTGTTTGCATTTCTCCATAAACAGCGAATATTCTTTCAAGCATTCCGTGCATTTTATTTATGTCGAAATTCTCAATAAAAAACAAAGAGCATACGTTCGAAAAATTGGGGGTATAAACAGCGACGTTTTTGTGTAAACTCAGGCAAATTTATATCGCTTTGAAGTTCACTTTTTTTATGTCTTTTTGCCTTTTGTTCATTCTGTTTTAAAATTGTATTCTAGAAATGAGGGTAGTGCATTAGCTGACGCTGTAATTCAATTAGTTTATGCGTAATCGAACTGTGTAATTGCGGCAAGTGTATGATTTATGCTCTGTGCAAAGCAGCTAGCTTTTGTCAGTGCACAAAGGCAAGTAGCAAGTTTCATTAGCAAATTGCTATAGAATTTAAGGTTAATTTGTAATAAAGCTCAGGAAACTATGTGTGTACTGTAACAGACAGCTTTTGTCAGTCTCTGAGGTGACTTTGAAAAGAAAAGCTTTATTTAACATTAATTTATAACAAGTAATAAACTCTCTAATTTATATTTAAATATTTTTAACAAACGAAAATAAATTACAAAAATTAAAGCTGATTGAAGGGGTATTATTTACTGATAGCAAGCGGCTATTGTCAGTTAGCTCTGTAATTAATATTTGTTTAATAAACTTTGTAAATATAGCTTCAAGGTTTAAAAAAAAAATAGCTTTTTAAATTAAAGCTGATTAAAATTACATTTTTTAGCGAGCTTTAAAGAGCTTTTTTATAGAAATTAAGCTAATTTGGCGAGTAATCTAAAAGACCTTTTAAATCTAGCTTTAACAACTAACAAAGCGAGCAGCTTTTGTCAGTTATGTGCGCTTTTTCAACCACTTTTAGTATGTATCACAAACTATAGCTGCAGGTTCCTGAACTAATTCAGAGGGTGACTGGATGACTTCATGGGTGCGTGCTGGAAGCGGGTCTGAAACGATTTGCGGGTGCGGGGTTGCGGTGACCTCAGGGGTCTGTTGTTATAGCTGTTGTTAGTTCCATATGCCGTTGCTAAGGGTGAGCACGTCAGTTGGGGCTATAACCGGTTTAAGTCAGTTCAAACAAAGACGAGCATTGTTTGAACGAAACAAATCGATAAGATATATCGATAGTGTGGTAGGTGCTGCATATAGGCGAACTATCCGAATCTCTGGCAATTTATGCAGCGCGTGTCAGTTGAAAAGGTTGCAAAAAAACGTATACCCTGGGGCAATTTGATTGTCAGGCAGGAAACGTGCCACAAAACGTGCCACAAAAGATTGGTTGTTGTTGTTTCGTTTTTTGTCGTTTTCTTTCTTTCTTATTTGATGTGTTTTTGTTTTTGTTGTTGTGTTTTGTATTTTTGTTTTGCACCTGCCGCCTACAAGGGAAAGGTAAAAGAGTCAGTCAGTCAGTGGCAAGCTGTAAAACTGCCAAGTGGCATGCCACAAAGCCGACTGAGAGAGATCAAGCGGCAACTGGCAACTGGCAACTGTGCAACAGCTGTTAACAGTTATTAGCAGCTGTCCGAGCGTGTATTTGAGACTCTAAAGTCAACCGGAGCCAAGCGTCGTCATTAGCGGGCATTGAGCATGCTAAATATGGTCACACTGCGCTCAGCCGACAGACAGACAGCCACACTGACAGAGCGAGAGAGAAAGAGACGCCGATCGAGTGAGGGAGATACACTAAACTAGTGCAATTACTCGCTGCAGTCAGATTAATATCTTGAGAAACTTGTCGCTTTATGCTTATTAGAGACTTTTCGCTTAGTTTTTTAATTAATTAATTAATTAATTGGACGCCTGAGAATTTCCTGCTTTGCATGAGCAACAACCGTTTACAGATGCATTAATTAGTCGCTATTTATGATATGAGTAATATCAGTTTTTAGACCCCGAACTATACACAAATTTTAATAGGGTCTATAAAGTTAGTGCTAATGGGGAATAGAGGACAAAGAGAGATCAGGACAAAGAGGTAAGCTAGATCTCGATAATCATAGAGCTAGGAATACCATTTAATTATTTAATTTTTTTTTATTTTTTTTACCTTCTAATACGAAATCTGCCGCCGAATACCATTTTCAGCTGATCCACGGTATCCAATATTGTGAAATCCAATTTGAATTACGGCTACAACCAGCGAGTTAAAACGTGTTGGGTTTTTTTTATAATTCGTTGGTATTTTTTTTGTAATTTTTATTTTACTTGAGATTTAATTATAATTTATACACACAGTTATTTCTTGTGCAAATTAAATGCAGTATTTTGTTTGTTTTTGTTGGCATTTGAACCCTCACGTCGCACTTCCTGCTTTAACCACACGCTCCCTCTCTTTCTCTCTGTATGTATATCTCTCTCTCGCTCTTTGGGGGTGTGGGCGGGTGAATTATGCATTTGGTTTACGCATTAATTGCAATCGATTTACACGTATGCAAAATAGGCGAAAGTCTGACATTTTTTGCTGCTATTTTGTATATTTCATTTCGTTGTGTATTATGACAAATTCGTTTCGCACAGCGGGGGGAGGGGGAATAAGCTGTTTTTTATTTATTTTTTATTTGCACACGCGTCGTGTCGTTTGTTTGTCGTTTTGTTGTCGCTGCTAACGCTGCGCGCACGTCTGCACGCCACGGCGGTTTTCACTCGAATGAGGAGCGAGGCTGCCCAACAGCCGGCAAAGCAGCAGCATAAAAGCGAGAGAGAGAGAGCGCCAAAAGGTGGGAGAGCGCGCGTCAGAGAGCCAGAGAGCGTGCGCACGCGTGACAAGTCTGCATGCAGGTGTGTGCGAGTGTGTGTGTATGTGTGAGCAGCAGCAGCGCAGCAGCAGCAGCTTGCGTTTGTTGTTTTTGCTGCGCTCTCAGCTGAGTGAGCTTAGCTGCGCAGCCTGCAATGCTGCAGCATGAGCAAAGTCAACACTGTGCAAAATATGAGTGTAACATTGTCAAATTCATTAAATTAAATAAACAAAACTAATATTTTGAAAATTAATATAAATTATTATTATATTAATCCTTTTAATATCAATTAAGTATTTTCTAAATTTTATTATCAACCAGGAATTACATATATTGATTCATTGTTTACTAATTTTAATTATATTATATATTTATATTCTATTATTAATAATGTAAATTATTGCTTTGTTGTATAATCAAATTAAACTTATTGTTAATTATAAATAGCCATCTTCTCATTGCTTATCAATTTCAAAGCTCTCAATATGCCACTTCAATTTTTGCAACTGCTGGTCAGTTATTTCTAGGTAAATAAAAAAGCTGATTACGCAGACAATATAATCAATTAATCAGTTTTTAGACCCTGTACTTTAAAAAAGTAAAAAGGGTCTATTAACTTAGTGCAAAGAGGAAATGTGTGTAACACCCAAAAGGAGGCGTGGCAGACCACACAAAGTATATATATTCTTGATCAGGGAGCCGAGCTGAGTCGATTTAGCGATGTCTGAACATAGAATGTTGTTATTTGGTATATATACTCTTTTCTATTATATTTAACTACGCTTAAAAGCGCATTGCCATCGGTTAATAAACAAAGTAGATACAAGCTACGCATTTGGCAGCGCAGTCCAGCAGCGCAGCAGCAGCAGTGCAGTGCAGCTGGCGCACGTAAAATGGGACGAAGAAGAAGTACTGCTGATACGCTTAGTGTGACAAGTTTTATAAAATTGTACATAAAATAAAAGGCACAGGGTATTCTACAGTCGGGCCCGTCCGACTGATCTGTCCCGTCCGACTGATCTGCCCTGTCCAAATTTTTATTTATTCAGTTTAATATCATCAATATTGCACTAATTCTGCTGAGTCGAGGCAGCGTATTCGAAGAATATAGTATATAAACGATAGATATCTCACAAAATATGTCATGAAATGTGTGTATTTTTGCATGCACATAACATACCAGTAGATTATATCTATATGTGCAGTAATGCACTATATTTAACTTACATAACTTATTAATATGTATTGTGTATATTTTATACATCTTTACGGATCTCATCTGCTCCGCCGCCCCCGCCGCCCATTCTGGTTTGTTTAGTTAGCATAATAGCTGCAGCGAGTGCAAATCCATATTTTTGCAGCATGCTTTTCAAACAAACAAAGCAAGCGCCTCCGTTCCACTACTGACTGATGGCTGGCCCCGTCCAGTATTTTAATCTAACGCCCAATGCAACTTTTTTTGACCCCACCCCCCCCGCCCCCCTTATGGGCTGGTGCTGTAATTTAAACTGTATTGAAGTGTACAGCCCGAAAAGTGTGCAACACTACACTGCTACCCAAAAAAAATTAAAACAAATTAAATAAATAATTCTAATTAGAATTAATTATTGTTAATTATTACCAAAAATCCAGAAAAAAATGCTAAATATGAAATAAATAAAAAAATTGACTTGTTGCATACTTTCGAGGGGGTGTTGTTGTTGTTGAAAAATTAAAACAAAATAAAAAATACTTCTATTATTATTATTGTTATAAAATTTTCGCCAAAAATGCAGAAAAATAATCTGCATATGAAATAAATAAAATTGGCTGCATTATAGGCGAATTCACGGAAATATTAACAAATTTAGCAAAATAAAATTTCAGCCACATGTGTGATTCAAAAACTTGCAACCACCTGTGGAGTCAAAAAACAGGGCAAAACCACTTGTTGATTTAAAGACCAGCTTAAAAGTATGCTGCATTTATGTTAAGCATACAAAATTATAAAAAATAAAAACAAAATAAAAAAATAACTTCTAGTATTATTATTATTATGAAATTTTCGCCAAAAAAGAAGAAAAATAATCTGAATATGAAATAAAAAAAAAATGGCTGACTTATATGTGAATTTACAAAAATATCAACAAATTTAGCAACTTGCAAAACCACCTATTGAGTCAAAAAACTGCGCCATAAATACTTCTAGTAGAGTTATCGTTATGAAATTTTCACCAAAAATCTAGAAAAATAATCTAACTATATTACAAAAAAATTGGCAACATCGGCTGACTATATATTTTATAACTACAACGTCGCATGTAAGAGATTTTTGTTAGCAAGTTGGCAGTTTGGCATCTTAGCAACCAATTTAAGTGGATTTTTCCAAATAAAATAATACAACGAACGAAAATTGCGTTGTTAGCAATCAAATGCGTCCATATCTTGCCGCCCAGTCGGTCAGAACAAAGCGCGCTTTGTGTTTATTTTTGCTTATTTCGATAGATAAGCTCGTAAAAAATGTAAAAAATTGCGTGTTCCGTGACAGTGAACACAAATCAGATGGAAAAACTATTCTTGGCGTCTGGCCATAAAATAAAATGCAATCGCCTTTTGTGTCTGTCGTGTGTCTGTGGGGAATTTTGCAATACGTATTCTCGGCTCAAAGTTCAATCGATCATTTGCTGTCGATATTTAGCTGGCGATAACACCAAAAAAAAAAACACAAAACAACCGAAAATTATGGCAAGCATTTTGTTAAATGTTGTGCACGACAAAGGAGATGCCGATGTCGATGCCGAGACAGATGCGAAGGGGGAGCAAGGGGAGGGCAGGGCAATTGTTAGCTGTTTATTGTCTGCTCTAATCATGGCAACTGCATCGCGACTGTCTCGCAAATTGAATTGTCTGCGCTCAGACTTAGAGTTATTATTCGTGCGAGTTTTTTCTACAGTGCAACGCAGCGCATGAGTGATTTATTTCGCATACGCCGCGCTGTCTCTGTGTGTGTGCGCAATCGAATGTAATTTGATAAATAATACCAGCAACTACGAGCAGTTAGACACTTAGTCAGCTGCTTAAAAGACGGAGGGGGAAAAACTAGAAAATTAATTCAAATTGGACTGAGCGCCGCCGGCTGTGCCGAGGCGATAATTAGCGCCTGTCGAGAACACATGGCCGAAAAAAAGCCAAAAAAATAAGCTGACACACCTCAGAGCACTGACAGTTAGCCGTAGGTGTTTGGGGCCAATTAATGAACCCCAAAAAAAAGAGCTAAAAACCAAAATACTCTAAGCTGGCTGTCAGGCTATGCAGTGATTATGCTGAAGCCAGTGCGATGGCAGCAAGGGAAATGCGCTTGCCCTTTGCTCCAATTTCTGCACCAGACGACAGCCAGAATTGCCCAGAAAAAAAGACTTTCAAAATGTAAATGAGGCACGTTCGGTTTAAGCGGCATTTGAACTCTTGCGAGGGCGGGGGAGCAGCGCTAGCAGGATTAAGGCATGGCGAAAAAAATACTTGCCACAAATTGTGTCAATATTTGTCTCGTGCTCGGATGTGCTGCAACAAATCGTGCCGCAAAGATCTGCGCCGGTGTCAGAGCCACCACAGCAACGGCAACAGCCACGAAGAGTAGAGACGGAGCAGATCAGTCGCACGTAACCGATAATAGAAATTCCTGTACTTCGATTTTCAACAATATACAAACTATCTAGTAAATTGTCTGTTGTGTATCTTCGTTGTTTCTTATACGATCTTAAAATAATTTACAGCATAAATAGAGAATGCTATGGACTTCGAATATATATAATTTGTGAGCTCTGCCACGCCTTCTTCTGAATATTATAGATATTTAAAATTTGCACTAACTTAATAGAGCCTTATGCGCTTTTTTAAGCACAGGGTCTAAAATACAAACATGACAGGCTATAGAAATTATTGAGCATGCCACAAAAACAACAACAGCAGCAGCAACTAAGTTGTGGCTTGCTCCACTTGGTGGCTGCGGCTGTCTGTCCCCTGTCTGCCCAGTTATCTAATGCCCGCACCCAACATCCACATCCACATAAACAACAACAGCAGCAGCAGCAGCAGCGGCAGCATATGGTGTACAGTGGGTGCAAAAAAGCAATGCGCTAATGAATCCAACTGCGTTCATCTATCAATGTCATGCCACCTCTGGCTCTCGCGCTCTCAATAGAATCAAGCTTTTGTCTGGCCACATAAAAAAAAGCTAAATATAAAGATAAATTTCAGCTTCAATTTCAATTTCGATAGGTTTTCGATTTCGATTCGCTTTGCTTTTACCCACAATCAGAACAAAACACAACAAGTCCAACCTGAAGGAGTTGACACATATTTTGTCGATTTGCTGCGGTCTCAGGTGCGCCCATTGGCTCTGGGGTATACAATCGTGATTGCTTGGTTCACCCACTAAAAAAAAAATTATAACAGACAAAATAAAAGCGAAAGTCCAACGATACAAGCGCTGATTTTGCCATGTGTATTTCATAATCCAATTAGACGCTCAACGAGCATTAAGCGACAGCCTGATTGACGGCCAAATGAGTCAAAGGAAGCGGGCTTATTGGAGCTCAATACACTTACAGAGCGCTTAGCTCTCGGCTTAATGCTCAGCGAAGCTCGCAATTGAAGCGCTTTCAGCTTCTGTGCCACGCATTGCTTTGTATCGTATTCTTAATGCGATTCGATAAGGTCAAGAACAATGCACCGACGCAATTGACACTGAATACGAGGCGCGTCATGGCCTCCCACACTTGAAGCGATGCCAAAGCTTTGAGACAAACATAATGAGTAATATTTCTATACTATACGATACAAATAATGCTCATGCATAGCTCAAACTCAAGGCACATTGCGTGCAGACTAATTTGCGTTATTGGTATTATCTTGAAATTATATATAATACTCGTAAATGGCATAGGAAATCCTTTGCTCAATTTTGTTTTGAATTATAGTTAGCATTACTTTGAGCCGAAGGTCTTTATTTAAAATTAAAAGAGCTTTTTAATTGATCTACAATTTAATGAGCTTAAAGCTTTGATTATACTGAAACGTAGCTCAAATCAAAAGAGCTCTTTTTAAGTTAATCCACAATATAATGAGCTTAAAGCTTTATATTTTGTTATTTTTGTTTAATTTAAGATTGAGCTTTTCGCTTAAAGCAAAGCTCCGACTGTTGCACGAGGCGTATGATTGATGTATATTAGGAAATTGCGCTGCACTCACCGTTTCTGCTGATTGCTCTCCAGATTGCTGGCAATAACGCTGTCAACGAGCGTGGGACGTGCGCGTGGCAACAATGGCGGCGGTGGCGGTGTGGCAGATGCAGATGCCGCACTCGCCGTGCCACTTGCAACGCTCTCCAGGATGGGCGGACCATTGTGCGCACGCTTGCGGCTGTTGGTGGGCAGATTTGTGGGCTTGACGACGCCATTCGATAGCTGATGTTGCGGCAGTTGCGACTGCGGCTTGTGTGGCAGCTGCAACAAGAGAGCAAGTTGTGTTAAATGCACTGAGAGAAACTTAGATGACTTTGCCATCGCTCACCTGTCGCAAGCTCGTTGGCTTCTTGGGCACCTGAGGCGGCACCTTGCCCGATGTTGCCATCGACGTCGGCGTCGGCGTCGCTGCTGACGTGGTGTAGGCGCTGCGTCGCGTTGAGGCGCCGGCAAAGCTGTTGCGCCGATTGGGCGATGGCGGCGGACGCGGCTGCAGCACTTCCGGCGGCGGTGGCGGCGGCAGCGGCTCATCGAACGTATAGCTGGTGTCCAGCTCGGCGCCGAGGGGCGGCGGGGGCAGCTCCGGTGAGGGCACACGCAAATGCGGATGCTTGGGCGGACGTTCCGGTGCCTGCGACGCCGCCTGATACAGCGAATGCGCGTGCGCATGGGAATGCGCGTGCGTGTGGGCGTGGCCGTGACGATGTTGCTGCGGATGATGCTGCTGATGGGCCAGTGCGGCAGCCTGTTGCAGCAGCAGCTTCTCACGCATGGGCGCGTACTCCGTGGCCGAGGAGGTGCGTCGTGCGGGATGCGCAATGCGTCCGCGGGGCGGGGGCGGCGGCGGTGGCAGGGCGCAATCGTTAAACGATAGCTTCTCCGAGCTGCTAATGTTCCGTATGCTAGGCTGTGGATGGTGCAAGTGTTGATGCTGCAGCTGCAACTGCTGCTGCTGGTGCTGCAGCTGCAACTGTTGCTGCTGCTGATGCTGCTCGCGATACTCGACATAATCCGACGCGGAGCTGGAGCGTCGCAGCAGATTCGGCAGCAGCGAGCGGGAGCGTGGCGGAGGCGGCGGTGGTGTGGGGGAACTGCGGCCGGAATGCGTGCCGCCCGCAGCATTGGAGGGACTCAGATTATTCGGCAAGGATTTGCGCTCTAGCTGCAGCGGCTGAAAGCTCTGCTGCGGACGCAGCAGCTGCTGCTCCTCCTTCTGCGCCTGCTGCTGCTGCCGCTCCACATACGACTGCACCGCGTTCTTCTGCAGCGCCTTCAGCGCCGGATTGGACAGACGATGCGTCTTGCTCGGCTCCAGATAGGCAAACTTGGGCTGGCTGCGCTCAAAGTCATTGATTCGCTCGGCCACCGAATGCCAGGCAGGCTGCACCGCAGCACCACCGGGCGTTATCACAGGTAATCTGAAGGATGGAAAATAAATTAATAAGAATTCATTCCACTTTTTAACTATTTGGAAAGTAAAGTATGCACTTTGTCATATATGGCGCCCAACGTGAGCTTATTTTTGCTCGTAAAATACACATTTTTTGACTAAATACAGTCATGTAAGGTTTTTTATATGTGAATTTTCAATACAAATCGTTTAAGAATTAATTTGGACAATTTTAAAAAATAAAATTTTTTTACGAAAATTAAAAATTTTTTAAGGGGGTGAGCTTAAAATTTTATAATAATTTATATTTCATTTTATTTTTATTTCATTTCATTTTTTTTGTTGATTTATCATTTAAAATTTTATTAAGCTATCAAACGATTAATAATAAGCCATACCTCTTGCAAATCGCTTGAGTTTTGGCAAAGTTATGCGCGCTCAAAGTTTATCAAAAAATGGTTTTATTAGATAGGTTTATAAAGACAAACGGCTGATAATTTTTATATTTCTCGGTATTCGTTGGCTCTACTCACTTGGCGGATTTGTGCAGATTGGCGCTGAACTGCGGCTTCAGATGCTGCACGTACTGCGAGGTGTTGCTGTGCACCGGCTCCGTGTAGGTGCTCACCGGGAACAGGCGATGATTGCTGCGATAGGAATCGATACTCGTGCCGGCTGGAGGCGATTGATCCGCACTGCTGGCCACGTTAGGCGCACTGCAGCTGAGCAGCTCCAGTTTGCTCAGTTGTGGTTTGCTGGGCGGCGGCTGTGGTGCAATGGTGGCCACCGCCTCGCTGCTAGAGATGGTCACCGAAATGCTGGACTTGTGCTTCTGGGCAGGACGCGGATGCTGCACCGTTTGCTGCTGCAGATCACCGGTGGATTGGGATTGGTTCAGTTGGGGCTGGCGTGTGGCTGGTGGCATTGTTTCCAGCTCTGGCAAGGAACTTTGTGCGGTTAGCTTGTAGTTGGTCTGATGCTGCTGCTGGAAACGATGCAGGGCCATGGATGTGTGCACCGGTGGATAGCTGGGACTGTGACGGTGCTGTACACGCAGCTGTGTCTGTCCCACGTCCTCTGAGATCTGTGTTGGCTTGCAGCTCACACCAGCACCGGACGGTGGCACCTCGTTGTCGTGCAGGTACAGCACGCTCTCGCTCTGATGGCGCTTGGGTGTCAGCACGCGCGAACTATGCGCAATCAGCTGAGACGAGCTTACTGCAAAAGAAACAACAATGAACAAAATGCAGTAAATATCAGCAAATGTTTGGGTCGAAGGCGCAGCCAGGAGCTTGTAGTAAAAGTGGGTCGTTTAGGGGCCAGAAAAATACAATGACCCAAGGTCGCACCACCGCCTCCCGCATGTGAATGGACGCCAGTCGCTGGATTTTTGGGCAGCAACTGGTTTTAGAAGGCTTCTAGCCTGGGCTATGCCAAAGTACTTGCATATATTTTCAGATAGAGTCACGTTTACGTCAGACATGCTTATGATACGGCTATTTATTACGTGATTAGCGGTATCCCAGCTATAGATAGAGCTATTATTTCTGGCTATAAATAAGCTTAGGATATGCTATTAAACTCTAAAAGCGCAGATAATGCGAATTAAGTTGCAGGCGTTGTCGGTCCATAAATTTTAATGTGTTAAAATATATTATATTATAATGCCCTCGTTGGGTGTCTATATGTCGACCCATGGGGGTTTCCAGCACACATTTTTGGCCCTAAAATCCGTATTTTTTAACCAAATACAGCCAGGTTTTGTTTTTCAAGTATAATTTCGATTTACTAATCGATTAAAAACTAAATCTCAATATGAAAAAAAAAAATTTTTTTTCCAAAAATGAAAATTTTTTAAAATTAAAAGTTTTGCAAAAAATTTCAAATAAAATTTTTTTTTCTTATCAATTGAATTTGATTTTTGCATTCAAATGATTGAAAAAAATCGACACCGCTTGAAAATCGGTTGAGTTTTGGTTAAGTTATGCGAATTCAAAGTTAAAAAAAATTGGGTTTTTTCAGTTTATATGAAAAATCACACTACTAAAATCCCGACACTAATATTGGCCCTAAAATCAAAAATTATTATCCAAATACGGTTAATTTTTAGTGTTCGCTTTATGTTAGGGTTTGAGATCTGACCAATTTAAATTTATTTCGAATTTTTTGTGAATTGTGAACTTACCCGATTCAGCAATGGCACTATAACCCGTCGCATGACTCGCCTCAGAGATATCGCTCATGGATCCCAGCCATTTGAGCGTTTCCGTCGATGAGGTGCTCTCGGAACTATTGTTGTTATTGTTGCTGCTATTGTTGTTATTATTGGAATGGTGTTGAGCCAGGGAGTTGATGTTGTTGATGTTGTTGTTGCTATTGTTGCTGATGTTGCCACCGCTGCTGCTGCGACTGTTGCTGCATTGACGTGCCAGCAACGGTATGGGCGATGGGGCCACAGAATTGCTACAGACCGATGAGAGATCATTCTCCGACCAATGATGTGACTGCCTGGAGAGTAAATCGCTCTCCTGCCGCAATCTGAAGAGGAAGAAAAAACGCCGAGTATCATAAGTAAAAATAGAAATTGGCAAATCATTGCGTGCTATATGAATTGATAAATCTATAAAAACAAGCCATGGCTTGGAGTACTCTAAGTTGGGGTATTTTGATTTTATGTAAACGTAGGTAATACCTAGAAGCGGAAATGTTGGATTACATAGAGCAAGGTTTTGGTTAAGGTTTTGAACTCTTGAGCACGCTTACGTCAGCTGTTAGAACTAGACTTTTAAAAGGCCTATGTGAATATTGATTTTAATAACTACACTGAGAAAAACTAATATAGAAAATATAATAAAAAAAAAATCCCATTCTAAAATTTGTTGAAAAATTTTTAAACTACACAATTATTCAATTAAATATAGAATTTCGAATTTTTTGTAATTAGTTCAAATAATTTTTGTTTTCAGTGTACTAGCCTCAGCATGGGTGTATGCGAATGAAATATGTTAAAGCGACTTCTTTTACATTTTAAAGCGGAAACTGTAACACTCAACTGCCCGAAGAATGATTGATGATAATAGAACTAATCTATATACGCTATTAAGGAAATTATTTAGCTAATTTTGAAGCATTTTTCCAGCTCTACTTATATAGCATTGCATGGCAAAGAGCATGTAAACTTTGGCATGTGTAAAATTCTGAGTTATACTTGCTTATTATATTGTGTTTTTGTCATATGTGCTGAGACCCCGCACAGATACAGACATAGACACAAAGGTACTATGACCGTAATTACTTGAATTTCGGCTTTTAGCCTTCAGAAATCGCATTTCGATGGCGATAGACATGACAGCAATAAGTACTACAGACAAAACAAAACTCTCTTCAAAGCTCAAGCTGGGCTTGTTGTGGTGGCAAGTTCATAACAGCCACAAATTTTGACAATAGAGCAACTTGAGTAGTTGCTCTTTGCCGAAAGACCTTGAAAGTTAAGCTAGTTTGTTATTATTATTTCTTTTTTTTCCATCTTTTTTATATGAATACATATATTTCTCACTCTTTTTTTATGGCTCATGTAGCGACGACGTTTCTTTGCTTGTTACCAAGAATCATATTTAATCACTTTTGTGGTCGTATAAAATTCATAATTGTCGCCATGAAACATGTTTCTCAACATGAAAACTGCCATCTCACTCGACTTGTCTTGCTTCTTGTCACTGGTGGTGTAAAACTATCGAGGCACTAACGACAGTATCGTGTAGCATTAGAATTCGGATCCTTAAACTCCATTCTTCCATTGCTAGCAAAGTAATTTAATTTTAAATAAACAGTCTAGTAGCTCCTGGCATTCTCTATCGATTCTGTGAATTGCATTACAATCGGATTAGAAACAGCGAAGATATACAACAGACAAGTTGCTCCAGATAATTTATATAATTCTATAGTATTGATAGTATCGTGGTTGTTGCTTTTAAACATCGATTCTCGCCAATATCGATAACTTTACATCTCTACTCGCTACTTACTTGTCCAGAAACGGAGTTGCCGATGTGGAATCGGAGCTGGAGACATAGCTGTGATAGCCCTCGGACTGCGCATATGAGGCCTGCTTCTGGTGATGAAACGTTGTCTGATCGTAGTAGGATGAGGCACGTATATTGTATTCCTCCAGTCCGGCTTGGGTTAATCCGCATTGATCCAAATGTTGCTGTTGCTGCGACTGCAGCTGCAACTGTTGCTGCTGTTGTTGTTGCTGTTGCTGCTGTTGCTGCTGCTGCTGCTGCTGCTGCTGCTGTGATTGCGTTGGCGGCTGTGGCATATCATCCTGTAGAGACAAAGAAAAAGCCAAAATTACAATGAAATTCAAAACGAAGAAAGAGAAAATTGTATTTATTTTTGTTGAGCTCGTGTAGTTCATTAATTGTTTTGCATTGCATAACACGCTGCGTATACGTAATATGAGCTTAAGAGCAACCAAAATTTCACTGCAATCTGCAAATCTGTTAGCAATTTAATCATTAGGCTATGTCCACATCGAAGTTGAACTCCAGAGCCAGAGATCAGTTTGCAAATGATCGCATAATTGTTGGGTTCAAAGCAACTACAACTGCTGCAGTCGGGTAGACCCGACTAACAAGCTTTTCATATGCGTATTAACAACCGCAAAGATCACGCTCTGTTTCTATTTTGTATAGGGTATATCTCAACGACCCTAATATCATCAATTTCGTATCATATGCCTTAATACCACTTTATTGTTTGTTGCCTTTCCTTTGTGTGTGCTCATTAGATAATTAAGTGAAAATTATTATCGCTGCAGCAACAACAACCCAAAATTGCCTGGCTGCAAACAAATACTTTTAGCCGTATAATTTGAAGTGCAGCCAAACGTAGTGCAATGTTGAAAATCTGGAAAAATACTTCAACATTAACTTCAAATAAAAACTGTTGAAAAAGCAACAAAACATACGAAAATCCAACCAAAGCTGTGCAAAAAGCAAACCGAGTGCGTCCGTAATAAGCCGGATTAAGCAATTGAGCTGAGGCTGAGGGTTTACTGACTCAATGACTGAGTTATAGATTGACTGACTGACAAATCAGGGCTGCAATCAGATTATAATGATAAATATGGCGTAGTTTAATTCTAATTTATATGGTAAAATTAAAAATTTAATTATTAGAATTTGCTTTTAAAATTTACAATTTAAAAGAAAGAAACATAATATTTCCAGTGTTGTATAAAGGGGAATATTTTACTAAATAATTCTTTATACGAAGGAATAATATTGCTTTAAATATCAAGAAAAATCAACGTTTACTTTTAGACTTTCGTACTTTTCAGAAAATATTAACGAGAGTTTGGGAAAAAACGTAATCCAGTGTTGTGCAGAAGGGAATAGTACATTCAAAGAACTTTTACCTATTTAGAAAGCTTTCAGTGTTGTAAACCAACCTTAAATAATAAATAAAACTTAGTTTACTTAAAGATTTCCTGGTGCATTGCAACATATCATGCCAAAGCAGTTGAATATTTTTTTTAATATGTAGCCAAAATCAATTTACAGTGTTGTACAAGTGTGTCAAGAGTTTGCCCTCACTTGCGGTGCATTTTTGAGCACTCGACAATAATAAACAAAATTGCTTTATTTGTATTTTCTGCCAATTTCAATATTGCTTAACACAACTCAAACTGTCGTTAGTGTTATAAGCTACTTGTACGATATCTATCAGCCCTGGCAACCGAAATGCTCAATCAATGAAATCTGTCTACGTATACTTAATATTTCAATGTTTCCAGCCATGTGTGCATGTGTGTGTGTGTGTGTGTGTGTGTGTGCTGTGCACTCTTATAGACCAAATCGAATTGTAAATACTCATGCATAATATACCTCATACTATATGAAATATAAAAAAAAGAGCCGAAAAAAAGGCAACATTACGACCAAGCCTCTAAAGCCACTTGACTGACGGCGACTCCAAGCGGTGGCTTGACTTCGACTTCAACTTCGACTTCGACTTCAACTACGACTACGACTACGACTCTGATTCCGTCTCCAACTCCGTCTCCATCTCCAACTGCGTCTCTGGCATCGCATTTGCAATCGCAATCGCCGCGCCATCAAACGTGGGCAGCTGCTGATTGTCTTTTTGACTTTGGCGCCATAGAATCGTAATGGCAAATATAATATAAATAAAACAAAAATAATCATAATCATAATAACCATATGACAGCCAGGCTGACAAATGCAACCACCAAAAAAATCAACTTTTGTGGGTCAACTGCTTACAGGCCCTGCCTCGGCTTTCAGAGTTGAAGTTAGATTTGGTTTCTTTGTTATGTGTATTTCTTTGATTTTGATTTTTTGCCTGAAGGCGCATCGTCGTTTGCAGCTAAAGCTAAAGAATTTTAATGGCTTCAAACGTTCCCAAGACCAAATCGAAGTCAATTCATTCATTCACTCATTCACTCACTTATACGTTCGTCGTGCCCGTCAGTTTCGTTTTGTTTCTGTTTCTGTCTCTGTTTTTGTTGTTTTGTTGTTTTGTTGTTATTTTGTCTTTTTGGTCAATTGCCGTAATTATTTTGTCTCTTCTAACACGAATTTAAATCAGCAACTGTCCCACGGGGCAAATGCTTGGCCCTTTACTTTATACCTAGAGAAAATCGAACTGCGGCCCACTGTAATTATCCCAAAGACTCCACTCCAAGCACATACCTACCAAACAACCAAACAACAGCTGTGCCCATGTGAAATTGCGCCGGATGAGCATCAACTTCAATTTCAGCTTTTAGCTACAGCCAAAAAGCAACAGATACAGATACAGATACAGATACATTTCTACAGATACATTTCTTTAGCTAAAGCTATAGCTACAGCTACAGCATCTCCAGCACAATAAATCAATGGCAACAACAGTGGGGCGCTGAGCGTTTATTAAAAGTGGTGCAGTGGGTCAACAGCTGGACGCAGCTGAGCGCCGCTGGCCCGTTGAGATGCTTCTTAATGGTTCCACAGTCTGCAAAGTTAACAGTCTTTATGCTGCTCTTCCCCCTCCCCACTCCCGCTCTCCGCTGTTCCCCTAATCCACCCGCTGCCCAGCGCTCTGGTACATCCAGTGAGCGCGTGTTAAATAAATCACTTGATGGAGTGCTAAGCATGCGCCCTACGGCTTGGAAAACTATTGAAAGTTTTCTATGGGAAGCGAATAGTGAAAAGCATAGAACATAAAACCCAGTATTTTAGCTAAACATTTCGACTAAGATGCTGTTAAAAATAGCAAGCCAATGCTTGCTTTTTACAGGCCATACAGGGCGTATGAGCAATGTTAAAGTTCCTTATTAAATCTCAGTTTAAAGGCTTTATTTCATGATGTAGTATAAAACATCACAAGTAGAAAAAAGAAGAAGTTCTGAAAGATCAGCTTAAAAGCTCCACTACGTGCAAAAGCTGAAGTTATTAAAGCTCAGTTTTAGGGCAGAGTTTATGCAATGGGATTATCAAGCCTTAAGCTTTGTGTTCTAAGTTATAAGCGCATAGCGAAAAAGCTTAAGCTCTGCTGAAAAATATGTGCTACATTTTCAGCAAGCTTTAAGCTTTACATTCCAAGTGCTTTGAGACAGTAATTTATTTTCAATTTAAACTCTAATCACAATTTAGTTTTAAAGTTTAGCTGAGGCTAATGTTTGTGAAGCTTTAAGCTCTGTTTTCTAATAAAAGCTTTTTATTTTCTTACTGTATTCTTCATGCAAGTATAACTGACATTTTCATTCTATGAGTCAATGCCATATAGTACAGCCTAAACTGACATCATGGTAAATGAAGTTACAGGCATAAGAACGTGTTGTTAAACTAGCAATGAAATTTCATTCATAATGCTCTTAAGCTCTAAGCTGACAGTTCACATTTTCGCATTAATCGTAAATAAATGCGCATTGGTCATTGCCAAAATACAAATGAAGTCAAAAACCTACAGAGGGTATTACTCAGTGTGGCATTTGTTATGTTAAATGTATAAAAAAAAAATTACTTTATTTATTTGCCATGCCGACGACGTCAGAGCAACAAGTGAGTCACACGTTGGCACTCGGTCTAGTTTGACAGACGGACGGACAGACAAATGTCGGCGACTGATAAGACAGGTAGAACGGGTGTGGGCTGCCAGGAATGGAGTGCAAGAGACAGTGAGAAGAGAGGCAGAGAGGGAGAGATGGAGAGAGGGAGAGAGACAGCCACCCACGCTCTAACAACTTGAGTTTTGCTTTTTTATGATTGCAGGCCAGACTACGCGCAATCTCAAAGCTGTCACATGATCTAAAAATATGCGCCGGAATGTGAATTGAGAATGTGCCAAGCGACAGCAAGAAACCAGTAAGGACAGAGCAGATCAGTCGGACGGCAGGCTAACCCTCGCTCTTTCTCCTCTCCGACTCTATGGAATTTTTGGCTTCAGATTTTTCGTGTCAACGACTAAGACAACAACAAGCCGAAAGCTAACTGATTGAAAATCAATAATGTCGCTGATTCACAGTTTCTCCTTGAACAGAAGTAAAATTTTCCTGCTGCTCAGGCTGTACAAATTCCAGCTTGTCTCATCATCATCTGCTTTTCTTTGCTGCCTTTTTGAATTTGGGGAATTTCGTGAGGAAATTTTCATAGTTTTGATTTGCGTTTTTTCCATTGTCGCTGGCGTTTTTCGTTTTCGTTGCTGTGTCTTTTCTATTTTAATGGCCAACACGAATTTGACTCTTTAATGGAGGCAGCGAGAAAACGCGCCCCAGCAAAAATAAAGAAAAGAAATTGCAATCAAAATGCGAGCAAACGTGTCAGCCTTAACTCCAACTCCGACTCCAACTCTAGCCCCAACTTCAGCTTCAGCTTCAGTTTTCGCTTCAGCTTGAGTTTTAGTTCCAGCTTGCGATCGTGCTGTGATTTGGCTACGAATTTGGCAAGCGCACGAAACAAAGGACTGTCAGTTAGTCAGTCAGTCGATCATTCAGTCAGTCAGTCAGCCATTCAGTCAGTCATTGATCAACCGTACTGAGCTGACTCGACTTGTCAGCCAGCGCATTTAGAATTGTATTAGCAAATCCACATTTAATAGTCATTTTTGTCAGCAATTTTTGGCAATTTCAAATTGAAATTTGCTACGTTGCAAATGTCTGCCATTTGCAGTTGACTTTTAATGCAATATGACATTAAAAAAATATATAATTATTTGAGCGCAGCTAAAATTTTTAGAGCTAAACATATTGTTTAATTCGACAATTTGCAAAAATGCGCCATAAAATTTGCTCAATTTTTTGCCATATTACGGCAATTAAAGCAACGTTTTAGACTGCTGTTAAAGCGCTGTTAAGGCGCTGTTAGGCTTTTTGCTGTTATGCAAATTATTTTAATTGCCCTAAGTTTCTGGCTATTAATAGCTACAAATTTGTATACCATTTAGCACATTATTTGGCTAAAACTTAGCGCTGTTAAGCTGCTGTTAAAATGTCATAAACTGTCTGTATATTTGCTGTTAATCCAACAGATTTTTTTGGAGTTTTAATAGCTATATTTGTTTAGCCAATAATAGCGTTTAATGCACAGAATTATTCACTGTTAAACTGCTGTTAAAGTTTGCTATCAAGGCTGTTGCTGTTAAGCACTCTATGCTAATGCGAGTTCAGTCTTTTTAGAGTGTTTATAGCTAAAATTATATTGGGCAACACCAAGTTTTTATGGTATATTACAGCTGATAATCTAGCTCGTAATTAGAGCTGTTAAATTACTTAAAAAATGCAGTTAAAATTACAAAACCTTAAGCTGTTATAAATATCATGGAAATTCTCCACAGTTGGACTGATTTGAAGCCTTAATAGCCAAATTTGTAGCCTGGCTTTAATTGTGCGCATGAAATGGAAATAAATTATGAAAACCTTGAAATATTTTGGCATCGTTTCGAAATGGCCCATTGAAATTTCGTATGCTTATTTAAATGATTGCGCTTAATTGGAACATGGTGTTAAATTCTTTTGTTGCACATACTTATGATAAACTGCCGAGATTATTTTTTCTTTTGTGATGGCCAGTTGGCGATGAGTTGAACTTTTGCCAGAAATTCGTGAATCTGCCAGCCTTTCGCCAGCTGTCAAGCGGCGAGTGTTGGCCCTAAGTGCTCTTGGCCAAATGAAAGTAAATCTTCAGTGACTTAATGCAGTGCCCGATTGGTAATCACGCCTGGCTAAGATAGAAAGAAAGCTGCAATGTTGATAAGGAGGCAACATTGCGCAAGCATTAAAGCTGCGTCTCATTAGCGTATGCTCTCATGTCAAGAGCTTGGCCAGCTTGGCGAGCTTGGCTTTAGGATGCAGCCTGCATCCTTGACCCCGTTGGCCAAGCGAATTAATAAACTCTCAAGTTGTTGCTGGCAAAATGGTCATGGCATGGCAACCAGTCTCAGCACGGGGCTCTCCCTCTTGACTTTGGATCCGGCCCCGATCTGTTTGCTGCTCTGTAGCTGTCTCTGGTATGCGGGCCAAGATTTATGGCCAGTGATAAGTTTTTGAGGCGTGCAGGCAATAAGAACGCAAACGCAACTCGGCTCAGCTCAGCTCAGCTCTCAGTTCAGGCTGGCAATCAACTGTGTTGGCCCAAGGAGCATGCCAAGAACAAATAAATAGCCAATGCACTGAAAACAAACTAAACAAACCGCAACGATACGAAAAAGATACGAAACGAAACATTGCCAACCCAAAAGCCAACAAACTGACAACTACAACCCGTTTACAGCAGCAACATCAGCAGCAGCAGCAGCAGCAGCAGCAGCAGCTTCAACACAAGCTGCATAAAAGCAGCGCATAAGAAAAGAAGAGTTTTTTTTCTCTAGCCTAGCTGAAGACGTGTCTTGTCTTGTCTTTGGCTGAAGGTCATGCGCATGTCCAGCCAAGCGCAACAGAGAATCTTTTTGTCCAGACTGCGTCCCGTCTTGGCCAGACTTGGACTTTCTATGGCTATAATAAAAAACATAAAAAACACTGCTCAAAAACTGCCACAAAAACATTCTCAAAATGTGCAAATAAGCATGAATTCTTTTAGTTTAATGAAAAAAATTCTATTAATTAGCAAACAAGATTATAACATTCTTTAGCTAGTATTAAACATTCCTAATAAACACAACTACGTTTCAAATATTTTGCGTGTTCAAAATGAGTACATTTTTATTCTCATTGTAATTATAATAATGAAATTAATTTTTTATTTATTCTTAAAACATTCGTAACAAACAAAAGCATGTTTGAAATATTCTTTGTATGAAAAATAGGAATAACTACTTTAACTTTAAGTGTATTTCCAAGCTGTTTTTTTGTTTTTTTATTTCGTAATTTGCCTAAGTCATGCTGAATTTTATTTATTTAATACTAATAATTTAATTTAATTCAATTTGCAAAATTCTTACTTTACTTGAAAATGTTGTAATCAAATTTGTTAGCATTTTAAGCTAATTTAATCCATATTTTATTTAAATAAAGTGCTTATAACTTGGTTTATTTGGAGTATGCAAGCTTATATTTGCAAAATTAGCCTAAGCTTGCAGCTTTTCTGGCAGTGTATGTTATGAGCACCGTCATGTTTATATATTAGCCATAATTAGGCAACATGTTGCAAGCAGAGACCTTTAATTATGCACGCTTCAGCAGCCAAGAACTGCCAGCTGCTGCTGCTGCTGCTGCTGCTGCTGCGGCTTCTGCTGCGTGTAATTAGAAAGCGCAGATTTTCACTTTTCTTCTGGTCACCGGCAGCAGCAGCAACAGCAACAGTGGCAACAGCAGCAGTGCCAACAGCAGCAGCAGTGGCAGCTGCCGCCTCATCAAGCGATGACAACACACAAAAATCAATGGGCCCACAACAACAAACAAAGAAGCAACTTGGGGCAGCTGTTGCAACTCCTAAAATGGCATATCATGTCATGAGGCCTGCCGTCTGTCACTTGGCTGCATTGCAACTGGATCGAAAGTTTGCATATATTTTATTTCTGCAGCAAGGGCAACTGGCGAGTCTGGCGTATTTCCAGCCTGTAGTGGAGAAGGTGCATAAGGGTCTTTTAGGTTGCTGCAAATGGCAGAGAGAAAGAGGCGTGGCAGACCGCAGAAAGTATATATATTCTTGAGCTGCGATCAAGTTTGATGTAGATTTTTGATACCTTCCCTTTTCTTAGATAACTATTAAAAAACTTGTCGAATAAGAAACAACGAAGATATGCAACAGACAATTTGCTCGCATGCGAGTGAGGTAGTGGTGTAGTGATGATGAATATACAAAGTACAGAGTCTGCTATTGTCGGTTACGTGCGACTGTAGCCTGACGTCCTTACTGGCTTGTTTTTGTTTTTGCGTGTATCGAAGACGCTTCTAAGTTGGCATTAAATTACGAGAGGGTGGAGGGGCAAACACACACACACACACACACACAGAGAGAGAGGCCATAAGTGCCATTGGCAACATGCACGCAGTTCATTTGCGGTTGCCAGCAGCAGCAGCAGCAGCAGCTCAAGAATTTCAATGGAGTCTCTCAGACAACGGCAAGAAAACACTTGTGTGTGTTTCTCATCGATCGAAAGCCCCAGAGCATGTTGTGTCTGTGTGTGTGTGCGTGTGTGTGTGTGTTGGCCGAGTGCTCCGTTGTAATTGGGAACGAGCTGCTTTTCTGACCTCAAAATTTTCGTGGCTTGAATGTCGCTTTGTTTGAAACAAAAAAAAAATGTAAAAAAAACGAAAGAAACAAAAGTGAAATTTTTGTGTCTCATGTGGGTTCAGAACTAGCAACAGTAGCCAAAAAAGCAGTTAAATTAAAGAGCGAAAGTGATGCAGCTGGGACTACAGATACCCTGTAATATTGCTTAAATGGAGATCAGAGAGCAAACAGAGGCAAAAACAAGCTTACAATTGTAGGTAAGATTTCTAAACTTAAGAAATCCTTTTAACAATCTAAACTCCAACTAAACAGTTCAGATTATAATACTACACATTTCAGACATGTACGTCGACCACATTTATCGCTAACGGCATCTATATGTGAAACCCGGAAACTTAGTTGCGCACCTAATATAGTAATATTTTAAAAAATATTTGCAATCAAAAGTAATTCAAAAATTTAAAATTCAAAATAATATTTAATCGTTTACAACTTCAAATTTACAAAGTGTTTTAGTATATCTAAAAATGTGCTGCGCATAAATTAAATACTATGGGTCCAAATTGCCCTATTTGAATCAAATTTTAAGGGGTATAATGTGCCGAAAATGAAATCGAAGTCAACGGCACAAGGAAGTCAGCAAAGTCAAGCAATGTCAAGTCAGATGTAAACACGAGCAATGGCACTGGCCAAAATGCATTTTCACTTGGCCTCTTGTTTATTAATTAACAAGCTCAACTAACTATGTTTATGGCTAATAAAAATAACAACAACAATGCCCAAAGCTGTACATAATATGCATTGCCTGGGAGCTCTTGTTACTGTTGTTGTTGTTGCTGTTGTTTTGGCCTTAAACAAAAGGTGAAACTCTTGCACCTGTCGCTGTTGATGTTGCCTGGCAAATTGTAAGCGTTGCAATTATTTGTTATAATTTTCTGTTGAAAAAATGCAAAGCATTGACGGTTCTCCAACTCCAGTTTTAACTCCAGCTTTAACTCCAGCCGATCAGCTGAGAAGGGGATGCTGAATGTCGGCGCAAGTTCAAAGACAGCGCAAACAATTTAGCTGGAATCTGGCTAGAATTTAGCGCTGGCAGGCGGCATTGTTGCTCTGTTGTTGCTCTGTTGCTTTGTTGCTGTTTGTTGTTCTTGTTGTTCTTGTTGTCGTTGCTTGTTGCTCTTGTTGTTGGACTGTTTGGCATTAATTAATTGCAGAGAAGTCTATACGTGTCAGTGTGTGTGCAAGAACGAGTTCGACGGACACGTTAGAAAACTAATGAGCGCCAAGAGTTGATCCGAGCTGACTTTGCCTGCGCATTGGAAACGAAAATGATAAACAGCAACAAAAGAAAGCAAGAAAGCAGCAAAATTATTAACAAGAACGTGCACATATTGAAATACTCTGCACTGAAGGAAAAATCCAAAGTTTTCGCACTTGAATCAAGAATTTCCGGTGTAAACAAATTCATACGTTGGGCGCCAAATATCCTAACCAAAAATCGAATCCAATACTGATTAGCTCTTTGTTGGCTCTTTTCAACAGCTTTAGTAAAATATAACTACTAAATATTATAGCCCAAGTATCATAGGTATTTTATTAAACAGCTTGTATTTTAATGCCTCACGTTGGGCGCCATTTTTTATATAAAATAGCGAACTTTCTGTTCCAAATTGCTACGGGAGCATAGGCTATTGTTCTAATCGTAATTACAAGCGAATTCTTCAAGTTCTTAATAGTCTCAGCATGCTCAGCAATCTTTGGAGAGTATTTGGAAAAAAGAGGCGTGAGCTAGAGACGCCCTAATTGCGCAACTGTGGCAGAGGGGCAGGTAGAGCGACGCAGACTTGGGTGAGAGACTTTAAAGCTGTTCGGAACTATTTAGCTAAACTCTTTGGCAAAATATGCGATCATTTCCGTGGCTAAAACGAAAGCGCAACAACATGCGGACAGTTCACGGAAATGAAGCGGCAATTAAGACTTGGACCCGGCTTAGACATGGCTAAGTGATCAGTTAGCTGCAACCACACGCACAACAACATTACAAAATGCTGCACGCATACCACTTGAACTTTTACATCATGAAGGGCTCAAAGCAAATGAAGAAAAACAAAAACAAAATACATTCCGCTGCAGTGTCAAGTGTTTTGGCTGATTCGACAGAAATATCAAAACATTAAAAGAGCCAAATAGCCCCAGCGAAACTCTTTACAAACACCTTAACGTAAAGAAAAAGAAAAAAAAAAAAAACAAAACAATTTTGTATTTTGTATTTTTCCGTGGAAATCTGCGCATTCATCTGTAAGAAATAAAAGATAGATAGAAGGCAACAAAAAGCAACGACCTTCGTCAAGCTGGGTTACAGTTTGTTTTTGTCAGCAAGCTGCAAAAGTGGGCGTGGCCGCAATTAATTTGATTGCAGCTATAAATAGCCAAGGCTTGCTGCTGCAGTCTGCCAATGCCGAGATGCCGCAACGCGCCACGCCCACAGCGCCCAGCTAAAATGCCACAGAGGCGGAATACGCTTGGAATGCGCCTAATCGATGCAAAAATCGCCCCAAAACTTGTTCTAAGCCCCAGAGAGATGGCGAGCCAGAAAAACATAGAGATGGACCACCATCAATGGAGATCTCTCTCTTCTACTCTCTCTCTCTCTCTCTCTCTCTCTCTCTATCTTTCTCTCTGTCTTTTTCTCTCGATCTCTGCCGTTTCACTCATGTCTAATAACTGGAACTAAAGCGTGTGCCTCGGCCACAGCAATGGAGCAATTAGCGTTTTGCCCACAGAAAATATAAAAGAAAAAATTGAAAAAAAAAACAGAAAATTCGTTACAAATACACAATGTATTGTAAGTAAATTTCAAGTTCAATAACCCGACAATCGGCTATCGAACTATCGACTATCGGCAGAAGAATGCTGCCTTCGCTTGGCCAGCTGAGCGCCTGAAGCTGTGCAAGTTCTTAGCTTAAACCGCAAACATGCAAAGTCGATGATTAATCAATGCCCGCCCCCAACACAGGCAAGAAGAAGAAGCAGAAGAAGAAGAAGAAGTGGTAGAAGAAGAAGCAGCTGTAACAGCTGGAGCTAAGTTGCATGCCACAGTGATAAGGTCAGCTACGTTCCAATTCTTGAACCCCAATCGATTGGACATTCACTTCGCTTCGCACTTCTTCGGCTCGGAGCTCAGTTCCATTTCTTTTCTTGTTTTCTCTTTGTTTCTTTTTATGTGTGTGTTCTTCTTCTACTATTTCTGTTTCTATTTCTATTTCTTTCAATCTGTTTGTTTGTTCTTAACCCATTTTCTTGCGTTTGTGTGCTCGCTTCGTGCTGCGCTTCGAGGCAACATTTAATTGATCGGATTCACTTTGATTGATCGGATCGCTAGCTGTTGAGATAATGGTACCGTTAATTTGGTAAATTATTTTGCATTTAGAAGCAAAACCAATCCATTTTCATTTAACGTTCATCATCATGATTTCGTAGATGCCATAACCCATGGGGGCATTACTACAATATACAGCGGTAATTCAGTTAAGGTTAATGGGCGATCGGACAAACGGATATATCAGAACATTAGCAAATAACTGGAACCGTCTGGGTGGGGTATTGATAGAAATTCAATAGGTTATTAAAGAACGTTCATTACAAGCGGAAATTTCTAAAAATAAATAGAAAAGAAATACCATCAGGTGGTAAGCGATCGGAGGTGATATCATCCAGAGTAAAACGTAAATCAGATATATCAAATCTTTTGCCAAAATACAACCGTTCATTGAGAACTTCATTAAAAAAACCGCATTCCAACAGTTTCATTCATTGTCTGGATCCTTTTTGCATGACACACGCGAGATAAATCGCTTTTCGATCATCCCAAAAAACATAAAACGAAAACAAAATCGAAATGTACCGTTTTGTCGCCTGAGTGACACAGTATCTTGATTTCGAAAACGAAAACTGAACGGAACTGAAACTGAACTCAGGCAAGAGGTTAAGCAACGACACACCAAATGGAGGTCAAACTCATAATTCAATTAGGAACCTGCAGCGGTGACACTGCCCAGCCCAAAAAAAAAAAAAAAACAAAAGCAAAAGCGAAAAAAGGCACAAAATTCCGACCCACTGTGCGTGGGCTTTGGAAAAAAGGGAAACAAAAATTTATATTTTGCGCTTGCTGTGTTTATTTCTTCATTTATTTTTTGTGCCGGCCATGTAAATCGACATCCACGACGATCGAAAAATAATATATATATATGCATATAGATTTTTTCTGTTGTTTGTTTAAGCCTTCACTTTTTTTCTGAGGTCCACAGACCGCAGACCCGAGATCGGAGACTGGAACTGGTGGGCAATGAGTCAGCGTCGGTGCGATTGGAATTCTGCGCGCTTTGAGGATTTATTAACAAGAATAATAAAAAACCGAAACAGAAACAGAAATAACAGCAACAGACGCAAACACAGACGGCAGTGAGAGAAGAAGCCGGCAGTTAAACCGGTTGTAGGTAAGCGTATATACCCTAAACGCATAGCTTTATCAAGGGGTATGCTGATCTTATCCAGAAATTTAATAGAACTAAACAGAGCTTTCAAAAGAATTTTAAATTATAGTTATAAGTAGTCAAAAATAGCACAAAATAAAACAGAAACCTAGTATTTGTAGTCAATCAATTTGAGACAAGTTTTTACATAACGTAGTATTCGATAAGTAAATAAGAAGATGCTTAGAATGAGGAGATATAAAGATAATACTAAAAAAAATGTATATCCCCTATAAGAAACTCTATAATCTACATCTTATTGATGCTACATATAGCAATGCTACGAAAACATTATTAAAAGTCATTTAATGTTGCAATATGGAAAGTAAATTTTAAATAATCTCCTTGAGAAATCCCTAAGAAATTTTAGATTATTGACAAGTGAAGAATAAATTATTTATATATTATAAATAAATCCTAAGATATTATTAAAGTAAAATTTAATTTGATTGGAAATCTACAATCATGGAATTTTTAGAACATTTTTGAGAAAGAAAAGTTGAAAATTACAAAATGGAAAGGGTATATACTATTTCAACCTTATCGAAATAAGTTTATCTTATCTATAACATAATTAAATTGAAATTGTAGATGCTTTTATCGTATTTAACAGGGCAACTGATAGTCTGGCATAGCCTGCAATAAGTTCTTACCAAGTATAAGTTTTTTTTTTGCCATTTGTTGGCATTCAATGTGAGCTGAAGTTTGGGGTTTAAGTTGAAGTTTTGGATTTTGAATGTGGCTTAGGCTTACCTGTATGGAGCCGGCGACCGATGCGGAACTGAAGCTGACATTGCTGCCCCCATCCGACACGGAGAGGGGCGTGTACGTGGCCTGTTGCCTGCGCTGAGACTGCGACTGCGACTGCGACTGCGACAGAGACAGCGACTGAGACAAAGAGAGAGACAGCGATTGTGACTGTTGTGTTGTTGGACTTGGAATGGTTGTGGCATCCTTTGAGCTGGACTTGAGGGGGGGCAACAAAAGTTTGGACACTGACATTTTGTCCATTTGAGTGTTGTTGTTGATGTTGATGTTGATGCTGTTGTTGTCCATTTTGGAGCTATCCAGTGTTGGTGTTGCTGCTGTTGTTGGTATTGTGATTGTTGCTATTGTTGTTGTTGCCGCTGTTGTTGTCGTTGTGGCTGAGCTCTGCTGATGATTTCCGTTTTCTTTATGATTTCGCATTTTCATTTAGATAATTGCTCTTTAGCGGGGGGTTTGGCTTGTTGGAGGGGGGGTGGTATGGGGGGATATATTATTTGGAGTTTTCGTTTTCGTTTCGTCTACAGCGATTATTATTATGATTATTATGTGTATGTTGAAATTGTTTTAACACCTTGTTGCCAGCATTTTGGCGACTCTAAAAAAAATATAAATTATTGTAATGAATACCAAATAATGGCACAAAAATGATGTAACTAAACGCACATTTCACTATTGTATTTTTTGTGTATTTTTATTTGTTATGTTTTCAGTTGTTAAATTATTATTTGTTGGCCAGTCTGCTGGCGACACTTTTTTATTTTTTTTTATATTTTTTTTTGCTGTTGCCGTTGCACTTTTTTTGTTATTTTGTTATCGAAGTTTGTTGCGCATCTCTGGAATGCAGCCGGAGCAGCAAATTGAATCGATTGCTTTGGCTGTGTTTTTTATTTTTATTTTTTATTTATTGTTGCTGTTGTTGGCAAGTTATTTGGGTTTTTGTGTAATATGCGCAGCGCTGCGGCGTATTATGTGGTATTTGTTGATGCATTTTGTGTGAAAAGTGAACCAGGTTTACATAACATTGACCCCTGCCCCAGTCTCTGCACCCGCTGCTCTGCCTAAGCCAATAAACAAGTTTTTTAGCGTTTTTTTTTTCTATTATTTTTTGTATTTTATTTTTTTTTTAAATATATTTCTCAAATGCGATTTGTTTGCCGAGTGAGACTGCAGTTTGGTTACGTTTCGTTGCCCACGCATCGGCAGCAGTTCCGTCTTGTGCACCCCCCTCTCCCCCTCTCGCTGTCTTTCAGCATTCCCCCTCTTCTAGGCTACACTGCAAATGTCAACTGTGTGCGTCCATGTCAAATGGGCGCCAGTGGCATTTTGCAACTTGTGTATGGTTTCTATGCAAATTTTTAATGCCCCGTAAACTTCAAGTGTTTAATGCATAATTATGAGTGAGAGAAACAGCGAGAGAATGAGACAGACAGAGAGAGAGAGGGAGAGAGACAGCAGTGCTTGGCAGATTCTTTGGGGGCGACCCCTTAAGAACTGGAATTGGCAAATCGTATTGCAGTTAGAGCAGAAACTGGATTCGAGTTGACAAAACCCTGCAGTAAGCCAAGCCACAGCAACACATGCCAGGCCAAGAGTAGAGCCTAGACTACACTGCTAGAAATAGCATAGATAAAACATTGAAATGTAAAAACTTTAAAAAATAATTAAATAAAACAAGTGAGCTTACACTAAAACAGTATTCATAAAATAAACTATGTGAAAAATTATTATAAAATTTTTAGTTATGTTTTTAAATTTTACAATTGTAAAGCGACGTATAATTTGATAACTGAATATGGGAAATTCGGGCTCGACGTCGAGCAATGGGAGATTTTTTTTTTAAATGGAAAAATTTATGGCAGTGGTCAGATAGTACTATTTCGAATAGTGCCAACTATTCTCATCAGTGACCTTAGAAACGAAAATTGTCAAATTTGTCTGTATATGTGAGTAAGTCGTTGGTCGGGTTCGAACCTTGAACCTGTGGGTTATGAGGCGAATGCCTTAACCAGAACGCCAGTCCTGTCCGAGCCCAGCCGCTGATTAACTGCATTCATCAAGAGATCTTCATCTGAACATTTCTAAGACTAGCTGTTTACCCCCAAGCTTTTTACCGTCTCCATCTATTGCTCATTTTTGGTGCTTTCATTTTAAACTCAACGGTTTAATCTTTATGAAGGCGGGTTTTAACTAGAGGAAATCTAGAATAAATCGGCGTGCTGTCCGTTTATAATTTTTTATGTTTTTAAATTTTACAATTGTAAAGCGACGTATAATTTGATAACTGAATATGGGAAATTCGGGCTCGACGTCGAGCAATGGGAGATTTTTTTTTTAAATGGAAAAATTTATGGCAGTGGTCAGATAGTACTATTTCGAATAGTGCCAACTATTCTCATCAGTGACCTTAGAAACGAAAATTGTCAAATTTGTCTGTATATGTGAGTAAGTCGTTGGTCGGGTTCGAACCTTGAACCTGTGGGTTATGAGGCGAATGCCTTAACCAGAACGCCAGTCCTGTCCGAGCCCAGCCGCTGATTAACTGCATTCATCAAGAGATCTTCATCTGAACATTTCTAAGACTAGCTGTTTACCCCCAAGCTTTTTACCGTCTCCATCTATTGCTCATTTTTGGTGCTTTCATTTTAAACTCAACGGTTTAATCTTTATGAAGGCGGGTTTTAACTAGAGGAAATCTAGAATAAATCGGCGTGCTGTCCGTTTATAATTTTTTATGTTTTTAAATTTTACAATTGTAAAGCGACGTATAATTTGATAACTGAATATGGGAAATTCGGGCTCGACGTCGAGCAATGGGAGATTTTTTTTTTAAATGGAAAAATTTTATGGCAGTGGTCAGATAGTACTATTTCGAATAGTGCCAACTATTCTCATCAGTGACCTTAGAAACGAAAATTGTCAAATTTGTCTGTATATGTGAGTAAGTCGTTGGTCGGGTTCGAACCTTGAACCTGTGGGTTATGAGGCGAATGCCTTAACCAGAACGCCAGTCCTGTCCGAGCCCAGCCGCTGATTAACTGCATTCATCAAGAGATCTTCATCTGAACATTTCTAAGACTAGCTGTTTACCCCCAAGCTTTTTACCGTCTCCATCTATTGCTCATTTTTGGTGCTTTCATTATTACTCACATATACAGACAAATTTGACAATTTTCGTTTCTAAGGTCACTGATGAGAATAGTTGGCACTATTCGAAATAGTACTATCTGACCACTGCCATAAATTTTTCCATTTAAAAAAAAAATCTCCCATTGCTCGACGTCGAGCCCGAATTTCCCATATTCAGTTATCAAATTATACGTCGCTTTACAATTGTAAAATTTAAAAACATAAAAAATTATAAACGGACAGCACGCCGATTTATTCTAGATTTCCTCTAGTTAAAACCCGCCTTCATAAAGATTAAACCGTTGAGTTTAAAATGAAAGCACCAAAAATGAGCAATAGATGGAGACGGTAAAAAGCTTGGGGGTAAACAGCTAGTCTTAGAAATGTTCAGATGAAGATCTCTTGATGAATGCAGTTAATCAGCGGCTGGGCTCGGACAGGACTGGCGTTCTGGTTAAGGCATTCGCCTCATAACCCACAGGTTCAAGGTTCGAACCCGACCAACGACTTACTCACATATACAGACAAATTTGACAATTTTCGTTTCTAAGGTCACTGATGAGAATAGTTGGCACTATTCGAAATAGTACTATCTGACCACTGCCATAAATTTTTCCATTTAAAAAAAAAATCTCCCATTGCTCGACGTCGAGCCCGAATTTCCCATATTCATTTTTAGTTATTAATATTAATAAATTTAAAACAATTTATCAGGGATCGCATATAATAATTATGGGTTAAAAACAGGATATAAAAAATTGGGGCCAAAAAAAAACATCGGCGACGAGTGCAAATAACACACATATCCTTTTTTTAACGGCGATTCAGGAAAAGGATAAAACTTTTAGTTTTGCAATTTTTAAAATAAAAATTGCAAAATAATTATTATTTTCAATTTTTATAATAAAAATTATTTTGCAATTTTTATTTTAAAACTTATAATAATTGCGATCCCTGCAATTTATTGACTAAGAATATCATAAAATAAAATATATTTATGTAGAAAAATCTATAGGAAATTATGTATATAATTTTGTAGAATTAAAAATTATTTTTTAACAGTGTAGTCAAGTCTAGCTAGATGGAATAGCCACAAGAAGCCTGTTTAAGGGGGCAAAGTACGCGCAGACGCGACGCAGATAAATCTACGACATGGAAGTTGCCTTGTTGCAAGCCTGGGCCTGGGCTTAGAGGCTGAGACTGAGACTGGAACTGAGACTGGAACTGGGATTTGAACTGGGAATGGGAAGTGCAATGACATTGCTGCTGCTGCTGCTGCTGCTGCTGCTGCTGCTGTTCCTTGCAGCAGCGGCAAGGCTTCTTTGGCAGCATCTGCCCAGCGGCAAATCTGAGTTGCTGTGTGAAAGCTGCTGCCCAAAAACAGTAGAAAATAGATAGAAATAAAAGGAGAAGCAAACGGAAAACAGAAAACAGAAAACTGAAAACTACAAGCAATACGTTAATTATGGCCCCAAGGAGCTCTCCAAACTGTACGGTGTTGCCACTGGGCATATACTTGGTGCTCAACTAATGGAGTACAATTTTTATTATTTTTATTTGACGTACATTTTTTATGGGTTTTTTTGGGTTAGCAGACAACATTGTCTGCAGCTTGTTATTGTTATTGTTTTTGATTGCGCTAAAAGCGAAATTAGACACTTTTGCTGTCGTGAAATCGACATCAAAACTCTGAATCGAAATGCTAAAATGCAAAGTGACATTTTTTAGGCAGGCGAATGCGGAAAAGCAGCCAAGACTGGCGCCAGCCACAAATGCGAAATGGGCACAGTTCCCAGTTCCCAGTTCCCAGTAGAGAAGCAGAGAAATAGCCAGAGAACGAGTTTATAAGCTAACTGCTTATAGACATAGCATGTACACTCGGAGAAACTTTCTGGAATTTCCAAGATCAGATTGTTTCAATCCCAAAAATTGTGGTACGTTTCTTGCTTGATATTTCAAGATTAATTTGAGAATAAACAGCATAAATTTAAAACAAAATGTATATTTAAAACAATTCTGAATGAACCTAAATCAATATCTTCTGTATTAGATGAGCATTACTTGAATTAAGTACGTAATTAAGTAATTAATTACTCAGATCAATTAAATTCCAGAGAACACGTTTCTAGCTTAAATCAATTAAGCATATTCAACTTATTTATCCCAGTGTATGTTATAGTTGGTAGTTCAATAAATTCCAATGCGCGCCGAGGTCAACTTATAGATTTTATTTAGATCCTAAACGGGAAATATTATAATATTTGCTTTCAATCTAATACAATGCCATTTAGTATTTATTGTGGGAACAGCAAAAGAGATGAAGAGTTTAAGATTAGGCCATAGACTTGGCATTTCTATAGAAGCTACAGTTTATAATAGATTCCGCTGAATAGGATTATATACACACAAAAAAGGCAGCTAAAACATATTATAAATTTGCATATTGATTTTAGATTTCAATTATGATAAGACACAGCGAAATTTATAAAAATTTATTAGCATTAAACTGGCGATTATCTATGAGTAATAAATAATTATAATTGTAATAAATGCGTGTTATTTAAAGGCAAATTTATAATTTGAAATGCCCAAATGTGCAGCAAACAAACAACAAGATTCTAGCTAAATTTTAGCAACATTTTCTTAACGGAAATGCTCTGTTTAATTAAGCCAGTGCAAATGATTTGTTTAGAAGTCTATATGCTATAAATAATAAAAATTGTTGAGAAAAATTAGCAATAAGAAAACTCAATGCCAATTGTCTGTTTAAATATATTTTATATTTTGTTTTTCTATAGGAAAACTTACACCTAGAAATACATAGCTGTCAAAAAATATGAAAATTTTGAATGATTGATAAGAGTTGTTAAATAAAAGTTACGATCTTTAGAAATCTATTTACTAAAAATAATAATAATATATTTAAGCAATAGATAAATGTTATTGAACATAGTCTGTTTAAATAAATGTTATATTTAATTTTCTCTACAAAAACTCACACCTCGTCTAACTGTTAAGGAATTTTGTAGCTAGGCCATTAGAAATACCTGTCAAAGCCAAGATGGAAATGCTGAATGTCTGATAAGAGTTGTAGATAAAGATTAAGATGTCCCTGAACTGCAGGGCGCCCTGCAGTTCGAGTTGAGGCTGTCATAAATTCCGCACAAAGTTGTTAGTAGTGTCAGGCGGCTAACAAGCGTAACAAACGGCTTGACAACAGCTAAACTAAACCGAGAAAGAGAGAGATGCAGAGAGAGAGAGGGGGAGAGGGAGAGAGGGAGGGAGACATGAATGAAACTGTTACCTGAGCCTGGTTATGGCTGTGATTAGCTTTTACCTGAGCCAAGGTGTTTGCAGTATTAACTGCAAGACAAGGGCCTAAGACAAGTTGCTGTTGCTGCTGCTGTTGCTGTTGTTGTTGCTGTTGTTGCTGTTGTTGCTGCTGCTGTGATTCATTATAATTTTTGTCAATTCTCACACAGGTAAACAGACAAAAGGTGCACATTGCATGGCGCTGCAAGACATTCACACAGCAACAGCAGCAACAGCAGCAACAACAAAACGCATAAATTTACAATTAAATTTAATTCGTTTGAGGGATTTCCGCAAAACACAAAAAGCCCAAGCAAAAAAGGGCCAACAGCCATTAACAATTGTGGCAACTGCAGCAGCAAAAAACTAGCAACAACAATAAAAATATGGCAAAAGCTGTGGCAGCCACGCTTTGTGGCAAGTTCAACGTTTGCTTTAGTGCCAGCCAGCTTACAAAGATTCCCAAGCGCGCCTCTGACAAACGCCCGCAACCTTAACACACAACAGACACACACACAACACACACACAACACACACACACACAACACACACACAACACACAACACACACAACACACACACACACACACTTTCCTATGCACACAATATAACTCATGTTCAATGCCAGATACTCATCCCATGTGGGTCTGCTCTCTACCCTGTACCCACGAAATGGGTAAAAACAGCGTTAATAATTTTGTGCAAATGTATAAAACAGGCAGTAGAAGGCGTGGCAGAGCGCAGTATATATATTCTTCATCAGATATACAAACTAAGCCGATTTATGCTGTCTGTCCGACGGGATAAAAGCCTGGATTTTGGAAACTAGTAGAGCTAGAGGCATCAGATTTGAAATGAAGATAGCTGCATAGCATAGGCAATTGGGGTTTATTTAAAAATATGCATGCCACGCCCCCTCTACGCCTTAATCCATCAAAATCGAATTACAAAAGTAATATTGCACTTTAAAAGCTGTTATTTAAAACATTTACTCCCAGAATTAGGAAAACAATTTAGGATGCAGTGTGCTCTACAGTCGGGCGCATCCGACTCAACATCCTTACTGTTTTTTTTTAAATCTTTCTGCAGCCTCTGCTACCTAATGAATTGGGTTTAAATTTCAGCTAGAATGCTTGTTGAGTTTTTTGTGATTTTTCGCTGGTTTTGTGCTACGCCCGCAAGTTGCTCGCATTGTTCGTTACGGATTTACTTCCGCCTTTTGTTGAGGCACACAGACACAGCGGGCAGGATGCGAAGGTCGTTGGCAGTCGCAAGGTCGCAGCCACGTACGGCTTATCAACTGTGGACCAATTCATTTGCAAAACACACACAGATACAAGTGTGGCTAAATGTATCTGTATCTGTGTGTGCCACAAATATTTGCACAGCACATTCCAAGCACTTTGGTAGCGCAAATACAAATTGTAAAACGTGCAACGTAACGGGAACAAAACGAGCAGAAAATGACACGGAGACGAAGCGAGGCAGA
Organism: Hypselothyrea guttata; assembly: GCA_035045125.1. Taxonomy (NCBI): domain Eukaryota; kingdom Metazoa; phylum Arthropoda; class Insecta; order Diptera; family Drosophilidae; genus Hypselothyrea; species Hypselothyrea guttata. Next base: position 534,378 of record JAWNNJ010001392.1, read on the forward strand.
CAGAGAGATACAGCGAGAAAGAGAAAGAGAGAGAGAGAGAGAGAGAAAGAGAGAGAGAGAGAGCTACAACTAGAGCAAGCGCTATCAAAACGCCCACTCGAAACAGCTGAGAATGCCCTTTGCCCACATTTCTGCGAAAACAGAGCTAATAAATAAATATTTAAATAAATAAATAAAAAATAAATAATAATAAAAATATCACCCATCACATATACTATATATATACAAACTGTATCTGTAGCTATAGTTCAACATGTGTATGTACTAAAATTTTATGTTTATGCCTCCATAAAATTGCAATGTTTTGCTGTGCAAAAACAATTATTGTATTTATAAACATTATGACACTAGATTTAAGTGCTCAAAGTAATTAAAATAATTTTAGCAAGAGCTGTTAATGAAATAAATTCACAAATACAAAAAAAATTAATTTGTTTTAATTCTATTTTTGTAGCTATTTTTAAACCAATTCTAATTGGATTACTATTCCGTTTAACATTCAGGACCAACGGTTTTCGTATAGTTTTACTTTAAACTATAAAATTCAATTGAAAACCGAATAAAAAGAATTATTTTGAATATAGAGGTTTGTTATTTAGAATATATACTGCTAAGAATTATATTTAAGTATTCTGAAAAGCGCATTTAAATCGGTTAATAAACTCCGAAGATATTCAAGACACAATATTTGCTGTTTTTATGTCAGTTTCAAACATTTCGACAAAGCCGCGCTTATTTGTTCTAAATTTTTATGTATTAACTGCAATTCCAACGAAATCGCAATTGAGAACATCTGCAACAAATCGCTCATGATGCAATAACTATATACACGAGTACTCTTCAAGATGCCACAAATATGCAGCTTCAACAAAGAGCTAACCCTAGAAATACCCTTTAGAATTTCACACTTTTCTGGGTGCGAGGAAAATGCATGATGAAATTGCCATTTCTGCGGAATTCTATAGCTCAAAGAGGTTTTGTTTTTCAGCGTGTTTAACTATCTGCTAACTATTTGCTTAACTGTTTTGTTCTGTCTGTCTTCTGGTCTGTCTTGTAAGATACAAAAAAAAATACCCATTTTGCGATGCGCATTTAGTTGTTGTTGAATTTTGTTTTGTTTTTGGCATTGCGAGCAAAGTATTTAAGTAACTTTTAAGGGAAATTTTCGGTTTAATATCTGAGCAATTTACAATGACAACGATGAGTAGCAAAACGCAGTCGAATACTTGAATTTGCTGTGGTACGTATTGTTATTTTTGTACAATTGTTTGCACTGCTCAGTTCTGACAGATAAGATTAAACAGGCGACTTAGCCAAAGGCAAAAACCGAGCGGCATCAGCTGCATGATAAGATAAATGTGCGATCTCTCCCAACCAAACTGGTTGCCAAAGCCTGGCAATGAGACATGAAGTATGGCCACAAATACAGAGACAGTTTACAGTTTACAGTTACAGCTACAGCTCACAGATACGCATACGCATCCGTCAGATACATTGTAGATTGACAAGGTCGCCGCAATGTTTTGCCTTTAATTGAATTGAATCGACGATGACGATCGTTCGCAGTGATAACAATTGCCTCAGCTTTTATAATTCAATCAATCGTGCGCACATTTTTGGAGCGAGTGTATTGAACTCATCATCATCATCATCTTTAACAGTCGCAAAAACAAACAAGTTGCTTTCGAAATTCTTTTGTTGTATGAATTCGCATTTGTTTATTGTTGTTGTAGTTGCTTGCCACCCGCAACAAGTCTGACTTTCAGCTGATAACTCATCACATTTACTTCAACTTCAACTTCACTTCGAATTCCCATTGCATTTGTTCCATGTACGTAACATTTCCTCGTATTTAATGCCTTTATTTTTCTTTATCACTCCTTATCGCAATCAGTAACTGTATCCATGCTGTACTTGAAATTCTCTTAAGCTGCATGTCAATTCCGCAGAATACAATTCGCCAAAATACAAAAAAATCATAATGGAAAAAACAGAACGCAAAAAACCAGAGTTCATTGAGTCTTGTGGTATGCGAAAACGGTACAAAACAGATTAATAAGCAAAAGTTTTGCGTTTAATTGGAGCTTAAGTCTTTAAACTTTAATCACAAGTGGAAAAGCGCCTAGAGCTTTTGCTTAATGCAAGCATAAATATTCTTGGAGCTTTTCTGGTTAGAAGCGGAAACGTTTTAATGTGGTTTGATATTAAAGCTTTGATTGAATAGAAGCTTTTCTATGAAAGTTCATATTTTATTTGTTAAATCAATTAAATAAAGATCTAAATCTTCTGCTTCTGAATCAACCTATTCTACATCTAAGTTCTTATGCTTTAAAGTCTTTAGTTTATTGAATAGAATTTTCAACTATTCCACCTCACTTAAAGCCAATTTTTAAACTACTTTTTGCAATTTTTGCTTGCCACATTTCCTTGGCAGTTATACCTAAAATTTGCCTCAGTTTTTGCCTTGCATCACTTCAAGTTCTTGGCATTATGTCATTGTTTGTTAAAGTTTTATCAGCTCTACATGTTTGCGCTGACTTTTTGGTCCATTCAAGTTCTGTGGAACGAAAAGCCAACAAAAAACTGACCCCAGTGCAAATGTTTTTCAGCTTTTCTTTTGGCTTGCCGCTACTTAATTTAGCGTTGTTTTTTGTTTTATTGTTATTAAACATGTCTGTTGTCTGGCGCCAATTAAGTTAATCCAAAACACGTACATGGTCTTTGTGATGGGCTTTAATATTTGGTTTTGGCTTAAATGCAACTGCCAATGGGGCAGCGGCGGCTTGTGCTGCTTCTTCTTCGGCTGAAGTTGAAATCGCGGAAAATGGCAAAAAATACAGGCACCAAAAACTGGTCTGCCTTAGGAAAATGTTGATTGCAAGGAAGGTGAGCAGCGGAGCGGGGGGTACAGTGGGGTGGGGGGCGAAAAGCTTGAGCAAAACTTGTTGCTGGCCTCAAAGCGCAAAATGGAGTTGGCAGCAAAGAAGAGGAAGCAGAACGAACAGCAGCAGCTTCTTGCCACCCGCAACCGAAGAAGAGGAAGAGCAAGAGAAAGAGGAAGAAGCAGAATCAAGCAGAAAATATCAAAAGAGAAAAACAACAAGAATAAACGCTTGTAAACGGAAGCGTTTTGCACGTTAAAGCTTGCATTTGTTTATGAAAATTTATGAAAACTTTATGAAAAATTGTTGATGTTTGCTGAATTTCTGTAAACTGTTTTTTTGGGCAGATTTTTAACTAAATTTTTTACATTTTTGGGGCAGCGTTTAAACGTGTTGTTGCACTTGTTATTGTTGCTGTAATTGACGGGCAGAACGCGTGATGGTCGCAGTTGCTTCACTTTACACACACACACACACACACACAAACTTATACACACACACGCACGTCGTCGTCGTCGTTGTTGTTTTATTTGTCAATTATTTAATACATCGACACACACAGTGATATAATGCAATCGCAACGTAAACAGAGAGAAAGAGAGAGAGAGAGAGAGAGACAGCTGGAGAGAGCAGTGAAAATTAAATTTTTATTAATTTTCTTTTAATTATTCGTCAAGTCTGTCTCGCTGTCTCGCACACCAATACACCAAACACACACGCATACACACCAGCAAGACACACAGACACGTAACGCGCGGCCAATGAACGCGTCATGAACTTTTTTTCTGTTTCTGTCTGCAAACTGCACGAGACGAGAGCCAAAAGTGGACTGACTGATCAGGCAAAGCTCACGCCGGCAGCGACTGCGACGACGACGACGACGACGACGACGACGGCGGCGACTGCGGCGAGTCAGAGTCCAACACCTACACACACACCAAGCCGTGCGCAAGCGCTCCTCTCTCTCCGGCTATCTCTCTCTCTCGCTTTGCAGCAGTTGCGAAAATGCTTGTCTTTGGCCAACAGCGCTGCCAAGTTTCTATTGAGTAAAAAGCCGTTTTTGACGGGAATAAATAAATAAAATAAATGCAAAATAAAGAAATATTGTATAATTAAAAAAAAAAACAAAAAACGGTAAAAAATTTGAATTGTTTTTGAAACTGCCAGAATTCTCTCTTTTGCGCAGTTTTAAAACTATTCCAGAAAATGCTCATGAAAAACCACCAAATTTCATGAGAAAAAAGCCTATTTGTCAACACTGGTCGTTGGCCACGTTAAAGCAAGACGGCAAATGAGAGCGGCAGCGCTCACACACACACACGCACACACTCACGGAGAGAGAGAGAGAGAGAGGCAAGAGAGAGCGGAATCTCAAGTCTGCCTTACCTGCGCCGCAGCGTCGAAAACCCCAGTGGAAATTTGGACACAATATGCTGGACATAAGACACAATTCCTTCTGGTAAAAACGTTTGCTAATGGGGGTCAGTCTTATCATATTGTATGTAGGCCTGCTGCGCACACACACACACACACACACACACACACAAGCAGAGCAAAAGCAAAGCAGAGCAAACCAATAGCAACAACAACATAAACAGGTATTTTTTCATATTGAAAGTCACTTATCTGAGCTGTGTGCCGAGAGAGCGCAGCTCACACCGACACACACACATGCGCACTCGCTCGCTCGCTCACTCGGCACTTAATCAGGCAGCGGGCAGAACCTGTTGCGCGTGCTATGCGTCCAGTTCTTGCCAGAGAGCATTAACAGCGCTGTTGCCAAGTTCGCTTTTTTCCCGCCAAATCTGCTTTTGGAGAATATTTGCTAGAAAATTGTGAAATATAATCAAGCTTTATATTAGCTTTTGCTTACATTTTTACAAAATTGGTGTAAAATATAAACAATTGTAGATATGTTGCTTAGAACAAACATTATTTAAGACAATATATTAAATGTAACCTGTAACATAATCTAGAAAAAACTGCCAGCACTGATTAACAGCAACAACAAGTAGCAGCGCAGGGGAGCACAAGAACCTGTTGCGGCGACGCTGCCGAGGACTGCGACTGCGGCTGAGCAGCGACGCCGGCAGCAGAGCAGCAGGCCTGCACTTAGCCAAAATTCGTGCGGCTTGGACAAACAAAGAAAGTAAGACTTAAAAAAAAATAAAAATCAACAAAAAGAACGCAGCGCAAAATGAAGGAAACGTTGATAAGCAAGGCCGAACTGTGAGCTGAGCTGAGATGAGCCGCTGCCGCTGCCGCTGCCGCAGCCGCTGCACTTCAAAGTTGATTTATGCTCTCTCTCTCCTCTCTCCCCACTCACCTCTGCTACTCACCACTTGTTGCTGTTGTTGTTGTTGGCACTTTTGATTTTCAGCGTAAGTCGCTTCCAATTAAGCAAAAAGGACCAGACCACCAACGTTGCCAGATTGACGCGAAAGGAGGCGTGAGGCGTCGCTGCCAATACTTTGTTGTTGTTGTTTTATTCGTTTTTGTTTGCGCCCAATTATAGGTTATGGCCGTTACATGCAAATCTGGCTAATGAGCGCATTTTGTGGTATCTAATTTATGAGACGATGTTTATGCCTGAATTTAAGCATATTGACAGCACGCTGCTTAACGGTACAAGCGAAAGGTGGCAACATGCAAATTGCCACAATAAAACCCCAGACAGAGAGGGCAAATCACAATAATCAACGGTTCTCCTCAGTTCTAAACTTTCGTTTGCCATTCTCACAGTTCATTAACCGATTTTAAATGATAAATACGAAAACGTCCAAAATGCGTATAGCTCGTTAGGGATTGCATGCCCAAGGGAGTTTTTTTCTATACCCAATACCTATTGAAAATGGGTAAAAATAGCGTTAATAACTTTGTGCGAATGTATGTGTGTAACACGCAAAAGGAGGCGTGACGGATCGGGATGAACAGCTTTAGAACTCGGAAAGTATAAGAGCTGGAGCAACCATTTTTGGAATGTAGGTAGGTGAATTCTAAACGCACAATAGTTATATTTTAAATCTAGGATGACACGCCCCCCATTATGCCCGAATCGATAAAAACCGTATAAGAAGCGTATTGTTAAGCATAGAAGGATGTTGTGCAGAATATTTACTCTCTGTGCAGCGTATTCTACAGTCGGACGCGTCCGACTGATCGGCTGGTGTTTTCTGTGGTTATATTCTCTAAGATCTGACCATCTCCGACTTCCAGCACACGCGTTCGCGCCTTGGACTCCAGCTTCACTCTCCTAATTAATCATCGCTTCTACATTTGTGTTTTATTTTGTGGGCGCTCATTGGCTTACATTTGTTTTTGTTTTGGTTTTTATATTATTTCTTTCTTTTTGTAATTTTGCGCAAAACACAAACAAGTTTAACGCTTCAGGAGCAGCAATAGCCAATGAGCGGAGAAGGCGGCAGAAGCAGAAGAAGAAGAAGAAGAAGCATGGAATGTGCCGCAACTATCAATCAGTTTTTTGTCTATTGTCTATGGGCAAAGCGGCCATTACCAAATCTGTAGCTGACCCGAACCCGAAACCCCCAAAAACTACAACAACAACAAAAAATCCAAAAAGCGAACCGGCTCAGACTTTCCATTGGAAAAGCCCTCAATAAGTACGTAAGCTGCCGCTGACAAAGCTGAAGGTTACGGCTAGAGTGGGAGCGGAACCCTAGATACAAACATATAAACATATATATCTGCATATATACGTATGTGTATGTATAAATGTTAGCGGTATTTAAGCATTCCAAGTGCGAAACAGCGAAGCAACGTCCAAAACACACCCAGTTCCAGTTTCACAGCAAATCAAATGATCGTGTGGGAAAGATTCAGCCCTTTTTTTCGCAAAGTGTAATTACGCCTGGCGACATTTTCCATTTTTCAGGGTTGCATGCGACCTGCATTATAATTGCCCCAACCGCGTGTGACGTCAGCGGCTGCGGCTGCTCCAGAAATGTTGCAATTTGCATGCAACACGCGGCGCTCCAAACTGTGCAGCTGTCGACCTGGCAGCAGCGCCGAGTGGGGGGGGGGGGGGCCCAGGGCTATTATGACACACATTTTCAGCTCTTAGATAAAGATGTGAGGCGCTGCATTTTCGGCTTTGATATATATTTTTAAAAATGCAACAAAAGCGACGCGCACTCCCGCTACGTTGCGACCCGACCCGACGCTCTCAGAGACACACACGGTTCCGCGATGATGTAAACAGCCGAAAAAACACAACATCAAATCAAAAATGAATTACAGTGAACTCCACAAATAGCGAACACATCAGTTTGATTAAATACAAGTGGGCGTGGCATCCATTATTTAAAATAAACTTAATCGCCTATAAAACTAATATTGGCCCTAAAATCTACATTTTTCGACCAAATGCCGTCTAGTTTGTTTTTTTCTGCATCATTTTGAATTGAAAAATTTTAGAGAATCAATTTTTAAGATTTTAAAAATTAAAAATTTTTTCGAAATTTTAATTTTTTTTTTCATAAATTTTCATAAAAATTTCAAAATTTTGTTTCTTTGATTTATAACCCAAATTTTGATTTTTAACTTAAACGATAAAGAAAAAACTTCATTTTATGAAAATCGGTTGAGTTTTGGTAAAGTTATGCGCATTCAAAGTTCAATAAAAATGGGGTTTTCGTTATTATCCCCCTATAATACCATTTTAGGCCTAACATCTAAATTCTTCGCCCAAATGCAGCCATGTTTGGGTTTATTTTGCATGATTTTGCAATACAAATCGTTTAAGCATCAGTTCTTACGATCATAAAAAAAATTTTGTTTTAGAAATAATCAAAATATGTAAACGATTTTTGAATTTATCAATTTTTTTATAATTTTGTTGTTCATTATAACGAATCTTTACGCACAGCTGGTGACCCGAATCTATCCGCTATTTGAAATATATTTTTTTGATGTTCGAGTTGCTGTAGATATGGAAAAGAGGAGCATATGAGACATCAGATTGGACTCCATATGCGCCATCCTCTTGATCCCGCGCTGGCGTTGGCATTTGCGACTCTTTTGGCCGCAAGCGTTGATAGAGCTACCACAGAGGTCTCTAAGACGGTTCGTCCGGCCGTTCGACCGTCCGTCCGTTCGACCGTCCGTCCGACTGTCCGACCGTTCGTCAGTCAGTGAGTCCGTCAGGCAGTTCGTCTAATTGGATTTGCGCGCTTGTGCGTAACTATAAATCACAGACACTCAGATGCCTGGGATGGACGGGGGGTCTGAAGCAGGGAGAACCGGTTTGGTTTGGTTCGGATTGCCAAGTCACCCGCTTATAAACAAACTGCAGAGAGCGCGGGATCCCATAAAGCTTTTTCGACTATTTGTTAAGTGACCAAAACGGTAACAACAACAAGTCTCGACAAGAAGCGGCAGCAATGTTATATTTTTCTTCTTTCTTTTTAAGGTACCTTTATTTTTTTTTTTCTCTTGGCCTGGGCACATAAACGATATAAAGAATAATTATGCTGCTGCATAAAAAGCGACAACAAAAATATCAGCTTACGCAACCCGGGGCATGGCTTAAAGCTCTGGAGCAGGAGCGGTCGGGGGGTTTGGTTGTACAGATGCCATGTAAAACAGTCGTGTGAAATTTATTAATGACACCTGGAGGGGAGTACCCACTTGCTAAGTTCATAAGTCTTGTTAGAAAGTGTCTCTCTCTCTTCCTAGATCTCTTGTAAATTGTGACATTCTGGGAAATCGTCATTTACAGCTCGTAGTTTACACGTGTTTCTGGCTTTATCAGCCTTGGTATCTGGCCACCGATGTTGTAAGCGGATGTTGTTGGCCAGCCAAGTGCAAATTTAACTTAAACTCAAGCTTCTAGAAACAAGAAAAATAAAATTCCAAGCAAAGAACATGTAAAACTTTAGCCAGAACCTGGAATTTTTGCTGGCTTTTGAACTTTAGCAGGGCTGTCGCTTCCTGTAATTTATTAAATTTCAGACAAGCGGCGACAGGCAAGGACAAAAATGTGCAGCAGATTCAATTACCAAACAGGAAAGTCGATATGCCTGTCTGAAATATAAAAAAATGAATTTGCCGCCACAATTCAAATAGTACGCGTGAGTACTCGCTCGTTAATCGTTACTTTGCCAGTCTGGCAGCGCTGCGTGTGCATTTTTAGCGCATTTGCATAGGTGACAAGTGGCAACGCTGCGCACAAACAACTTGTTGATTAATTGCAAACAAAGAAAATTTTGTCAGCTGTTTGTGCAGGAAAATGTGAAAAATCCGTGGGAAAAATTTGCGAAAATGCATACGGACAAGGCGCGCAACAAGCTGTTCAAAAGCTGGTCGGGCATCAGCGAGGTGTCGATCATCAAGGAGGTGGCCACCAAGGGCGAATACATCGATTACTGCCTGGAATTCTGGGCTTCCAAGCGTCAAATTCCCATTTCCGAATACCGTCATTACTTCCACGATGTGGTGCAGGCCTACGTGCAACGTCTGCTCTCCGAGCGTCTCGTCTGCAAGGCGGAGAACGTGCTGCACAACGTGGAGCGCGACGTCAAGTGCTTCTTCTATCAGTACGCCTGCGAGTGCAACGATGCGGACTTGAGTGAATTTGTGCTCGATCATCTGAGATGCCGCGATGCGTCGAACTTTGAGCAGCAGCAGACGGTGTTGCAGCACTACTGGAGTCTGCTGCAGCAGCTGCGCGAGCACAGCGAGTTGCTCTCCAAGCACAAAGCGCAGCTGCCGCGCCTGCACATCGAGGCGCTGATGTCGGTGCCGGAGCAGACGCTGCAGCAGCTGCTGGTGGAGCTCTACTTTGCCAGCGGCAACGAGCAGCTGCTGCCACAACTGCAGCCGTCGCTGGTCTGGCGGCATCTCGTGGACACCGCACAGCTGCCCAAGCTGCGTCGCTGGTGCTGCTGCCAGCAGGCGAAACCCGAAACCGATTGGACGCCGCTGGAGCAGGCCTATGCTGAATGGAAGATCGAGTCCGGCATGTACGAATATGCGCTGGAGCAGCTGCAGCAGCCCTGCGAGACGCTGCGCAATTACTTTGCCAGCGCTGGTTACTTCTTTGCCGCAGAGGCCAACGATATGTGCACGGTGCTGCGGCGTCTCTGCTCCATGCAGTGTCTGGAGCAGCACAAGGAGCTGCTCAGTCGCCTGCCGCTGGCAGCGCATCTGCTGGAGCGTGGCTATCATGCGCTGCTGCTGCTCGACAGCGTGCCCAATGCGGCGCTGGAGCAGCTGATGGCGGAGCAGCAGCAGGAGCCGCTGATGAAGCTGCTCATCGAGCTGAAGACCAACGATCCGCAGCAGCGTGAGGGCTTTGAGCAGGTGAGCGCTGCTGTTATGCCGATATTATTGCTATACTCACACTTCTAATCCCTTGCAGATCTCCAAGAGCGTGCAGACGTATCTGCAGCGCACGCAGCAGTCGGAGGAGCAGCCGCTGCTCATCTTCTTTGACTTTCTCTGCCACGAGCCGAGCGTGCAGTCCCTGGAAGGCTTTCTCGGCTCCAGCAATCTGAGTCGTGTGCCCTATCTCAAGTCGCTGATGTCGCGCTTCGAGCGCTCCGGCAGCAGCTCAGCGCTGCCGACGCCTCATCAGCTCTTCCACAAGTTCCAGAGCATCGACTTGTCCGCCCTGCAGGCCGCCAATCATGGCGAGCTGCTGAGCTTCTCCAATCCTCGGCTGAGCCAGCGCTATGCCAGAAAGGCGCAGCTGAACTACACGCATTACCTGAAGCAGCAGCGCAGCGCCTACGCCGTTTACTACCTGCTCATGGAGCAGCTGCAGCTGTATGGACAGATCACGCGCTCGCAGCTCTTTCATGCCTGCGAGACGGCCACGCAGCTGGCGCTGCAGCATGCGGCAGATGATGAACTCGTCGCGCACTGCGTGGCATGCTGCGAAATGCTGGATTTCGATACGCAGAATCTGCGCTGTTTGCTGCATCTGCAACGCAGGCTGCCAGCTGCCCCAACGGACTCCAACTACACGCAGCAGCTGCAGCATTGGGATCAGGCCTTGGTGCAGCAGCTGCAAGCCAAACCAACGGAGTTTCCACTTGAATCCTACTCGGCTCTGATGCGTCTGGCGTCGCGTAATGTGCAGGGCAAATGGCCGCAGGCGATGCTGCAACATTTTGCGGCCAGCGACGATTGGTGGCATCTGCTGCTGCTCTTCCAGTACTTCGATCTGCCGCTGAGCGAGCTGCAGCTGCTGCTGCCGCACTTCAGCTGCAGCACGCTGGGCGTGCATCTGCTGCGCGCTCTCAGCCACGATGTTTGTCATGAGCGTGCCCACAAGCGTGGCAGCAACCGGCAGACGCGTGCCACAGGCCATTCCTCCCAAGAGAACATGACCAACTCCTCGCACAGCTCCGGGCTGGAGTCGCAGCTGCAGCAGCTGCAGCGGGATGCGGGGCAATCTCTCTGCAGTCTGCTCTCGCAGCACCAGGAGGAGGATCTCTTTGCCATCGTGCTCTGCAGCAGCAATCAGCTGCCGGACGCAGGCATTGGCAGCCTCGTCCGCCTCCTGGAGCTGTTGCAGAGCAGCGCCCAGCAGTGCAGCAGCATCAATCTGCTGCGGCATTGCGTGCGTCAGCAGATGCCGGTGCTGGCGGTGTTGGCCGCCACCTTGAGCGCCCAGAACCGGGACTGGAGCTGGCTCATCTGGCTGGCGGTGGCCAGCGGACAGTGGCAGCAGCTGCTGCAGTCCAAGCAGCAGCTGGACAGCTGCGTCTGGATGTTGATACGCGGCGCAGTCGGCGCTGGACAGCTCAACGCCTTGCTGCACAGTTTCTCCATCTTCCAGGCGGTAAGTGTGGGCGGAGAATGTTGGAATTTACGCCTCCTACTCTTTTTAGGCCCTGTATCCAATCAAAAATGTTGGGCCAGCGAGAGTTGGGCCACCTGAAGTAGGGTTAGCGAGAGTACGGTCTGTGATTGCTCGACCAGCTAGAGTTCGTTCAACGAGGGTTAGTCCAACGAGAGAGTTCGGCCAGTGACAGTTCGGTCAGCGAGTTTTAGGCCTGCGAGAGTTAGTCCAACGAAAGTTGACCCAGAGAGAGTTAAGCCAGTGAGAGTTGGGCAAGAGAGACTTCGCCCAGTAAAACTTAGGCCTGCGAGAGTTCAGCCAACGGCAAGAGTAGAGCAGCGAGAGTAGGGCCAGCGAAAGTTCGGCCGATGAGAGTTCGGCCAGCGAGAGTTAGTTCAAAGAGAGTTGAGCTAGCGAGAGTTGGGCCTGCGAGTGTTCGGCCAGCTAGAGTTATTCCCACGAGAGAGTTCGGCCACCGAGTGGCCGAACACATCAGCGAGAGTAACGCCAGCGAGAGTAGCGCCAGCGAGAGTAGCGCCAGCGAGAGTAGCGCCAGCGAGAGTAGCGCCAGCGAGAGTAGCGCCAGCGAGAGTAGCGCCAGCGAGAGTAGCGCCAGCGAGAGTAGCGCCAGCGAGAGTTCGGCCTGTGAGGGTTAGTCCAACGAAAGAGTTTGGCTTGCGAGTGTTCATCCAGAGAGTTCGGCCAACGAGATTAAGGCAGCGAGAGTTCAGCCTGCGAGAGCTTGGCCAGCGAGAGATAATCTAACTAAAGTTGAGCTAGCGAGAGTTCGGCCTGCGAGTGTTCGGCCAGCTAGAGTTATTCCTACGAGAGAGTTCGGCCAGCGAGTGTTCGGTCAGCGTCCGGTTAGTTACTCCAACAAGAGTTAAGCTAGTGAGAGTTGGGAAAGCGAGAGTTCGTCCAGCGAAACTTAGGCCTGCGAGAGTTCAGATGGCGAGAGCCCAGCAGCGATATTAGGGCCAGCGAGAGTTCTTCCGATGAGAGTTCGGCCTGCGAGAGTTAGTCCAATGAGAGAGTTCAGCTAGCGAGTGTTGGGCCAGACAGTTAGGCAGCGAGAGTTCGGCCTAGTTCTAGCGAGAGTTGAGCTAGCGAGAGCTGGGCTAGCGAGAGCTGACCCAGCAAGAGTTAGGCCACGAGAGTTTCACATTAATTGTAATAAAGCAATTAGTTTCTAAATAATATTTCTCTTTTAGGACTGCAAATTTGTGCATCTCTGCCGCTTTCTGCAGCTGACGGCGCAGGCGCAGGACTTCAGTGACGCCACCATTCTGGAGCTGCGTCAGTTCTTCTGCAGCTGGAGCGAGGATGCAGTGCAGCTGCCGCTGTGTGGGCCGCTGTCGAGGAAGCAGCTGATGCAGCGCTGCATCAACCTGCTGCTGCTGCAGCTGCAGAGCAACTTCGACTGCAGCCTGCAGCAGCAGAAGTTCCTCGAGTGCATCTGCCGCTCGGATGTGGGCGACATCTGTGATCTGCTGGACTTCTGTCTGCTGCATCGCATCTTCACGGTGGCGGCGCCCTGGATACGCCAGCTGGGCATCAACTACGAGCTGCTGGTGCGGCGGGACAGCGCGGAGTACAAGCGTCTGCTGGAGGCGCTGATTGAGTCGCAGGCGTACGAGCAGGCGCTGCAGCTGGCGGGATTGCTGCAGCTGCCGCTCGCGGACATTGTGTATGCCAAGTGGCTGGCGGAGCTGGAGGCGGGGCAGCTGCGTCAGCATGCCGAATACGAGCTGGAGATTGCGCAGCATGCGCTGCCGCCTGCCATACTGGTGAACTTTCTGCTGCAGGCGGCGGCGGGGCTGGAGGAGCAGGCGGAGCAGCAGCTGGCCAGTCGGTATGAGCTGCTGCAGAGCGCCCTGGGCGTGATCAAGCAGCATCATTTGTTTCCCAACGAGTGCTTCGATCGGGATCAGATCGAGTACGACATGGTCATGTGCTATCTGCAGCTGGCGCCGGAGCAGGCGCAGCTGCTGAGCATCTACCACTCGGAGTACTTTGAGCAGATCATGCAGCAGGAGCGCTGCGTGCTCTACAAATCCTTCTCCGAGCTGAAGGAGCTGGCGGGCATTGATGATCTCAGCATTGCCAGCAAGTGCAAGCTGACAGCGGAGCAGGAGCAGCGCTTGGCGGATCTGCTGCACCGCCTGCTGGACGAGGGCGACATTGTGGAGGCACTGCGTCTGCAGGAGCTGTTCGAATTCCGGCCCAACGATCTGCGCTTCATTGTGTTCGCCATGGCCCTGGCCGAGGGCATGACCAGCATCATGAAGCTGTCCAGCAAGGAGCGCCAGCTGCTCAGCGACATCGAGAAGAGCGCGTTTCCCAAGTTCAATCGGCTGACGCTCAATCAGAATCCGCTCGGCCGTGGCAGCAGCGAGCTCTCCGGCAGCTGCTCCACGCTGGAGTTCGAGGAGATTCCCGCCAAGGAGAAGCAACAAACGCTGGACACGCTGCTCGGCATTGGCTCCAAGCTCAAGCATGGCATCGAGCTGGGACGCCGCATTGTGCTGGCCTATCGTGCCGCCATGTATCTGGACAAGGAGTATCTGGACGTGCTGCGCACCAAGGATGCCCATGTGCTGCTCAAGAGCGCCGCGGAGGAGGATTGCCTGCAGCGTCTGCTGGTCGTCAGCGACATACACATCTCCACCAGAATGTCGGCCAAGGAGATCGCCGACTCCATGGCCCTGGAGCTAACCACCTGCATTGTGCGTCCGCGTTTCTACATCTTCCAGGCCAGCCAACAGCCGCGCAACGCGCCACGCAATGCCGATCTCTGGGGCCACAACATCGACCGGGATTTCCATCTGTTTCTGGAGCTGACGCCGAACACCACGCTGCTGGGCAACTGCCTGCTGGAGTACTGTGATGCGCTCAAGGCATATCGTCGCTTTCAGGACAACAAATCCTTTAAGCAGACGCTGGCCTTTGAGCGTCTCTCCGGCATCATCACGCTCTACGGATTACCCAACTCCAATGCCAATCCCAATGCCAGCATCAGCAATCTGACTGCATCGCCCACAAATCCTCAGGTGCTGTCGCACAAGAAGCAGAACCAAATCTACGTGGAGCTGCTGATCAAGGCGAATCTCTGCTTTGTCCACGAGTGCTCCATGGAGGGCATTGCCAGCGTGCTGCAGCGCGCCAAGCAGCTGAACCAGCAGCTCACCAAGGCCAAGTCCTGGTCGCTGATTGTGCGTCTGCTCATTGGGATTGCCAGGTACCGGGAGATGTTCTACTGCTTCGATGCGCTGATCGAGAACGAGCAGTTCGAATCCCTGCTGGGCCAGTTCGATGACGAGCAGAAGAGCGGCCTGCGGCAGGCGATCTTGAGCTATCTGCGTGAGTATAATCCCAAGCAGAGCAAGGAGCTGCTGCGCCTGGCCGCGCATCATTTTCTCATGTACAAGGAGCTGGCCGAGATGTGGACGGAGGAGGCGCAGCTCATACTGGAGCAGCTGCGTCTGGCGGAGACGCCGCAGCGGCAGCTCAAGTGCTCGCTGGAGTTGCAGGCGCAGCTGCAACTAACGCTGGATTACTACACGCATGCCACGGAGAACTATCTGCTGGATAACAAGTTGCGACTGGCGCAGCAGAGCGTGGCACGTGCCGAGCTCATGGCCATGCAGCTGGATCTGTGCAACAAGGCGCTGGAGAAGCGAGGCGCGGGTGCAGCAGCCACCAGCAGTCTGCTAATTCCGCTCTGCATCAGCGTCATCAGCGTGCAGACGCGCGATCAATTCCGGGAGCTTGCCAATCAGCAGCTAAGGTCAGTTGCAAGATCGCATCGATTGAGCTTCTTTAACTGTTTTTCTCTGCCTTGCAGCGTGCCCCAAACGCTCATTCTAAGCCGCGCCTACGGCTACGACATCAACTGGAGTGAAGCCTTGTTGCACCAGTTTGTGCTGCTGCAGCAACGCAGCTACCTGCAGGCCTATCTCGCTCATCAGCGCATCAATGATAACACCATCGAGCAAGTGGTCAAAGCGTAAGCTAATTTAACCTTTTTTCAACTGATTTTTATGACTAAATGATAATGCACTTTCTCTCCTAGTTATATGCTGCACACGCAAAACAGCGCTTCAACTGCAGCTCAGCAGGAATCTCTCTCCCAACTGGTCGAACTTTTACGTTCCGTCACACTGAAATACAAATTGGCTTCGATTTTGGGCCTGAAAACGATTGTTATGTCGCTGATTAACGGGCAAACTGTGCATTATCTGCGTGATACGAATTACGGACGTAATGAGCCACACAATGTCGCCAACATGTGACCTAGAACTTGTGATTTTAATTTTTATTATATTTTATTCTATACACTGATTGTAATGCCAAATATGTTTATCTAATATACAAAGATTTTAAATTTACGCGCGCAGAGTTGTCGCCGCTGGCAATTTCACTCACTACGCTATCGATTACACAAGCATCGATAGGTCTGCACAAGCATCGATACTGCTGCACACTTGTAATCGCTCTCACACAAGTAAATAACGTGCGTAGAAATTTCTGCTCTTATTTCACAGCATTTCAACTCAATTAATACACAAAATTGCTTAAACGTCGCGTGTTTGTTTTCACTTAACAATATATAAATATATTACTTTTAGCGCATAAACCATGGCACAAAGCAAACTCAACGATCTGGCGGGCAAACTGGGCAAAGGTGGACCGCCCGGACTGGGAATTGGCCTAAAGTTGTTGGCAGCTGTCGGCGCCGCAGCCTACGGCATCAATCAGTCCCTCTACACCGGTAGGTGCAATTGTCCAATTAAATTGCTTGGTAATTGTGGAGATAATTGTGAAAACAGGCAGTGCAAGCGGCATGCGAACTTAACCTCAAAAGTGTAGTTACGCTTGTGTGCGTGCCTTTGTGTGTGTGTGTGTGTGCATGGCGGAGTCTAATCAGATTTCATAACTAAAAAGAAGCTTACACAATACGTAAATTTAACAGCACAACATAAAGTTATGTTAGTTAACAGCAGCCTCCCCCTCTTAGCAGCACCTTGCTCCCGCCCCTCTACCGTTTGCCGATTGCATAACAAACTCCCCATATATGTATACTCTGTAACCAAGGTACAAGGTTTCCTACAGTCGGTTACGTCCGACTGAACTGCCCCGTCCATATATTTTTAGTATTTATACTTTGTTTGTTCTGCTTGCAGTTGAGGGCGGTCATCGCGCCATCATCTTCAGTCGCCTGGGCGGCATACAGAGCGATATCTATTCGGAAGGTCTGCATTTCCGCATTCCCTGGTTCCAATATCCCATTATCTACGACATTCGCTCGCGTCCCCGCAAGATTTCATCGCCCACCGGCTCCAAGGATCTGCAGATGATCAACATTTCGCTGCGTGTGCTGTCGCGTCCCGATTCCATTAATCTGCCCTATCTGCACAAGCAGCTGGGCCTGGACTACGACGAGAAGGTGCTGCCCTCCATCTGCAACGAGGTGCTGAAGAGCGTCATCGCCAAGTTCAATGCCTCCCAGCTGATTACGCAGCGTCAGCAGGTGAGTTTGGCTTATGAAATACCAGAGAAACTTAATTAAAATGATGTGTTTTAGGTGTCGCTGCTGATACGCAAGGAGCTGGTGGAGCGTGCGCGTGATTTTAATATTATTCTGGACGATGTGTCGCTGACGGAGCTGAGCTTCGGCAAGGAGTACACGGCTGCGATTGAGGCCAAGCAGGTGGCACAGCAGGAGGCGCAGCGTGCGGTCTTCTTTGTGGAGCGCGCCAAGCAGGAGAAACAGCAAAAGATTGTCCAGGCCGAGGGTGAAGCCGAGGCAGCCAAAATGATATCCTTTTTAAAACAACAAATTAGCTTTATTTTGAAGCTTGTAATAAGCGGTCTCTTTTGTGATCTCGCTCTGACTCTCATCAGCTGAGCAAGCTACGATTATGCTCTTTTGCGAACACTTTGTAAGAGAGCGTCTCGTATCTTGCTTATGAGATCGCGAGAGTCTTTTTAGACCCTTTACTTTAAAAAAGTAAAAAGGGTCTATTAGTTTAGTGCAAAGAGGAAATGTGTGTAACACCCAAAAGGAGGCGTGGCAGACCCCATAAAGTATATATATTCTTGATCAGGACGACAAGACGAGTCGATATAGCCATGTCCGTCTGTCTGTCCGTCCGTATGAACACCTAGATCTCAGCAACTATAAGAGCTAGAGACACCATATTCGGGATTTAGATTTTCCTATTTCGCGAGCAGCACGAGTTTGTTTTAGATTTTGGATACCTCCCCCCCATCCCCCGCAAAAAGCTACTGCAGCCACAGCTTTAAAGTTATTGACTTGTAATTTGGTACGTAACTAGCTTATGATATTCTCTTTTGACCTTGTGAATTTCGTTCCGATCAGATAAGAAACAGCGAAAATATGGAACGGACAATTTGGAGCACTGGGCAGAGGGGGGTGGTGTGCCTTGCATACGCGAGTAGGTTAGTGTGCGTGCCTTTGACTGTGTTTGTATGTTCATATATTAGTAGTAGTAGTAAAGTAAAGGGTCTCCTACTGTCGGTTACGTCCGACTGTAGCTTCCGTCCCACTGATCTGCCCCGTCCATATATTTTTTTTTTATTATTGAGAGCTGCATAGCAGACTTGAGGCTCTACCCTACAGTTTTTAAATAACCCTTTCAGCTTTTTTCCAAATTGGTTTGCGCCTTAACTGTTATGTTTACTTAGGTCTGGCCGTGAAGCAGAATCCCGCTTATCTGAAATTGCGTAAACTGCGCGCAGCTCAAAGCATTGCTCGCACCGTAAGTATCCCAAAATCATCCATCTGCCTGCAGTTAATAAACTTTCCTGTTTTTTTCAGATTGCCAGCTCACAGAACAAGGTTTATTTGTCGGCGGATAGCCTGATGTTGAACATACAGGATAAGGACTTCGATGACATGACTGAGAAGGTTTACAAAAGTAAATAGCTCGTTCCGCCTTCGAAACTAAATTTAAGTTGAAAACTTTTGTTGAGCCTAACGCATCAATAATCGACAGACATAGGGATCGAGTGTACAATAATCTGATTAACAATTGCATCTTTCTACTATATCTCTTTTTGTCTCTTTGCCCAATTATTTTTGTTCTATCCAAAACGTTTAACTTTCGTTCAGTGCCTGACGATTTGGATTAAGTAAGCGAAATTCCTTAACATAATTAACTGAATTTCCAAAGGTTTTCATGCAAAAATACCCTTAATCCGTTTAGATTTAAAATTCTTGCAGAATGTTCCAACTGCCTGGATGGGGTAAACAGCTTCATCCCACATCGTTTTGCCCCATGCGGCAGCTGGAACACAAATCGCAGCATTTAGCGTTTGTTTCATTAAATCATCCCCAAGGAAATTTGTTATACAATAAATGCGCATTGAGAACAAAACCCAAAACAAGATTATCTATATCATCGTTTTTACAGTTGGCTTGGGATTGCCCAAGAATTGGCTCGACCCACGCAAAATGGCAACATCGGCGGCGGAGACGAATGTCGGAGATGTGGCACGCAACACCGCAAGTCGCATCGTCTAAAATGCAAGTGGCAACAGGAAGTTTACCAACATCGAGTACAAAATGCAACCAGAAACAATAGACAGTGGATAACTAGAGATAAACAATGGCATTTCAATCTGCAAATACGAAACATTTACTTCTTATTATAATTACAATAATTACATGTATAAAATACATAAGAATAGTACATAAGACGATGGGGTGTATATAGTATAATCTTTTGTTTTTCCTTCCGTTCTATAATATAGATCTATAGATGTATAGATATAGATGTATAGAACTATATATATTTATGTAAATTGTAGGCAGATTAGGTTTCAATTCTTTGTTGGTTTGTTGCTTAAAGAGAGCGAAAAGGTTTTCCTCCAGGTTAATGCGTGTTTTTGTAAACTTGCAATTCGTGCGAGATCTTGACTAGATATATGTGTGTTATGTGTGTGTATTCCTCCAGATATTGCCAGTTTTATGCAGATTATATAGAGTCAGACGTAGTTCTTCTAGACTTATTTGTTATTAGACCAAACTGAACTTACAGTGGATTAAAACGATTTTTTATTTGAGAAATTTGATAGTGGTAACACAAAGAGTTAACACTTTTTAGGGCAGTATATGTTATATATTTTTAGGAACACTTTTGATCTGACTTTCTAAAGAGATTTTTGGGCGATAAATATCTAACGCAAAGTTTGAATGGAATGTAGAATTCAACAACTCTGAATCCGAGCTCTATATGCTTTGAAATCCATAAGATAAAGCACAATATTGCATCTAAATTAAATCCCGGCAATATCCACAGAGCTTATTTTTGTAAAAAATTTTTATTGGGGTGTATGCAAATTGAAATTATCCAAACTTGAGTGTCTAGTGTGTGTTGTGTTTTTATAATTTCTTGAGCAAATAAAACGCTCCTGCTACTCATCAAATAGTTCATGTAGTAAATCTAATCATATTCATTTCATATTCATATTCATATTCTTCTATATCTATATATATATGCTGCTAATCGTAATAACGAACTCCAAACAATTTCAATTCAATTCAAATTCCTGCAATAGACGCGTGGGTTTAGCTTTTGGTATTTGTATGTATTAGTTTATATTAGTGTTGGCCAAACAATCGATAGCGACAATCGATTTATCGAGACAAGGAAATTTGAATGAATTAAAGCTAATAAGCAAGTAGAATTTGGAAGGCGTTGAACGTGGTTTAAAAGGAATGCCATTTTAATTATGATTTCTTTTGTATAATTTTGGTATTTTAATATTTTTCGATTTTTATCGATTAGCCGAAATCGATGTTTCACCAACACTAGCTTATAGTTCTGTCCGTCTGTCTGTGCCCTAGGGATACTTGGCATAGCTCAAAGACCAGGATCAGGTGGTCGAGGGGGTTTTGCTGCTGCTGCTGCCGCTGCCGCTGGCGCCGCTGCCGCTGCCGCTAGCGCTGCTGCCACTGGCGCTGCTGCCGCTGGCGCTGCTGTCGCTGCTGGGGCTGCTGCTGCTGGCAGTGCTGTTGGCACGACGGCTCTCCGAGAGAGCGGGGGTTTCCCTGCGATGACGCCGCAGCGTGGAGCTGGCCGAGGGCGCCGACGAGCTCAGCGCGATGTTGGCCGTAAAGGCAGCTGCCTCTGCTCGGGTAGGCACCGTTAGGCTGCTCCCGATGGCGCTGCTGAGAGTGATGCCACTGCTGCTGCCGCTGCCGCTGCTGCTGCTGCTACTGCTCCCGCTGGCGCCGGCGACGTTAACGGCACTCGCTGAGGCAGCGGCGAAAGATTCCGTGATGCTGCTCATCGCGGGTCATAAGTTCGTCGTCTGCACCAGGCCGCGCTCCAAGTGGAAACACTCCAGCACAGCGGCGCCTACGGAGCTGCGCCTTGCCACCATGGCGTTGACCACGCTCCATTTGTTGAGGCGCGGCTCGTAGCGCTCCACGGAGTTGAGGGAGGAGCTGCCGTCGTTGCCGCCCAGCGCATAGAGCACGCCGTCCACGTCCACCACCTCATGCGTGGATCTGAAAGGCAGAGAAGATTACAAATGGGCATATACATACATGATCTAGGAAAATAAATCGAGAAGATATAGTGTACAAACATATATCGAAAAAATCTAAATACTATACTAAGAATTAAAATCGATTTTTATCGATGTGGAGTATCGATTAATATTGTTAGGCATCATTGATTTTATTGGATAGATCGGTCAAAAATATCTAGATTTTCGAAATATCGAAAAAAAACCTAAACTATTAGGTTGTTTGGTAATGACATACCGAAAAAACCGGTATTTCATTACCAAACAAACACAAGCGAAGCGCGAAATTTGAATATAAAAACCAGTATGCCATTACCAAACAACCTAATATATCAATAGATTTTTGTAATATATTGAGAAATGATAGCACTTCGAACTTAATCAAAAAAACAATGTGCAAAAATCGATATTATCGATATTTTACCGATAACAATTACGATGTTGTTATCGATTTCTTCGATATACCCAGAGCTTATATTAAACTGTATTAGGAAAAATATGATATTATGGATATCGATATAAATCGATAAATTTTGATAAAACTCCTATATAAATTGACCGATTTTTAGTGATATTCGTGAACTTATATCATATAAAATTATTTCTAGAAAAAATTATGAAATATCGATTATTTCGATTTAAATCGATATTTGCTTATCTCTAAAAGGCTGTTCGCTTACCTGCGAGAGTGCATGGCTGCAATGGGCTCCCAGCAGTTGCGTCGGATGTTGAAGCGCTCGCCGCTGGACATGCACATGGTGCCGTCGTTGCCACCGATGCAGTAGAGGCTGCCGTCCGTGGAGGCGACGCCGCAGCTGCTGCGCCGTGCGGTCATGCTGGGCACCGGCTGCCAGCGTCCGATGCGCGGATCGAAGCGTTCCACGCTCGACTGATAGTTGGTGGAATCGAAGCCGCCCAGGCTGTAGATTTGATTCTCGAGCACGGCGAGGCGGCAGTAGCGACGCCTGGTGCTCATGGCCGGGCAGGAGCTCCAGATGCCGGTGAGGGGATCGTAGCGTTCCATGCTGCTGAGGCAGGAGGCGCCATCGTAGCCGCCGCAGACGAAGATGAGGCCGTCGTAGGCGCAGATGCCCAGGCAGCTGCGTTTGGTGCCCATGGGCGTGATGTTGCTCCAGTTGTTGGTCAGGGGATTGTAGCACTCGGCCGTGGCCAGATCGCTGACGCCATCGTAGCCTCCCACCACATAGAGGCGCTTGTGCAGCGAGGTGACGCCGGAGCGGGAGCGACGCCACAGCATGGGGGCGACGGGTGCCCAGCTGTTGCAGCGCGGATTGTACACCTCGCACTCGTTGTGGATGGCAAAGAGGCTGCCACCGCCCACTGCAAAGATGTAGGGCTTCATGCCCTCCGGACGCCGCTCCTGGGTGCGTTGGCTGCCCATCAGGCTGCGCTGCTCCGGCAGCAGATGATACTTCATGGCCTCCAGCAGCAGCTCCTTGCACTCGCTGTCGTCGCGCATCAGCGACTCCGACTCGACGTAGCTCATCAGGAAATCCCTGCTGACCAGCGGCAGACGCACGTGCGACATTAGCTCCGCAATGTGCTGCCGGCGCTTGGCCAGATCATGCTTCACCCAGCTAATCACGCCCCTGAACACCTTCTCCTCGGAGCTGATGTTCAGCTGACTGTTCGAGATCAGCTCCTTGACCTCATCGAAGGGCAGCAGCAGAAACTCCTCCGTGCCCACCACCTGCTGGAAGTTCTGCAGCGCATACTTGTGCGATCTCGTATGCAGCTCCTTGCAGGAGTGCGCATCCGCAAAGCTCCGTATGCCCAGGCAGTTGGACGGATGCAGCTGACGCAGCAGAAACTTGCAGCACGCCTCACGCACCGAATGCATCTGGAGCAGACCCGACGCCGGCAGCAGCACCTGCACGTTCTGCTCCGTGATGGTGATCTCCCCGGTGTAGGTGTACTCGATCAGCTGGCGTAGCGCCGAGCTGTCCACGTCGTGCAGACTCACCAGGCTCTGGTTGCGCTCCAGCATGTCGTCTGCAAGGGAGATAGCAGAGCAGTTGGAGATGTTGAGAGTTTGAAAGGTTTAAAGGGAGCAGGAGTTCCGAAATGCTCAGAGAATCATAATAAATTTAGATCTAGAGCTTTAGGATTTTGACTAACTATAATGTTTAAGGAAAGAGTAGTTTGAGAATGAGCTTCCACGTTAAAAAATTACAATTGATTGAAATGGAGTTCACAAACGCAGAAATTCGGGCAATTTTGAAATTTTATTTCGCGATTAGGCGATTCCGAAGTGGCAATTTTGATACCGAAACACCCAAGCCTTCCGGACGACCAGTGACCGTTGATACGGATAAAATTATGGAAATAGTGGATCGAGATCGTCATGTGACTATTAGAACCATCGCAGAGGAGCTGCAACTAAAAAAAATAAAAATAAAACTAAAAATCGTCAAAAATCAATAAAGAAACCGGTATGTCATTACCAAACAACCCAATATATTGGGGAAAAGTAAGTAATATATTTAAGAACTCGCAAAACTCCACCAAATTCGACAATTCTTAAAACTTTAATGGTTTCTTTAGATATTTGTTAATTTACTCGCACTTACCGTTAAACATGGCATAGAAATAGGGCGAGACGGAGGCCAAGACGACGCGATGAGCATTGATGGTGTCGCCGCCCACCTCCAGGCGTACATCGCACAACTGCAACGACAGGAAAATAAAAAAAAATGAAAAACACATTGACACATGAGACAAAAGACGACACGAGACAGAAAAAAGAGGCGGCGTATAAATTCGACTCTTCCCTATGCTCAAATCCGATTAACGACAAAGTCCTTCGGGCTACGTGCTCAATTTCACACTGAGCGCACAGTGGCAACGAAACGCTTGAAAATGTGTGAAAATTACTGTATGCTTATGTGTGAATTTGAAACAGGATTTTTACTAGAGTTACACCACTGTGCGTGTTGCTATTGAATCCTTAAAAGTGATGTTCCCAGCGGCAACAACTTTAGTCTCGACATCAATTTCAATGAGTTTTCAGCCTGCTTGTCAAGTCAGTGCACCCGATTAGTGTCTATTTTTAATAGCTCTGCAACGGCGATTTGCAATTTACAAATTTCCCTATGGTCTTTAAATAAATCACTAAATCGAAGGCAACACGTCATGCGCACAGTGGGTGGAGTCGCACCCCACTGTGCGAATTCAGATATTCCACATAAATAATGCGACAATATGCTCTATTAGCTCAGCTCACCCGTGTTGCCCTCTGCGCCTGGGCAATTAATTTCTTTTCGGGTTAAAATAAAACTACAAAAAATAATGCTGATATTATGCATACGCCATGTGAGCCGCGCTGTAACTGAGCTAAAATTAACAATTCAAAAACAAATAACAAAAAACATGTGCAACCCAGAGGTCTGGAATCACGCAATCGTTATGCTCATCATAGAATGGTTTTATTTTAATTATGCTAAATGTTAAACACGCTTAATTGAGCAGAGCAAACACTTTAGATGCCCTTTTAATGATTTCATTTAGTTAAGTGAGGGCCAAAGCTACGAAAATTTGCCCTGCAAATGGAGAAGAATAAATTTCTTTAAATAGTCTTGACAAATTTTCATTTGAATTTTGCCGCTTAATGATGGTTATTACAAAATAAAGCCATCAGTCGAAAGCAACGTAACAGAAAAAGACCCTGTAGTAATAAGGCTATAAAATATAATGACTATAAATAAAAGAAGATCCAAATGTAAATCAAATGCAAGCTCAGTTTCTAGAAAGCTAAACGTTTTTTCTCTGTAGTTAAAGTTGTGATATGGCTCTATAAACTACCCTTAGTAAATCGAATACCCAAAAAAAAAAGATATTTCCTCTACAAATCCCCCATGTATCATGCGAAATTGTTTCCCCACCTGTGCATTATTGCGCATCTGATTGATGGCAGCGAATGAGGCGATGCAGTGTCCTGGATTCTGGTGATGCGCCTGTGGCAGGACCTCCTCGTTCAGTCCCGGTGGGCTCAGATCGCTGGGCGTTTGTGTGGAATTGTTGCTAGTGGTAACATCCTCATTGTTGCCACCGGCTTCGGTGGAGCTGCGGGCGCAGAGAAAGCAACAAATCAAAATTGATGGTAAATTATATTTGATAATGTTTGATGTTGCTAATGATGATGATGATGATGATGATGATGTTTGCTTATGTGGCGACAACATGACGCTGCTCCATGTGGAGGGTTGGTTTTCGCTGGTCTCCCCATGCGTTATATATTATATATATTTTTGGGGGATGTTTTTATGAATGAATACAGGCGAACCTCGAGTTTGGGGTTTGTTTACTTACTGATTCGATTTGACGGGCAGAAACATGTTGTGTGTCTCTGTTTCTCTCTCTCTCTCTGTCTCTGTCTCGAGTCTTAAAACATATCCGCTTTTCGAAAGTGTATAGAAATTCGCTGGGAAATACTTGCAGATACTTTTGGTCCTTGTTTTGGGGTGGATTTTCCCTGTCCCCACTTTAGTTATGTTGTCAGTCTTGTACTTTTCCTTTTTGATTTCTTTTCTTTTTTTTTTTGGCAGTGCTGCAACTGTAAAGAAAAATCAATAGATCGTAATTGTTTTAGGGCAGTAAAATGAGCACATTTGGGTCACACGTAGTCCGGGAAAGCCCTCGGGGTGGTTTTCAGCGACCCAAACCACCACATGAGATCATGCCACCCAGAGTTTTTATATTCTTTTCTTGACTCTTTTGGCATGTCATCTAAACAGACCACAGAAGTAGGTTAAGTGCCGTCGATTCCGTCCCCCCCTTGGCATTCCCTACTTTGATGCCATTGTTCTGCTTAGGGTTTCTTTTCTCATTGCTTCTTCTTTGTGGTTGTTTGAGCTGCACCCAGGCATATTTGGGTTAAGCTCCCCTTCATGTCCCTCTGCCAGCTGCACAGGATGCGTGGCAAGCTCTTCGAATTGCCTGCCACATGCAATCGACATGTTTGCCACGCTGACGGTTTCCTTCTGGTCAGTTGTATTCTATTGCAAGCAAGGTCGAAAGGAAGTAATTGCTATATGGCATTATATAGATATAAAGCCATGTGTATAACGCCTGTTTACACACTTGCGACAGCTCGTGTTGATAAATTGTAGTCCCTCATCAAATAGACAATTACTGCTGCCATAATCCACTCCAAAATTGTATTACTCTAGTGTAAAAACTATTGGCACAATTTGTTACAAATATGTATAGTATAACTAATTTATCTTATGTCAGAGTTTGGAGCTGCTCAGACTATGCGCTTTATATCCTTGATATATCCACAAATTAATCCTTATTTAATTTTTTATAATATTTAATCTTTTAAGCTTCTTGAAGTCCAAAACATTTATAACATTTTATAATTTATATACAGTTTTTCGGTAATATCATTATTCAATTTTCATTATATTATTTTATGTGTATAAAATATAAACCCTAAACTCTAGATTATTTTGCCATAAATTAAGAACTTCATATAATAGAATAAATATTTTTCATATAACAGTTTTTCAATTATTTAGAACAATTAATTTTTCGTATTTCATATTTGTTTCATAAAAAAAACTGTATATTGTTATAAAAAATTAAAATATTAAATATTAAAATTAATTTAAATTAACATATATATTTAAAAAAATCTGTATTTCAAACAGAATTATATTTATTCAAAATATAAAGATTTTCAGTGAAATAAAATTGAAAGAAATTATGAAAATTTTTTTTGGTCTTTGTTGTGTGATTTTTTTGTTGGTCAGCACTTGGCATGCGGCATTGTGGCAAATGTTTTCTTTGATAACTGCCCTGGGTGAAAATATAAAAATAAATAAACAGTAAACAAGCCGACAAAAATGAGAAAATAAATAAATAAATAGCGATTGCAAGTGCATTCGCCAGATTATGCAAATAAACGAAAACCTTAGCTTATTTTTATAGCGCGTACGCAGTATTGAGCATGTTTGTGTTTGTAGACGCGCATATAGGTTGTATTTCTTGTTGTTTATGGAGCCTCTGTCCCTCAGTCCCTCAGTCCCTCTGTCCCACTGTCTGTCACAGTGGGCAATATCACGCTTGGAAAGTTCTGGGGTCAACAAAACGTGGCCAGACAAGCGACAGCGGCATGTGTGAAATCAACGTCACGAATTCATCGCTGTTGTTGCCTTGTTTAATGCTGCATTAACAAAACGACAGCAAAAAACAATACAAGTGCTTAAACAACAATAACAGCAACAACAACAACAACAACAACAAACTACACATTACAACAAAAGGCAAACACAGAGCAAACAAAATCAAATTTCACTTTGCGCAGCGCACAACTAAACAAATTAACGACAATTTTTGGTTTTAGTTTAAGCTGTTATTATTTTTTTTCCAATTTTTTTTAATTTTTAGTTTTTGCCATAACCATAATGAGCTAGGGTGGGCCATGCTTGAGGGCGCAATTGGGCTGAAGGGCATTGCCCGGGTTAGAGCGCTGTGACAAAAGCCTCACGCCCTGGCCCAAGAAGCCCCATTAGGTGCTTATTACTACAATGCACACACACCCCTCACACACACACACACACACATTCTATGCACTATTCAATAGATTCAAAAAAAAGTGTTGCAAAACGGACTTGACACAGAAGCCGAGGCGTGGGATTGCCTCACTTAACAATTCGCATGCAGTTTCTTTATTTCTATTTTTTTCTATTTTTATTCTCTTTAAATTTTGATGCTTTGCATTTATTCTTTTCATTTTTTGTTGTGTTTTATGTTTGTTTTTAGTTCTTTGCTGTGCTGTGGGTCAGTTCCGACTCGTTCCACATGTCGTATGCGCATTGTGCGTGTAATTAAATCAGTTCAACCAGGGTCGAGCAGTGTTTACCGTTACGCTGGCTGCGGTGACAACAACAGCGAGAAACTGCGAAACTGAGAAACTAACCGTTAAGCGGTTACTTGACAGCACTGCAAAGAACTGCGCTACACTGCTAGAAATAACGTTGAATTTGCAAACGGAGCTGCAAAGCCAAGCAATTTTATAGTGCCTACAAAGAACTGACGAGAAACTTGTTTTATAATAATAGTTAAGCTTAAATCGGATAAAAAAAATTATCATTTAAAATTGAAATTAATTTTGTTTTAGGAAAAGCCTTTTTTTAAATATTTAATATATATTAGTTCAAATTTTATCATTATATGAGATATTAATTATCTGATATTTATAAATTAAATTTTAATTTTTATTTTATTGTTTTAATTTTATTTTGTAATTTAATTTCTCTTGGTCGACTGGCCTTAGTCGACTTTAAATAAATAAAAAAAAAAAAAAATTATTTAAATATGCAAATAATTTCGACAAGCTTAACTAAGCTAAGCCTATTTCTTGCAGTGTATACACACACGTTAAGCTTAATTAAGTGGGACATGTTTGTTATGGGCTCAGTGGCATTTAAACCAAAAAAAGGGCACAGGAAGTGATATAATATGAAGGGCAAAATATCCTAACACAGTGCAGGCCAAGTTATTAGAAGCATAAAAATGCTGTAAAAAAATAAAAATAACCAAAAGCTGAAGTAGAAATTTGTTTAGGTGTGTGTTTATGTATTTTGTGTGTGAAATTTAAATTAACAAGCAAATGAGCCAGAAATAAATACGACACACGCTGCCCCAAAGCGCTTAACGACTGATGAGTTTTTTTTTTTTTTGTTTTGCCTTATTTTGTTATTTTTTCGGGCTCCCTCACAGCTAATGCCGGTAAACCATTCAGTAAAAAGTATATATATTTTTCGCGTCTGGCGACAGCCGAAAAAATGGCAGGGGGAAGGAGAGAAGTGTGTATGTTGTGCAAACATTGAACCGGTTGTAGTTGTATTAGAATAATCAAGTTTGTCGTCTTGTTGTTTGTTGTTGCTGCCTTTTGTGCCACATTTTGGCTAATTTGCTTATGCTCCACGTGCACTGCAGTTGCCACTCGAGTCTCTTATTGCCAACTGAAATGGCTTCTTTGCACGCTTCATTGATGATTAATCGCAGCGTCTAATGCAAGCGTCTTAATCACATCAAGGCCAAACCAGTTCTAGCTCAATGCATTCGGGCGGAAATCAACGGATAATGCCAGGCCAACTCAGCTTCAATTACGGCTAAAATCAGTGAATAATACGGCCAAGCATTTAGCTTTTGTTAAGGGGAGTACAAAACAGTTAAACATAATACTTATTAGCTTGAATTGCTCAGGCATTATGTAAGAAGCTACAGAGATCGTGGTTGGAGGTTACCAAGCTATAAAGCTTACTGTTAAACAATATGCTAAATAGTTCTCAGTAGTTCTTGGTTTTCTTTTGTAGTTGCTGTTTGAACTTGGCTGAAAGCAAGCGAGCAAATGAATTGAATGTATTCAGATACACTCACTTTGCAAACAATGGAGAAGTTATTATTTTGATTCGAATTAAATTGTAAAAAAAAAAATAGTTTCTATTTGTATAAAAAATTATGCTGTTAATTTGAAGAGACTTTAGTGAGCTCTTTATCCATCTAAATAATTAGAAATTAATACTAAATATAAATAGCTCACAGTAGTTTGAAAATCTGGAGTCTTAAACTAAGATTGAAAAAGCCAATAATTTAAGGGAAAATCGACAAACATTCTGTTTTTTTTTAGATAACTCTACTATTTCTCTATATATTAAAAACACCCAACATCCAGCTCGCGCTACACGCTCTCCCGCATAGAATATGATTTAAATAAATTTGTTTATATCTTACAACTGGTTCTCTATTCGAAGCGCCTAGATTGTGCGGCTTTTTCGGCTGTTTACCGACAGATACAAATAATATTTAGCACATTCTTTATGGCAGCTCTTGAGAGCGCCCCCAACACGCGTTCGAGTGCCGCTGCGTGCTAGGCGGAGAGTCGCCTCAAGAGCGTGGCCAAATATGGAGGAGGGACTGACTGAAAGCCAGCTGTGGGCAGCACTCACTCTTGGCCATTATCCGGAATACAGGGCCAGCTGTAAGTATGTATGTATGTAAGCAAGTATGCTAAGTAAACAGAGCGACACCCACAGGCCGAATGCGTTAAGTATACGCAGCGTTAGCCATGGCAATTAAATGGCTTAAGGGAACACAACTGTTGTGGCCATTGTGGGTCAGCAGAAAGAGAGAGTGCATACAGCATAATCCCATCCATTAAGCTATATATCTGTGTTATCAGTTTATTTGCCAGCTTGTTTTATTTGCCTTCTATTTATTTTCATTGCGGGTCGTCGAACCTGCCAAGACGCAGCGCGGGAAAATGTGAAAAACAGCCGTTTTGTGTTTTTGTTGCGTCTGCGCATGGCATTGGAGTTTTCCCTTTTCCGTTTCCAACTCCGGCTCCAGCTCATTTTCCTTAACCCCTACTCCTACCCTTACAAATTTTCACTCACTGCCGCACCTTATTTCCTTTTCCACTGGTGGTTTTCGTTTCAAATTCCCATCGATTTGAATTTGGTTCAAGTTCTGCTAACTTCACTTGAGCTATATGCTATTGTTTAAACAATTTACAGCAGAACTTTGCCAACGGCTGTTAAATACAATTATTTGATAGGTGCCAGCGTCGCGTGGACAACTCCTTCGACTTTAGGCCAAGCTTGCGCTACCGACAACCGAACAGCACGAAAGCTCAAACACGACTGAGCGCCGCTGTCAAGTCGAGCAACTCTTTTTGAGCGCGAGCCAAGAGCGAAGAGCCAAGCGCAAGAGAGTTGCCAAGAGCACTATTGGCACTCATGGTGTGTATATTGGTGTTTTTATTTATTAGCTTACTATATTATTTTACACTAAATGAACATAAAATTAAGTACAGCTGTCTAAAATAGATTATTTAATTAAATGATTTTTTCACTGAATTGCAGCAGAATTATGTTTTTTTTTTTATTTAATAGAAATTGTTACTATATCCACACGATTGATGCATTTTTCAAGTTCTAAGTGGCAACCGTGCACAGACTAACAGCGCAAGGGCTGCCGCATGTTAATATAAACTGTAGTTTACTCCAACGCCCGCTAGCTGGCGCCAGCAACAACAGCGCTCTGCAAAAACATCTGTTTTTGCGTTTTGTTTTGTTTTGTTGATTAACGCCTTAAATTGTTAATTGTTGTTTTTAATGTTTGCGTGTGTTTATTGCAATGGAAACAGGCAACAACATTGCGGACGTGAGCGCCGTTTCGTTTCCGGAAATCGAGACGAAAAATAGAGAAGAAAATGCAAGATTTAAAGGATTTCAAACCAAACACGACATGGGCATAACTTTGGATCTAACGCTGGGTCAGAAATCCGCCGAGACTCTGTTTGCAACTGACCAGACGCCCACGCCCACACGCCTTATCAAGAACTGTGATGAAGTGGGTCTCTTTGAGGATCTGCAGCATGTCAATCCCTTCGACATAGGATTCCAGCGAGCGGCGGAACAGAATGCAGTGGGTGGACAAAGACCCAAGATACCTACGGGCGCGGAGGCGCCTCGGAACGATGGCGATTCGTTGCACACGCCGCAGGTGTATGCGCTCGAGACGCCCACGGAACCACCCGCGGCTGCTCCAGCCAACAGCAGCAGCAGTCCCTTGGAGGTGGCCGTGCCCAATGTCGAGGATCTGCTCAACACGCCCACAACAGTTGCTGCCAATGGCCCGCCTCCGCTGCAGCTGATACAGCCCCAAGTGATCACCTGGCTGCTGCCGGCACAGACGCTGCCCCTGCCCCAGCCACAGCCCCAACCCACAGCAGCTGCCAGCGTCAGCAAACCCTCGAGCACACAGAAGGTGCGTCCCCTAATCCTGCCCAAGCCCAGCGCAGCGGGCAACAACAAAGCAGCAACCGCGCCCAGCAGCGCCAGCCTTACGCCCACCTCGCAGCTGCCCATCAAGGAGCGCCTCAAGGCCATACTCCACAACAGCAACAACGGCTACAAGCACAGCTCGGAGCAGTCCAAGAAGCAGCGCCTGCTGCAGTCCAACAAGCGCAGCGACGACAGCATGGAGCGGCGTCGAGCCGCAGCCTCCCGCTATCGGGACAAGATGCGCAACGAGTTCAAGCAGATTAAGACGCACAATGTGCAGCTGCAGCAGCAGATACAGCAGCTGCAACAGCGCATCGCCACGCTGGAGCGGCAGCTGCAGCAACAATGCCATAACAACAGCCTGACGCAGGGTAAATATGCATAGCTTAAACTTCTGATCACTTTATTCTGAAGTTCGTCTCTTGCAGTTGGCCCAAATCAAATACAAATACCGCCAGCCAGCATTCATCTGGTCATCAACGTGCCCAAGCTGATGGTGCCTGCCTCTGAGGGCAGCTTGAGCCTGGCCCCCAAGTGATGGCAGCTTATTATTAGTATTATTGTTAGATGAGAACTAAAAGATCTACCGCTTAAGTTGTTGGCATAGTTTTCCCATTAATCCCATGTTCCGCACGAAGTCGCGTAGCTTTAGAGGATTAATCAGTTGTATCTCTCCAGAGTTTGCCTTATACCAGCTGTCTTCTACGGGAAAATTGTGAATTGGCCATAAAACGATACAAATTTGTAAATATTTAATATAATAATAATATAATATAATATTTATAGAAATATTTTGGAATAATATGATTAATTGCTGTATATATTATACAATGGATGACAATGTCTATAAATGAAAAATAAACTTTAAGTATGCTGAAAAACAAATCGACCTAACGATCAAATTTTGATTGAATTAAGATCGAATCATAATCGTTTTTATTTAGATCTAATAAATAATGAAGATCGAACTAAGCAACAGCTATGGATTTGGAAAACAATATAAATTGAGGTTTTTAACTAAACAATTCTGAATAATAGCTCGAAATCCAAATTTAGAACAGACCTCAATGTAAATAAATATATAAATATATAGATTGAAAAAAGTTAAAATATTTGTAGTCTCTTTTATTGCTGTATATATTATACATGGTATAATTTATTAAAGTCTGTAAATACAATAGTTTTAAGTACAAAAAATACTTTGCTAAAAGCATTTACTGCTTGAGATTGTATAATTTAATATTACTAGTCTAGTATAAATATTTTGTTTGAGCATTTGCTGTTGAAAATTGTATAATTTGATGTTTTATGTATAATCTTTGTATTGCAAATAATGCACTCGTGGTAAATAGGACTAGAGACTACCGAATGTAGCTATAATCTATTACAATTGTAGTCCTCAGCTCTGCAATTTGTACAAATCGGTGCTTTAATACTGAACTATGTTCCGCTGCTCTCGCACAGTATATCCTTGAATTCACGCTGTATTTCTTGTATGGAACGTTCCAGCTGCAGCAGCTTGGGCTCTTTTGATCCACCCCCAGACGCTCTGCTGGGTCTATGAGGACGATCTCTCGTATCTCCCAGTGTCATCTGCAAACAGAAATCTCATTAATTCAATGCATACAATTGGCAATTATCAATCGTAACTCACCTGACGCAGATTCGCCTGCAGCTTATCACGCTCCCTGCACATGCGCTGTATGTTGTCATAGTATTTCTGGGCCAGCGGAGCTCCGCCCGTGTCCGTGAAATAGCGTTGGGCTAGCAGCTCCATCTCCTGATTGCGTATTTCGTCCTCAGCGAACTGCATCTCCTGATTGTGGCGACGTCGTTCGCGTTCGATGGTGTGCATCAGCATGTCCATGTCCTTCTCCATTTCCAGCACTTTGCGCCGCTGTTCGGACTCTTGCACCTGGGCCAGGACTTCGCTCTTGCGTTGGCGCACCTCCAGCTGATAGGTGAGCAGCATCTTGCGATGGCAGACGATGCGCTCCTCCTCGTTTTGTATGGTCTCGTGGTAGACCTTTTCCATTTGTTTGAGGCGACGCGCGTGCTCCTCCTGCTGCAGTCCCTTCTCCAGGCGCTCCTTCATTTTCAGCTCCTGCAGCTCGAGATCGCGTATGCGCTGATCAATCTCGCGATGCTGTTGGAACAGCGCCTCCGTCTGCATCTCCTGCTCCACGATCCATTCGTTGGGATAGTTGAGAAACTTGGGATAAACATCCTTCGGTATGGGCGTCAGTGCGGGCAGAAATCGCTGCGGATGCAAATTGCTGGGGCACTTCTGCATCAGCTTGCGTGCTCGTGCCACCCACTTGGCCACGTCAATGGGATTCTGTTCGTGGAAGAACCAACAGACAGCTTGTTTATTGGGCAGACGCAGAATCACCTCACGCTGCAGCAGATTATAGGCCACGATGAGAAAGACGATGAAGTGGGGCGGATAGGTGACGATGTGATCCCATAGCTGCAGCCACTGCTGCTCCTCCAGCACCTCGGCAAACGCGTTGGCCAACAGTGACCAGCAGAAGTGCTCTGACGTCAGCTCCAGGGCCAGATAGAACTTGCACAGCTGCTCGTCGTAGAACTGCAGGAGATTCTCGCAAATGGCCAGATAATTGGCCGGTGGCAGCGGATAAAACTCAAAGCAGAGCTGCAGATGATTCGTGAGCAGCGTGGCCAAGATTTCAAACACCACCAGTCCGTTCTTTGGCAGCTGCTTGACAAACGGATACACCAGATGTGGCATGAAGCTGGCATAGCCAAACATCTTGCACCAATGCCCCAAGCAGCTCCAGATTTTGATCACAGCACGTCGCTGTGCATCGCTTTTGATCTTCAGCGCGCTGGCCTGACGCTTGATGATGGCCGGCTGGCCGAGTTTCAGCAGCGCCTGGAACTGTTTGCTGTTGGAGGGCAGCTGCAGCAGCGAGCTCCATATGATGAATCTGTACTTTTCCGGATAGCAGCCGTACTCCCGCAGCATCGCCTCCAAGCGCTCCCGTTTCAGCAGCTGGCGCAGCTCGCGGCTCACAGAGCCGCTGACAAAACTGGGCAACTTGGGTTGCTTCAGCACCGTACGCAGTTGCGTGATGCACTGCGTCTTCGCCTGCAGCGCATTGAACAAACGGCAGGTGGACCAGACATTCACCTCACCGGACTTGGAGAGTATGCACAGCAGTTTGCCATCTCTGCTGACATTCAGACTAACAGCCGCAGCACGTTGTATGATCATCTTTTGATCCGTGTGCTCCAGATCCAACATAACGGCCATGCCGCGTTCTGTGATGCCGAAGAACAGACGTTCCTTGGGCTGTGCCAGCAATGCCATTTGGCTGATTATGAAATCCCGCAGCCTGTACATCTTGTCCAGCTCCAGTGTGGCTGAGTTGAGCAGCAGCAAATAGCCATCCAATGTGCTGAAGCACATCTTGTAGCCATTGGGCGTGAAGCAATAGCTGACCAGCTTGCCATCGGCAAAGTGTTGGCAATCAAAGCCAGGCTCAACACCCAAGCCCGACGCCTCGTCCTCCTCTGCACGCAGCACAATCTCCGGCATCGCCTCCACATTACGCTGTATGCGCAGCTTGCGATCCCGTGCTTTAATGGGCTGCGTGTTGCGCACGATTTGCAGCGAGTGCGTGGACCAAACGTGTATGGAATCGTTGGTGAAGCAGGTGAAGAACTGATCCGTATTGGGCAGGAAGCCGGCCAGCTTCAGCGTATAGCGTGACTCATCAAACTGCAGCGTATGCGACGCCTGCAGCGTGCGCAAATTGAGCAGCATCGCCTGCGAGCCGAAGCGAGAAACCATGTTGCTGGCGTTGAGGCTCTGCAGGCGATTGCCCCAGCTGAACTCATCAATGGCAGTCTTGCTCAGGCTGCAAGTGCTCTCTATCTTCGAGGCGTCCACATTGAGCTTGTAGAGCTGACCATGCGAGGTGCCCACAATATACTCATGCTGATGTATGGAGGAGGCCTGAGCGACCGTCGCCTGTGGCAGGCGTATGGAGAGGCGCCAGTAGCGTTTGCTCACAAAGTCAAACACAAAGATGTTGCCGCTGTGAAAGAGAGCAGCGATTAATGCCTGATTCCCTACGATATCTGGCCAACTTACCGCTTATCTATGACGATGAGCTTGTTGCTCAGCTCATTGAAGCAGCTGCAGGCGATGCGCACTCGCATCGACTGCTCCTCCTTCTGAACGGTGTGATGCAGCGTCAGTATATTGCTAAATTAACACAGTTTATTAATTTATCTACGTATTTATTACCATATTTTTTACCCCATTTCATTCTGCTTCAGCTGAAAGGCATATTTCTGCATGGCTACGTCAGAGCCAAGATTATCATAGAGGTTTTGGCATTTCAGTTCGACTTCGTTCTCCCCATCGCTGCTGGAATCGTCCATATACAGCTCTGAGAGCATATCCCAGACATCCTCATCATCGTCATCGCTTTTATGTTCAGAAATTTGTTGATTTTCTTCGCCATCATAACGCGCTTCAGCCAAATGAATAAAAGTTTTTCCAGCCAAGTTTTTGCTCGATGCTCGCTCCATTTTGCTCAGCTTTCACAATAAACAAGTGACATTTGCTTGCTTCACTGGCACTTCTAAATTATTTTAATAAATAAAAAAACTAATTGTGCGTCAAATGTTTAATATTTTAAATAAATAACAAAAATAAACAAAACAACAATCTTGGCCACTGCATGCAAAGCAAACCAATTGTTATCGATAACTCGCGCATCGATAAGGGCCAGTACGCAGCTCTCTTTTGTCAGCAAAAAACTTCGTTAGCAACTGCAACCCCAAAAACAGCTTTTTTCCGCCAGATCTGGCTGGTTTTTGAAGATTGATAAGCCTAATCAAATAAAGCACAACGATCAGCAGTTTTGTGATTATTATCTATGCATATTTTAATTTGAATTAATCGTTAGTTGAATATATTTATTACTGTGAGATTGACTGCCGTCTGTGATGAAGCGCGCTGCATTGAGTTTGCCACTTCTGAAATATGATCGACGAGTGCTTAAAACTAAACCGGGGTCAAATGTACAGATCGCGTTTAGAACATGCCGCCATAGGGCGCATCGAAGCCCTCATCGCGCATGGCGTATCCAAACATGGTGGTATAATTGATAACATTGCTGATCAGCGTCAAAGTGCAGGCCATCCAGCTTATCTGTAAGATATATAAGATTCATCATGAATTCAGAAATATAACTCATACTTTTCTAGGATTTTCAACTTACAACTGCGGCATGGGCGAGGACAATGGGCAGGGCGAATGCGCTCAGCACCATACCAGCCGTCAGGAAATACGCGAATTCGGTTTTCGGATTGGTCTCTTCGCCTGGGGTCGTGCGTTTAGCGATAAACACGGGAAGCACCGATAATACGTAGAAGAGCAGCACAAAGAAGGGATAGAATATCTTGGGGTTGGGTATGGCGCAGGCCAATATCAGGAATGTCATGCCCAAGCATGTGAGCAATGCGCTAATAAGCAAACTGCAATAAAATCAAAATTACACAAAAATGTTATCAAAAATGTGGGCAGGTATGTATATAGCGGGTGGGTACTTACGCTGCAGTTGATAAGAGGCGTTGCGTTGTTGCATTGCAAGTGAAACAAATACAAATTGATTAGTTAACATATTGGCAGCGTAATTAGCGATTTAGTTACCTTTCATTGTGGCCATTTTATTTGTTTATAATTTTTCTTTTGTCCCTCGGCTAAAATAATGAATCACGAATAACAACTTGTGTATCGATAACCACAATATGCGCATGGCAGTATGTTTTTGTGCTGTATAATTTGGGTATTTTTTATGTATCGATAAGAGTGTTGTTAGCTGTTCCAAATAATTTAGCAACACTGGCGAAAATTTAAATTTGTACTGCAAAAATGCGAAATTATTAACAAATTTTGTTTTAATGCATAAAACAGCTAACATAAATTTAAAGAAATTGTGTAAGCAAATATGTAATAACTTAAATATGCAAATTGAATGTATTAGCTGTGATTTTATAATACTTTCGCCTACAAACACAAATTTAAGCTGACGATTTATGTTATTTTATTGTGATGAATTATTGTAATATTGTTAGTAATGTTGATCATTCAAAATTGTTAATTTTTTTTTTTTTTTTTTTGTGAAAATATAAAAATTTATTTACTTTATTTTATGGTATACTATTACTGTTATGTGTAGTAATTTATACCATAGTGATGTGTAATATTTCAATTTATATATACAATTGTAATATATACAAATTGTTAATGAAATATATATTTAACATATTTTCGCTTTGCTTTTTGTTAGAAGCTGCTAACGCATGCAACAGTAATTCACATTCCTGTGAATAGAGAGCTTTCGGGCTGCGAATTCATTGATAAAAATAAAATGTCCTATCCCAAAATGAAAACGGCACAGCGCGTGCCCATCAGCGGCTAACGGGGGTTTGGGTGGCAACACGAAGACACACACACACGGCATGTGTGTGTGGCTGTGTGGGTGTGTGTGTGACGACGTAGCAGCCACCTGCTTGCTGCCAAGAAGTCGACGCTGGCTTCGGCCTTTTCATGAATGCATGAATGTTTATTCAAAGAATCCCTGCACACACACACCCATACATACACACACATACATACTAAATGCGGACGTGTCGAGCTTTTTGGGCCCTGTACTTTGAAAAGGTAGAAAAGGGTTTATTAAATGAGTGTAATAGGCAGAAGAAGGCTTGACAGAACATAAAAAAATATAAATATTCTTGATCAGAACAACGAGCTGAGTTGATGTCCATTGGTTCCGCTGTCCGTCCATCCGTATGAACACTTAGATCTTAGATCTTGAAAACTATAAGAATTAGAATCATCATTTTTGGTATTTAGGTTCTCCTATGCATTAAATAGGTAAATTTTGTTTTAGATTTTAGACACCTTTCTTTTTTTACCCTCGAACCATAAAAAACCACAGCAGCCATAGTTTTATAGCAATAGACTTGTAATTTGGCATGTACGTAGCTTATGACATTCTCTGATGCTATGAATTTGGATTACGAATGTAAAAGAAACAATGAAGATATGCGACAGATATTTTGCTTCACTGTGATTATTGAAACAGAAAGTAAATGGTCTGCCACTGTCGATTACGTCCTACTCTATCCCTTCGTTCGACTAATCCGCTCCCTCCTCACTGGTTGTTCTTAGATTGGAGCATGCGCTGTTGGGGTCGAAAGCTGCCCGCAACATTTAACAGCGCGGGGGCGGACATAACATTTGCGTCACAGCGCCATTTTGCTGCTGTTGCTGCTGTTGCTGGCACCGCCATTCAGTATAACGGTATACGTCGACGTTCAAGCAACGCCAAGTGCGCAACATACGCGAAACGAAAACTCAGAGTGAGAAAGAGAGGGAGAGAAAGAGAGAAAAAAGCAAACTTTTAACGTTTGGCAGCCTGACAAGTTCAACAGCAGTTTTTGCATGGCAATAAATTGACAGAAAACTTGCAACATTTGCCAACATTTAGTGGCAGGTGCAACACAAATACATACACACAAATAACGCTATAAAAGAGCAAAAGAAAACTGCAAACAGCGAAAGAATAGAGCAGAAAATATTGCACGCCTACGCGAATTTCCAGCTAAAAGCTAAAAGCCACCAGCTGCCCGTTTCGAGAGTGTGTGTGTGTGTGTGACGCTCTGAGTGTATGTGTGTGTGAAAATCAATAAACTCTGTCGCTGCCTCTGTCGCTGTCTCTGTCGCTGCCTCTGCCTCCAACGCAGTCTCTGAGGGCGGGCAGCAGCAGCAGCAATGCGCAAAGCGGTCTAAACCGGCCATATGGCAAGTGTTGAGTGTTAATAAAACTACTAAAAACAGCTTACAGCCAAAGGCAACAAATTGCGCTAACTAAGTGTTAACAACAACAACAATAACAACAACAAGAAGCAGATAAAGGCTAAGAACAATATGGCGAGGCGCTTGGAAATAACCTGCGCACTGATTGCATTTCTCATGTGCAGCATATTGGGTCACTGCGAAATGTCCGTCTACCCAGGTATATATGCCTAAAAATAGCACAACTAAGCACACAACTACACCCCTACACACATACACAAACAGCGCCTTAACCCCACACAGATACAAATGACATTTTATGTATGTAATTTGAACTTTTGCGTCGTGAATGGCGCAGGCATTCGCTTGCCACTTCGTTTTGTGTATACCAATGTATGCGCTATATGCTATACTATATCTCTACATCTGTATGTGTGTGTGTGTGTGTGTGTGTGTGTGTGTGTATTGGTCTGTATTCCCACATCTAATATTCACGAATCAAACCAAAACACCCACGCGCCCACCACTCACACCACCCCAACTGCAGCAACAGCAGCAGCAGCAGCTGCCGTATGGCAGCTCCTATGAGTGTATTTGTGTTGCCTATGTGTGTGTACAGCTTCTAGCCAACAACTGTTTAACTACCAACTGTTATAGCTGCATTTGCGCTAAGCTGCCTGGCTAGCGCAATTTTTATAGCCTACTTTTCAGCGCACATACAAACTCAACTGCTCAAGGGCTTGTTGCAAGTTTGCTTGTAAAAGTCAATTAAACTGCAGCAATTATAAGAAATGTTGCATGTAAAATATGCACAGAATAAGAGCTTATATTATTTCTTTTATATTTTATACCAGGCAATTAAAATGCCTATTTAAATACAATTAAACTTTGGCAGAGTTTTAATGCTTGTAATAGTCAAGTTGCTGCATTTCATAATCCAATTTATTTATAGATTTAATTAAATAATCTGTCATATGTTAGCTTATAAATGTGTTTATATGTCTAAAAAGTATATTTAATTTTGCATAATTTATTATCTTTTTTATTGATTATTTTAGCATTGTATTTTTTTGCTGTTTTTTAAACGAAATAATAAATGATGAATTTTTCTATTCTATTTGCTACAAATCATTTGAAAATATTAATCAAATTAAATCAAATATTTAATCAAATATTAATCAAATTAAATAAATTCTGGAATTTATTTTTATAAAATCTATTCAATAATCTTAAAATAGAAAAGGCTGTGCATAAAATGTACGTTAAGTTGATGCGCATATGGCATACGGAACAAGCCCCCGGCAATAAAGTTTTTTCCAAGCACGTCACAGCCTTAACTCTCTTTCGCTCTCTTTCTTTCTCTCTCTCTCACTCTATTTCTCCCGCTGTGCATGCGTGTGTGTGTGTTTGTAGCGCGTGTAGTAATTGGTCTATTTTTAAACATTGGCAATTAAATTGACTTTTGTTTGTCTATTCCGGCGGCATTTTCTTGCCTTTGGGCGGGTCAAGCTTCACCTTCACCTCAATCCTTGTCGATTTCCATTTCCATTTCGATTCGGTTTTGGTTTTGCTTTTGCTTTTGGTTTCTCGTTTATTTGTATTTTGTGTGCTATTTTTGTACGCTGTTATTTTTGTTACTTTTGGAACAGCAATTGTCACGCAAGCCTCGATATCATTAGCATAATGAGAGTCCAGTTTCACCCACTGCAGTTTGAGACTACACTGAAACAAATGTCCAGAGTTATCGTAAATGAATAAAAAAAATTCAGATTAAAACTGAATTCGATTTGTAGATAATTGAACTATTAATTGCACTTCATTTTAACCCGATTCTGATTATTAAATTCTAAAACCAAACAAGATTAATTTTGGATCATTATTTTGCAGAACTGATTATTAAATTCTAAAACCAAACAAGATTAATTTAGTATCAGTCTTATTTTGCAGAACTTTAATGTTTAAAATAATACGCAATTCGCACTTGATTTGATCATTATTTGTACTTAATTTACCCCCAATCCCGATTATCCGACTCTGAAACAAATCCAGATTAGCTCAAGAGCTTTATTCTTATTTTTTTCGAGTGTACTAAAGCAATTACTCAAATATTTGGCTTTTTCTGTTAACAGGACTACGTAGGCGTCCCCTGCAGCCGGCATCGGCATCGGAGCCCCAGTATGAGCAGCTGCTGGAGGAGCACGCGCGTCGTCGGCTGCAGCAGCAGTTCGAGCAGCAGCTGGAGCTGATCAACCTGAAGCTGCTGAGGCAGAAGCAGCTGCTGGAGGAGGAGCGCTATCGGCAGCGGCAGCAGGAGGTGCAGGTGATGGCG
This sequence comes from Hypselothyrea guttata, assembly GCA_035045125.1. Taxonomy (NCBI): domain Eukaryota; kingdom Metazoa; phylum Arthropoda; class Insecta; order Diptera; family Drosophilidae; genus Hypselothyrea; species Hypselothyrea guttata. The sequence goes on from JAWNNJ010001392.1 coordinate 576,613, forward strand.
GAGAACCAGGAGGACTACAACAACAACAATCTGAACAATCAGCAGTACGATCAGTACGACAATGCGGAGGCAGAAGCCGCCTATGGCAACCCACTGGACGCCATGCCCGATGTGCGTCCTCCGCCCAACTACAACGGCTACAATCGGGTCAACAGCATTCTGCGTGAACGCATTCCCTTCGCCGTGGGCCCCAATGATGCACGATTCTTTGACAACGCCAACGATCCATCCGGTGAGCTGGACTCGCGTGCTCTGGACGACTACGAGGAGTACGCGCCCGCCTCCGATCTGGTAACGGCCAAGAGCAAAGTGGCAACAGCCGTGCCCGCCCCCAAACCTGTGGAACCCCCCAAGCTGCTGGACACGGCCACCGCCAACTTCCATCGCATCAAGCCCCAAACAGCAGCAGCCGCCGCCGTCGCCGGCGTCAATCTGCCCACCAACGAGATAAACGCCCTGATCGACAAGCTCCAAAAGCAGAGCAAATCCCCCCAGCTGGCCACAACGAACGTCGATGGCAGCGAGCAGCTCGTGCTGCGTCAGCACCTGGGCATGAACAGCGAGATGGGCGTCTACATCGTGGCCCTCATAGCCGGCGTCAGCGCAGCCGTCACCGTGGGTCTCCTGGCGCTGGGCGTTACCTGGTGAGTTGAAATGACCTACAAACTAATATTGCGTAAGAAAGCTTCAAGAACACTTTCATCCATAACAATTCTCTCGACTTAGCTCGAGTTAGTTGCAATAACATTATGTTATCCAAGCCAGTCTGTTAAGTAACAGAAGCTTGTTAAACTCATAATCTGTTATGTTATGGTTGACAGCTTTGTTAACATATGCTAGTGTTGGCCAACAAACGATAAACTTATCGGTATTATCGATAATTAGTTAATAACTCAAGGCGAATTATTTTGACCGTATAAGATCTAATATAGAAGTACAATTTGGAAGGCATGGGGCGTGATTCAATAGCAATAAATATTTGAATTATTAATAACCTTTCTTTTGAAGGTTACAGCGAAATCAATATTTAAATCATTTGTTATTTTCTTTTGTCTTAAATTAGAAACGTAAATGAGTAGGTTGTAACGTAATGAATATTTAAATTAGTAAGCAATTAACTTTCTTTTGTCTTAAATTGGAAAATGGTATTAACTTTATTACCACAATTTTTTCTTTCAATTGTTTACTGATTAGAAAAAAATTAAAGATAAGAAAAATTAGAACAATAACCCAAATATTTCACCGATTAATCGATTAATAGAGCGAAAGCTATCGATGTTTTGCCAACACCAATTTAAATCAACTTCGTAACAGCCAATTTAATGCACATCTATTACCAATTCTTTGCAGGTTCCACAGTCGCAGCAAAGCTGCCGCCGATGTGGAGTATCCGGCGTATGGCGTAACCGGGCCCAACAAGGACGTCTCGCCCTCGTGCGATCGCAAGCTGGCGCAGAGCGCCCAGATGTACCATTATCAGCACCAGAAGCAGCAGATAATCGCCATGGAGAACTGCCAGGCGACCGACGGCAGTTGCGGACTGTCCGATGTGGAGAGCGACGACGACAACGAGGAGGGCGACTATACGGTCTACGAGTGTCCCGGCCTGGCGCCCACTGGCGAAATGGAGGTGAAGAATCCGCTCTTCCTGGACGAAACGCCCGCCACGCCGGCAACAGGTGGCGCCACCAGCAGCAACATCACACAGGCGACGCCTCAGCAGCCGGCGACACAGAAGAAGGGCACGGTGAAGCCGAACATGAATCTGTTGAACACGGCGGCCACAGCTGCAGCTGCGGCCAAGGCAGCCGAGGAGAAGGAGAAGGAGAAGGAGAAAGAGAAGGAAAAGGAGAAGGACAAGCAGAAGCAGAAGAAGGCGAAGAAGTAAGGGGGTTTTGGTAGAAGCAGCTAGCTGCTTGGGCAATTGGTAAAGTTTGACTGATCCATTTTGTCAGCCAACACACACACATACACACCACACCCACACACACACACATACATACCAACACACACATACAGATACGCGCGCGCATATATATGTATATGTATTCCTAGTCCATGGAATCTAATTCCAAGGCTGCAGGCGTCAGGCTCTGGCAACTTGCTTGAAGGCACAATTCTGTCCTCTGTCTTATCTTCCCTATCTAACTGTAAGCCATAACATATGAGGTATTTATATATATATGTAATCGTATCGTATCATAATCGTAGACAGCACAGCGTCCAATTCCCCTCCTCCCCCTTCCCCATCCCTACTTTCTGCCCCTATCACATGCAGCGCATGTCAATCAAATGTTCCCTCTTTTACATAAAAAAATACAATCCAAGAATGTGTACTTATTTATTGTATTGTATTTGGTAACCTTTTATTATGTAATTATATCAGAAACATAAACATTTTTGTGTCTGCAACAAGCATCAATTTATAAAACATCTATTAAATGAATGAGAACTATTTTAAAGTCTGCAAAAAACAACCAAATAACAAAAATCCTAACAAAAACTAGTCGAAAGAAAAGCTAACATAAATTATAAATTATAAATTATTATATATTATACCATTATACTAACTATTCGTGTAATTATTGTAAATTATACAGAAATCGAAACAAAATTATACCTATATATATTATTATACATATTATATATTATACTTACGGTACTTGGGTTTATTTTCTAATTTATTGTACTACGCTTTGTGATCTTAAATTATCTGTGTCAATTTAGAAAATACAATTCTGGTAACCAACCTACAAGCATACAAGCATATTTGTATACTTCTCTCTCTATCTCTAAATATATATATACGTGTATATATACTTTATACCTTATACCTATCATATTGGAACCACAAACCATAGCGAGAGAATTATTTACAAGTATAACTTAACAATAATTTCCTGCACTTCATTCATGTAAAGTAAATGAAAAACGACTGATAACACACAAAAGAAAAACTAAAATGAAATGAAAATCGTAATGAACATGAAAATGCGTCTATTGTACAAAAACAAACTAAAACGAATAACGAAACGTAATGAAATTTATTTATTAATTAGTCGAAAATTAACGTAGCTGTTCCAAAGGTCGCCCCAAAGTCGAACAAACCAATTAGAAACGAAATTGCTGTAAATAAACATAAAGCGAAATAATATTTACTGAAGAACAATAGGCAGAGATCACGAGTTTAAAAAAACACAAGAAATATATAGTATAAACTATACACACAATCTACAATAATAAGCATAATATAACTATTTGAGACGAGACGAGATCGAAAATGGTAAATGGTAAACGGAAATTGGATTAAAACGATGCTAAGCATGTTGAATTTGAATACGGATCTATTTTATATTGTTTTCAAACAATAACCATTGGAAATGTAATTTGCTACAATAAAATAACATAAAATATGAAATATGAAATATTATATATACTATATACAATATAGAAGGCAAACCAATTGCCGATTTGGCTTATCGAGCGATGATATGTTGAGTTTGAAATATAGTATATTTTATGGAGTTTTCCGTAAATCGAAAACACAACAAACGAACACAAATATATACATATATATATATATATGTACGAAACTTGAGAAGAAATGCAACAACAACAAACACTAAAACGAAACCAAAACAAAGAGCAAACAACATGCTACAACTACAGTATATTGTGAATAAAGAGCATAATTTAATTTATTTATGTATTGTATGATAACCATAATAACACAAATTATACAATATGCATACAAAATAAATTAAACTAACCCAAAAGAAATCGCACTTGTTTTACTATCAACTTAACTGAAATCACTTTGTGCTTGTTAAATCAATTTCTCCTTTCTAAAGCTATTTCAAACTTGGCGCCAATTAGGTGCGAGGCTGGTTCGCTTGTTGCATCAAACATGTTCGAGTTCGCCCTTAAAAATGTATTCTATATAATAGGTTTTTGGGCCAAGAAATCTACATTTTTCGACCAAATGCTGCCATGTTTGGATATTTCTGCATTATTTTGCAATGCAATTCGTTTGAGCATACTATTTTATAAACTAAAATTTTTCTCGAAAATTTTATATTTTTTGAATTTCAAATTTTTTTCTTTGATTTATTATTTATATTTTACTTTTGCAGTAAAATTATTAAGAAAAAACCACACCGCTTGAAAATCGCTTAAGTTTTGGCCAAGTTATGCATATTTAAAGTGGAGTAAAAATGGATTTAAGAGGTGAAAACTGCCCTCTAAAATAATACCCTCGAAGAGTTTGCTGCTATGCGATCGAACACGTTGTGTTTGAGATGTGACTTAGTCAAGTTTCAAACCTACCTACGCTTACAGGCTGCAGGTTTTGTGGCATTAGCCAACACTAACAAGCTGGGTAATTGTGCACTATCGCGGCGCTGGTCACACAGTGCTGCAGAAGCCAATCAGCAATCGCGACCATAATAATTCAATGTGCGTACGCCGCGCGCGTTTTTATTTCCTATTAATTAATTAACAACACACAATTGCGATTATTGCTGGCATTTAAAACGTGCGCGAAAGCCGCGAGCACAGCGCCTATTGCTGCTCGTGCCCAGCCATTTCAGTTGCGATTCAACAATGTTTGCTGCTGTTGTTGCTTAGGAGGTAAGCGTTTATTTTTTGTTTTGTTGTTTGTGTTTGGTTTTTTTGTTTGGTTTGTTTTTTGGGGCGTACTATAAATAAAATGTCTCGAATTTAGTTGCATTGCGCTATTCTTGGCCAGACGACAGGCGACAGCGTTGTCAAGTGCAATTTTATGCTCAACTTGAATTCGGTTTCTGCTTTCGATTACGAAACTGGGTAGGTGCTCTGTGTGTGTGTGTGTGTGTGTGTGTGAGTGTGTGTGTGTGTGTGCAGGGTGTGCTTGTGTGTGTGTAGGGTGGCTTGCCCCCCACTTTGCATACAGCGAATTGCGTGTGTCAACGGTAAAGAGTGGGGAGTAAAGTGTGCAGCAGAGAGGGAGTTGGGGGCGTAAGGCGCGGTTTTGTATTTTATATTCAATGCTATCGATTCGTTGGGGGTGTTGGGGGTGCGCTTGTTGTTGTAGTTGTTGTTGTAGTTGTTGCTCCTATTTTCTTTTACTACCGGCAAATGAGTAAATCGTGATTCATTGCTGAAGCAAATCAATAAAAAAGGCATTTAGCGACGTTTCCCTTAGTGATAAACTGTGGCATTAGATCGTGTGATAAGCAAATGTTCTCAGATAGCAAACGCCTGAATACACAAGGTTTATGCGTGGAACTACATGAATTGCCGAATACATGAAAGGAAAGTACACTTGGTTTATGCGGGAAATTCTACATTTAAATTGCAGCAAACGTGAGTACATGAACTGAACATGTACTAGGTTTATGCGTGGAATTGTGTGTGAATACATGAAAGCAAAATACAATTGATTTATAACGCGAAAACGTATATTAAAAAAAAAAATAATATTATTATTATATTATTGTTTATACACAAACTTCCAATAGCATTTCATGAATTCAACCACGCATAAACGCAGCAAGTGCCAGCGATAAGCAAAGGAAATGCAGAAGATAAGTCAAAAGCTGTTTACGCTGGCTTATCAGCAGAACGCATGTACAAATGTAAATGCTTGCTGGAGTGAAAGCATTTAGTGCTGGCATTCGATACAGTGAACACACCCGATTAGTTGCACAAACAAGTACCGACAATTCCTCAGCAATTCCTCTGCATTTTCACTGGCGAATGCCCGAACTGTCGCATGCATCGCTAACGCCCCTCGGCTCGAAATTTGAGTTTCACTTTGTTGAAATGTTTTCCAGCTGTTGTTTTTTCTGCCTACTCGCTAAACAGGATGCGCTGCCAGCCCAAGCAGCGCAGCGGCAGAGGCAGCGGCAGAGGCAGCGGCAGCGCAGCAGGCAGCGCAGAGCAGATGTTTTCAGTTGTTGAAACGTTTTTCAAGGCTCCGTTTACATTGTTTTATTGCTCAGAGCTCAACTCAAGAGTTCTCTGCGGAGCTCTTAGCGCTCAGTTCTCAGCCAGTGTTGCCAGACTGGTGTAGCTATATTTAAAATATAAATTGTATACGAATAAAAAAGCAGAAAAAACATTAAAAAATGAAAATAGAAATAGATTAAAATAATAAAAATATAATCAAAGAATATGAAAAATAAATAGTAATACTGAAAATAAGTAAAAAGCTAGATTTGTAATATATAAAAAATAGCTCAAAATAAATTAAAAAAGAAATAGGTAACCCTATTTTTATACATTTTCAAAGATTATAGGGCATACGAAATTACTAAAATACTAATAAATAATATAAAAAATCTATTTAAAATATTATGAATATCAAATATTGCTTTTCCTAATCATAAACATAACTCTAAAAACCCGATAAATGGGCAACGCTGCTCTCAGCTCTCAGCACAGGCACTCAAAAAAGTATGCGCACTCTGTGGCCTGACCCACTTTACAGAGCGAGCGCATGGATCACACAGCGCTAAAACACAAAAAAATAGAACAGAAAAAAATAAATACAAGAAAAATCTACAAAACGCAACGCGTCAGCAGTAAGAAAACCCAGAGCCAAGCTCATTATTGTATTTGCTTTTGGCCTTCCTGCAGTGTAATTGTTGTCGTTGTTGTTGTTGTTGTAAATGTTGTTGTAGATGTTGTTGTTATTGTTGTTAAAGTTGTTGTTGCCCATCAGCAGCTGCTTTTGTTGCTTTGTTTCTTGGCCTTTTGTGTGTGTGTAGTTTCTCTCTGATTGCCCCAGCGACTGTGATTACAAGTGTCTATTACAAGCGTACATGAATATGTATGTAGACATGAATATGTATGTATGTATGTATATAGTCTCATTAATATGCATGCCAATAAATCTCAGCTTGCATTTAAATGCACTTGACTTGCATTTGCATTCGCATTTCCCCTGGCATGCTGATTAGGCTTCAGTCGTTAGCCATAACCGATTGCAATTAAATCATCAATGAAAGCAGAACGTGTTCGATTTGCCACCAACAATGAATGCGTCTACAGTGTGTACTCATTATGTGTGTTATGTGGTGTGAAACTGCATCACATGAGCATCACATCCACATTTAATTGCGCTCACTTTAAACGCCTCTCCTCTCGTTGCGGTTGAGTGCAGTTAGAGCCAGGTTCTAGCTGTCGGCAACTCAAAAAGCCAGCAAATCTTGGAAAATGCTGCAGTTAATATGCTAATGAAATTGAATTTCAAATTACGTTTTTTATTGCAGCTAAGTATCGGTCGGTTAAACTAAATAGAGTAATGAAAGATACAAATTAAAATCTTCAAAAACATTTAATTTAATTTAATTATAAGAAAAATCAAAATAAAATAAATAAAAGTGCCGATTGCTGTCTGTCTTCTGTAATCGATTACTTTCTGCCTTACTTTTAATCCCCACATGACTGCTTTGAAGTTTAGTAATAGGAAATGTCGCTTGTGCATTACAATTTCATGCATTGTAATGCAGAAAGTGGCACGAGCCAAGGCCAGTTATGTTTTTTTCAGCTATTAACTATTACTTGCTATTTTACGACTTTCTCCGATAACTGCTTAATCATGCAGAAGCAAGTATAGCTGTCCAAAGCATAAAACAGCATTCCAACTTAATCTATAGATCTGGGTGTATATAAATTATGAGACACAAATGTGTACCAAAACTATCAATGAAATTCTTTTGCCAAGGTGCCAGACAACTTGAGAAATTCCCATAAAATATATAGACCAAATATATTTTAGCTGGTTAATTACGAGATGAATTCCGATTGCGTCTAACCTTGCGGCGTTAATCCCCGGTGCATTATAGCTAGGGGCCACTGTATGCGTGCTGCGATTGTATTCAGTTGATGGGAGAGTGCACATTCGGGCGAAGGTTAATTTATGACACACATAGTATAAACCACACTCACTATCTGCCTTTTGGCTATATAGTATAACGGTTTTCGCATATAACAACAAAATCTGTGGCGGTTATTGAACTTGAAGACGAGCTGTCAACACTGGCGACATCAGCTGACCTTGCCCCGCCATACAGAGCGAGAAATATACAACAAAAAAAGAAAAGAAAAGAAAATCAGAAAGAACTGTAAAAGTTCAGTTTTCGGTTTCGTAAATTCTGACAAAAATAAATAAATAAAATAAAATAGAAACGAAAAAAGAAAACAGAGAAAAGCATTTTGTTGTAATGCAAGCAAGATCTAGCTGAGGGTCAACTCAGCGAGTGGCAAGTGCTGGAATCGAACAGCGACATATCTACAATATATATATAAATATCTATAGCATGCGGGTCTATAAGCATTTACTGCATACATTTTATTGGAATACAGACTGATAAACAAAGTTGAACGGTAGTCGCCGTCTCCGTTTGATTTCCGCGAACTTTTGCAGCTGCGCGTATTGTTTGTATTTACGTAAAATTTATGTAAAAACAATAAACATATTTATTGCAGTGTGCGTCTCTCTCTATGTGTGTGTATGTATGTGTGTGGGCAGTGCTGGTCACGTGGTGGGCGGTGGGCAGTGGGCGGTGGGTGGTGTCCATAAACAACAAGCCAGGCAGCGCCAGCGGCGACGCCTACATAATTTCTTGTCCCTGACCACAATACGATTACACTTTGTTATTATACAAATTATATTAGCTACACTGAGAGAAAATCAAGAGTTTTCTTAGTGGTATTGAGAATTTTCACTGTCACAAGTTTAATGATCAAGCACTTTTTTGTTTTAAAAACGAAATTCTTTATTGAAGCGCGTTCTTAAAATTCTTATTTATTTTTTCCTGGCTTTTTTGATTTGAAGTTTAAAATAAGCTTCGATGCGTAATTAGTTTAATCAATATTTGCTCTTAATTTAAATCAATACTCATTCAAGATTTTGTTTCGATTAGCGCTTGAATTGTTGAACAAAACAAGATTCTAGAACAAATGCTTATTTGTTTTTCAGAGTGTATGCATATGTAGAATTCATTAAACTTAGCAGGTAGGGCGCGATCAAAGGCGCAAAAAGCTAGAGATAAACAAAGCAAAAGCCAAAGCAAAAGCGAATCAATACTCGCTGAAATGCTGGGAAATGTATTCAACTTATTTACATTTTGGGGCGGCTCATAACAGCTGAAACTGCAAAATGCTGTAAATGTAAATAGAACCAGGCAATACGGCATAAATCAGGCAGACACCGAGAGCGATAGACACACAGCTAATTTGCTTTAATTGCATTTGATAACTTTATAAATTGTGCTTCCGTAGCAAATAAACTGCGTTCCATATATACATAAACCATACAGCCTTTATTTCATGGGGCGGAATCAATAAAAACCATCTGTAGATCGAGCAAAACAACAAGCAGAAGATGCAGAATGGGGAAATGGAAAACAAAACTTGAGGCAGTCTGGAAAATAATTCAAATCTTGCCAGATACGATAACTATTTATTTGCTTTTATCTAGCCATAAAGCTAAGAGCAGAACAGCCCACAATTTGAACGCTGATGTTTGGCTGCCGATTGAGTGGAACGTATTTAGTCAGTTCTGCTGTTTGTCCTGACTGACTGAATCACCCATAAATCTGTATATCATTCTAAGTGTGTAATAAACTTTTAGCCTTAGGTATGTCATGCCTTTTTTATTAAGTTCATTTAATTTTATTTCGAAATACACGTAAAATTTTAATTAAAAACTGCAATTCGCAAATCTATAGAAACATGCGTTCTGGTTGACTTTGAAGCAGCGTTTTTATTCCGTTTAATAATTTCAAATATTACACTGAGAGTTTAAGGTAAATGCATGTAAAATATTTATAATATTTGTAGAATTCTGTTTGCTAAATTCCCCCCAAGATTTCACACTATATATAGCTGGGCACAGTCAGTGAGAAAATATGCAAAGCCAGGCAATTGTGTTAATAATTTTGTGGCAAATGCAAAATAAACAAACACAGTTTATCATTGTTTTAATGTTGTTTGTTTCCTTATGAAGCACGATAAGAAATACGGATACATAAGTATATACGATATGTATTTATAATGCCATATATATATGCTTTTCTCAGTTCAGCAGTTACAGTATATATATAGTTTATGGACTGAAGCGTAGTAATCGAAGCAAGTGATATTGGTATAGAAAATAGCGACGCCAACGTCATTGCATTTGATCAGCACATTTAGCTTTCTCGAAATGATTATGACTTAATTGAAATTAATTAGACGGGGTCGCCTCAAATAGTCTTTGAGCAATGTCTGGCATGTAGTCCATACATATATATATCAATCAGAAGTCTATATATATGCGCATATATAGAGCCGATTAAGTGCACATGTGTAGACAGTGAATAGTCGATAAAGCAAGTGTTATTTAGAGGGTCAAATAATATTTCTGGATTTCGTTATTAATTTTCAAATAATTTGCAAAGTTCCTATTAGATATATTACTATGACTAGTGCTTGAAAAAATGTTTAAAATATTAAATAAAATAAGGTAATGCCAATATTCTTATACTGCATTTCATAATTTGCGCCCACTGTATTTGATATACTCAAACTGCTGATTGAACAGTTTTCATTTTGGCCACACAAGGCTATAAGTTTGTTGTGTTTAGCTGGAAAATCTAAAGCATTTCTGGCCATAATCGCTTGGGTGTATCTTCTGTGCTCTGCTGTGGGTTCGTTGACCGTTTTGTTGACTTGTTTTGCCTATTATACAAACTTGCCGCCGACTCGTGGCATGCATGTCATTAGCATTAGCTGTGGCACCCCCCAAAAACCGACAAATAAAAGACCAGACCGAAAAGCCCATCGACAGCTGCAGCAGGCGAGAGATGCAGGTCTCGTTTTTTGTTTTTGTTTTGCTGCTACTGTGACTCACTTTGCCCAACGTATTGGAAATTTTCGGGCAGCGAAGCGTGGCAAGTTTGTAGCCTATTCGTATTATTGTAGTTCTGCTTTGTGGCTTTTGTTGCAGCCGTTGCCGTTGGCGTTGCAATTGGTTTAGTCAGACCGCCACAGCCACTAAATAAATATAGGCGTAAGCAACCTCCACTAAAAAACAGAAAAAAATTCAGTCGGGTGGAAGGCTGCAATCGGACGTAACCGACCGTAGGATACACTGTACTTTTTGTTTTAATAATCATTGCATGACACAAAGAGGCATGTGAACAAACCATTCCTTCCCTCTACGCAGTCGCATATCTTCGATGTTTTCGAATATTTGATTGTAATGTAATTCTCACCATAGACAGAGAATGCCAATGTTACATACATTTTTCATTTTTTACTAACTTAATAGATCCTTTTGCACTTTCTTGAAGTACAGAAAGAAAGAAAGAAAAACAAACCTCGCTAAATTGCATTATTTCTGTTGTGCTTTGCAGTTGATATTGGCCAAGTCTATACGCCAGACGTCGATTGCCATGATGCGCTACTCGGAAATAACGCGCGATCTGTCCACGGATAATCTGCGCTACCCAGAGGTAAGTTTCCCCCTCAACGCACTCGATGAATATTTAATAAAGTGCTAACTTCTCTCGTACACAGCTGAGCAGAAAGCCAGACTATGTGAGCTACGCCGGACAGACTTTTGTCACAGCTTCGCCCACTCAGCTGCACTTCAAGCAGCAGCAACAGCAGCAGCAGCAGCCGCAGGAGTCGCCTCAGCAGCTGCGGCAGTCGAAGCAACGCAGTGCAGGTGGCAATGCGCACACCATGGCCTGTTTGAGGCAGGACAAGACACAGAAGGAGCTGAAGGCGGAGCAGCTGCAGCAGCAGCAGCCAGCGAGCAAAACGCTGAACATCAAGAGCACACGGCGCAAGAACTCCATCGGCTGCCTGACAAGTCTCTCCTCTTCGCCAGACTCCCCCGGTTGTTACTACAGCATAGCGTAAGTGCAAGTCTATATAAATTGCGATCTCTTTGTAATTCAATTAATTGCAATTTGTAATTTGTAATCTGCAGCACAACGGCAGCACCGGCGACCAAGACGCAGAGTCTGCCGGCACAGGGCTCCCTCAATAAGCTGGATGCCGTCATCTTGAGCGCGTTGCGTGTGCCTGCGGATGTGCTGGCAAATCAGATCACGTTGCTGGACTTTCCAGTGTTTGCGCTGATACAGCCGGATGAGCTGAGCAGCTGTGCCTGGACCAAGAAGGATAAGCATGTCAACACGCCCAATATTGTGGCATTCACCAAGCGCTTCAATCACACCAGCTTCTGGACTGTGCAGGAGATACTCAATGCCGAGCAGCCCAAGCAGCGTGCTGAGATCATGACGCACTTTATCAAGGTAGATAGATCATCGGTTGTATTTTGTGCTCTTTTATAGTAATTCTCTCTCTTGCAGGTTGCCAAAAAGCTGCACGAACTGAACAATCTGCACTCGCTGTTTGCCATCATCTCGGCCATGCAGAGCGCCAGCATTTACCGCCTCAAAAAGACCTGGGCCTGTCTCTCCAAGAAGGACCGTCAATCGTTCGAGCGCCTCAGTGATATATTTAGCGATCAGAACAATTGGTCCAATCTGCGCTCCTACTTGGAGAGCCTGCGCTTGCCCTGCATACCGTATCTGGGTCTGTTTCTCACCGATTTAATCTACATCGATCTGGCGCATCCGCACAAGGGCGGACTGGAGCCGGAGCAGCGTCGCAACAAGATGAACAACATACTGCGCGTCATCTCCAACTATCAGCAGTCGGATTATCAGCATATACAGGCGCACGAGGCGACGCAGAAGTATCTGACCTCCATACGCTACATCGAGGAGCTGCAGAACATCTTCGAGGAGGATCAATACAAGTATTGCATTATTCAATCGATTATTTAAGCTGTTTGTTAATTACTTTTATTCCTTTCACAACAGACGCTCGCTGAGCCTGGAGCCTGCCTCGCCCTCGGGGCCCAGCTCATCGTCCTGCAGCTCCAAGGAGTCCTTCAACGTAGAAGCTGTTACCCCAGCCTTGGGCTGCCTGAATCTGTCGCCCGCCAAGACAATTGGCTCCATGCGCATGGCCAGCGGCACCAAGTTTGTGCCGGGACATCGCAAATGCCGCAGCCTGGGCACCAAGTAAGTGCACAAGACTTTAATTTAAATATTTGCGCGCATTTTCTAACTGCCAACAAATCACTTTTTCTGTGTCTCGTCCCAACAAACAAAAATCTCTTTCAATTACGTTTTTTCACACAATCTTTCATCTGCGCAATTGGATTCTATATAAAAACAAAAAAAAAACCTAAATCATTTGTGGTTCTAAACAAATGTTTACATATCTCCTACTCTCTGTATTTGAATTTCTCTCTGTTTTTACTGTATGTGTTATTGCTGTTATCATTGCCGTGTCTCACTTGTTGCTTCTGTATTCGTCTATGTGTATTTTGTCACTGCGTGATCTGATCGCTCAGATTCCGCAGCAGCAGTCTGCCACGCAACTTTGCACAAAGATGCCAATGTTGCATTGTCATGATTGCCCCCGGCATTGGCACCATCTCCAACAAACGCTGCAGATGCCGTCGGTGAGTGCCAACAACAACAACAACAACAACATCAACAACAACAACAACAACAACCAGCCTTGTAGCATCCTATCTAGGCTACCTCAAACTCATATCAAATCACATACAAATCACACTTAACATTATTCAGAGCTGCAAACCAATTTGAAATCAAAATTCTCTAATTTCATTTATTTGATTGAAGCCCCAAACCTTAGCTATCATTTCGCTTTCATTCTACATTTATTTCCAATTAATTCGTGCGTTGAAAAACATCCTTATTTGGATCTGTATTTCCCTTAAGAGTTTGCAGTCCTGATTCTGATTTAAACAACAGTTTCGCTATTAATTTCTCATCTGTTTCATCGGCTGCTGCTTAATACACGCTTGAAAAAACATGACAACAAAACTCATACACGCTGGCTGCTGCATTTGCTTGTAGATCATTATAAATAGCTAAATGTAATTAGAACTGTGGCTCATCTGCTAAGCAACATACACATCTACACAGAGACACGCCCACAGACACCGCCTGGTTTGAAATTCTCAGTTTGTTTATGCCTGCCTATGCCTGTTTCTGTTTGAACTCTCTCTGTCTCTAACTATCTTTGTGTGATTTATTTATATTGTTTCATCAGCTTGTTTATATGTTTATTAACTGATTTGTTGTCTTTGCATTCGCAGCATCTTCGGCAAGATTGCGTCGAACACCTACGATGCGCATCCGCATCATCTGCACCTGGAGCACGAGCAGAGCCAGCTGCCGCGTCATCATCTGCTGGATGATTCGGTGCTGGAGCACAGCGATGCCTTGTCGACGGCGGACCTCACATCGCTCGAGAGCGCCGAGGGCATTCTGTGTGACTTTGCGGGCAGCGATTGTGATCTGATGTCACCGGAGGCGGCGGCCGCCATGCAGGGCTGTGTGCGCAGGAAGACGGTGCAGAAGGAGGGACGCAAGCCGGCGGTGGCATCGTGGCAGCGCTATTGGCTGCAGATCTGGGCCAATTCGCTGGTGTACTTTCCGCCCAAGTCGTTCAAGGGCAGCGAGCGGGGCGACTTCAAGCGCGAGCCCTGCAAGGTGTGTCCGCTGGAGGGCTGGTATGCCCACGTCAGCGACAATACGAAGCACAAAAACACCTTCGAGCTGTACCACCGCACCCTGGGCACCGTCTACAAGTTCCGCACGGACAGTCCGCAGATGACGCATCTCTGGTCGAATGCCATTTGCAAATTGGCCACGATGCGTGTGCCAAAGCCACTGCCGGCCAATCTAATGTCCTTCGAGTGAATCATCGCCCACCAATGTTACTCGAATCGAATTAGTCAACTAATTACGCATACAACTAGCTATAATTAAGGCACGGAACATTCCCGCAGCTCCCAATTCTCAACCCCCACACATTCTCTGCTTGTTAACAAAAATACAACAAAACCCAAAACAAAACGAAGATTGATAGAAAGTGAACAACGAAAAGTGATTTAACGAACTAAATTTGATGTAAAAACGATTTCAAATGGTATTTCAAAAGACTGACAGACAGGCAGAGAACAAATAGAACAAAGAAGAAGAATAACTAGAGACATCGATAAAAGCAAGCAGACGTAGCTCCCACGCTATATAGACTACTGAATTGATATTGGTTAAACGATTGTGTTTAAGTACGCTGTATTCTCATATCTCGAAATGCTTAACGTTTTGTAACTGTGTCGAGCAATGTTATATTTGTATTTGTATTCGTAATCCGTATATTAAGCATCCAATACTACGACATTTAAAACCTAATCTTAAGTTCTTTTGTATGTTCATATGCGCGTAACTGTGCCATATTTATTTTTAATTAGCCTTAAATACTTTCAACTGCAACAGCAACTCCAACGAACTAGAAATTGTATAATATCAGCTATCAAGAACAAACTATTATCGCTTACTCGCGTACAGGAATACATAGGCTTTAAAAACCATAACGAAATCGCTAATATTGTATTGAAAATTTATATGTTTGTTGCACGCTAGACTTATGCCTAAGTATATAGTTTTATATGTTCAATGTTAATTGTAATCTGCATATTCTACGAAACGAAAAGTTATGTTAACTCGCGTCGGTTTGCATTAGATAAAATCCTATAAATATTTACCGTAGTTACGCTAAGCTTTCGCATTCAAACACACACACACACAATTTCTTTGCAATGTTTTTAGCTTAAGCAAAGTATAAAAGAAATGCAACAAAAGTCCATTAAACGTAATTTAAAACAGAAATGCGAACTCGTCTTGTTTGTACTACAGTGAATGCTCGCTAAAGTGAGCACATTTTAAAATGAATACAAGTTTGAAATGGCTGCAGTCAAACGCAATCGACAGTCGATTTACTCTGCGTATTAGGATATAAAAAAGATTTGGGAAGTTTTTATTTATTATAATAAGCACACTAGCCACTTCACTTAAGCGCGCTCCTATCCACTTGACCACAGACACTACAATGTGATCAGTAGCACTGCAGCAGCAGAGTTTATAGCTGTGGTGAGATCGACCGCTCTCTATGCATAAGCATCGAGGCACGCTTAGCCGCTCTCCTCGCTCGCTCGTACGGGCTCTCCAAGCATACCTCCTGCATTACAAGTAATGCAGCGGGTAGCCGGCTCGCCTATAAAGAACACATCGACGGCTCTCTATGCATAAGCTGCTGAGCAGCGCATAGCCGCTCTGCTTGCTGGCTCTCCAAGCATACCTCCTGCATTACAAGTAATGCAGCGGGTAGCCGCCTCACCTCCTAGGCAGCACTTAGCCGCTATGCTTGCTCCTTGCTCGCTTTTGCTGGCTCTCCAAGCATACCTCTTGCATTACAAGTAATGCAGCGGGTAGCCGGCTCGCCTGCAAAGCAACCGACATACTGTACTGGGTGGGATAGAGCATAGAGAGCGCTTTCCACAGGAGCGGAGTGGTGGGTTTTTTTTGGCGGGTACCACTCTCTATGCATAGAGTCTCTGCATAAGCTACAAACCCTTCCATCTCTGCTGTCCTCTTTGTCGAGTGCTCACTGTCTTATATAATCATGCTACGTTATTTATAACAATTTTCACGCATTGATCGTGCAAAGTGCGCAAATTTGCAATTCATGTGGGGGGGCGGGGCATGACGGAGGCTGAAACTCGCGCCATGAATTGTAATTGAGTTTGGCGCCGTCAGCATTCGCAGCTATTTAACATTTTGGGGAAAGAGTAATGAGCTGCCAGTCGATTGCGAAACATGAAAGGGACCACAAGCAGTGACAGTCACACTAACACTAACACTAACACTAACAGTAACAGTAACACTAACAGCAACAGTCTCTGTAAATGGAACTGTGACAGTGACAGGATGATGACATTGCGATCCCTCCTAATGCTCTTGCTGCTCGTTGCCCTGAGCGTGGAGTCGAGTGTGGGCGGCAAGACAACCACCATGTAAGTGGGTTTTTCTCCCCTCACTGCCTCTCTTTTTGAATAGAGTAATTGGCGTCTGGTTAAACAACTTTCACCCAATAATTTCGCACTTCCTGGTACTCCCATGCAGCGTGCGTCACACGGACACCACAAATCCGGCTATAGACGGCTTCTGGACAAACCACACCAGCTGGAACGCCAGATGGGTGAAGTACTGGAGAGCCAAGCGCATCTATGAGCCCGTCTGGAAGAAGGTCTGGACACCCAGCATACATACCGAGTGGGTGCCGTTGCCCAATGCACCGGAGCCGGATGCTTGGAAGCGTAAAGACCAAAGACTGAAACTAGACTAATTAGCATATTTGTTGTATTTATTTATTAATATGTTTTTGTTATGTTTAATTAAAACGCTAGAGATAATTTAATTTAATCTTGCCAATGCAACTGTGGGGGGTGTGGGGGAGGCCTTACGAGCTAACGACTGATGTGTAACTATTTACAAGGGCAGTTTGGAACTGGAACTGGTTGGCATATCATATATCTGTATTATATTCTGTGCGCCATGGCGTGTTTCCCTACGCGCCGGGAAACTTGAAAGATTGCGTTGGGTTAGCGGCAGCTGGAGATTTGGCTGCTTCCAGTGCCTTGGCCTGGAAATCTGCGCTAGCTACGGGCTTAAGTTGCGTTGGCTTTGCCCCGACTGCAGCGTTCTCATCAGATCGCTTCCAGACAACTTTATCGGCGGCCTTGTCCTTGCGATCCCAGCCCCAACCCTCGTCGTGATGGTGATGATGATCGTGATGATCGGGCGAGGGGAACCATTCGGATATCACAACAGGCTTCCAGATTTTCTTCCAGCCTGGCACCCAAATCTCCTTCCAGCCGGGCACCCAGATTTGCTTCCAGGCCTCCTTCCATTCCAGTTTGTCGGTCCAGATTTGCTTCTTAGCTGGTTTCCAGTACTGCTTCCACGCTTCCTTCCATTCCAGCTTCTTTTCGGGCACCCAGATTTGTTTCTTGGCTGGCTTCCAGATTTTCTTCCAGTGCGACTTCCAGACAACCTTCTTCTTCCACAGATCGTGGCTGGTGTACTCCCAGCCCTCATGATCTTTGCCCAAGTATTTCTCGCCGGGAATTCCAACCTGTTAAAAATATGGCAGAAATTTAGATAAGGTGTAAAATATAAGGCGTTTGATTGTGGTACCTTGACTAGCTCGGGTGTCCAGATCTGCTTCCAGTCGGGCACTTGAATATCCTTCCAGGCGGGCACTAAAATTTCCTTCCAGTGTGGCACCTACGTGTAAGTTTGTGGAGTTTGTGAATTAAAAATATTTGTTCTTAATGCGAGAGTAATTTACCCAAATTTGCTTCCATGCTGGCACCTGAATCTCCTTCCAGCCTGGAACTTTTACCCAGTGAGGCTTATAAATCTATTAAAAAATATATTAAATAAATTGTTATAGATATTGTAAGAAAGAATATAGGTTAAGTTACCTTTTTCCAGGAGGGATTCCAGATTTGTTTCTTGGCGGGATTCCAGATCTTCTTCCAACCCTCCTTCCAGGTGACTTTCTTCTTCCAGTAGCCGGGATCGTGATGCTCATGGTGCTCGTGCACGTGATGGTCGTGCACCACTTGCTCCCCAAGGCCCAAATCCAGGCCAAAGCCATGGCCAATGCGCTGCTGCGCCACACTCTGTCCGCTCACCTGGGACTCGGCTGCCTGCTGATCGCCCACAGCTTTTCCATAGCTGAAGCTTGTGGACACAGAGAGCGCGCCGAGCAAACCCAACTATAAATAAAGCAAATATTGTGGTGAACACAAAACAGCAAACGAAAGACTTAGGCAACGAACTGGCGCCGGTTTAGGGATCAACTTGAATTCGCAACGATTATGTTAATTAATTAAATATTCTTCATATGAAGCGTAAGAGGCGAAAACTGGTTCCCAACTGGGTCAGCGAGTGTGGAGCGAGAGAGACTTTTGTTTGCCTCATTCTGCAGGGAATCGAGTCAAGTTGAGTCGCGTCGCGTCGAGTCATTGTCCCACAAAAGTAAGAGTGAAATGTTGCGTCAGTTTTTGTTTTATTTGTTTTGGCAGATCAACATGATAGAGGCCTGACCTGCCTGCAGGTCAAAGCCAATTTTGGCTGCATGTTTCATATTTCTCGCTAGCTTTTTATGGGCAAAGGTGTCTTATGTAAATGCCCCGTTTGATATGGCGTTGGCGTTGCCCAAACTGTTGTAATTGTTAGGCTCTGGATATGGCATTTAGCTGTCATTTGTGGCGAGGTCAAAGCATTTCGCGTCAATTTACTGCCATCTTTTCATGTTTGGGCTGGGCATTTCATAAACCAACTTTAATCTATTAATCCCAATCAATTTGCGCACGAATGTCAACGCGCAGTCGATTATGAAATGAAAATTAGCGTGGAGCAAAAAAATTATCTCATCGTAGGGTGCTAATTGAAGCAACGACGCCTCAGCAGCTGAGCAGAGCTAAACGGACTACGCAGTCATCAGAGCCTAAGCTTAAGCCGGGTTTCCGCTGCTGCTGAGCAGTGAAAGTGGCAAACCCAACTGGACTGGTTTGGCTAGAGATTTGCCGGCCGTTGGATCATCGATCGTGAGGGAAAAGAGCCGTGTGCAGCCAACTCCGATTGCATTTGTTGGGCAGACGCTAATGAAACTATCGCGTTCCAGCCAATCCATTTGTTGACAAAGCGGCTCAAGTTGAGAGTCGAGAGAGAGAGGGATGAGCGGGGCCAGAGAGTTGGCATAATAAAGCTGAAACAGAGACTTGGCCCAAGTTCGTGCTATTGACAATGCTGGAAAGTAGGCAAGTTGGGAAAATCGTTTATGGAAATTGGTCAAACACGCAGCTCCATTAATCGCCATATCGGCCATATGCATATCATAAATGCTGCGCTGTGATTGTAATCAAATGCCTTGAAAGCCGTCAAAATGTTTGTCCAGTTCCGTTATTGCAGTTTAATGGAGCAATTTGAGTTACATATTTCCTTGACAGTATCACATTTCCTAGGTAATTTTGCCAAAACTATAATTTTCTTGTTTGCTTTTTTTTTAAGAAAATTTTTTTTTATGAAACTGACATAAATAAATTCATTTAAAACTGTTTAAGCCGCACGAAACATTTTTCTAAATTTCTATATAAAATTTTATTATAGATTTTGTTAAAAGTTTTCTTTTATTTCATAAAGTAACTGGTGAAAGATTTTATTTTTGTAAAAAATATATTTACTAATATTATGCAAGACAACATAATTTTATTAATCTGTTTTTTAAACTAATTATAACATTTCTCTAATAGTTGCTTTACTTTCTTTCTACATTAATGAACTCTGAAATATGGGATTTTCGATCAAACATATATTTAAGTTTCCCATTCAAGCATAAAAACTCTTAGCTCAAATAAAAGTGTTTGTAAAAAGTCAAAATTTAAGTTCAAGCCGCAAAATTATGAAATCAAGCAAGTTGAAGCATATAAAAAATTTGGTTTATTATATAATATGTAATAGCTTTAGATGCATATAACAAAATAACAAAATTGCTGAGATCACTTTGCACCTTCGCAGCCTAAACAGGCGCTAACTGAAGCATGCCATTAATAATTTTATAAAATGTGTTTGCTTTTTGACAATTTCGTAAACAAATTGTATGCATCTCATTAAAAGATTGCACCCGAAGCTGGCAAAAATAGTACATGGTATTCCACATTAGTTCCACTTGGCTGGCGCCTCAGCTCCAGACAAAACTCAAAACTCATTTCACTATCTGTTTAGTTTATTTGGTTGGTAATTACCACAAAATGCCGCTGGATCCTCATGGCTCCCGCAAAACGTTGGGCTCTTCGTCTGCTAGACCCCAAAAACTGTAACACTTATTCACTCGGCACTCCAAATATTCAAATATTATTGATAAAACTCGGCAGAAACGCAGCACGCACGCGCAACTCGTGGTACAGACTGTCGCACTGGGGATCGCTTGGCGCCGTTAAATAGACGGCGCACAGGTGCAGCGGGCTCCAAGAAAACCCCAAAACACCCGAAATGAGAGCGACGAAATGCCGAACACCAAACGAAAACCAAACGAAAACGAAAACGAGAGCGCAACGGCAGCCGAAGACCTTGAATTTGTGATAACGGTTATGTGTGTAAACAATGACACAGCGCACAAGTTGGAGTTGCGCTCGAACATCAAACAGGCTCGATCGGTTGGCAGGCAGGCTTATGCTGTGTGTATGAGTTGCCTTCGAACAGGTTCGGGCCGGTGTTTTGTGCTTTTGTTTTGTGCTGCGCATTCGTTGGCTGCGACGTGACTCTGCGATTTGCAGCAGACAGGCTGGGAGTGTGAGCGGAGGGGGGGCTGTTGGCTGGCTGCAGGTGCTGCTCCAAATGTTGTAATCGCCATCGAGCTTATGGCAATAAATGTTATAAATCTTAATACAAAACAATAAGCCAGCGACAATGCAAATTAATAGCACGAAATGGGAAATCATCGACAACAACAGCAACAACAACAAAGCTGTTCGATTGCGCCTAACTTTGTCATTTTATTTATTTTTATTTGTCGTTGCTTGCTGCCCTTTCGGGTTTTTATGATTATTGTGCGTTTGTTGCCGCTGCGTTTTGGGAATTCTTGTACAATATGAAGGCCGTCACGTTCGTGCAGCGCCAATGGATGTGCACACAGCAGTGCTGCCCACATAGCCTTTTTCCAGTTAGATCTGTTGGCTTTCAACGGCTTTAGTCTGATGCAACATGTATTATAAGTTAACAATTTATTATATTTATAAATGAGCTATAATCGCTTGTATCGGAGTTATTGGTTAATCGATCAAATAACAATTAAACATAAGTATTACATATATTTTAAATGCATACAAATATCCAAAATATATGCCAAATATTTATTGCAAAAATTGTTAGACTGTTTTAATTTTTTTCTGATTAATCTAGCTTTTTTTGTGGCGAGTAATTGGCAGCACTGGCAACCACTGGACACTGGACGCTTCGAGTATTAAGTTTTGAGCTTTGCGTATCGAGTATTGAGCCTATTGGCAATTGGGGAATCAATTAGTAGCTTTTAATGTAATTTGTAAGCTAAACTTGGTGCTCTAACTCGGTTAAGGGCAGCCGCTGGCGCTGCGTGCCAAATAAAACGCACAAATAAATTACAAACTTGTCCTCTGCACACACATTTTTGCATGTGCAACAATGTGGCAACTGTTGGCCAGCAATCCTATTGGAAAAGCGCCTGCAGTTGAATGTATTTCCTGTAGCTTGAAAACCAAGATATTTCGCAAAACATGCGGAATTCCATATAATACCGTAGGCCCCTCTAAATGGTTCGCTACATATTTTTAAAGCCAAATTAATTGCATGTTGAATTTGTTTGAATTTTTCAAACAATTCCCTTGTTTCTTATGAATGAGCAACGATACGCGTCGTGCTCTCTCGCTCTAGCACTCGCTCTCTCCCTCTCACTTGCTCTCGCATTTTGGCATCTAATTGCGTGCGTTGCAGTTGTTCCGTTATTTCGATGTGTGTGTGTGTGTGTGTGTGTGTGTGTACTTAGTGGGCAGCTCATGGTCAAAACAAAAAGCCAACTAATTATGTAAGTTATAATTGCCCGATAAAAACAATCAAATTTACTTAGGTATTATTAATTGTTATGGCTTTCGTTCGCCTTTATTTATTGGAGCTATATATTGCAGTTTAGCTGCTTTTAAAGCAGTGAGTACGCAGCCGAACAGTCGGACGCACTCGACTTTTGCACTTTTCTTTTCAAGACAAGGCATTTAAAATTGTTTCCTTAATAACATCTGTATTTCTAAACCGATTCTATTGTGCTTTTGAGCATAGTTTAATATGATGATCGAGAATATATATAGGCTTTAAATTGTTTAATTTATAAGGTTTTTATAAAATTGTGGGCGAAGTGGGCATGGTATTCAACATTTCAGTCAAACTTGATCTAAATATGATATATTCCTACCTAAATTTCAAATTTGACTACTTTAGCTATTTTAGTTGCTAAGATTAGATAGATAGATTATCACAAAGTTATTATACTCAGTATTTACTCATTTTATGGGTGTTTAAAATAATCATATTGTATTTTAATAATACTTAATGATACCTTTAACGCAGCCTGTTGTCTTTAGCTTAGCTTTATCAACACCTCGTCGTACATATTATTTAAATATTAGTTTACGCTGAGCAATTGCTAATGCGCTAATATCCAGCGCCAAATGGTCTGGTTGCCCCTATAAGGAAGTGTCAGCTGAATGTATGCACCAAATGAAAAACATATAAAAATAAATATATAAAACTAAACACCATATTAATATGCAGCAAAAGATAAATAAAACCATAGACACGGCGCCTGCAGGGGCATTTTCAGGAAGTGTTGGACATCACATAGACAAAGCCGCAGACTGCAGACTGTAGATTGCAAACTGAGGACTGAGGACTGGAGATTGAAACTGGAACTGGATCTGAGCAAGAGTGCAAATGAAATGCGTAACAAAACGATGATGATAAAGGCTGCCGTTGCTCATGATGTTGTTGAGAGCAGCCGAGTCTGAGTCTGTCTGTGGGGCCCGCTTGAAGTACGGCTTAGATTCATGGCTTCCTCACGAATTGCTTCCTTGCCTTTTGCGGGATTGGATGTGGATGTTAAGTGTTATGGCAGTCAACGCATAACGCTGACGACAATCATCATCATCAGCATCAACATCATCAACATCATCATCAGCATCATGATGCTGATCAAAATGATGTTGCCAGCAGGCGTTGAACCACTTTTACTTTTCAAATAAAAAATATACAAAAATACAACAAATACTCGGTTCAATCTTGAGCCATATACAAATCGTGTATTGACGATTTGTTGCCTATTTGTTTTTCTTGGTGTTTTCTTGACGTTTTTATATATTACACCCGGGCCTTATCTTGGCAGTAATCAGTCAATGTGTTAAGTGTTTAAGGGTGTGAGAGTGTGAGAGATTGGACCGCTTTGCACACACATACATGCCAGCCTGCAATTGCAATTGGTTCCGGCATGAAAATTGGAGCAGCTTTTGGCATGCACTTCCTGCTCCACTCCTGATTTGAATAGCCAACAGATGGCCAGAGATAAGCCAATTGCTTGGCCCACGCGTGGGCGTAGACCAAACACATAATTCAAACGGGACAGCGGACACTTGGCATGGCAAATAGGAGGTGGAAAGGAGGGTTCAGATCGAGAGATCAGTGCTGCCAGAAAAGGCTAGATTTGCAATCTAAAATCTTGAAAAACTTAGCTTCAAAAGTATTTATTTTATTATTTAAAATCATATTTTGTAAATTCAGAGAAAAAATATTTATCAGTTACTAATTTATCAATTAAACTAATTAAGAAATTGATGAAAATAAATTTGTTGTAATTTCGCATTTTAATTTATAATAATAATAATAATTTATATTAAGAATGTGTTGCCTAAAAAAAGATGCTGCTACATTGAAGTTCAAACAGTCAAATGTCTTGTCTTTGCTTTGATTAATCGATTGTGAGCTTTTACCAGTGATATTTGTTTAACTGCCTTACTATCGATCTATAAACAGTAGCCAAATCTCTCAGCTCCACTCCAAAATCCTAATGGACAACGCCCTTGTTTGCATATACATATGTTATGCCAACAAACCGCATTTGTTTTCCTGCTCCTTAAACTTTGTCTTCTGCTGGGCTGCACCTCGCAGCCGAACTGTGCCTTTTACTTCCGATTGACAGGCGGCTTGGCTTCCTGTTTGGCCACCGAAATAAGCAAATGCAGGCTGGCATTTTATGGCGGCTGGTGTAACCGCTTTGCACACAATTGACAAGCTCACACGCACCAAAAGGCAATCCAGATCTTGTACTTGTTGCAGCTGTGTTTGCAGCGCCTTTTATGGTCTGTTCGGCGCTCCTTGGGCACCAAAGTTAACTTCCCTGAAAAGTGCAAAGAGAGTTGAATTTGAATTCATTTAATTCATATTTTGATTTCTTAACTCAAGGTCGGGCAAATGCAATTTCAACGCTTTCGACCCCATTCGATGGTGCAACAAAAGACTGAAGACACGAACCCGCCCTGTCATGCATATATAGCAATTGCCAGTCACGTTATGTCCATCACAAAGGCAAACTGCATGAATTATGTCTTTATGTCTTAATGTCTTGATTATTATGTGCCGCTGGCTGTTCATTTGTATGCGGCTTATTTGCATTTGCTTGAGGGCTCACACCTCATTTGACAAGAAAATAAATTCAACGGGCCAACAAATGAGACGCACGGGCGCCAACTTCAAATTAAAGGAAATGCAAGCTGTAGGTTTAAATGAAAATAAAGTTGTTTAATAAAATAACATAAAAATAAATAATTAAATAAATTAAAAATATGCTCCTTGATAATTAATATTTAGATATCAATATTTAAACATACTCAAGCTTCAAGTTTAAATATGTCTCATGTTTAAAGGCTTTTAAAATTAAAACAAAATTGGTAACCTTCCCAAACTGAAGCTCAGATTAAATCTGAATTAAATTCTCTTTACGAATATTAAAGATTTTATTCTTAAATTGAGGAAATCCATTTGAAATTCGTTTGGAACACATTTTGATTTTTTTAATTTTCCATGCTCGTCATTAGCAAACGATTTTCGTGCAACAATTTATAAATTATACTGCATCTAAGCGTAATGCTTTTATTGTCTAGGCTTTCGTATTTTATAACGTGTCATAAAACTAACTCTACTCCGAATTGGCTGGCATTTTCCTGCATTTGCTCCGGCAGTACTCATGTGGGACCTGTCAGCTAACAGACTGATAAAACTGGTTCTTTTCGGCGTTCGTTGACCGGCTGTAACTACATGTATTTACCCCCTTCCCCCCCATACCACTTGTGTCATTGCGCAATCATCTCCTTTGGCCATGACGTTGTGTGGTTTTTAATTCGCCAAACAAGGAAATTGCATTTGGCATGCAGACTTCTGCTCGGCTTCTTGCATTGTCATGCGGGATTCTTCAAAGCGCAAACGCTGAACAAACGCTTGCGTTTTATGCAAATTTCACGCTGCGATTTGCAGTTGATTTTTAAGTATTTGCCGAAGCGTCGGGCGTAACCAATCGCAAATAGATAGGAGCAGTCGGTGTTAACTACGTGGTAGCTGCAATTGCACTCAGTTGGTCAGTCAGTCAGATAGTTGCAGTCACGTTGCAGATTGTGGCCGTCTCCCTGTCTCTGTCTCTGTGTGTGTGTGGCACATGCAAAGTGGCAAAACTGATTGCATAATTGCTATGCGCCACAGCAGCACCACAAAATGAAATTATTTGTTTCCGTTCAATTGCATTTGCCTGTTAAACGAGGCACGAAGCACACATAAATGCATATTATTGATTCAACCTGCTGTGCACGTTGCATGCCACCATTCTCGTACCATTTTTTTTTTTGTGGCAATATCAATGCCATTGTTGCAGCCCAGTTCGTTGTTTAAGTCTTTTGTTTGCCTGCTCAGCTCCTGTTTTATAGCTCTCAGCTCCCGCTGTTCGTTCACGCGCATTGATAGCCAAAGCAGGCAGCTTTTAGTTGCTGAGTGAGCGCATTGCATACTTTTGGGAGGCGCTAGTTAGATTATTTGCCGAGCGCATGCAATAGATGGCGCTGTCAGGTGAGCGATAAACTAGAGCGGGCGCCACAGTTAGTTAAGAAAACTACCGCTAGGAGCGACACACATTAAAGAGATTTATCTTATTGTTAACAAGAAATGCTGAATTCTGGCTCTAAAAATGCGGAAAAAATTATTGTGAAATTTTAAATAAATCGGAAATTTAAATACCATATTTGTTGTAAGATTATAAATAAATCAGCAATGTTAATGATGATTTAAGTAGCTAATTCCCAGCCTACAGCCGAGTCTAGAATGCAGTCAAGTTAATATTTGCTTCCAAAATATTAACCTAACATATTAAGACCGCTCTGCCGCTCAACAGCTCGTCGCTTGCATTTTTAATTAGTTTGAGAATGTTAATATGTTTATTTGGCTGACAAACACACGCACTTTGTAGGCAGGTTGGCATAAATGCTGAGCCAAGCTTTGCATAACTTTTGAGTAATTTTGCAAATTGTGAAATTGATTTGTCAAAACGCATTGGAAGACAGACTGACAGATATTAAAATGATAACCATGCCGCCCATTTATGCATATATATCGTTTATGATGCATTTAACGATGCTGTGAAAAATACCACGCCAAAGTACTCAAAATTATACAAACGACTGTAAAAAAATGCAAAAAAAATTTTAAAAATGTAAAAAACAAAGAAAAAATATGCAAAAACAATTGCGCTGCTTGCTGCCAACAATTGCACATTGTGTCTGCCGCAAGCTGCGTCTCGTAACGTCACAGAAAAAACCACACTTGCAACATGCAAATAAAACAAATAGCAGAAGCAGAAGAAAAAGAGGAGAAAAAAAAAACAAATCAGTCAAACGCTTAAACGACAAAACTGATGGGGGCAGCGGGTGCTGAGCTGGCGTCATCTATTGCCTATTTAGCGTATCAGTTAAGAGAAAGACGACGCAGGGGCAGAGGGGCAGAGGGGCGGTGGAGGCACTGTTAACTGGTTAATAATAATGCTGCTTGAGGAAGTCGTAAACTGCAATTGCGTTGAAGCGATGTAATAAATTCAAGCTGACCCCCGGACCCCCACAAGCCAACTGCAACAACATCCAGGCTGAAAGCGCTGTATAGCGAGACACTCGCATTTAGGCCAACAACAATAACAAACAAACGGCAATAGCCGTAGCAACAACACAAATGTAACATAACAATAATAGACGAACGAAATTCAATTTGCATTTAGTGAATGAAAATAAAGATAGCAACAGCAGCAGCAGCAGCAACAGCAGCAGCTGCCCCAATTTTATGCGCCACGCAAAATTAGCTGGACCAGTTTTCTTTCTCTCTCTATTTTTTTTTTATTTTTTATTTATTTAGTTTTTTATTGTTTTTAGCTTAGATTCTGCATACAGTTTACAGCTGCGCCTGCGTCTGCGTTTGCTTTTGTCGCGTGACCAAAACAAGTTTGTTGCCTGAGTCTTTTGTTTGCCTGGCGCTAAATTGCCAGCAGAAATATTTATGGACACTATTAATAGCAAGTGCAGCCTATCTCTGTGTCCTGACTGACTTACTGACTGACTTCAACATCCAGTTCAAGTGGTAAGAGCTATTAGGCTAAAAAAAAATGTTGGGAATTACATAAAACACCAAAATTCGACTTTAGATTAGATGCAAATTGTGAATTTTTTATTGAGATGTGAAGCTTTTGTTTTTATATATTACATTTATTTATTTTATGGTAAAGGTGATCTATTTTATAAAGTTTTAAACAGAAAAGGAACGAAGTAACATAAAACATTAAAATTTATCAGAGCCGAGATAGACAATAATTATTTAATAGTTTAAAAATTATTTTTACGGTTTTATATTGATTATATTTTTTATAATTAATTTTTATTTTATTTCAATTTTAAGCCTATTTGATTTGCAAATTCACTTTTTAGCCAGATTTTTGTAAGATTAATTTAATTGAAATCTAGAATTTAATAAAGTGACACATTTTAATTTGTACTTTAATTGTTTAAAATGAAATAAATTAAATAATTATTAAACAAATGAAATAGATATATAGATGTATATATAAATCAGCTAAATGTAGTAAATAATAAAAGTTGTAAGCGACAACTGTTTGACAACGCAATCTGCAGATTGCCACATGAAGCCAACAAGTCATGGCTTACACTTGCCACAGCCGCAACGACCTTGCCTTAATGACAACGCTGCGCTGCTCCAGTTCTGCGCACACTTTCGTTTTCAATTAATGTGACCTACATGTGGGGGGAAGAGAAGAGAAGAGAAGCGGCAGCTGCAAGCAAATGGGAGCGTCATGGCGAGTCAATAGCCGGCACAGATCAAGGCGACGGAGAGCACATTAACTTCATCTGCAGCTGATGCGTGCAACAACCTCTTGGCTCTTGTGCAGTAGTTGCCGTTTCACGCTTGACAAACACAGATACATAACACACACACACACGCACACACACAGATACACACTCTATACACACACCTCACGTGCCGTTGGCTGCAGTTGGCGTTTTGTTGTTGCTTTTGTTGTTGCTTTGCGGTTTGCTGTTGTCTTGAACCTGAGCGTTTTGTTGCGCCTGCCAGCAAAAACTAAAGCTAAATAAATAAATATATAAATACAAATATTTCAGATGCGTTGTGTGCAAACAAAAGATTTATTACAATACAAAAAAATAAATAAAACAAAACAAAATAAAGAAATTCCAAATGGTCATGTACGAGTTGTGAATACCCTGTAGCCTATATTTTTAATGAATTTTAAAAATATATTTGTCCCTCAAAGGATATTTATATTTAAATAATAATTTATTTAATAATAAATAATTATAATAATAATAATGTGTTATGTAGATAGATTTGTAGCTGTTAAATAAGTAAATTTATTCCATTTATTCATATATACTTAATTCATTATATACATTCGCCCAAAGTGATTAACTCCATCTTACCCATAGGTACAGAGTATCAAAACCGTTGCTCGCTCTTTATTATAACATATTTTGCTCTCTTCAGCTGTTGCCTGAGCTTTTGCTTTTGATTCAGCAAATTTATTTTTATGACTTCTTTTCAATTTACGTTTGGCGTCGTTTGTTTTGTTTTTGTTGCTGTTTGTGGCTTGTGGCTTGTGAAATGTGTGTGTTTGTTGTTGTGGCTGCTGCAACAATTAAAACAACAGCAACACTAGCAGCAGCAGCGTCTTGCTTCACTTGTGACGCGGCGTTCAAAGAAAAAGAAAGAGAAAAAGAAAAATGCGTAAAGTCAGCGCCTGCTGCTTTTGTTTATACAGCTATAGTGTACAGATTTATGTTGTTACTATTAAAATTAAAATTGGGAATTTCGCATGACACTTGTGCGCATTACATAAAAAATAAAGAAATAAAACAAACCAGTCAAGAGGCAGTTTGATTGAAAGCTCATCAAAATGAAATATTACGCATACGCCGCGTGCTGCGTTGGCGATGGCGATGACGATTAAGATGGCGATGGAGAGCGGGAGAGCGGCAGAGATTGTTGAATGGCGATTAGCTGGATCTGGAGGCTGGCTCATTACAAGGCAAGCAGTGGGGGCACTCGAATTAATGCCTAAGCCGAGTCAAACAAACAACAAACACTTGCAACAAGCATAACACAACAATAAACAATAATAGTAACAACTGGCAACAACTGGCAACAACTTGATTACGTTCGAGGTAACGAGTCTTTGTGCAACAGCAGCAATAATTAAAACAAAGACATTAGGCATTTTGTAAAATATCCAGCGACAAAGACAAAAGAAAAACCAAAACGAAGAAAATGCATTTTTATACATTTTATTAATGCAACTGCTGCTGCCGTTGCTGCCGTTGCTGCATTATGTTTTCCATTTTCTTTGTGCATTTGTGAGTTATGGAAATTGATTTGAAAAGCCAGCTTTACTTTTTTTTTGGTCATTGTGTTCAATCTTGATAGGCATTTTTCTTGTTTTTCTTTAATTTTTTGTTTATATATCTTATTTTGATTGTTTGTAATATTTCAGCCTTGAGCGTGATTTTTTGTTCAATTGTGTCATTGACTTAATTAGGTGTCAACTTGTGGTATGCTTTCAAAAAATATAATATCAATATAATTGCTGATGGATGTGTGCGTTGAAAGTAATTAATCGTTTAGTCCACGCAATGCAGCTGCTGCAAATGCCATTGGGATTTGTTGCAAGCATTTATTGGAATTCAAAGAGTTAACACGATTGTTTAGAGTTACAAATAAATTATATAAATTTCAGATTTAATCTCAATTTAATATGGATGACAAAATTCAGAGAAATTCAATAATTTATACATTTTTTATTGCATGAAAATCGGAAAGATAATTTATTTATTTTTAATTATTGTATATTTATTAATCTAATCTAATCCTTCTCAAATTTATAAATCAACAAAGAGCATCCTAATCAAATATTTTATTTGTTTTGAATGTGAAATTTTAAGTTAAAAGTTTGCTAATATTTTTATAACCTAAGCCTAATTTTGTGTTGGCATTTACGAATTAAATTTTGCTATTTTTCACATAACTGTTTAATGAAACCGTAGGGCAAATGCCGTTAATAAAACATGCATCCAACTTTAAAACTTGTTGCCAACTCAAATCATCAGCTGTTGTCAAAACAGCCTTCAAATAATTCGGGAGTTATTACCCTGGGCCCACGCCCACACATAAATCAGCGGTGTACCTGTAAAGTGGGCGTGGCACGTGTCTTGTGTTGATTTGTGAATTTGCCAAGTTAAGAAAAAATCAAAAATAAAAAACAATCAAACGTCTACGGGCTGTGTTAACGGTTCGCTTGAACTCGAACTTTTGTTTTGTGATATTTTTCTTGACGCTCGGCATCGTTACCTAATCGCCGCGATTTGTGGCATCTGGTGGCCAGTTTTTTTGGTAACTTGCAACAGCTACAAGTTGCTTCCTCGGCGGCTGCTAACTAGATTGGCAGGGGCAGAGCGAGAGGGGGGCAATTGTCTCGTGATGTTGGCAGCAGCTTTTGGCACACAAACACAGAGAGCGGCACAGCGAGCCAATTAATGCAGCATGTTGCAACAATGTCGGCGACCGAGTGACTTGGACTTGTGTTGACTGCAACCATATGAGGCAGCCTCTGTCTGTGTGTGTGTGTGTGTGTGGTGCCCCATAACCCTAGACTGCAGCTGCATGCAGCATTCAACTTGAACAGGAAGTCGAACCTTATTGTTGCAGCTTATCTTGGCCCAGAGATGCTTCCTTGAGATTTATTTGGCATCTGCAACAGCATCGGATGCCGCAGTTGCCACTGCAGCTACTGCGGCAAGTTCAGATGCATTGGCTTTGGCTGTTGCTTGTTGCTTGTTGCATGTTGAATGTTGAATGTTGGCTATTGGCCTCCCCCAAAGCTAAAGCTGAGGCTGATGATGATGCGCCATTTGATTGCAACAATCGTGTGGCAGACTTATCTAACGGCGACTTCCGCGTGTCATTCAGACCAGGCTTTATGAGTTGCATCTTCGGCTAATGGCCAGCTCATGCCACAAGTGGTAATGGCGATGGTAATGGAACTGGAAATGGAGTTGGAGATGGCGATGGGCATGGGATTGGCATTGGGGCTCTCAAGTGGAGCTTGCGCAATCGATGAACCAATGAAAGTAAAAGGAGCCTTTGGGTGGCATCCAAAAACATAAAATTCAAAATAAATTTTCAAGTGCTCTTTGCGAAATATTACCTCATAATTAAAAAGAGTTTTTTCACATTATTTTTTATCATTTTTTTTTTATTGGTTTTTTTCTTGTTGTGTTTTTCGCTTTACATGAAATTTTGTACAATAGTTTTGATGATGTTCATTAGGTTTATGGTTTATGTACAATACAATTATATTTACAAACCCTTCCAACTCGTACAAGTTTTTCTTTTTCCTTTTTGATTTTTTGATTTTTGATTTTCATTTTGTTTTTGTTTGAGCTTCATTCTTCACTGAAGTTGAATGTTCAATGGCTAAACCCAAAGAGGCCAATTTATGTTAGATGCATGAAATTTTCATAACTTAAAGACGAAACGCTCCGCATGACTAATTTGTACACTTAAAAAAAGAATAGATAGATAGCTACAGCATTCTATAGACGGAGAACAGGGCAAAGTTTCCAATGAGTGAGAATTTTGTATACAAAATGCATTCGGTGTGTGTGTGTGTTTGGGAGATGATTACATGATGCCAGTGTTGACTTGGGAATTCGACAATTCCCAGCAACAGTTTCCATGGTTTGTGGGACTTGAAAGGGCAGTTATCAGTTATCAGTGCTGTCGCATAGTTTGCGAAATGTTTAAGCCCATTCTCGATTGGCTTTAGTCCCAGCCATGTCCGTGGCCGTGGCTAATGGGCACCCAGACCTTCTCCCATACTGGTTTCCAGACCTTTTTCCATTCCTGTACCTTGACCTCCTTCCAGACGGGCACTTGGGCCGATTGCCATTCATCCTTCCAGGCCTGTTTCTTTTCGGTGGCCCAGACTTGTTTCTTTTCGGTGCGCCAGATCTGTACCTTCTCCTCTACCCAGGTTTCGCGCTTCTCCTTGATCCAGATTTGTTTCTTCGATGGCTTCCACACCTGTATCCATTCATCCTTCCATTCCAGCTTCTTGTCCTCCTTCCATTCCTGTACCTTTTCGGTTTTCCATTCCTGTACTTTCTCTGTGCGCCATTCCTGTTTCTTTTCGGTGCGCCACGCCTCCTTCTTCTCGGTGCGCCAGATCTTCTTCCACACGGGCTTCCAGATGAGCTTCTTGCGCCACAGATCGTGACTGGTGTACTCCCAACCCTCATGATCTTTGCCCAGGAACTTTTCGCCAGGAATGCCCATTTTTACCTAGCGAAAAGAGGAAAATATAGAGAAAGATCTTGCAGTTGTTAGAAGGTTAGTGAAACGCACCCATTGTGGTTCGAACATTTGCTTCCAGTCAGCAACCTGTACTTCTTTCCAGTATGGCACCTGTATCTCCTTCCAGAACGGCACTTGTATCTCCTTCCATACGGGCACCTTGATCTCTTTCCACACGGCCACCTTGGTGGGCACCCAGATGGGCTTGGTTATCTTCTTCCAATCGGGCACTTTGATGTCCTTCCAGGCGGGCACCTCACGCTCCTCGATTTTCGGTTTCTTGATGATCTTCCAGTCGGGCACTTGTTCCTCTTTCCAAACAGGCACCTAAGTGGGGTTTACGGTTATACTTAACCATTTGTTTTTAGTGTTAACTTGGCTTACCTGCACTTCTTTCCAAATGGGCACGGAAACCTTTTTCCATTTGGTTTCCCATGCCTCCTTCTTGATGGTTTTCCACACCTGCACCCAATCCTCCTTCCAGGTTAGCTTCTTCTTCCACACGCCCTCGGGCGGATGGGCGTACGCTATGCTAAGGATAAGCGCGCAGCTGGCGCTCAGCAGCTGTGAGAAGCAGCATAAAAATTATGTGAGTTATTATCCAACACTGGTTTTATAGGGTTTTAAAATTAGAAGCACAGAGCGAAAGACTTTGGAGTTTTTAAATATTTGTTGTGGAATTTTTTAAATATGATTTATATAAATATAAAAATATATTTTTTTATTACAGTTTTTTTTTAATATTTAAATATTGACTGTAATTTATGCACAGTTTGTAAGCACTTCTTTAACGTCTTTTTTCAGGACATTTATGTACACTGTAATTTTTATTGTTATTTATTTTTTTGGCACTTGACACTAACCAACAGATTTAGGGATCTCATGCTTGGAATCCCTGTACCACCAACAGCGCGTCGATATGAAAAGTGCTGAAATGTGCCTCCGCTGAGGTCGTCTATGAACACTATTCGCATTTCCCTACATGCACATCTATTTATATTTTGAATGGGACGCCCCGAAAGAAACGCAGCGCAGTCGACGCCAGCAGCGACGCTGTAAAAACAGCAACAATTTGGCCAAAGCAGCAAAAAACAACAAAGAGTATTATAAAACTTGCCAAGCGATCGCAGCCGAGACGCTTTGGTTTTTGCTTGCGTCTGTGTGTGTGTGTGTGTGTGTGTGGGGACACGGTCGAGCCGCCGCTGCCGCTGCGCAGTCGCAGTCGCTGCCGTAGTCGCAGCTTCAGCTTGAGCTTTGTCGCCGCCATGTGCAAAATGCACGCAACGCTCTGCGCCGGCGTCGCTGCCGGCGTCACTGAAAGCGAAAAGCGTCACGAAAGAGAGTGAGAGTGTGAGAGCGAGAGCGAGATCGAGAGCGAGAGCGTTAGCATAAGCTTTGCTTTGGCCTGAGGCTTGGGTTTCTGTCTGACGGACGCTGATGACTTGGACTCGGCCTGACGATGACTGCTCGGATTTTCCCAAGGTAAAGCAGAGGCTGCGGCTGAGGCTGAGACTGCGGCAGAGCAGAAGAGCTGCTGGGAATCGAATCAATTGAGCGATCCACCAATGAACTCCCTGATTCTCGTTCTCTGATTGTCTGATTCCGATTCCAGATTCTCTGTAGTATTGGCTAAATATCGTTGTAATATCAGTAGGGAGCTGAAAAAATTAATCTGTTTTTATACAAGAATTTTAACAGTCAAGAATTTAAATAATATTATATGTTGTGTTTGAAAATATTGTTCGGAATTTATTTAAACATTTTAATAGTCAATAGTTCTAATAATAAGTTGTAATTAAAAATATTGCTCTGTTTTTATTTAAAAATTTTAAATATTAGCTAAGAATGTAAATAATCTCTTGTTTAAAATGAAATTGTATAAAATTAACGTAGGTCTTATGAGAATTAAATTTTATTTAAGATGTTTAGTCAAGAATTTTAATAATCTGTTGTTTGAAAATATTGCTGTTTATTTATTTTAATAATAATACTAATAATACTAATAATACTAATATTTAAAATTTTAAATACTAGTTAATAAAATAATCTCTTTTTAAATTTAAATTGTATACAATTTACATAGATATAATGTATTATTAAATGTATTTGTTGAAAGCAAAATATATTTAATAACAATTATTATTTATTTTTATTTATAATGAATTTATATTATTTATATTAATTAATATTAATTAACTGTATATTTTTGCTTTTTATTTCTTTTTTATATTTATATTTATATTTATATTAATACTTGTTATGCAGCTGTAGTTATATCAACTACAATTGTTCTTCGATCGAATGAACTAAATGAACTAAATGAACTCATTCAAATGAACTACGAAGCTCAGCTCTGAAGTGCAGGCAGCAGATGCTGTGGCAGTGGCAGCAGCGCAATCTTCAAATAGTTTTTGCGCTCTTGGGCCTGAAGTGCGCGTTGGCTGCAACTCAAGCATGGCTTGGCCCAGAGCTAGAATGTGTCGACGCTTACCAAGTTTACCAAGTTTACGGAGTTTACGGAGTTTGACAGACGGGCAGACAGACGCAGACAATAGATTAACAGACAGTTAGCCACATAATTATGCTGTTAATAATGATGTACAAGCGTTTAATTGGCCCGCAGGCGCTGCGCGCTCTGCTCGGGGTAAGGTCAATGGTTGTAGTTTTGTTGTTGTTGTTTTGTTGTTGGCTCTGTGGGCGTTGCTCCAGTAACAATTGGCTAAGTGTCTACGTGCGTGCATTGCAGATGACCTGCTTAACTTGGCTAACTGAACTTGAGTGCTAACAACAAACAACAAACAACCACGACAATAACAATTAGCACAATTCGATTTTCAATTTGTGGAACTGCAATTTGGCCCCAAAGCGAAAAAATATATAATAATAATACCCAAAAAGCAGCGACCTTCGCAACGGGACATTGCCTGAAGACGCGGACAAAGACATAAAACAGCGGCAGGCAGGCTGCAGTCGAGTGTGCTGCATATGCCAAGAATTACAAACAGAAATATTTTAATTAAATAATATAAATTCAAAATTAAAAGCAAAATTAAATTATTCAAATTATATGTAAATTATAGAAACTAAACAAGGAATAACAAATAAATTTAGCATAAAAATAATAATTGTTTATTAACAAATTTATTTGTTCAAAATTTAAAATAAAATCGATTTAAAATGTAAAAAAAATCGATTATTGAATGGTTCGAAAATAAAATGCTTGTAAGCTTTATTTATATTTTTATTTAATATTTTTTATAAATTGGCAACTTAATTTAAAGTTGTAATAAAATATTGAAATACTTATAAATTCGACTCTACGCTATTATTAATTTTCTTAAAGGAAATGAGAGGAATGAATTTGCTATGCTTCGCTTAAAAAGCACAAGCTTAATTTGTACATTTTGGCCAACAATTGCACAAACACAATCACAAGTTTATACAAGCATTGTGTTGGCCATAATCCCATCATGCCCGCTTATTGCTTACTTTCAATACCGGGCATAGCAACAACAAACACGTCTAGTGTTAGCGCTTGGCGCTTAGAGCTTGGCGCTTTGAGCTCCGCTTCAGTGGCGCTGGGGGCCAAGAGTCGCTTGTCTAGCACTAAATGGCGTTTAAAATATTTTAGCATGGTAATAAGCTGTGCGTTTTACGACGAACCCTCAAAATGAAACAACACCAAATGACCATTATATAGTTTAATAAATACAAACAATTAACACTCTTGGCCAAGAAGCGGCTCCAAGCCAGCCTGGGCTGTGGCTCTGACTACAAATCGCACTGCAACCGCACAAAGTAAATGTGCCAAATTGTAACACAGTGTGGTTTGCTGCTGCAGTGGTTACATCACTGGCCAAAAGCCACCGAACACCACCAGAAACCACCAAAAGCCACCAAAAGAAACAGCAGCAGGAGCAATGCCTGCAAATTGCAGTTGCGGCCTTCGAGCCAAGAAAAGCAAAAGAAGCGCATAAGCAGGCACAATCAGACAACGCCAACGACATGTTAAACCAATTTATAAAACGCAAAAGCCAAAAGCCCAAAAACATATCAAAACGTGAAATTAGGTAAAAGGCAAAGAAACGGCAAAAAAAAAATGAAGAATGCGCAACGTCAGCGGTAATAAAAGCCACAAAACAAGAAAGAAAGAAGTAACAACGGGACAGATTAGTCGGACGAAAGGCTGCAGTCGGACGTAGCTGACAGTAGGAGATCCTTCACTTTGTGTTTTAATAATACAAACAAGCGAGCAAATTGTCTGTTGCATATCTTCGAGAATGCGATGGGCTATGTACATACATTTTAAATTACAGGAAAATAAAAAAAATCTAAAATAAACTTGATCTGGGTTGAGCATAGGAAAACCTAAATCCCAAATTTGCAATTACTTGATAGACCCTTTAATATTTTTATTAAGCACAGGCAAGACGCAGACTCAGGCCAGTTTGCAGAGTGAGTGTATGTGAATGCATATGAGTGTATGTGAGTGTATTTATTTGTGCATGTGCATTGAGTCCACTTGACTTGGTTTTGTTTCGGCTCGGCTCGCAGAGAAATGAATTCATAATGAAACCGAAATTGAAATTCCTGCAACGTGCCACAAAGATGGACAACAACAGCAACAGCAACAGCAACAACGTGAGCTGAAGTTTTGTGTCTCGTTTTGTTTGGCTTTCGATTGCTGATTTCTGTCTTCAGTTACTGCATGTCCCACACTCTGCACTCCACATTTCAAACTGCATACAGTTTCAGTTTACACCTTTCGCTGTATGCTGCATGCTGAGGCAGAGGCCGTGGCATCCCTCAGTCGATTGCATAATTTATGGCATCTCCTCATTGAGCTCGACGTTTATTTTATATATTTTGGCTTGGCTTGTTATAAACTGGAACAGGTTTCGTTTTGGGCTGGTGCGAAAGATGCCAGGAACCAGTTAAAGGATTGTCGCGACCATGGACAATAAGTGAAAGATCATTTTGATGGCTCCAAATTTATGCGCCATTAAGTTTGAATTATACGCGTAGTTCAAATATTAGCAGTAAAAATGCCATGTTGGGTTTTAATCGACTTTTCATTTGTTTCTTTCTTCAATTAAGATTGATCATAAACTCTGGAATTTGTGTAAGTCTTGCGCTTATGCAACGGCGTATGCTTGATGCAAACGCGCATACGACACGTTGCACCAAGCGTAGCTGCAGCCAAGTGCATAAATTTCGGATTGCATTCAATTTGAAATTGTTGTAATGTCCAGCAATAATCAATTATATGGTCAAATGATTATATTATGCAGAAATAACTGTTACGGCAATAGATTTTTCCGATAAAGATCAGAGTTCAGCTTTAATTGAAATACTGTGATTTTGAAGTGGTTTCAAAGCAGTTTTTATGCCACAAACCGGTACATTTAACCGACAAAATTTGAAGCAATTTATTTGTTTTAGTTAGTAGTATCTTTCACTGATAAACAAAAAAAACACCTCAATTCTTTTAACTTTGAATGCGCATAACTTCGTCAAAACTCAACCGATTTTTAAGCGGTATTTTTTTTTAATCATTTGAATGGGAAAGTAAAATTTAAGTGATAAATCAAAAAACAAAATTTTTGGATTTTTGGCGAAAATTTTAAGTTTTCTAAAAATTGGCAATTTTTGGAAAAAATTTGGTTTTTTTAAAATAGTAAGAATTTTAACTTAAACAATTTTTACAGCAAAACAATACATAAAAACCAATCTTAGGTCCAATAAAAATATGTTTTTTAAAGCCAAAAATATGTAATTTATCGCTAGAGGAACTGGAGTCTCTACGCTAGTTTATGCATCCATAAACATCATCGATTAGCATTTTTATTGGTTTATCAAAACGACTTAATCATTGGTTTTTTTACAGCTCCAATTCAAATGGAAATCGTGATTTATGAGTTAAGACAAGCTGAAATAATTAGGCAAAATAAATAGGGAATTATAAACGAATTAATATGGGTATTTATGAATTATTTACACTCTTGCAGTAGCCCAGCGAATGGCTTAACAATTGCTAACTGACACCGGCTGATATTACGGCTATTTTGATGGTAAACACGAGAAACCAGCGCAACAAGTTGGCCTTCAATCAAGGCAAAAGCATGTAAAAAGACTGGAATTAAGGCGAAGCCGTGTGTAATCTCTGATGTTTGCTCTCTTCCTGCAACGTCATTGTGGTAAGCATGGTAAGCATGGCAAGCACATTGGACAGATTGAAACTGTAATTGCTTACAGCACGGCTCTCTTGGCCGTCTTGGCCGTCTTGGCCGTCTTGGCCACACTCTGCAATCTGTTGGCCCAATTCGTTACGTGTTCGCGCTTGAAGCATCTCAGGCCATGCCATCCCGTTACGATCTCTGGCTGCAGGTGCGTTCGAGTGTTGACGGTAATGTTATTGTTACCACTCTGGCAATTGACCCACATCGGAGCGTAAATGAAATTACAGCTGATTGCGGCCGAAATTGATTTCATTCAGAGTTTACACACTTGCCCAGTTGCATCATTGTAATGCCATGTTATTCCCGACTTCGCCTCCGACTCCGACTCCGAGTGCAGTCAATTAGGAGCGACATTTTGTCAGAGCAATTGTAATTAAATGCAACATTAATTGCTCAAGCCAAAGAAGCTCCCACTGTGCCAGCTGCGAGGTGCAAGGTGCGAGGGGCAAGGTGCGAGCTGCCAGGTGCTTCAACCAGAATGGGCTCAACCGATCAGTCGCACGCAACCGACTGTAGAATCCCCTGTATGCATGCCATTTCTCTCACGCATGTTCATTGGATTCCATATCATACTAGCTAAACTTTGATGCATCATATCTTTGATTTTGATGAAATTTGCAGAATTGGTAGATATTATTGATCTCTAGCAACTACTCTAAAATAGGTCAATGTATTCTATTGATGTGATGAAAGGGCCGCGGCATCCAAGATTTGGAATAAACTTGATCAGAGTATTGTATAAACCTGGGTATATACCGGGAGCTCCAGCTTTCAGACAGACAGACCTTATCGTCCTGATCAGCAATATACATATATACCCTGTAAGGAATATATGTACTCTGTTACACACATTCGCACAAAGTTATCAGCTCTGTTTTGACCCATTTCATGGTGCAGGCTATAAAAACCTGTGCCACAACTCACATGACGCTTTGTTGAGGTAAATGAAATCGAAATTCATAAAGATCTTCGGCGAGGTGCGTTTGCCAGCCAAGGTCGTCCGCAGCTGGTTAACAGCATGTTATACGGATCGGACAACGTGTACAGGTACAGGTAGATTCGGGTCTTAACTGTTATTAATGCCAACTGTTGCTGATGTTGCAATCTCGATTACTTTGATTGTGGCAATCGAAGCTGCAGAAGAGCAGACCAACAGACCAACCAACCAGGCCAGAGCTTAGCGCCGCCTGGCCGCTTAGCCGTTGTCCTTTGCAATTGGCCAGCAAAACCGGCTAAATGGCTGCATGCGAGAGTCGCTTCTACCCACAGGCTGTAGCTGTTGCTGTTGCAGTTGCAGTTACGCAACTGAACTAACAAAAAAGCGAGGCATTTATGCGCACTGTCAGAGGTCTTGCATGGCAATTTGCGTTGCGCCGCCTTCACCTGGTCATCTGCAATTGCAACTGCAACTGCAATCGCAGCTGCTGGATTTCCTCATGTGTTAAGCCAGCGAAGACACCTGAAACCAGACTGCGGCTATAATATTTTATATCACTTTGACAAATATTACTAATTGAACAGCATTCGGAATTATGCACATGTGCCAATCCAATCGCAGCCGCATTAACCGCCTGCCAGAGCCCGCCAAGAGGCCGCCAAGAGGGTCTGACCCAAGGCGTAGTATTGGCGGAAGTATTGATGCCCATCTTCCTGTAACCAGAGACCAGACACTGAGACTTGAGACCGGAGAGCAGAGAGCAGAGGGAAGGAGGCAGGGAGCAGAGAGCAGAGACTCAATTTGTCATTGCGCAATCGGCGTGCCCCGCGTCTAACACGCTTCAGTTTGTTGTTGGATGACAACTGATGCTGCTTGTCACTGCTGCCATATCCGCTTTTTCCCCGCCAGATCTGGCTGCTTTTGAAGAGCAGTGGCTAGAAAATTTGTCAAACAAATTAAGGCGGAATAAAGGGATTTCGTCTGAAAAATAACTCAGCTTTTTGTTGGATTTTTCTACAATTTTTAAAAATTTATGCTAAAGTAAGCAACCATTATAGATCTGTTGTCTCTATTTTATTTGCTAATTGCTTATAACAGCTTTAATTTAAAGCACATTTTTAAGAATAACTAAGCTGTTTTATGCCCTTTTTTTTTGCTAATATTTGCTTTGCTTTTGTGCCTCTATCAGTAGTATAAAGCTTTTTTTCTTGGCAACACTGCTGACTATAGTAAAACACATCTCAACCAAAGTCAACTCGACTCGACTCAACTCAACTTCACTGAACTCGGCTCAGCTGCAGCTGAAGATGCAACCGTGTTACGTCACACTTTCACATGCCTGCAACGCGTGCGCCGCAGTCGCAGCTGGCCAATTAAGTACACTTGGCGCAAAACTATGCACATGACAAGGCGAAATGTGTGAAGCTTTGAACTCACAAGTCAACAAGCACAGACAAGAGCGCATGCTAATTAATCAATATTTGCATATTTTTTTTAAATATTTAATAAGTAGTATTGATAAACTTTTGCTGCAGCTTTGAAAATAAATTAAATTTATTTATTTTGTTTGTGGTTTGAGCAGGCAAATGCAGTCAACGCAACGCCCTCTGCCGGAAATGAGCAGCAAACAAAAAATCGCCATTTTGAAAGCGTTGTCAGGATGCTGTGAAAGTCTGGCAAGGCTAAGGCTATGAGCAGGGTTGCCACACTTGTTAAGCTTGCAGCAATTGTAATGTTTTTTAGAGAGAATTTAATATGCAATTTTAATAAATAAAAAAATTATATGGAATTTTAATAAATCAAAAAATTAATGAAAGAAAGATATACAATTTAATTTTTATTTAATTTAATTGTTTAATAAATGAGAAAAAAATTATATAGAATTTTAATAATTCAAAAAATTGATGAAATAAAAAAAAATATATTTTAATTTTAGTTTAATTTAATTGTTTAATAAATGGGATAAAGAAATATAAATATACTAATTTATGAATTGTATTTTAAAGCAATTTTTATGGCATATTTTGTGCTGGCAATTAATTTAAATTTAATAAAAACAATTCAAATTTAAATTAAAAACTAAATTAAGTGTTAATTACTGCAATTCCCTTTCTGCAAGTGCATTTTATATGGCCAATTGAGTGAGTGATTGAAAGTCTTGAGCTTCGCTCTCAAGGGGCAGCGGTTGAGGAAGCAAGAGCAGCAGCATTAGCAGCAGCAGTAGCATTAGCATTAGCAGCAGCAGCAGCAGTAGCAGCAACAGTAGCTGTTACTGCAGATCTAATGCAAATGAAGCTATTTTACGTGCGTGCGAATGTTTCCCCAGTCGAAAACAGAGACAAGCAGCGACAACATCAAATGGCAGTGTATGCGGCATTGCTCATTAACACGTATGCTAATTCATTCAGTTTTTTATTCGTGTGTGTTCAACAGTCCAACTGCACAAGTGTGCGTGAATTCACAACTCCCTCTCTCTCTCACACACTCCCTCCATCCCTCTCTCTGTTGCACTGTGTGTTGCAACTGCTGCATTTGCGTGCATTTTGTGCTTTTGACTGTTCCGCCTCTGCCTCGCACAGTGGGTCGCACCCAGCAGATGCTTATCGCAAATCCAGGCAATTTTCCACAAGTT
This sequence comes from Hypselothyrea guttata, assembly GCA_035045125.1. Taxonomy (NCBI): domain Eukaryota; kingdom Metazoa; phylum Arthropoda; class Insecta; order Diptera; family Drosophilidae; genus Hypselothyrea; species Hypselothyrea guttata. The sequence continues at coordinate 619,897 of JAWNNJ010001392.1, forward strand.
TTCCACGCCAATTAGCCCGCTTTCCCAGAAGATCTGCGCGGTCTTATATAAAGCACTGCGTATTTATTTTATTAGATTGTTTAAGTGGTTTGAGACAGTTTTAAAGTATTAAAAAATGCATTGCTTTTTTATGAATTGCTTGGTAATTAAATTTAAATTATGTGCAAATTTATGCGTTACTATTTGAATTTTTATGCTGAACTCGAATTTCTTTTGGCTATGATTTTTGTTGACTTTATTTTACAGGCTTAAAAATATTTGATTATTTTAAGACATAAGGAAAATGCAGCCGTTTTTTATGATTTGCCATGATAATCAAATCGAAATTGTGCATTTGTGTGCTGAGCTTCCACTGTGCGCAGATTTCCTTTTTGCTGTTTATTGTTATTAGTTTTATTTTGCACGCTGGTGGCACACAAAAAATGTGTGTTGTCTGCGCTTTTGTTTGCCTTGTTTTAATGCTTTCGACGTTTTTTTTACTTCTTTCGCGCATTTGGCTCACATTGACAGGCGTTGACAATAATAATGGCAACTAGGAAGTCGGCAGCGCATCTTCCACGCGCGTCCAATTATGACAAACGGCAACAGCCTGCGCCCACCGGCGACTCTCCATCATGTTGCACGTCAGTGGCAGGAGGAACTGCTCACCAAGCCCATGAATTATGGCTTACAACACCTGCCACAACTGCTACAACAACTGCTACAACTGCAACAACTGCCTGCGGTTCGACTTTCAACTGTTCGCACAACAATTGTGACTTTGTCTTCGACACATTGTCATTGTCGCAGCCAGAGGAGACGCCACAACGTAACTGGAACACCATAAAGCGAAGGTAGCAATGGCTGTAAACATAACACTGCAGCTACACTGAGCAAAATTAGTTTAACTATAAATAGGTGTAAAATTCATAAACTTATTGCAACTATTAAAAAATCAAACTAAGACAAGTTGAGTTGAAAACTCTTTAACCTATTGCAACTTTGTATACCCTGTAACCATTGAAAGATAGAAAAAACAGAACTATTAAAAAATCAAACTAAGTAAAGTTGAGTTGAAAATTCTTTAAAATATTGCAATTTTTATACCCTGTAACCATTGAAAAATATGAAAAACAGTATTAATAACTTTGTCAGAATGTATGTATGAAGAACGAAGAGTTCATTTAAAATTCTAGAACGAAAAAGTATTAATTTAAGAGCCTCAATTCTTAGAACGGCGTGTTCTTCTTTTTTCTGAGTGCAAACAGCCGTTTTTTGGTGCTATAGATGCCATGCCCCTTTCGCCCACAATAAACATAAATAGAATAGATTAAGCAATTTAAGGAAGCAAGAGATTTTGTTGCAAATTAAATTAAATTAAATTCCCAGTCTTTTTAAATAAATTTAAAAATAAATACAAGCAAATTTGAATACAAAATTCCCAAATATAAACTGTATTATATCATTATTTTCTCGCTGTGCATCTATCTGTTTATGGCTGCATTTTGAGCGTCTTTTTACGATGCCTTGCTGCAATTCCCAGCGTACGCCCCCAATTTCCAACTGCTGACCCACTGTACATTGCTCCTGCTGCACACACACACACACACACACTTTCACACAGCTATACTTTTCGAAGGCCAACTTGATCAATCTGCGTAAAATGGCGAATGGGTGACATAATAAGTGGCATTAATGGGGCAAACAACAAGCCATCCAGCGATTTGAAGTACTCCAAATTGTTTGCAAATTTTCACGATTTCGCTGTATTACAAACGCAGCACGAGGCGTTATACGTGATGTGCGTTATATGGCGACACGCCCCCGCCTTTGAACTATTTGGACTATAGCTATAGCCATATCAGCTGAGGCGCTGTCGCAATTGGCTGCGTCATGGCTAAAATTGCATTACATTTGGGTCAACATCTACGGCTGTTTAATAGAAAAAACCCAGAGAGAAAAAAATCAAAATAATATTACTACAAGCAAACTAATAAAATCATCTTCAGGTTGTTAATATTTTGGGATTTATTTTGGCTTTCGAATAATTATGAAATAGGCGCTATTAACGCCACGACCTTTTGACTTTCAATTGCGGCTGCAGCTCTGAGCTCTAAGCGATTTCGCCTTAAGCCCAGCTTGAGCTTCAATCATCATATATACTATATATACGATATATCTTCAGCTTAACTCAGTCATCATCGAGAGCGAAGGTGTCGATTAATTAGTCGATGCCGACGCTTTAAAGCCTGCTCTACGGCATTGAACTTCATACGCAGCGCAAATAGCAGAAAACTCCGAGCATTATAGCAGTATGGCAGTAAAACATATTCATTAGCCCATTTGCTGCAGATCCATTTTAATGGTTTCATGCGGTTTTTATACCCTGTAACCATGAAATGGGACTGTATGAACGTTAGGATCTCGGTTAATATAAGAGCTAGAGCAGCCATTTTTGGAATGCAGATAGATATATCCAGTAGGCTGTTCAAGTTTATTTTAAATGCTGGCTGCCACGCCCTCTTAACTCCCATATCGATAAAAACCAATTTAAATGGGAATATTAAAAGTAATACTTAACATAAATGTTCGGTTTTTAAAATATAAGCTCTCTACTATTATAATTATCCAACTTAAAAAGCGCATTAAAATCGGTTGAGAAACACAGAAGTTATTAAAGAAACAATATTGCGAACTTTGCCTTGCTTGTTCTCTGGTACAGACAAAAAGTAAGAAGAAGAAGCATTGCTGCTGCGCTTCGTTTAATATTTTGCAAATAATTTTAAATTATTTTTTAAATATATTATATAGGGTATTCTAGAGTCGGCTGCATCCCACAGTTCAGCTCCTCCCACCTAGGTTTCTTTGGCTTGTTTTATTTTGATCTGGCTGATAATGCGGGTGTCTTGGCGGACCCAACACGAGTGTGTAATTAAAATCGGTACATAAATATTTTGCGGCTGGGGTCACGCTCATTGTTTACGAGCCTGCCACCTGCAAGCCCACTTGTTAGCCAGCTCAATGTGTGGTTGCATAAGCCGGTTCCATTCCACTTGCGCGGCAGCAACAGTGGGTCAGCTGCCTCAGCATGTGGCACGCAAACGCAAACGCAGACATTTTCATTTTCTTTTTCTCTTCTAATAATTTGTAATTTATTTATGCGTGTGAACCAAAGCAGCTCATATATCATCAGCAGTCTCGTTTCCTCTCAAAAAGGTGAAAAAAAAACAGAAGTGGAAATGTAAAGAAAAGCGAAAAGTGAAATTGTCATAAATAAACTGCAGATGGCGCTGCGCATGCTTATTAACAATTTTATGAGTGATTCAGCACAAAGCAAACACAAACAAACGCTGCTTGCATAAGCCAAGTGTCAACAAGCTGACAACGCAAACCATTTTGTACAGCAAATTATGCATAATTTAATTGAGCAAATTAAATTCAAAATGCGCGCCAAGTTGAGCCGAACAAACAAGTTTGAGTTCGCTGGCTCTCGAACTTGTGCGTAGTGTAGCTAAAAAAAAAAACGTTGTGCAACACTAATGCAGTAAGTTATTAGTGGCCTCGCTTGCACAACTGCTAGCTTGAGCAGCAGTGCAAGACTACAAATGTTAATGTGTTAGAGCGAGGTGAATATAGTGTAGCGCGCACAGTTTGAGAGCCACAAGCAAAGCGGAGTTTGGCGCTTAATTTAAATGCAGAAAAGTTGCATTTATTTGTATATATTTATTTTAATATAAAATGCACATTAATTTTACATCGATATCTTTATTTATTGCTATTTACATTCACACACAGTTTAAATTAAGTGTTTATCGTTATTTGAGTAAATACTAATGCTGGTTTTGACTTTGAATGGAAGTGTAGCCTATGCCTAAGGTGCGAAATAATTTAATTACGTTTACAATTAATGATTAGTGTTCGTTTGTCGTAGTCTTAACTATTGATGTACGCTGTTTACTACTCCTAAGTCTTTATTCATTGCTCGAAAACGCGTCTCCGCCGCAGTCGATGCACTGCAGTGGAAAGATGTTTTGGGCGTGGACTAAACTAAACTGCGATATTTACAGACGGGAAAAGAGTTGGATTTCGGGGGCTTCACTTCATGTAGTAGCTGCTGGGCGCACGGCCCGAGGTGTACGTGCTGAGGGGTATGCCCTGGGGACCCGGAATATGATTGCCGGACACGTGGGTCACCGACGCATTCTGCGAGCCGTACAGATGATCGACGCTGCTGTTGCCGATGCCATTGCCCGAGGGCTCGTAGTCCACATCGTAGTAGATGCCCGACTGATTCTGCAACAGAATATAGATTAAAATGTATCCCACAGGGAGTTACAGAGTCGTAAAACTTACGGCTATGCTGCCGTTGCTGCGACTCTTGGGGCGTGGCACCTGGAAGTTACGACCCAGCAGATCGGCGCGATCCTCCTCCTCGCTGGAGCTGGAGTTCTCCAGCGTGCGCATTCCATTTGCTCTCTGGCCCAGGCCGAGTCTTCTAAGCGCAATTGAAAGAGATTAAAATGCTGCAGTTTCGGTTAAATCCCTCAGAACTCACCTGGGTAATGGCACTGGAGGCGCCAGGCTGGCGCTGGGATGCATCTGCATGGTGCTCTGCAGCGACATGCCGCCAATGGTGCCCATGCCGATGGCGCCCAGGTTCGGATAGGCAAACATGGCCGACGAGGGGCGCGTGGGTCCAATGGGTTCCGCCTGAAAAGCCAGCAAGGAAAATTCAATTAAAATACAGTAGAATCCGGTTATAGCGACATTCAAGGGACCGACGATTTTACGTCGTTATATCCGGCAGACGCACTATCCGAAAGGAGCAAAAAAAAAATTTTTTTTTTATATTATGGATGCCATGTTCGTAATAGGTTTTAAAATAAAACAAATTAATTTTTTAATCAAAACAAAAAATTTAATACAGTAGAATCCGGTTATAGCGACTTTCAAGGGACCGACGTCGTTATATCCGGAAGACAAAATCCATGATTTTGTTTCTTTTTCGTATTGAAAAAACACAAAATCCATGATTTTGTTTGCTTCTTTTAGCATTGTTAAAGAAATCAAATTTTCCTCTTTAAAGTTTTTTTTTTGTTCGGCACGTCGCAATATCCGGTTGAATTGAAATGAAAAATTGAATTGAAATTGAAAAATCTCGTCGTTATAAGCGGTTTGTCGCTAAAAGCGGAGTCGTTATAAGCGGAGGCCGTTTCATATAAGTTTGTATGGGGACCAACCAAACCATCGAGTTTTCGTCGCAATAACCGGACGGACGCTATAAGCGGCGTCGTTATAAACCGGATTCTACTGTACTCCTATTTTTTGCCCTCAAATCTACGTTTTTTGACCAATTATGGCCATATTTGGTGTTTTACGCATAATTTCGCCAGACAAATCAATTAAAAACAAAATCTAAAAATTTTAAAATTTAAAATTTTTTTTCCAAAAATTGAAATTTGATCAAGGTCTAAAATTTTGCTAAAATCTTCAATTTTTCTATTCTTTGATTTAGCAATTTAGTTTTACTTTTGTACACAAATCATTGATAAAAATTCACACCGCTTGAAAATCGGTTTAGTTTTGGCAAAGTTATGAACTTTCAAAGTTCAGCGAAAAAGCGGGTTCTTTCAACAATCCAACCATAACTCTAATTTTGGTCCTAAAATCTACATTTATGGATCAAATACTGCCATGTTTGGTTTTTTTATGCATAATTTCGCCAGACAAATCATTTTAGAATAAAATCTAAACATTTTAAAATTTAAAATTTTGTTTCGAAAAATTGAAAATTTTTCAAGGGGGTAGGTCTAAAATTTTACTAAAATTTTCAATTTTTCTATTCTTTGATTTATGAATGGAGCTTTACTTTTGCACTCAAATCATTAATAAAAAACCACGCCGCTTGAAAATCGGTTCAGTTTTGTCAAAGTTATGCACTTTCAAAGTTAAGCGAAAAGGTGTTATTTAAACAATCCAACCATAGCTCTAATTTTGTGGTCCGACTGTTTAACTTACTCCGTAGTGATTTGTCTGCGCCATAACGTCCGCTATCTGTGCCCAGCGCATGCGATCCTCCAGCGTTACCTGGTAGCCCGCCTGTGGCAATCCCGCCGACTTCAAGGGCGCCGTATTCATGTAGCCGAAGACCGGAGATCCCATGGCGTTCTTCTGCTCGCGCTGCCAGCGACGGGACCACATGATGAGGCACACCAGCGTGAGCACAATGATGATGACCGCCGCCACGGAGGCGCCAATGGCCACGCCCAGCACCTCGCCGTCGATCTCGCACTGGGCGCCATAGTGGCTAGAGTCGCAGGCGCAGCTCTGGGCGCCCTCCTCATTGTAGCTGCAGCTGCCACGATTGTTGCAATAGGCGTCCGGACACGCCTGGCACTCGCGTCCCGCCCGCTGCGGCTGATCCGCCCAGGGATCCCGCAGTCCTGGCGCGCAGGCGCAGTGGAAGGTGCCCCAGCTGTTGCTGCAGAGGGCGCTGGAGTGGCAATCGTTCAGCTCCGAGGATTGGCATTCGTCGAGATCGTGCAGGGCGGAGACCGCGCCCTCCGGGGAGCTCACGTACAGCACGGAGTTGCCGATGTTGTTGTTGCGTCGATGCAGCACGCCCAGCAGATGCTTCTGCACGTCGCTGCGCAGGTTGGGGCGCAGCGTCTCCACGCTCTCGTCCAGCTGGGAAAAAAAGCGAAATTAGCATACACTCGGAAAAATAAATGGAGCGCTTAAATAAATGTATTTTGTTCTAGAATTCAATCAGAAATCGGAATAGAATCTTCAATTAATTCAAATTAGCAATTACGGTATTGATTAAATTAAGATTAAATTAAATCTAATATTGTTTTGAATCGTATCTTAATCTAATCTCAACAAAATAGAAAAAAGAATTGTGATAACAAGATCAATGAAGAATTTGGTTAATCTTAAAAAGAGTAATTCCGTTATTGAATTAAGAACTCACGGCATTATTAAACTTCTAACTCCCAAAATTTTTGATTTAAGTACGAAAGTTCTTCTTAAATTAATTTCACCAAAACTTACTTTCAGTGTCAGATTTACGTAGACGCCGCTGCCGCCCAGATTGGGATCACCGCGATAGATATTATTCACCTTGGCCTCCATAAACTCATCCGAATAGGGCGTCATCGACATGGCAGAGTCCAGCTGCAGTTATATATGTTTCATAATTAATAGTTTATTTATTCCTAGCTCTATTTATAACCCCTGCTTACCGCTCGCACCGACTCGTAGCTGAGCTGGCCGTAGGGTTCACTGCTGCGATCCATCAGCTTGTTGTCCCAGACAATGCGATGCTCATAGATGCGATCCACGCGCATGCCCAGATGGAAGGAGATGACACGACGACAGGGCTCTCGATGCTTGCGACGGGAATAGCCTAAGGAATTGATAAAATACACTCAGCAAAATAGCAAAAAAAATTGGCTCTTAATGCAGTTTAAATCTTTAACTAATAAACTTGAAAGCCAAATAAGTTAGATAATACTCAAATTGGAAAGGAAACCTCTTCATTCAAATAGATTTATTTTCTGAACTACAGGGTGTTCAACGGTCGGTTGCATTCGACTGTAACCTTACCGAATTTTGGAGTATTTTATTGGATTTCTTCTTACCTGGTCTGCAGTGGCAGCTGGAGACGCCGTTGTCGGTCTTGCAGCGCTCGTGCTGCGCCTGGTCGCAGGTGGAGTCGTCGCCCACAATGCAGGTGTCGATTCTGACCGGTGGTTGGGTGGGTCGCTGTCGGTAGTGCGGTCGCGTGGGTCCTGCGTTGGTCGTGGCTGAAACTGGCTTACCCGACGCCTGACTTCTCTCTGGACTCTGGCTGCCTGCCTTCGGCTGCAGCTCTACCACCTCCGTTTCGGGCACCACATAACCACCGCTGCTTTGTGTGACACCAGCACCACCACCACTGGCACCACTGACGCCGCTTGAACCACTTGATCCGCTGCTGGTGGTGGCCATGCCTGGCAGCTGGGGAAGACGCGTCGCTGGCGTCGTAATGCCCGCTGGGGGATCTGTGGGATCACCAAATAGATTGATGTAAGTGCGTTTGCCATCGATAGAGACGAAGCCTTCGTCACCTGATGCCGACACAATGATGTCCGCCTGTGGTGCTGCACCACCCGCACCCGCACCCGCGCCCACACCCGCGCCATAGCTGCCGTAGGGCTTGATATTGATGGTCTGCTGGGAGCCGCTGCCCTTGGGTCCAGGTCCCTGTATGGCCGACAAGGTCACATCGAAGATCTCACCATAGCCAGGCGGCAGCTGCTGCCGGGTGGGCTGTATGGACTGCTGTGGGGCGGCGGGGCGTGCAGCGGGGCGTGGTCTGCCGCCCGGTTTGAACTCGGGATCGTCGAGCACAATGCCAGGACGAGGATGATAGGAGGCGGGCGGAGTAGATGGATTGGAAGACGGGGCGGCGTTTGGTTTTTCAGTTGTGGTCGAGGTGGTGGTGGTTGAGGTGGTGCTGGTTGAGGTGGTGGTAGAGGTGGTGGTGGTTGAGGTGGAACTGGTGGTTGTAGTAGTAGTTGAGGTGGTTATGGTTGGATTAAGACTGGGCACAGCGGTTTCTATGCTCAGCGGCTGCGTTCGAATGCTGCTGCTGGACGCTGTGGATGCTGTTGATGTGGATACTGTGGTGGCCTCCAGCGACGGCGTGCGATTGGCCGTCATAAAGATGACCTCCTCGCTGGAGGGATCCAGGTCGTGGTTCTCCATGGACATGGGCACATAGCTACTGGAGGAGCTGCCCATCACAGTGTTGACCACCGAGCTCGTCTCAATGATGGTCGTATAACCGGCGTGCTCCGCCTGCGGCTTCTTCTTCTTCTTGCGCTTCTGGGTCTGCTCCTTGCTGGCAGCCGTGGGCATGGGCTCGGCCTCATCCTCCACTTCGCCGCCGCCCGCCGTGTCCGTGTCCTGATCGGAGACCTCTATGTACTGCGCATTGGTGTCCTCGTTGGAGAACTCCGAGTCGTAGGTGGTGTCTGTTGGCGGTACCGCCTCCAGGCCAGCGCCAACGCCATCGCCAGCTGCCTCTGGCTGCTGATCCGGCTGCTTTGGCTCCGGTTCCGGCTCTGGAGCACGGGCAGGCAGCACAGGGTGAGCTGGCAGGGGCTGGTACTGCGGCAGGGGTCGACGGCTGCCGTTGACGCTGGTTGTGATGGGCGGACGTGGCTTGTTGCGGTACCAGGGCGGACGATTGCTGACGAAGCCCGGACGCACGGGCACGATCTGCTCCGGAATGGGCACGCCCGTAATGAAGGGGCGCTCTGGACGATCGAAGGGATAGGGAGGCGGACGCATCGAGGTGCCCGGCTTCTGTGCCTCGTAGTCAATGGGCAGCGGCTGCACGTCCGAGATGCGAGGAGGTCCACGGTTGTTGATGCGACTGGCCGAGGGACGACGTACGCCCACGCCCTGGGTATTGGCGTGCACGTTGACATTGCCGTTGAGCAGCTTCACAATGCCCGTGATGATGTCCTGAATATCCGGATTCCCGTTCTGGCGGGCATTATGCGGCGCCTGCGTCGCACTCGCCATCGCGCTGGCAGTACTGCTCGGACTCGGGCTGATAGGGGACCCCGACGTACGCGGTCGCAGGTCCCCTTGCACTAAAAAAGGCTGCTCAGTGCTGGAACTGGAACTGGAGCTGCTTCTACTTCCGCTCTCAGTGAGCGTCTTGCCAGCTCTTATGCGCTGCGTTCGCTCCGGCTGCTGTTGCTCCCCCTGCACGTCGTAGGTGCCCGTGGGCTTGATGTTGTAGTGGAAATACCTTCCGGCGGAGACGTCCTTCTCGCTCACGCCGCCCTCGTCCAGATAGTTGACGTCATTGTGCGCCGGCTGATGTTGCTCGTGGTGCAGTATCGGAGAGGCGGAACGCTCCACGCGTGCCCTCGTCTCGTTCTCAGTTGCGCGTACGGATCTCTGACTCTCCGGCATGGCGTTCGTGTCCGCCATGGTGCTCTCGATGCTCAGACGTAACGCCGAGTCGTGACTGCTCGACTTGGGTGAGATCTGTGAGATGTCATTGTGCTGGGCCACTGAAAAAGGAGAAAAGAAGGGGGTTAAATATGCTGAATAAATAAATAAATATATGGTATAAATATATATAGCATAAATAAATAGTTATATAGAACAGAAAAATAACTATGCAAATTAAATAAATAATTTTATCAAACGTCGTTTGAAGATTGAATGGAGTTGAATTCTGATTTACTGAAAATTCACTGAGAAATTGTTGAAATACACCTATAAGTTTGATTCAGAAACAAACCAGAAATATTTTAAAATATATGAATTTAAATTTTTGCTAATTAAATTTAATAACTAATTAATTCCTAAATTGCCCAATGCATTCATAAATAAACATAGAATTTGTTGAAACCAGGTTAGCAGCCCTCAAATCCAAATTTATTTGCAGCACTCATTAAACAGAATAGAAAACACTGAAGCCAAGTAATTATGCTTATCTTGAATCTTGAATTCAGCTAGAAATCGGCTCGAAAAGAAAACTCTGGTGAAAATCTGGCGAGAGATAAATAAACAATTCTGAAGGTGAAAATGTGAAAAACTGGCGCAAAACATAATCTCGCATTGCAGCTAATCATTATTTGTGTGTGTGTGTTTGGCAGAGAAAAGGCTAAGAATTGCTTGCGTTTTTCAACTGCCAAAACAAAAGCAAAGCGCTTGGTTTCACTTTTGCTGCGGCACCTGCTGCATGCACAGCGAGAAATACATATGCAGATGACACAGCCCTGTGCTTTGTCTTTGTCATTGTCTGTTTAATATGCACATTTGCATTTCTTAGAAATCCAAAACGAGAGACACAACGACAGATCTCAGTTTCAGTCGCTCAGCTTCAGCTTCAGTCTTAGCCTCAGCCTGGCAGGCATCATTTATTTTCCATGTCAAGTTTGTGTCTTGAGTCTTTTGTATTCTTTTCACTCTCGCAAGACGTATGCATGTTTCCATGTATGTTTGTAATAGTGATGTGTTTGTGTGTGTTTATGTGTGTTTGTATTTGTTTTCCAAACCATCTCCAGCTGAAATTGTTGGTTGCCTTTTGAAGCCAAGGCTAGCTGGGCTTCATGCGTATCTGTCACAGTTGTAAAATCATATTACTTATTACATTTCGCCAGCCACGCCCACTGCGGCCACGCCCCTCTCAGTGTCTCTATTCTCATAGTCTGTGCACAATTGCACAAAAAAAACGAGAGAATTTCACAAATTGCTACGTGAAGCGTTGAAAAGATGCCAACTTGTACGCTGGAAAATCAACTGCAAAATCAACATGCAATATCTGAGCTACTTATGAGATACGCAGATACTTTGAGATACATATAATAATACTAATAATTACAAACTATGAAAATTAAATCGAAAATTAGTGCATTTAATGAGTATAATATTTTATTATTCAAATAAATTATATTATGCCATGAGTCGGTAAATTTTAAAAAGAAATTTTGGAAATATTTAAGTCAATAAATTTGAGAAAACAATTTAACGTTAATCTAATAAAATTATTTGTAAACTAGTAATTAATAAAAAGAGAAGAAAAAGATCGAAATCGCATTAGAAATTGTCTACAAACATCGGATCTAACAAATGATCTTTTAAATAACTTTCATATATCTATATTTATATAAAATTTTTTGTTCCGACTAACTGTTTACTAAAGTGACAAGCTCAAATTACAAATAAAAAACCATCAGCTGCATTATATAAAATTTTTAACAAAATTATATGCATATGTTTTTATTTTATGCACTATGCCAAGCTGAAATCAAATAAATTATATATAATAATGCGTAGGCTAATAATAACAATTATCAAATTGTCTCAACCGTAAATAAGTGATTTAAAATTCACCGTAATTATTTGTTTGTTAAATCTAACACTTCAAACGGCGCTTGCCAACTTTCGTTTACGCTGAGGAATTTTTCGAAAATTTAATCACAATAATTTCGAGAAAATTGTTATACATATGCTTGTAAGTTAGTTAAGCTGCATTTACTTTCTACGCACACACGCTCGATTCAAGTGCTTTCTTTTCGGAGATGTAGAGACTGTGATGATCATGAGACTATCCTAGACCCAGAAACGCTGTAATGAAATTGACACCTGCTGATCGGCTTGAGTTGAACTCGCGCCCCCCGCAAAGCAATCAATATTATTTGGAGAGCACAAGAGTTGCTTGAGATTTATAAAATTTATTTGCCTACAACGCTTCGCTCGTTACTTTCTTTCTCAGCGCTGCTTGGCGGCGGCTTTGGAGCGTGATTTATGTCTGAGATCGTTGACTTTTACCCTCAGGGCATAGAGTCTGCAGTCTGCAGCCTCAGCTCCAGCTCCGGTTGGAGCTCTACAGGTGTCAAGAGCATGTGTCAGGCAGACAATGCAAATGTTTGGCTGACATATTAGCGTGATGAGGGCTCGAGGAGCAGCCGAACAGCCGAACAGTGGGCGCAGGCAACAGGTTTGATAACAAAAATAATAAAAAAAAAAAAGTTCACATATTTAAGGTTTATGTTGCTGCTCAAAAGCGACCAAACACGTTTAGTTATTGAGCTTAACCCAATTACTGTGAGCTCTTCTTCTGTCTATATATATTATAAGTTTGGCACACATTTTACTTTCACCTTCGCGCGCTTTAACTGGAGCAAAAAATAAAAAGTGCGCAACACGCTGATTGATAACCGCAAAAAATAAATAAATAAATTGTTTATTTTCGCATTTGTTACATGCTCCACGCGCGCTTTCTATGCACAATTCGGATTTGTTATAATTAATGCGCTTCCTTTGATCGAACGTGAAACACAAACAAGGCCTTTTGTTGATTGAAATGTTGGCATTTTCCATTTCATTTCCATTTTCAATTTGGTTTTGGTTTTGGCCTTGCTTTTGGTTTTTACTTTCCTTTTGCTATTTTGCCACTTGTTTTTCCAGCTTATTTTGTAGCAATTATTATTGATACAAAATTGAATTTGCGGCCGGGTAAAAGTGTCTGCCGCATCGCAAAAATATTCGCTGGAGGCGCCTCAATTACCCGCAGAGACATGGCCTGGTTCGAATCTAACACAAATTGAGTTGAAATAATTGAAACTGTGGCATGCAACACTTTCACGGACAACGAAAGTAAAAACTGAGGCTTTTCCAACTCGTTGGGGCAACTCCCCAACATTTGGCCCGCAATTAGGGAATCAGTGAGTTCAATGCACCAAATCAGAGACATGACTCTAGCTCTAGGCAACAACACAACAACAACAACAACTGCAACACAGGCAACAACGTTGACAACATTCGACGACGACAAGAGAGTCATTAGTTCCAGCGCTTGCCTACACTAATTTAAACGCTACTTGAGCCCACGTCGAGGACAGCACAGAAGGCGCACGACTCGCTGGTCCACTCCTAACCCACACACACACACACACACACACATACACGCACACACTCTCAGCAAATTGGCAATTTCAGCGCCTCCAAATTGCCATCAGTCTGACAACCAAATCACTTTCTTTTCTAAGCCGTTGCACTCTTTAGAAACCCACAACAAAAACAAAACCAAAAACTATTTCACAATTACCAGTATCGTACCATAAACATACTTATGGCACGTACTGTAGACTCCAAGACTCTAAGCTAGCGACAATAATTACATTTTGTGCGCTTATGAAATTGCAGCTATATTTGATTTCGATATTTAACACACGTACACACTGACATTACGCATACGCCATGTATATTTTGGAAGTAAGTGCTTGTAATAAGCGCCTAATGTTTCGTGATTATGCAACACTGAAAACAGTGGGCGACAGCCTGACATAATCAAAGCAACAACTCAGCAAAACAACATTTTCTGAGGTATAACATCTAATAGCGAAAATTCAATTAAATAAAATGCTTTAAAATGTAGTAGAAATAAAATTATGTACACCGAAAAATATTTAAAAAATTATAAACAGAAAAATGTTAATGTATTTTATATAGACAAATATAAATGCATATTTTTCTTTATATTTTTCTTTATATAATAACTATAATTTTATGAATATTTTTTTAATTTATGTATATTTATGCTATACAGTTTTGTAGAAAATATAATAAATAAACCTTCATTTATCAGAAATATTAAATTCTTTTATTATACAAATTTTATCAGCTGTCGCTAAATAATCTTCAGAAATTCTTTTTTACCTAACAAATAAAATTTTAATAATAATAACAAGTTTTACAGTCGAACGTTGCTCAGTTTCGGTTAGAAAGTAATATACTTATTTGTTCAAGCTGATTATTATTTACGATGCGTTATTATATTTAACTCAAAGATAATACACCAATTTGTTTGGCTGCCACAGTTTAATTTGATTTTATGCTCCAGCTCTAAAGAAAATAATCTCTGCTTAAGCTTAAACAAATGGAAGACTATTCGATACGGCTCTGGCTAAGATTTCTATTAAAGATGTTGGCCAGCTGAATGGAAACTAATGCCCCCTGGCACAACGTGTGCTCACGTTCAACTCCACTCGACTGCCACGCCCATTTCCAAGTCAAAGAACTGCGCAGGGCAACGCCTCACACCCAACTCAGATGAAAACGCAACGAAAGAGAGAAAAATAACAAAAATAACAGAGAGATATTACAAGTTATCTAGCCATGTCTTACATTTGTGCTTGGGGGCGTGGCACATGCCATAGTTGCCTTAAAACTGTAGCATTAAAAATGTTTGATTTAATGCTAATTGATGCTGGCAACGCTTGGTTAACTCTTCAAGGTGGGCGTCATAAAATTGCAGGCAGTGGAGAAATATGTAAAAGGCATGCAGAGTTCAAAAGGCAGTCAAAGAAAGTTGCTGTAATAAATAGTTGTTTGTATGTTTATTTCTCTGTTTGTTTGGTTTTTAGCTATACTTTATTGTTCCGTTGAACTTTGTTTTGAAATGAGAATAAAAACATAAAACAACCACAGCTCGCGCTGCGCGCTTTACCGCACAGTTTATGAATTAAATACGAATGTGTAAACAATAATAAATATAATAATTATAAAATAAAAATACATTTTAAATAATTACAAACAAAATTATAATAAAAAGCTGAATATTTAATTATTTTCATAGTTAAACATGCTTAAAATAGAATAGTCGAACTTCTACCTTCTTCAGCGTTCAAACGGCAGCCAAAGAAAGTTTGTGTAATAAATATTTGTTTGTACATTTCCCTGTTTATTTGTTTGGTTTTTTCTATATTTTATTGCTGTGTTGAACTTGCCGCAGAGTCATGCTGTCGGTGGCAGTGGCAAGCCCAAGTAAACTTACTTCATTAGCAAAGCAAATAAATGAGCTGGGCTGTCTAGTTTTTTCTGAACATTTTTCCGTATTATTTTCATAATTTCTTGAACCTTTTTGCTTTTTTGTTTATTCAGTTGAAAGAACCTAAAGTGCCGCTCGTTGTCGCGCTGTCAAATATGCTGCAATTAACACCGAGTCTGAAATACATACGGCATTTTCTGACAGATCATAACCGTTGAGGTGTGTCATATGAAATTGTAGATTGTTTTTCAGCCGCGCGTGTGCCATGCAATTAGATATGTTAATTCTCCATGCAGTGGCAGCAATTTGCAGCAGGCAACAGTCAAGTGCAGCAGCAACAACTGCAACCATTGTGTCGGCCACAAGCGAATGACCTTAATCAAGGTCTGCTGCTGCCATTGCCATTGCCATTGCCAACGACTGCGGCCATTGCCTGTCTAAGCCAAAAAAAATTTATTAGCCGCCGTCTTGCAACTTGGTAAAAGTTACGGACATCCGCGATGGCGATCGCAATGGCGATGGCGAATGCGAATGCGAATGCTCAACGTAGCGTAGCATAGCGCTGACCGCTGCTGCAAGAGCCTAAATAATAGACACACTTAACAGCCTAATTGTCTGATATTTATAATTAAGGCCCAGCATAATAGAGACCAGCACATAGTAGCCGAAGCTGGCAACATGCTTGCAACTTGGCCAAGTTGCCAGAGATTCCAGTGGCAGGCACTAATAAGCAGCAAATGCCCGAGAACATGACTTTGGCTTTGGCTTTGGCTTGGCTTTAGCGAACGTCGACTTGGCTTGGCTTGTAAATTGTGCTAGCTGCAATTTAGTGTAGATCTTTTATCTTTCAGCCAGCAGACAGCAGCAGCAACTGCAGCAGCAGCAGCAACAACCAACCAAGCTGCAAATAGTTGAAATATTTGCTTTTCATATGAACATGCGAAACGAATATTTTTGTGTTGGGCCAAAGGGTCTGCACTTTGAGATAGACAGAGCAGTTCAATAACCCCTAGAGTCTGTGCCTCTCTCTTTCGCTCTCTCACTCTTTCCCTCTCTATCTCGATCTCTTTGGCAATCGAGCATCAATATATATCACAGCGTCTACGCTCTATATACTTGGCCACTAATTGAACAATTAAAGCTGATTAAATGATCTGCAAAATGGAGCAAAAATATATGGCAGAGAATGGGCACAACACAATACTTAATACTTCAGCATCTACACAGCAAGAAAAACTATGTTATCAAATAAAATTCGCATTTAAAAATGTTGGCATTTTTTAAATAAAAACTTAAATAAGAATTCAAACAAATATATAATAAAAAATAAATAAAGTAATATAAATAAATAAAAATGATTTTTATTTATTAATTTTTATTTACTTTTACTTGAAATAAAAGCTAGAATTTGTTCTCAAATCTTCGTTGTTTTTTCAACTTTAACAGTTTCTTTATTAGTTTTAAAGTTCTTAATATTTTCTCACTGTGCAGCGGTTGCCCCTTTGGCGCAAACAAATCCGCAACTGGCCGTAAATTGTGGCTGTTGCTAGGAGGCAAGCACACACTGATACTAGCCGAGATCAAGTTAAGCCCAGTTGCAGCGACTGGTATCGAGTTCTGTCAAGTTCGCAGTCCCCAGGCAGAGAGTACAAGTTCAATGCTTGGAGAATGCGGGAAGAAAACGTATTGATTGAAAAGTGTCTAGCAGCTGCTGTCAGTTCTCTTTCTTCTCCTATGTTTCGCTGCTCTCTTTCTCGCTGTTTAGCTGCGCTCTGCGCAAAAACTGTGTCAGCTTGCCCCCTAGAAACGGAACAAGTCGAGTTGCTTATGGCCAAACGGGTGACTCTCCATGTCGTGTGACAAGTTCAAAAGCAATGTGAGAGTGTGTGTGTGAGTATGTGTGTGTGTGTGGTATCGAGCCAAAAAACTGAAAACATCCACACGTTTAACAACTGGCCAAGAGAACCGGCCCGTCAGTCAGGCAGCTTTTTATTAGGCTATTTCTAACTGCCTCAAGAGTGTAAATAAATACAAAGTCTCTCTGTATATGTGTTGTGTCATGTTGTGTGTGTGTATGTGTGTGTTTGTGTGTGTGTGTGCTGGAGAATAACTGCACGTATTTAACGGCATTCTATTTCAAGTTTTACACATTTTATGTGTCGCTGTCGCAGCTGAAAAACCTGCCACAGCGGCCGTCACCCAATTGGGCTAATTGTGCGGCTTGCCACATGTGGCATGTGTCTTGGCCTGTCTTTGGGGGTAACAAGTGGCGCACCTACGCAGACAGCGCAGCCAGCGCACAGCCAGCGCACAGCCAGGCAATTGGCCAATTGATTGCTTTCGTCGTGCAAGTTCGTTGCCTAAGTCTTTTGTTTTGCTGGCAAAAGAAAGCCTACGAAAAGAAGTAAGTATCTGCGAATGCAAATGAAGCAATGAAACGTTGCAAATGATATATGAAAATAAAACTACAAATAAAATACCAATCAACCGGTTCTGCCGCTAAATCAAAGAAACAAGCAAAAACGCAAAAAGAAATATGAAAAGCAAAAAGACATAAAAAATCTCCGACAGCGAAATGTTTTCATTGATTACCATTCAATCGCCTCTCGTATGCATAAACATGTTGTCTACCTGAGTTTCTTGCAGCTTCATTGGCCAGCAGAAAAAACCGCCAAAGCGAAAAGGTAAATTGCACACAGCGAGAAAAATATGAAAAAATAATTTAAAATAAAATTCGCATGAAGGAAAAAATTAAACTTGTTTAAATACAAGAAATTTAAATAATTTATAAAACTAAATAAATGATAAAATATAGTAAATTTATAAAATAATCTAAAAAAAATAATTCTACAATTTTTAGAATTATATGAAATTCAAAAGTGCATTTATTTCTCGCTGTGCACATGCGTCCCTACATATTTATCTGTCTGTCTGTCAGTCAGACTCTTTGCGGTTTTCGCTGCCTTTGTGCAATTTAGCGTCCTCGGTCAAGAACGAACTTGACCACGCTGTAATCAAGATAAATTTGCGGGTTCGCTGTATGGGTGTGGATGAATGTGTATATGTATGAATGTATTTATGTGTGTGTGGGTATGCATGTGTGTGTGTGTGACTGGCACAACTTTCGTTGTGCTGAATTTCATTGTACAATTTTTGGCTGAAGCTGTGGCTGTGGCTGCTGCGCATGCTCATGGGAAAGGGAAAGTATGAGCGTGCATGCAGTTATTGATACGACTTTGGCTATAGCCAAAGCCTCAGCATCAGCATCAGCCTCGGTCTCAGTCTCTCTCTAATTGAATGAAAAGGGTGGAGAAACGTTTAACTTAATTGACTTGCGAGGAGATAGAGTGGGAGTTTGGCTGAAATCAGGCTTGAAGCTCAGGTAATCAGCTGGTTAAAACCAGAGCTGAGCCTAGCTAATTTTGGCTCATTTCCTTTAGCTATTAAAAAGCCATAAGTTTCAAGCAGCTGTCGATGCTGCAAACACCTGTTGCTGCTGCCAAAAAAAAGTTTTAATTAATTGCCTCAGCATGCCGCAGCCCAGCAAGCATGCAGACACAAAAGAGCAAGTGGAAAATACGAAAAAAATGTTGGACAAAAAAAAAAACCTGCCACTTTGACCCAATAAAATGCCAACGGCATAAATTTGTGAAGCTTGCGCTGCAGTTGAAGATCGTGGTAACAACTTTTCGGTTATTTAGCAGCCTATCATTGCCGCTCTCCCACTTTCTTCTACGGCTAACTCCGCGGTTCATCTTTCACTCAAGAGCCCAGACTGCAAGTGGGCCAGGTAACAGAAATGTGCCAAAAAGCCGCGTGGAAAGCGATGGCAAATGATAATGCCAGCTAATCTGAGCAGTAAGCGCTGAAAGGCCGACAAAAACAAATACTTGAGAGGGGGCAAAAATACAAATGTTTGTCAGCTCGTGACTCTAATCCATTTGATATCGAACGCATCGAATCGCAGCACAAGATGACGAATTGCACTCAGCCCCCGTGAGTTGAGAGTTTTGGTTTCTAACTTGATAGATTTATGCTTATGCTTATGTTTATTTTCTTCTCTTTCGTTTCAGTTAACAGAAACACAGAAATACAAACTCATCACGCTTTCTAATGGCGTTAGCCACGATGATGTTGCCTCTTCTGGCTGTGGCTGTTGCTGTTGTTGTTGCTGTCGATGCCTCGCTTCGACGAGCGACACTTTGCCAATGCACACAAAACGAATTTCAATTCTTTTAACATTTATATAGATATATTTCTTTTCGAAAGCCCAAGCGCTATAACTGTTATTACCGTTTCTTGTTGCCAGCTCTTAAGAATCTCAATTGGCCAGATGTTTTTTTCTTTCTACTTTTAATTAAGCTGCTGTAAATATAATTTTCACTTCACCTAATTTTCGCCAGCTAGATTGAATTTTCCTACATTTTCTTCTACCCATTTTCTATGTAAATTTCTAACGTTATGTTAATCAGGCTTATTAGCTGCATGAAAAGGTTTGCCAACATATTTGTTTAAATGGCCCAGTAAACAGCATTAAAGCAGTTAGCTTTAATTGATTCAGTCTGCTCTCGGTGCAGTTTAACGGCTCTCGTGTGTTCACTTATAATTGAAATGCATATGAGCATAACAATTTCTTTCTTTCTTTTCAAATGCCCTTGCCATAATTTATGCTGCAAGTAACTGCAAAATGTGCTTAAACTGAGAAAACCTTGCAACAATTGTTGGAAAGCGTTAGCGTGGAATTATATTGTTCACTATTAATATCAGGGTATTATTGTATCTAAAAATCTCTCCCTACTTTGTTTATATTTTTATGTAAATATTTGTTCAGCTATTATACAATTTCTCAATCGTTTGTTTGTTTTACTTATTACCTATGCCAAATACGTTCAACAAAAGTCAACCAATTCAATAATCCAACTGTTTAA
Organism: Hypselothyrea guttata; assembly: GCA_035045125.1. Taxonomy (NCBI): domain Eukaryota; kingdom Metazoa; phylum Arthropoda; class Insecta; order Diptera; family Drosophilidae; genus Hypselothyrea; species Hypselothyrea guttata. Next base: position 640,150 of record JAWNNJ010001392.1, read on the forward strand.
TCAAGTTCAATTCACGCACGTCACGCACCTCGAAATAAAAGAGGTAAAAACCACGTTAAATCCGGCATGATTAAACACGTACCAAAATTACACAATTTTGTAGCAAAACTTTGCAGAAATGACGCACAGTTCGGTATATATATGTATATATCGTATACTTAATGAGTGCACTCACAGCTGAACTCTGTTCATTTCCCAAGTTTTATGTGTCACGCGCAGACACCGCCAAATATCAAGTCTATAAACTGTCAGATCTTTGTTATTTGGGTCAAGCCCGTATAAGTCTTTGAGCGAAATGTCGAGGCGAAAAAAGTATAAAATTAACATAACTTTTGGTGTGTCAGGAAGGCAGAGATTCTACGGGTGGGGATAAGCATACACTGCGATAAAATATTCCACGCAAATAAAAACGTTTTTGTGTGCTGTAAGATTATGTTTTAAGTGCAAATTTTGTTTATGAAGCATAGCAAATTACGCTAGTACATATCTTAATTTAATATGTATATTTCAAAATTTCTACACTAGATTTTGGTAATAGTTTTATACTAGATTTCGGTATGACCGTATATAAAATAATTCAAGTTTGTTTGGTTCTAAAATATGTTAATTAAAGAAGTATAAAACTTAAAATTTATATTGACCGTTGAAAATTTAAAATTGTTGTTCAAAACTTGGATGTATCATATCGCTTTGAATTATGCAACGATTTTGTTGATTTTCAAAGTTTTTTACTGAGTTAACTTGGCTTTTCTTTTTCTCAGTGTAGAGCCATAGATGTTAGGGCTGGCTTGCTATCAGCAGACAGTGGCAATCGTCTACATGGCACCTGCGTGCCAATGTTGTTGGCATACTTTGTGGCAAGGCAAACAAGCGGACGCGGCAAGTGCTGAGGCATGTTGTAGCAGCTATCTGTCTTTATGTATCTACACATTCTAAGTAACGCCCAATATACCTTTGTTTTTTAACAAATACCTGAGCTTTCTAATAGAAGAATTCAAAGAGTGTGCGTAGAATTTTGAAACAAGTTGTCTGAGCTGTTAAAGTGCAAAGTGCTTGATCTGTTCCCTAGGGAGACAGCGTAATTCCCTTTATAGACTGCTAATTTCTTGGGCACTTTGTTGGCTCTTTCACTTACCCGCAGTCTGCAGCAGTAGGAGCAGGCAGATGGACAGCAATGTGGCCGACAAGTGCCAGATGTTGGGCATTCTATTGCCGTTGTTGTTGCTGGAGGGTTTGCCACCTTTACTTTTGTGTTCTTGTTCACTTTGCGTTGGGTTTTGTGGCTTTCGTCGCATTTTTGCATAAATAGTTTTGAATGCTTTCAGTTCTTGTGGCGTATTGTCAGATTCTGAAGCGTTTGCTAGTGTTTGGTAGAACTAGACTTTCCACAGCAACTTGGCACTTGGTCGTGGCATCATTGCCTCTTTTTTTGGCAGAATGATTTGTTGTTTTACATGTTATAAGCGCTGCAGAGAAAGAGGGAAATAAATTGCTTTATATTTGTATAGAGTTCAGTTTTTTTTAGTTTGTTGCCTAAGTCTTTTGTTTGGCAGCTTGGCAGCTCACTTGTATCGCGTGAGAATGAGCATTTGGAGACATTTGTGGCCAGTTTAATGGGGAGCACTGTCCATTTAAGTGGCCGAGAGATAAAAGCCAGCATTACGTCAGCTAAAAAATAGAGGCAAAGAGCCATGCCAGAGGCCACAGATCAAAATAATTCGAGCTGTGCGGCACAATTGCTCGGGAAATACTTGTCAAGCGGCTTTCTAAGACAGCTTTACATAAGTCAAGTCAGCGATAAGATATGACAACAGTGCGCTGATTGAAATGCTAATTTTGATTGATGTAAAAGATGAAGGCTAAAAAAATTCCAATAGTTTTCAAGCGGGCGAAAGTTTCAGCACAATTCGAGAGGTGTCAAAAGGAAAAGTGAAACTCGTATAGCCGAAAAGTCGATAAATCAACACACAAACAACAACAAGCAACTTGTTAAGCCCTGGATCGTTTTATTAGAATCGTAACATTCGGCACGGGTATTACCCAATAATTGTAACAAACACAACGCCCAGCAATTGCCCATTAGCCGCTAATCAGCGGGCGAGCCACAAGACGTTGAAACGATTAACGAAAAGCAAGACATAAAAGCCAAAAGAAGAGCTGAAAATAAAAATAGAAATAAAAACAAAACAATTGCGAGTTCAACCTTAGCTGAAAGTGAAAGCATTACAGACTCTGAGTTCGAGTCGGACTTAGAGTTAAAGTTAGAGCAGTGAGCGCTATATGGAGTAAAGGTTGCTACGTGAGTCGCAACTCGATTGCGATTACACACAAGAGACAAGAGAAAGATAGACACAACAGACTCCGGCTCCATTTCCCTCTCCCTCTCCACCTCTGTCTACCACTTCGAACGGAGTTGAACCCAAACTAAAGACGCAGTCAAGTTGAGTCATGGCAAAGCATTTGGGCAAGCGTTATTGTTATTATTATTATTTTTATACCCTGTAGGGAATGGGTAAAAACAGGGTTAACAACTTTCTGAGAATACATGTGACAGGTAGTAGAAGGCGTGGCACACCCTATATAGCATAAATATCACTATATTTAACTATCTTAAAAATCGAAAATAGGTTTATTTTATAAACACTTGTAAATTGAAATATAGTCTACAGGGTATTTCACAGTCGGTAGCGTTCGACTGATCGACACTCTACCATTCCGGGCTATTATTAATTGTTGTTGTTGTGGCTGTTATTGTTTACACCTTGAGTGCAGGAAGCATATTCATATGGCCGAACCTTGAAAACTCTTTTGGCTCTGCTCGAAATGAAATAGAAAGTTTTTTCATTAGACTTTCAGCGTGGGTGTTTGTTGTTGTTGTCATTAAACGACTCCATTTTGTTTCCAATGACTGATTGCCAGGCTGCCGCTGCCGCTGCTGCTGTTGCTGCTGCCTCTTATTGTGGCCCACGCAGCTCGACAAGCGGCGCCTGTCAGCAGCGCAGTTGCTTGTTGCTTGTTGCGCTTGTCCACATTCTGCTTCTTCAACGGAAGTGTTGCTGCATTCGTCTCGTAATTAGTTGGGCTCTCAGTCAAGTTAAATGACTCATGTGATATTTTTGGGAATTTATTCGGTTGCATAACGCACACGGCTGCCTTTGGTAAAGGCAGCAGAGGAAATTTAAGTTTTCTGGCTCACAAATATTGGCAAGGGCAGCTGAACCACATGAGGTTGCGTAAGGGTTTTATTATAAAGAGAGATAAGAGAAAGAGAGAGGAATATCAAGAGAATACAAGCTTGCGCTTTACCTAGCTAAATAACCCGTGCTAAACAAAAGACTTAGGCAACAAACTTGTCGCTTAAAACAAAAGACTTAGGCAACAAACTTGAGCAAATTTTCGTGTAGAAAACGTTTATTTTATGCTTACCACAAACAGCGTAACAATAATCCAATTGTAATTTGAGTTTTTTTTATGTATTTATTGGAGAATTTTCTTTATTTTCTGTTATTTTATGGTTGTTTTGTTCAATAACAATTTGCACAAAATTTCACCGAAAAAAACCAAACAAACTGCAAAATGAGGCAAAGGCAACGTATTGAAATTTCTATAAGCATAATGGACGGTTCAAAGAGTTGCTGATGGCCAGCGAAAGGGGAAGATTCAGAGAGAGACAGAGAGAGAGAGAGAGAGAGGGAGACTCAGAGCTAACTGAAGCCGTTTGACAGCGCTTGGCCAAGCTAGACGGATGCATAAAATGCAGTTTTGTGGCTTCAAGGAATGTAGCAGCAACAAAAACGCTTTAAATTATCGAAAACCAAAATCTAGAGATTGCCATAGAAACCAGACAGAGAGTGAGAGAGAGAGAGAGAGAGGGAAAGAGAGGGAGAGAGAGGGAGAGGAAGCTGGAGCAATTGCTGGAGACGCTAGCCAGTGTTTTTCAAGCGGCTGCAAGAAATTGGCACAAATGCGCAACTCCAGCCGAAATGGCACAAGTAACAGTACAAGTAGATGCAACTGCAGCAGCAGCAGGGGTGAAGGGGAAGGGGGAGCGGAAGCTATAACTGTTGCTGCGGCCAAAGCGTTTCAGTGCCCGCCTGATCCCATTGCATTTGGCAACATGTGTAGGCTGGCTGACCGACCAAGCGACCGGCATTAGCTGCCTCTTGAGAGATTGAGCGATCGAAGATTTGTTTACTGAATGAACTTCTGTTCTAGCAACCAGCATACCCTGTATACCCTGTATACTCTGTATATCCTGCGGCTACAGGTTGTTTCTCTTCAGAGTTTGATATATCGAAAATTGGTTTATTGAATGAAATTGATATACTACAGCATCTGGCATACCCTGTATACCCTGTATGTCCCGTGGCTACAGGTTGTGTCTATTGAGAGATTGGATAATTAGTATTATAGCACCCAAAATACCCTGTATACCCTGTCTACAGTTTGTGACTCTTAAGAGATTCAGATATCGGAGAATTGTTAACTGAATGAAATTTATTTATAAAGCATACGATATACCCCACATACCCTCTATACCCTACATGCCCTGTTGCAACGCTGCCTCTATCTCGAAATGATGGCCAAGTAGTCGGCCCTTATGCAGTTAGGTTATTAAAGCTAATCAACGTTTTATTTGCGTTTGCCGTTTATTTTAATTATCAGTGAAAATATGTGCACGAAGGCAAATTAAAAGCACAAAATACGACGAAATTTCAAATGCTTGCAACAAAAATTTCACAGCGCGAAAACCACGTAATTTGCAACAATAGCAACAACAACAAAAACAACAACAGAAGGAGAAGCGCCAGAGGGAGACGAAGGGGCAGAGGGAGACGGAGACTGCGTTTTAGACGGTGGCAAAAGGTAGCGCAAAAAAGAAAGTTTTTGTTTTTTGTCTTGTTGTTGTTGTTGTTGCTGTTGTGTTTTTGCTTTTCTACACACACACACACACACACACACACACACACTGAGCGAGCGAGACAGACAACGCGCACAAATATCATTCCGTTTACATTTTGCCTGTTGCTTCTTACAATTTCTTAATTTATATATGGCAGCAACAACAACCACCGCCAAGTCGAGCGTCTGCTTTTGAGCCCGTTTTAGTTATTCACTTTTCATAGATTAACGCACACACACACACACACGCACGCATTGACGCCTAAGCTGGGCCGGCTTGTAGTTGGCTTTTTTGCGCTTCTTTTGCTTAGCCTCTTGGCTTTTTACCGTCAACAGGTGTGCAGCGCACGAGGTTCCAACGCATACTGAACTGAGCAGCTTGCGTGCTCGATCCAACTTAAGCTCGCTCTCGCTCTCGCTGTGCTCTCTGCGCGCAACAACAATTCGCTTGAGCGTCGAACAAGTTCGAGTTGCAGCTCGAACGTGTATGCAGCGCAATTGAAAGTGGCAAAGTCATCGAACAAGTTCTTCCAATCAGCGTTAGCCACTGCAAGTGCTATTAGAAAAGCCATGAAAAACCAAAGAAAATGCAGCTAATTTAAATTATAGCCTCACTGGCCAAATGACCAACGGCCGGCCCATCGGCCCATCGGCCCATGGGTGTCTGCAGCAGGCGTATTAGGCACTAATGGCAGCAGATTCAGTTGCTCAAAACGCCGCTAACAAGCCGGCAACTGAAATTGCCCTACAGTTTGTCGGGGGTGGGGATGCCGGACCTACAATTACCCAGTAAATTGCAAACGCACGAGATCAAGATTAGGCATAGACAAAGACAAAAGGCCGCAAAGGCAATTGAAAATGAAAACTATCTGAAGATCGTTGAGGCTTGAAGAAAACCGAAGACTAAATACACTCGGGTTTGAAACGAACCGGTTCGGAAGAGAAGTTTCGAAATTGAAGTAAATTTGAACCGAAAGGAAAACCGATTCAAATTGTTCAGTTCATTGCAATAATTTCAAACTCTTGTATCTTATATAAAACATATAAAGTTTCTTATGTATGCTCACTAATTTTCTAATAATTTAAAATGTAGAATAAACCCTTGCAAAACTATTGAATATTTTAAATTTTGTAATTATTTAAAACTCAATAAATTAACAAAATAAATTTCCGACGCATTTTTACCGAAAACTAAATCAACTATAATCGAACTAAACCTATTTATCAAAGGGGATTCGAACCAACACTTCGGATCTCCTGAAATTTGTTGTGGGTTGGCTGCAGAGGAAAGGGCAAGGTTGGCTGACAAATAAAAATTCTTAATGCTCTTTTAAAGATCGTGAGGTGGTCGTTAGAGCCATGCATTCCAAGTTTTCCATTTCCATTTCCATTTCGTTGTGGCCACGGCAAATGGCCTTCATTACATGAGCTGCCGCAATTGCAACTTACAACTTGCGGCTTACCACGAGTATTCGATTGCAGTTTAGCGATGGGGCAGCTGCCCCTTCTGCCACCCTCTTCCGCCTGGCGGTATTTCGCTTTTCATGTCACCTCATTTGGCAACGAAGCGAATGATACAGCGAGAAGATGCCTCCCGCCTCCCGAATCCCGCCCTCCACAACCAAATCGAATCCAATTGCTGCAGCGAAACCGAATAATCATAGGCCATGACCAGTGAAATTTTGGGTGTTTACTTAACCTCGGCCACTCAATAGCTTTTTATTTCCGCTTTACTTCTCATGCCTTGGCACCTGTGCTCAAATGGCCATAATTGAGCACGTTGGCAGCTTTAAGACTTAACACTTAGTTGGTTCTAAGCACTTGGGTATTGATGTCAAATCTTTGGGAGCACTTGACCAGAATGCATTTTGCGGTCACTGGGCTGGGCTGAATGGCGTCTTACCGCTTTTATTCGGATAATAGTTTTATTTTACGCATAGTAAATAATTAAAATGGACAGTTACAATATAAACTTGTGGCATTGCAACAAATCGAATGAATTACAAAAGTTCTGCCCTAATATTTAGGCAGCTCCGAGTAGCGTGGCGGCGTCGACCAGAGCACGCTCGAGTTCCTCTTCAGATGGCTGGGATCGATGTTGGGGAAGATCTCCTTCAGATCCGGCGTGGTGGGTGCCACCGAGAAGAAGCTGTCGATGACGTCCGTGGGGCAATGACTCTGCATGCAGATGCGAGGTCCGCGCTCATGACCTGCGAAGGCAGAAACAAACGATAAGTAAGAAAATAAATATGTAATTAAAGAATATTAGGGATTCACTAAATAAATAAATATGTAATAAAAGAACAATATGTATTCAATAAATAATTATTGATATAAAATAAATATTAATAAATAAAGCTCTTAACTCTGGCTGCCTAACTCCTACTTCTTAATGCTTGCTGGTCCAACTCTCTCTGGGCGAACTCTTGGCGCCAAACTCTTGCTCTCTTTAGCTTAACTCTCACTGGCTCAACTCTCTCTGGCCCAACTCTGTCTTCCTTACTCTTGCTGCCTAACTCTTGCTGGCCCAGCTCTTGCTGCTTAATTCTTGCTGGTCTCGATAGCTGAACTCTTGCTGCCAAACTCTTGCTGGCCTAACTCTCGTTGGCCGATCTCTCTCCCGCTGAACGCTCGCTAGCTCAACTCTCTCTGGCCGAACTCTCTTTTCCTAACTCTTGCTGTTCCAAATCTGGCTGTCTACATCTTGCTGGCCCAACTCTCGCTGCTTAATTCTTGCGGGTCTCGATGGCCGAACTCTTGCTGGCCTAACTCTCGTTGGCAGATCTCTCTTCCGCTGAACCCTCACTAGCTCAACTCTCTCTGGCCGAACTCTCTCTTCCTAACTCTTGCTGGCCTAGCTCTTGCTGGTCCAAATTTCCCTACCTACATCTTGCTGGCCGAACTCTCATTGGCCCAGATCTTTGTGGCTCAACTCAACTCAACTCAAATATAGCACGATAATGTTCTGAACTTACCGCGACTCCAGCTGGGCACTGGCGGTCGCTTGTGGGAGACCTTGCCCTCGTCATCGGTGGAATCGTCCTCGTGCAGCATTTCGAAGGTATACTTCGATTTGGGCGGCGGCGGCATCATTGCCTTGGCCTTGGCCGAGGACATCTGCTGCTGCAGCTTCATTTGATGCAGAAGCTCGCGCTCCTCCTCCTTGGCCTTGGCCTTCTTGAGCCTTTCGATCTCCTCCTGCTGATAGAGCTTGCGCTGTATTTCCTCCAGCTCCTGTCGCTTGCGTTCCTCCATTTTGGCCTTCTCCTCCTGCCGCTTGATGCGCTTCTCCTCGCGCTCCTGCGCCAGCTTCGCCATGCGTTCGGCCCGTGCCCGCTCCTTGGCCTCCCGCTGCAGTGCCGCCTGCTGATGCTTCAGCTCCCGTTGTTTCTTCTTCTCCTCGGCCAGCTGCGAGAGCTGCTTGCGGAAGTCATCGCCGCTGCTCTCATGGTTCAGCGCTTTGTTTGACGACGAACTTGTCGACTTGAGATTGGTGCCCGTATTGCTCTTCAGCAAGGTGGTGGCCTTGTTGGCGCTCATCGGCGCCTTCTTGGCCACGGCCGAGCTCAGCGGCATCGAATGCGTCTCCTGCGTGGGCGTGTAGAAGCGGTTGAGAGTGGGCACCGGTAATTTGCCAATAATCGGAGTTGTGACGCCGCCGCCTGTGAGCTGTGGAAGAGCAAAAGTTTGAACAAAAGCTCAGCATTTGAAGCAGCTTCAACTTACGTCCTTGTTGCGCTTGGGACGCGCACTGCCCTGGGCATTCGCTGCCTTTTCGAACGCCTCCACGCGTAGTTTAACCGGACTCTGCATCAGTGGACTGAAGCACAGAAGAATATGGAATATAGTAAAAAAGGAATCCACCTTTGCGGTTCTACTCACTTGAACAGCTCATGGGTGCGCGCTGGCATCTTTAAGCCCATCAGAGACGTGGGCACCTTGGGATCCGGCTGCTTTTTGACGGGCTCTTTAGCCACAGGCACCGGCGATTCGTCCTCGGTCATCAGACTATTGCCACGATCCAGCTTAGGAAGACTGTTCTCTCCGCGCGCCGTTTCCATCGAGTCCTCCGACTCCTCCCCTTCGGCAGCAGGCTTTGGTGCCACCTGGAACGTTTCATTTGCTGGCAAATCCTTGCTCAGCGTTACTGTGGTATTCCCCTGACGAATATCGAATGTTTTATCCCCTTGGGCGGCAGATATGGTGACAGTTTCGTTAACAGCCGCAGGTTTGACAGCTGCACTGGGTGGCGCCTCCATTGCATCCTCGTATATGGAGCGCTGTGGCGCGTTCTGAGATTCCTGTGTATTGCGCGCTCCCTGACGCGTACGCGATGATATGGGCACCTGCTTGTCGATGTCGCTGAAGCGTTCCACCTTGATGGGCTTGTGCTCCTCCTTCTTCTTGCGCCCCCTCTTAGTGGGCGCCGCAGTTGTGTTGGCAACTGTCGTAAGATTGCTGGCCGTGGTTGTGTTTCCGGCGGATTGCAGCGTCGTTTCGCTCAACGTGGACTTTGTGGTTTCCAAAGCAGCCGTCATATCGCCGCTTAACTTTTCACGTTTGATCTTTACCCGCAAATCTTTGATGTCAGCAGTGCCATTGGACTTCTCTGCAGTCGTCTCAGTGCTGGAGCTGATCTTCTCTACAGGCACAGGAGCTGGAGCTGGAACAGGAGAAGGCGCACGCGCAGGCGTAGCAGCTTCTGCTGTTGCTTCTTGTTTGCTTGAATTGTGAGCGACGTGCATTTGGGAAGGGCGCTGTTCGCTTTCCAGCTTGATCTTGACCACTTCCTCATGGCTGGGACGCCGCAGTTTGGACATCAGCGACGGCTCCTTCAGATTCCTCTCGGATCGCAGCTTTGCCGCACGCTGCGGACGCCCAGAGCTGATGCTGATGTCGGCCACGGGGGGCAGGGCCAGGGGCGGTGGCATCAGCGTCGCTGTGCTGTTGGCATTTTCTTTGTCTTGGTCCTGTTCCTCATCTTCCTGCTCCTCCTGCGCCAGCTCCAGCAACTGCGAATTGCTAATGCGTGCGCTCGAACGCTGCGTGCCGCTGTTTCTACCTGCAGATTATATTAATTTTGATTAGGTTTATGATCAGCTCAAACGTTAGCTTAAGCTTGCCTTCTGCATTATCCTCGGTGACCGCCGAGAGACGCTTGGGACGCTTCTTGGACTGCTGTGGCGTGATGGAGCTGTCGGGGGGCTTGGGCACCGCATTTGCAGCGGGCTTTGCTAGGCCGTTAAACAATTGATCAATTTCCTCAAAGTGCGCCTAAATAAACAAAACAAAACAAATTACAGGGTATAAAGAGGAGTAAAATGGCCGATTGGCAGGAAAAAAAACTGCACTTCCGATTACTCACATCCCGCACACGAGCAAGTTCAACTTTCAGCTCGCTTATTGAACGAATCGCGTCTAATAGTTCTTCCATCTTGATTAAATCACAACAATCAAACTTTAACAAAACAAAACAAAACTAAAATTGCTGCCGTTTAATTTAAATGGCGCGAATGGCAAGCGCGTCACTTCACTCGACGAATCCAAGCGCAAAACAGGAATATCGATGGGCAAGCGAAAACTATCGATTGCGCTGCAGACTGGCACTGGTGGCAACTCTGCAGCAATGTTGATAAACAACACGTACAGCTGTTTTCCCGCGCAAATATATTTTTATTTACTGCCAATGGAATGATTAATAGCGTCAATATTTTCCAACTGGCATTGCGCGCAAAAAAATACGAATGTTTTCAACAGTTTGCAACAGATAAAAGCCGGCTGCTTTGTTTACAGCAAACGTGCAAGTCGCAGCTGCTGCTGTCCAGTGTTGCAAAATACAAAGTCAGATGTGCAAAGTGTTTGCTTTCCGTGCTACGCTTAACAAATTGTAACTGTAATAGCAGAGTGAATCATCGTCAAACGTATTTAATTGATATTTTCTTGGCAATAGCGTGTTGTTTGAGTTTGTTGCTTGGCAAACTATCGATAACGCGTGTTGGCGCAGTGTTGTTAGCACGCGCAAAGGCATGCTACGCTCGAGCGGTGTTGCAAAATACCCAAATACATTGTTAAAATTCGCCAGAAATTGGCAAGCCAGCGAAAATTTAATAATAAAAAGGTAAACAAGCCAATTTGCGCAACAACGGCCTAGAAGATGCGCCTATGAGAGTGGACCGACCGCAAGCAGACACGTGCCAGCCGCAGCAGTAAGCAACAGCCACACACACGCACACGCACACCCGCACCCAGAGACCCGGAGCCATGGGACTTGACTTTGATGTCGTGGAATACTGCAAGGGCGTGAAATTAAAACACGGACAGCCTCCGTTCGGCTGTCCGGTGCGCGACTGCGATCGCAGCTACAAGACGCTGGTGGGTCTTCAGGGCCACCTCACCAACTACGACCACGACAACCCGCAGCCGCTGACGCCCGTGCTCAAGCCGCATCGCAAGAAGGCGCGATCCTCTCGAGCGCTGCACTCGACGCCCAAGGACAATGGCAGCGGTGGCGCCGGCGTGGCCGGCATCGGCTGTGCGGGCGTGACGGAGGGCGAGCACGGGCCCGGGGGCGGGCGGAGCAACGTGAATCCGGAGTCGCTGGTGTCCTACAACGAGCAGGAGGAGACGGTGACGTTCAACATCGATGGGAAGAGCGTGCGCTTGGGCATCGATGAGCCGCTGCCGTTGGTGGACGATGCGGAGTTTGCGCAGCTGGTGGAGCGTGGCTGCATACTGAATGCGGACGCGGCGCCGCTGGAGGAGAAGGCGGCGTGGGCGCAGGTGCAGGTGCCGGTGGCGAATGTGCGCGAGATCGATGACTACAATGTGCCTGATGCGCCGGCCAGGCCCTTGGCCTATTATCGCTTCATTGAGAAGAGTGCCGAGGAGCTGGACGGCGAGATCGAATACGATGTGGATGAGGAGGATTCCGCCTGGCTGGAGCACATGAACGAGCAGCGGGCCAAGCAAAACCTCAATCCCATCAGCATTGATACCATGGAGCTGCTCATGGATCGCCTCGAAAAGGAATCTCACTTTCAGGCCGCCGCCAACGGCACGCCAACGGGCGTCGAGGTGGACGACGATGCCGTTTGCTGCATCTGTCTGGATGGCGAGTGCCAGAACACCAACGTGATACTCTTCTGCGACATGTGCAACCTGGCGGTGCATCAGGATTGCTACGGCGTGCCGTACATACCGGAAGGTCAGTGGCTGTGTCGCCGTTGCCTGCAATCCCCCAGCAAGGCGGTCAACTGTGTGCTCTGCCCGAATGCCGGCGGCGCCTTCAAGCAGACGGATCACGGCCAGTGGGCGCACGTGGTGTGCGCCCTCTGGATACCCGAGGTGCGCTTTGCCAACACAGTCTTTCTGGAGCCAATTGGTAAGTGTTCAGGTCAACCACAATGTGCAGTTTATTGTTATTTGTCTGTCTTGTTGTGTAGATTCTATTGAAACCATACCGCCCGCCCGCTGGCGCCTCACCTGCTACGTGTGCAAGGAGAAGGGACTGGGCGCCTGCATTCAGTGCCATCGGAACAGCTGCTATGCCGCCTTCCACGTCACCTGCGCCCAGCAGGCGGGCCTCTACATGACCATGGACACGGTCAAGGATGGCCACAACGACAGCTCGGTGCACGTGCAGAAGTTCGCCTACTGCCACGCCCACACGCCTGCCGACGCCAAGCTGAAGACGAACGTGCCGGACTTCGAGGACACGCGCCTGAAGATGCGCGAGGCACGCAAGGCGCTGGCCAAGAAGCGTTCCTCGGCGCCGGTGGTGCTGATACCGACGATACCGCCGGACCGTGTGCACGAGATCGCGACCATGGTGCACATGCAGAAGAAGAAGGAGTTCCTGGACCGCATCATTGCCTATTGGACGCTCAAGCGGCACTATCGCAACGGTGTGCCGCTGCTGCGCCGCCTGCAGAGCCAGGGGAATAACCACGGCGTGATCCAGCGCAACGGCATCGAGGGTTCGCCGGACACGAGTGAGCTGTACCGTCAGCTGAAGTATTGGCAGTGCCTGCGTCAGGATCTGGAGCGGGCGCGTCTGCTCTGTGAGCTGGTGCGCAAGCGGGAGAAGCTCAAGGTGGCGTTTGTCAAGATATCGGAGGATGTCGTCATGCTGCAGCTGAATCCGCTCGAGTCGGCGCTGGGCAAGCTGCTGGACGCGCTGGAGACGCGCGACACCATGGAGATCTTTGGTGAGCCCGTGGACACCGCCGAAGTGCCCGACTACATGGACATTGTGAAGCAGCCCATGGATCTGGGCACCATGCGCACCAAGCTCAAGGATTGCCGCTACAACTCGCTGGAGCAGCTCGAGACCGACTTTGATCTGATGATACAGAACTGCTTGGCCTACAACAACAAGGACACGGTGTTCTATCGTGCCGGCATACGCATGCGGGATCAGGCCGCGCCGCTGTTTGTGCAGATGCGCAAGGAGCTGCAGCGGGATGGTTTGCTGGAGCGCAGCCAGCGTGCGCATGTGGATCACGTGGAGGGCGAGGTGGAGCAGGAGCTGCGACAGCTGCTGGCGGCGCCGCCCAGCGAGGACGTAGTGCAGAAGCTGCTCATACTGGCGGACAAGTCGCAGGTGCTCAAGAATCCCAGCTACCGCACCAAGAAGATCAAGCAGATACGCCTGGAGATCACACGCATGCGCAAGACGTTGCAGAAAGCGCGCTTTACAGCGGTAAGAGTTTGAGGCGCAACCAATCTTTTGTGTATACTATATATATTCTATATCCTTTAGAGAACTACCATATCTGCGCATTCGCAGAGCGAGGAGGAGGAGGAGCACGAGCAGACGTCCAGAAAACGCACGCGTAAGCGCCTCAGCAGCAGCGCCATGGATGTGGATGAAACGCAGACGTCGCAGCACGATGAGCAGGACGACGATGAGGAAGACTCGGAGGACGATTCAATGGCCGACGATGCCGCGCGCAAGCACGCGCGTCTGCTGACCCAAACGCCGCCCTGCAGCCCCATCAAGAGCCTCAACAACAGCAGCTCGCCCGTGGGCATCAACAGAAGGTAGTTTAACACGATTCTCCAAGATATATAGTTGCCTTAACTGCTGATCTCTTGCAGAACTGCCATACTGCTGACGCGCAAGGCGCAGGCGGCATTGAAGCGTCCCTCGGAGCCGCTGACGACGCCTGTCAAGGAGGAGCAGCACAATTCCCAGAGCTCCAGCATGCAGTCGAACAGCTCCAACACCACGGCAGCCACAGCGGCCTCCAGCACGCTGAATGCTGCCACGCCCACAGCTGCAAGTAATTTTGGTTTGAGCCACAACAATGCGACATCTGCTGGAGTAACTGCAGCAGGCGCAGCGGGAGCTGGAGCGGGAGCAGGAGCAGCTGCAGCCATGGCTGCCAGTCTGTTGCCCAATTCGCTCTCCGTGGGCAACAAGTTGAGCTTGAGTCTGGGCGCCAAGTCGCCCAAGCGGCCGGCGCGTTATCGTCGCCTGCCCTCGATGTCACCAAAGAAGTCGCCAAATCCGGCACCAGCGGCGGCGGAGGCGCTGCCCTTCGAGCGCATACCCGACAGCTTTCGCGTGTATCGCGGCAACAATCAGCGGGACGTGAGCGACAGCGACGAGGGCGCCTCGCAGTCGAGCAGTCCCTGCAGCAGCTGCTCCGACTTCAGCATGAGCGGCAGCTGCTCCGAGTTCGACAGCGACGAGGCGAGCGACGGCGACGCCGATGGCGATGGCGATGGCGACGGCGACGATGGAGATTCGGATAGCGTAAAGGCGCATGCAATGCAGGAGGATTGCACCACGGCTGCCATGATGGAGCTGCAGCATGCCAGCATCAATAACACGGCGCAGGGCAATGGCAACATGGCCATCAGCAGCTCGGAGAGCAGCAGCGACAGCGACGACGACGCGGAGGACGATGACGAGGAGGAGGACGACGATGCGGATGAGGAGCTGCAACAGGCGGCAGGCAGACAGCGCGTGACGCGCAGCACGCCCACGCCCACGCCCATGCCCACGCTGCAGGCGGTTGCGCGGGGGCGTGGCAAGCGGCGCAGCAATCTCAGTGAATCCACCAGCTCCACGGCGACGCCGCCGCCTCAGCTAATACGCAAGGCGCAGGGCAAGCTGCGCTCAGCGACTCCAAACGCATCGCCGCTTGTAAATAATATAAAGGCGAGGCGCAGCACCACCACAGCCAGCGGCACCACCACCACCACCAACATCAGCAGCACCACCACCGGCATCACATTCATCAACAACAACAGTCGCAGCAAGCTGCACCACGACCTGGACGAGCGAACGCTGGCGAGGCACAATCACAGCACCATGCCAAGGGCGGCGCTCGAGCCGCTGCAGCTGGTTTGGGCCAAGTGCCGGGGCTATCCCTGGTATCCGGCGCTCATACTCGATCCCAAAACGCCCAAGGGATTTGTGTATAATGGCGTGCCGCTGCCGGCGCCGCCAACGGATGTGTTGGCGCTGCGCAAGAACTGCCTGGACGACATTGTGTTTCTGGTGCTGTTCTTCGATGTGAAGCGCACCTGGCAGTGGCTGCCGGCCAACAAGCTGGACATCCTGGGCATTGACAAGAAGCTGGACCAGCAGAAGCTGGTGGAGTCGCGCAAGCCGGCTGAGCGGAAGGCGGTGAAGAAGGCGTATCAGGATGCGTTGCACTATCAGAGTCAGGTATCGGATCTGGAGGGTCAGGGCCCGGATCCCATCATGTGAAAGCTGTTTGCCCAACTGCATTTAAATTTCCCGCCTTGCAATTAATGCCAACCGAAAGATGCTGAGCGAATAGAGCATCCACTATTCGCCTAAATAGTCCAGTTTCCAGGCTGAGTGAAGAAGGCCCTCCATTAGCGTATTTCTTTCCTTTCTTTTCACCGAAATATATATACATTTATATATATATTTATATATATTGTATATCTTGCAGTTTAAGTTTTGTTGGCGTATTTTAAATTAATTCAATTATGTTTTTATCACTTAATTTACACCCCCAACAAAATGGAATTTATCACCTCACAACAGTAAAAAATCAAATCAATGTTTAAGTTAAATAGTTTTAAGCACAACAAAAACAAACAACAACAATTAGTTAAGCTTAAAGAGAATTAATTAGAAATTTGTATAAACGAAAGCAAAATACATTTACAACTAGCATTAAATTGTGTGTGTATGAGTGCCTGTGTGTGTGTGAATGTTTGTGTGTATGTGTAATGTGTTCCGTTTTTAATTTCCGCAACATTTTGTTTATTATTACGAGAAAGATTATTATTATTACTATTATAATTACAGCGTGTAATTAATGCAAATTCATAGTGTATAGTTTAAGAGATCCGACAAATGCGTAGACAATTAAGTATTGTAGTAGTTGCCCAATAACAAGATTGAATATTGTTTAAATCTAACGGTCAAAATAAATGTTTTAAACACAAGCCCAAAACGCAATTTCCCTCTACAGTTTGAGCAGCCGGCGCAGTTTGAGCGCCATTGGTCGCAACAAAGCATCGACAACGTCAACGTCACAATAACTCGATTTAAGCCAATTAAATTGGACAGCAAACGTGTTAAACGCACAAATAAAAATACATATATAAACAACAATAACAATAAGACTGCGAGTAGAGATCGGAGAACAGATGACAGATTGGACAGCTGGCGCGAGAAGAAAGATTTACAAATTTACAATACTTACGAAAATACGGCGATATAATAAACATGTTTCATAAATTTAACAGACGGCGCGCGTCATTAGTTACGCACATTTGGTTAGACTTGCAAATTGCTAAGGATTTATTATTAAACTCCATTTGTTTAAGCCTGATTTAAAGCCGGGCCAACGGCCACAGCTCAATTCTCTCTCTCTCTTTGTCTAATACACTGTGCAAATAGACAGCTCAATTGCCCGGGATTGAGTGTGTGCTAGTAGGGAGTGCTGCTAACTCCGAAACTATGTATTCACAATTGGAAATCCATTTTTAACACTCCAAGGATTTCCATAACTTTGAATGCGCATAACTTTGCCAAAACTGAACCGATTTCTAAGCGGTGTGATTTTTTAATAATGATTTCAGAGCAAAAGTAAATCTCCATTCATAAGTCAAAGAATAGAACAATTGAAAATTTTAGTAAAATTTTAGACCTACCCCCTTTATTTTAGTTTTTCGACAAAAATTTCAATTTTTTTTTATTTTTAAATTTTTTTCTTTAATGATTTACCTAGCCAAATCATGCATAAAAAACCAAACATGGCTGCATTTGATGCATAATTGTAGATTTTAGGGCCAACATTAGAGTTATGGTTGGATTGTTGGAAAACCCCCCTTTTCGCTGAACTGTGAAAGTCCATAACTTTGCCAAAACTGAACCGATTTTCAAGCGGTGTGGATTTTTATCAATCATTTAAGTTCAAAAGTAAAACTAAATTGATAAATAAAAGAATTGAAAAAATAAAAATTTTACCAAAATTTTAGACCTACCCCCTTGAAAAATTTCAATTTTTTGAAAAAAATTTTAAATTTCAAAATCTTGAGATTTTTGTCCTAAATGATTTGTCCAGCCAAATTATGCATAAAAAAAACCAAACATGGCTGTATTTGAACAACAAATGTAGATTTTAGGGACATAAAACCTGTTTTCAAAAACCCCGATTTAAACTGATCTACACCATTGCTTGCAGTTGTATAGGGTATGCGCCAGTAAACGAATTTATAGAACGCCCAAAATCTCTAGCTCGGAATGACCTTAATTACTAATGCAAATTAATTTGCGACTGTCTGAGATTGAAGTTGATTATTGATGTGGATGTTAAGTAGTTTCAGTTGTTGTAGTTGTAGTTTTAGTATCATTTTTTTTTAAATTTTGTTGTTGTAGTTGCAACTGACTTGACAGGTGCGTCGTGTAGGTCACTGTGCGTTGGCGCTCTAATTGATGTATTTATTTATTAATTGCTTGTACAAGTATCCGAGTATCCGAGTATCTGAGTATCTGAAACGGAACTGCGTACAGTCAGGCAGGTAAAAAAAATGCCGTCCAAGTGCCTGGCAATTGGAGCACGCTTCAATTGGCTTCTTGTTTGGACGGGAACTTCCCAATTTTTCGTGGCTCAAAACAAGTTTTCTTGACAATTTTTCAAAAGGCTTTATGACGTAAATGCGCTCGTGCTCTCGCCCGATGCCATGGCACAAAACAAAGGTTTATAAAAAGAATATTTTGTGCATGAAAATAAATGGCCTTGATGCTCAAATCGAGCTCGAGCGTTTGTTTTTATATTTAAATCATGCTATTTATTTATAAATATCAAAGTAATCCAAATTATGCCGATATATTCCAACTGTCTGATGATGAAATGTTAGCAGTGCATATATAAAAATATTTCAAAATAATTCTTATGAATTTCTAAGCTTTTTTGCGTGGCTGTAAATGCAAATAAATTAATAAGCTTTTTACAATATTCTGATTGTGCTGGGAGTTATACCAAATATTTTTTTAAAAATTTAAGACATTCGAGTAAAATATTACCCATTTTTTTTGCAAGTCTCCCATTTTATTGTTAATTCTGTCTGTAAATTCCACAAATTCTTTTGCCTCTAGGAATTTGCTGCTGGAACTAATCCAATCTAATTTCCCATTTTAACAGCCAAATTTACCCAATTTTTTTGTGTTTCGGCCAAGCTGAAATTCCGTCTAAGCTGCTTAGTAACTTTTGTATCTATTAGGGCTTTTACGGCGTTGGAAAAACATTTTTGCTGACGCTGCTTTTTTAACCATTCACAAAAAATCACAAAAAAAACAGAAATTCATTGAAGTCAGGCTTTTGTTATTGTTGTGTGTGTTTTATTGACTTGAGCTGGGGGTTAAATAATTTTAAATTAATTTGCACGCAGCTGCAGTGCATAAAAGTTCCGTACTATGACGTCGTTAGCTCTTTGCTGAACTGAAACTGAACTTAAATTGGGTTTTTTTAATCGAATACTATCCGTGTTTGTGTATCGTATGTAGGTAAGTCGCACGTGATGCGAACAACGCATCAAAATGCCGAAAATAAATTAATTTTTTTGGATTTTTGATATGTGCGGTTCAAGTGCGTTTATTGGCCATTAGCTGTTGCCTTGTTTTCGACAAATTCAAGCGAAATTATTTACATAAATTGGTAGCATCAACGGGCTCTCCCCGTATTATTACAAGGTTCAGCGACTGGATGCCAAGAGCTGAAATTATGGCGTGGTTTTTGAAGATCGTTTATGCCCACAGCAGCAGACATCATAATGAACTGTTGAGTGTTTGATAATTAAATATAATTAACGCCTATAAAAACCGTAGTCGCAGCTAAAACTGAGCCGCGTAATGCAAATGATATATGCCAGTGATAAGATAAGGCACAACGTGCAGTATTCGCCATACGACCGACTGAATATATTGCTCTAATTAAAATGGGACGTGCCTCCGTTTCCAATCGATGGAGCCAAACTTTTTTTATACAGCGCGTGGACAACAGAAAAATTAAAATAAATTGCCCAAAATGACGCACATTGCCGAAAATTCTGCCACAAGATCTGTTCCCGAATCGAATATTTCGCATTACGCCCTTCGTCTCTCGTCTCCCCCCTCTGAGCATGTGACGTCGCTGTCTGCTGCGTGACTGTGGTCAGTACGAGCGAGAAATCTATACTAGATAGCATGGGCATTATCTCTCGTCAGCATGGCAACAAGATTTCCGAAATAAACCTTGGCAATGTCTGCGTTAGATTATGAAATATGTGGCCTAGAAAGTGCTGAGAAAGTGTAAAGAAATACACGTATTCGTATTAAGATTCGGTGACGCAGCAAGCACAAAAGCAACAGTCGGACACGCCCGACTGTAGAATACCGTGCTCCCTAGATTTTAAATATAACTTGAAATGATTATAGAAAGCGCAGCAGCAATGCTACTTTTTACTTGCTTCTCTGTAATATGCCTTTATGGCGCATTTTTCGAAGTTTGACGAAGATCGATTTAGTTTGTCGTCCTGATCAGGAATATATATACTGCCACACTTTCTTTTGCTCGTTTCACAAAGTTATTACCCCTGATTTTATCCAATTCAGAGGGTGTAAAAATGAAAACAAGTATTACACTCGGCACACACAATACCTTTGTGTCATGTGCCCGAATGTGTTAAGATTGAGTAAGGAACACGCCCCTGCCCCTTGTGACAATGTGTATTCTCCGACGTAACAAGTGTGTCAAGTCGTTGACATGTGCTGACTGACTGATTGAGTGATTGAACACGCGATTGAAGCGTGTTAGAGTTGCAAGAAAATCTTCAGTAATTATAAGATTATAGAAAATAAAACAAATATTTATTTGAGATTTTGATTAATTTGTAGAAAATATAAAATATTAAATATAATTTATATGAAATGTTTGTTTACTTTTAATTAAAATGGTTCTGCTAGAAATGAATGCAATAAATGTTTTAAAATGTTGTAAAATATTTTGTTAAATTAATAAATTAAATTATTTTTAAATTTTATAGTGACCTTATTAATATTTTCAATATTTTCTAATATACTACTGTAGCATCTATGCTTACCTAATACCTGAACAATTGATCACTTCTAACGTATCAAATGCCACAAATTCACACCTGGAATACCGCCCCGACAGCTGCGTGTGGAATCTTTACTTCTCATCGGACACACGAGCCTCTGTTTCGGTAAATAATATGGAGAATAATATGTAAATAATTGTAATAAGCATGATAATATATTATGCATTATGCCTGTTAACAGCTGCTGTCAAAAGAAACCGCCAGGAATCGTTATAAAAACCAACCACAAAAATTTTCAATGAATTTTCACTCGCAACACTTTATGGCTGTCAATAAAATTTCATTTGCATTTGCATTTGCATTTTAAATAAATATATTTTTATTTACATACATATGCTTATCGCATATGGAGTATATATACATATATAGTATTTATATATGTCTGTGAATTGCCCATATAACGGCGCCGGCTGAAATTAACTTGAATTTATTATTAAATGACCGCAAAAGTTGAAATGTTGTGCCTCAGACCGGTTGAGCGGAGCCTCCTAAAACTCCCATCCTCCGCTGCGATTCTCGCGATTCTCTCCAGCGTCACGCAGGCGCGACCCAACGGCGACTGTACAACAGTTCCGGCTAAAAATAAGCGCACACTCGGAGTCTGGATCATTACACAGTGGCAACTGCAAGATCGACTGCGCTCTGCATGGCTTATTGATTTTTTGACAAATGTCAGAAGCAGTTAAATGTTGCAGCTACACTCAGAAAAAAGTTCTCAGGTAGGGAAACTTAAGATTAATAAAAAATTGGCTTTAAAAATTGAGAGTTTTTTATATAAAATTTATAGAACTTAATTCAGATACAATTTCTAGTTTAAAAATTTTGAAAATCAACCATGATTCAAATAGTCCTAGAAATAAACATAAATATAGTTTAATCTGAAAACAAGTGCTTTATTTAGATTTTATTTCGATTCGTGTTTATTCCAAGACAAAAGGAAAGCACTAAGCTGAAGCAGAATTTATGCAGAATTTTAGTAGGATTTTTACTCAAATATACAAAACCCGAATTTAGTTGGATTTCAATTTTGTTTAAGCAAGATTTTACCGCAAATAAGTACGCATTTCTTTTGGAATTTCTGAGTGTAGTAAAGCTGATAAATCGTGCTCTGTCTGGGCTTGGAAAGGCGGGAGGCAGGTCATAGGTACAGCATGTGATACCGATGCCAGCTGCAGCCTCTGCCCTTCGATCGTGTTTAATTTATGTATGCCCATAAATTGGCAGGCGATTGTGCTAAAAATAAACCCAGCGTTGACCTTGGACAGCGGCTGGTGAACGGCATAACGGCAGAACTGACAGCAGGATGAGCACGATATCGGATGCCAGGCAATTAACCAAGTGTAAGAAGGGCTAAGAACACGCCAAAACGGACCTGGGGTAACCAGATATTTATTGGCCAGAACCGAGCGCTGAGAACGGGTTGGGCTCAAGGACAATAACTTGGCTATAAAAGCCCTTGCCACGGACGCTGCAACACAACAGTCTTCATCCTCGGCCCATTCGTCGAAGTTGTAGCGAAGTTTTGGTGCTGCACCAAAAGTCCTACAAGTCGATACCCAACTGGAGAAGCTTCTCAATCGTTAGAGATGCGTCTGCTCTTACTCAGTCTGCTGGCTCTGGGCGCACATGCCCACAGTCTTGGCCATCGCAGCAGCCTCTTGGCCTTTGCCCCCGCACGCGGCGAGTTTCCCGTGCAATCTCAACTAGCGCCGGGCTATCTGCGCTATCTGGACAACACGGGCGCCGAGCGGCTGCTCACCTTCAGCTATCCTGAACCGCTCCTGGGCGTGCGCAGCGATGCGCTCATCCGCAGCAGCGAGAGCAACAAACTGGAGCAGCAGCAGCAGCATCTGGCGCTCTTCCGTGCCTGGTGTGAGCAGCGCTACAATGCGCTGCGCGTGGAGCTGGAGCGTCTGCGGGCGGAGGGGAAACAGCCATCGGCCAATATGCTGGCACAATTCGAGCCCCTGGACAAGCTGATCAAGTCGAATGCCTTCGAACCCGTGCCTGGTTTGAGTCCCGAGGTGCAGCGCGCACGGGACGAGCATCTGCGCATCTGGAACGAGGCTCGACTGCAGGTGCTGCAGGCGGAGGCCGCGCAGACCCGACTGCCTGAAATTGGACTCCGCATCGGACTGGAGGCACAGCCAACACAGGACAAATTCCAATTGAAGCAGACGCCAGCGGAGCCAGAGGCGCCTAAACCCGTGCAGGATACACCAGAGGTGCTGCGTGCGCGTGAGGAGCATCTGAAGCGCTTCAGTGAGGCGCTGCAGGCGACTAAAGATCAAGCCGAGCCAGCTACTCCTGTGCAGTTCATCAAAACGGTTCCCATTCCCACGCCCAATCTGGAGCCTCAGCAAGCACCGCTGCCCGTGGAGGAGACGCCGGAGGTGAAGCGCGCACGCGAGGAGCATCTGAAGCAATACAATGAGGCGCTGCTGCGTCAGCCTGCGGAAATCCCAGCCATAATTCCCATTCAGACACCAGACAGAATTCCCATTGCTGCTTCTCCGCTGCCCACCGCCGCCCCGAAGCCGTTCCAGACCGCCTCCTACGCGCCGCCGCTGCCTCAGCTGATCAAGCCCAAGCCGGAGCCCATTGCTCCACTGCCCATAGCCACGCTGAAGGCCACCATTCCCTTTGCTGTCTCCCAGAAGCTGCACACGCAGAAGATAGAACTGCTGAACGATGCGAAGCTGACAGCCGAGGACAAATTGGCCGATATTGATGACAGCATACGCCTGGAGGAGCTGGAACGGGATGCGGAACGCAGGCGGGAGCTGGAGCGACGGCAGCAGGAGCAGCAGCAGGCGGAGCAGGAGAACCGACGGGAGCAGCAGCGCCTGGAAGAGGAGCGAAAAGAACTGGAAGCGGAACGCATTGCGCTGCAGCTGGAGGAGCAGCAGCGCCTGGCCATGGAGCGTCAGCAGGAGCTGAAGTATCTGCAGTCGGAGCAGCTGATCACGCTGGAGACGGACACAAAACCCGCCGAGGAGCAGCAGCCCAGCTTCAAGTTCGGTTCCCAGACGCCTCAGCCTCAGACGCCCCAAGCGCAGCCCCAAGCGCCGCCGCAGGCCATAGCGCAGCAGCAGAGCGTGCAGAACGGTTTCTTTTTGCGCATACAGTCGAACCTGCCACAGCCGCAGCCGCAGCCGCTGGGCGCAGGATTTGTGCTCGCCGAGCAGACGCAGAATCCCTTCCTGCTGCGCTACGTGCAACAGCAGCCGCAGCTAAAGGAACAGCCCCTAACGCAGCCTGGATTCAAGCTAATCAGCGCTCCTAGTCCCAAGCCCAATCCCATTGCCACCACCGATGGCCTCAGTGAGCTGGACAAGGCCACGCGGGAGCACTTCAAGGCGCACGAGCTGGCGCTGGAGCAGTTGCGTCTGGCCAATCAGCAGGATCCCATTGCCATAGCCTGTCAATACTAACACCCATCAATACATCCATAAACACAAGCATTCCACACTCAGAAAAAAAACACCTTAAATACTTTGCACAATTCCAAAACGCAATGAATTCCAATTACCTAGACTTAAACAAAACACTCACAACTCACAACTCACAACTCAAACTTATTCGCATTCACATTCGCATTCGCATTCACATTCACATTCACACACATACTCGTACACCTGTAGCCAGTTTAAGAGAACGTTTCATGAATATACTCGTAAGTTTTTTAAATGCATTCAGTTGGCAAAACAACGAAACAACGCAAAAAAGTCGCAGTTTTTGTTTTTTTTTTTTTATGGTACGAAATCATATTGATCAAAGGAAGTTGCCCCCAAAAATGCACAGTTATAACAGAATGTTCTTATGCAAATCGGCCAGTGTCGCCAGCCTGTCGATCCAATAATATATATATATATATATATCCATATAATATGCGCATGCGAAATTAAGCAAGGCGTAATGCGTAGCTCCGAAATTGGAGCATTCAGCAGATGTATCTCAATTGACAATTGCCACACTCAGAGAAATAACCCGTAATTGATTTAGGATTTTACGACTAAACTTAACAAATTTACCATTTTTTTAACAATATAAAATTTTCCAAAATATTTAATTATTAATTAAAATGGCGATTAAAAATATGAAAATTGAAATGTATTTGTTGAATTTGCATTATTACAAAACCCACAAAACGCTGCAGTAATGCTTCTTCTTAGTTTTTCAGCTAGATGTGCATGATAATTAAATTATAACTTAACTTTTTATCAATCGATTATCATTGTACTAATATATTCAACTCCATTGCATAAATATAATTTATTGATTGTAAATCTACTAGTTGCTAAGATAGATTTAATTTAATTTAATTTTAAATGATAGTAATTTTCTCAAATTAAGCTGATTTTCGACACCATTTGAAATCAATTTAGCTTAGATATTATATTAATTTCTGTTTGTTTTTTTGAGTGCAGCTCATCTCCATATGCAATTGGCAGTACCGCTATGCACTGTACCCACTGTACGCACAGGTAAATCGTTCGATCGGTCGAATCATATGCAAAAATGTTGTATAAATTTTAGATACACCTACAACGCTCGCTGGTGTTCCAATTAGCATGCGTATGGAGAGCAGAGTAACGGCCAACTGTGGTGCCTAGCGACCCAGCGAACTGAGAACTGAGAACTGACCTAGCTCAATGTGATCGTTGGAACCGTTACAGTTTCAGCAAATCGTATCATGGGACTCTTTTTCTAGCGATTACGTGGCGTATGAGTAATCAGCGAGCGTCTATGACTAATTATGTGCTGTTACCTAAGACAACTTATAGATTTCTGTTTCCGTCAAGATGCAGCAGCAGCAATTGATAAGACAGCAGACTTCCTTATCAGTCAGTACGGGATGTATCGCATTTCCTCTACATTTGTTGAACTTAGGCTTAAAGTTCTCCTCTCGCATGAGTCACAAATTGTTTAAACTTTTGCAGACTTGCCTCCAGCTGACAGCGATAATTGCGCCATTTGTTAAACGCACTTTAATCAAACAGCTCATCGTAATGCTCTAATCAAATGCCAATTTGATTGCTAAGCGTATACAATTTCACATATATTCACGCTGATAGCACAAAAACTATTGGACATGGGCTTTTGGCTGATGCAAGAGTGGCAAATACATGTCTGATGTCTGCTCCAAATGGGGTTACGTCTGATAAGTTGGCCTTCCCACTGCCATTGGCCGTGTACTCGCAAAGTGCGCAGTTTCATTCAACTTGGTAAACAGTCATAATTGCATTTGGTTAAAAAATTAATCTAATAAATTTGGATACAAAAATTGATGAAAGATTGAAATAAATCACAACAAAAAGATCTGGCTATTGCTAAAATTTATTTAAAATTCTCTTGATCAATCACGGCAGTGATTATCAAGCAATTATTTTTACAATTGTTTGTTTATTATTTATAAACGATATCAGCTCAATTATTTATAATGTATTTTTTCAAATTGAATTATAATTTAATATAAAATTTAATACTTGAAATTAGTAGTCAATAATTAAACAAATACATAAATATATTTAATAAAATGCAAAGTATTTTTTTTATGCATGGAAAGCAAGAATTATGAAATATTTTATAATTTATATGATATCGAAATTATAGTTAAATAATTTACACAGGTTTTAATCTATGTTTATAACATGTCTATATTACTTAATTATCACATGCAATAATTTATTACAAAAATTTATTCACAGCTGTAATAAGTTTTTAAAACATTAATAAACCCGATTTAATTTATGACTCTTAGCTCCTGATGCAGCGTAAAATAAATATTGGTTATAAAAGTGGGCTGCTTGTGAAATATCCAGCTTAGAAGCAACAAATAATCCCCGCTTGGTATGGGCAGCGTTAGATTCGAGGGATCGTAGTGGAAATCCTTGACAATCTGTTTGCCCTGCAATAAAAAGCAAATTAAATACAATAAAATAAAAGTACTTATGCAAATCTACCACGTAGGGACAGGTGTGATTGATGGTGGAGAAATCTCGCATGATGAGCCAGAACATTTTGAAGACGGGATTCTTCTGATAGCGTATGAAGGCGCAGGCATCGATGCTGTGATCAAATAGCCATGGCTTATAGCCATTGGCCTTCTTTTTCAGCTGCAGCCGCAGCTCAACGATGTGAACGGGCTGTAATAAATTGATTTCGGCATTAAATGTGGTCAAGTTGCGACTGATGGCACGTAGGCGACAGCGTTCAATGATGACCCAAGATTGATTGCTCGATTCGCAGACGGCATTGGTCATCTTGCAGAAGGCGCTCATCTGCAAAAGATACAAATATCTATATAGTGAAGGGCTTTATCTTATAGATAATATATAAAACTACATTGCACTGTTTAATCAGAATCAGCTTTAAAGTCAGCACAACTAACACAAATGCCGCTTTCGTTGCCATGTTTGCCAGCAACAAATGATCTGGCTAAAACAATATTTAAACTTAGCTGCTCAATGTTTAATTTCAATAATTGATTTATAATTGAGCTGATAATAATTTAGTCTGCATTAAAACTAGATTAATGCAGCGCCATAAATCACTTGGCATTTGATTGTTCAAATAGCACATCAAATGCCCACGAATGGCCATCGCTCAAAGTATTTCACCAGCTCTATAAATACGAGTGCTTATTTTATTTTAGCCGCTTTTTCGCCTTGGCCAAAGCCGTTGCTCAGGTGATTCCCCCCAACAATACGGCTTCAATTTGCCCCCCCCCCCCCCCCTCTCTACCCCTTGTTGCTCCGCACTTGGCGTTTTATTTTTCTTGAGAACTGCGTCGTCTGATAAGAAATGTGGATTTATTTGTATTTGCTTTAGTATGTAAAATGCTGATACGATTTTCCGCGACTTTGTTGTTGCTCCGATTGTTTTTGTGATTTTACGCTTATTTGTTTTGCTATTTATGCAGACAATGTTGGCTTTTCCTAGGTTTATTAATAGCACTGCGACAATCTATATTTATAGTTGTTTAGCTATTTTTAAGCAATACGTCTTACTCAAGGCTCATCAAATGCGACTTTTGTGGCTCGTAATTTTAATTCCATTTCTCTATCTATTTTTTTTTCAGTCCTGTACTTAAAAAAAATTTCAGAGGGGACTATTAGGTTGGTGCAAATGAGAAATGTGTGTACACGTAGAAAGAGGCGTGACAGATCGCATAAAATATATATATTTTTGATCGTCTTGATCTGGAAAATTATAAGAGCTAGAGTTTTAAAGATTAAATAAGACCGGATAAGAAATAGCAAAGATATTCAACTGACAAGTTGCTATACTGTGTGTGTATTTACAGGTTCTTCTATTAGGCGTTTACGTCCGACTTTAGCCTTCCGCCCTTTCTTTCCTTTGTTTTTTTTTTTGCAAGTGGCAATTACTCAAGTGAAATTACTGCGGTTGCTAACCCCTCCCACATGGGCATAAAGCGCGATAAGATTTGTTCACGACATTATCGTAATTAAGAAAGTGGGTCTGCCGTCCATATAAGTACTTGGTGTTTTGAACATGCTTGAACTTGAGCATGAGACATCATTCAACGGCGGCAAACAATAATAACTGATTGGGGATAAGTGGTAAGCGATAACGGCTCCATGGGGCATTTTCGTCGAATGCATTTGTTATGACATCTACGAGGAATCGAATTCCGTAATTCATGACAAATTGGTTGTAAGTATTTTCTGTTTATTTATAGCTGCTTATAAATAGACACCAATATGTTCCAAGAAGTCAACTGCTATCGGTTTGCTGAAATCCAAGTCAAGTGTGATTGAGTTTTTGCCAAAAATAGTTACGTAGGTTTTAGCTGCATTTCAGTAGGGATTTTGTCAGCTCTTTAGGCCATAATAATTGTATTTATTTGTTGTCAGGCGAATGGCCAAAAACGTGATCTGATAGTCACATGTTTATCAGCACGTTTGCGATAAGCCTAATTAATGAAACTAATTATAAATGGGCTGATTTACTAACACACAACGCAAAGGCTGTTGCACAGTGGAAATGTTGGCCAAATATTGTTTACTTTTTGGCACTGGGCCAATGTTGAACAGACCTAAAATTGTAGTTTATAGCCGGAAAGATATTAGTATTAGCAGGTGCTTCCCCAAGTTATACAATTCTGAAATACCGATTTTAACGATTAGTTTATAATTGGGCGAAATTAATTATTGTCTAATCCTCTATAAATTGAAAGGTAAAATTAGTATCAACGGTTAGTTTTTTATTCAAAATCCAAGCTATGGCCACCAAATATTCACCCGTTGGCAATGGCAGTCGAAACAGCTCATTTCTAAAGTACAAACGATCCAAGTATAGCGAACCCTGAAAAGGAAAATTGTGTTAATTAAGATGATACTTAGATTGTATAAAAATGAACTTACCTGCAGTGGACAGTGCTTATCAGGCACATTTGAGAATCCTTTCATTTGCCTGTATAACAGCGTGAAAAATGCATTATTTGCCTTCCTCAGATATTGGCACAAATTCACCTTGATATCGTAGAGCCAGGGCTTAAAGCCATTGGCTCTTTTGAAGCTACGTATGTGTGCAATTATATCATTCACTGGCCACAGCCAAGTGGCATTGAAGTTGATCACATTTCTTTCACGATTCACGGCCCGAATGCGACATTTCTCTATAACAACTAGCGATTTATTATAGGACTCGCAAACGGCATTGGTAAACTTGAATGCAACAGCTTCCTGTTTATAGAAATTTCCATTCAAATTGGCAAAAATCATATTAATTTGAGATGAATTACTCACGGCACAGCTACGTGAAAAAATCAGCAAAATTATATGTATAAAAGCTATAGAAATATACAAAGTATTGCGCATTCTGTTCGCTTTGGACTAAGTATTTGTCAGCTTATTTTCTAAGCTAAAATGTTAACTAAATTTATGGCGCTTGAGTGCATAGAAAAATGGCTAATTGTTAAATAATTGTAATGATTTTCTACACACTAAAATCATGGCATATGAGTTAATTGGGGTATATTTAGTTTCAGCAAAATGCTTAGTTTTTTTTAAATTTTTTAGATATTTTTTTGTTCATTTTAAATACAATTTTGTGCTGTACACGAAATATTTATGATTCTTGATAATAATTTGGCTGATAAATTGTAAATTTAAAACTAAACTGCTTATTAAATTTCTATTAGAATGTTAATTATAATGGTTTCTTATACACTAAAATCATGTCACAAGTTAATTAGGCTTTGTTTTGTGGTAGCAACATTTTTAAATTTTTTTATTGAATATCAAAATTTTGTTTTGCTCTAAACAAAGGATTTTTGCTTTATTTGGATAATTTTTGATAATGCTAATGATTAATTACAATATTGATTGCTGATTAAACAAACTTATTTATGTTTCTTAATGAAATCGTTAAGGATGAACTGCTTATTAATTTTCCCATTAAAGCGCTACCTGAGCGCGTATTATTATAAATGAATTAATTTACGTAGGTCGTGCGTTGTGTTTAGCTATATTAAATCCAGAAATTCATATGCCCGCAGCCTAGACACCGGGGAATACAAAGCGAATTGAAAACATCGACCGCAGCATGCTTGTTTTATTTGAATCTCGACGCAGTTGTTATAAACATTTGATAAGTGGGTTTGACGTCATGGAATTGCTTTCGTCACTGTTCTGCATACTAGAACATATTGTTTCCAATTCAGTTCCAGATATGCGCATATTTGCTGTTTTTGTTTTCAAATTGCAAATTACGCAAAATATTATTTAAAATCCAGTCAATCAGCCATGGCAAGTGGCAAGTGGCAATCGGAATGGGATTCCCAGAGCGTGCGGAATTGTAGGTTTTTCTTCGAAATATGTAGGTGAAATCTTTCACTGAAAATGCACAAATAACAAACGCCCACAGAAATCACGAGTCTCGGGAGCTTCATAAATATAAATCGATATAGCTTTATTAAACAAGCACTTAATGTGGCATAAAAGTTAACTTTGCGGCTGTAAAGCGCGCTTTAATATCGGGATAAGCCGGGCCGATAAGCAGGAACATTCGATTTTGACTTACGTGAGAAAGTTTTACGACATTGACGCAGTTGTTGGGCGGGCTTTTGGCCGTCTGCTGCTTTGGCTTGCATAACGGTTCAACGCTGCGTATGCGCAACGATTTGCGTAAGCAACATCATGTGCACAATCCTTTGATTGTTCAAGAATTTTATGCAGGTATTTTTTTATTAAATTCTTTGTGCTGACTGCTGTTGATTGCTTGTCGCGCGATCAATAAAAAAATCTGAACTCAATCGTAACTGTGCTTTTTATTTAATTTTTACAGTTGCACATGCGAAACGTGCTCAAACTTGTGCCGTACAGGTGACGTCGCAAGTTCGCCCCAGTAAAAAACGCCAGACCTTGAGATCGTTTCCTCTGCGGAGCTCTGGCTTTGCTGTATAAAGCTTATCAGCAACGACAAATAAAAAGTCAAAGTCTCGGCTGGCACGCGCTATCAGAGAGCCAGCGAGAGAGCGACAGAGCGAGACTTGTGATAACGATGCTATCAAATATCGGGTGTCTCTCGCCGTCTGAGTTCTTGTGAAATTCAACGCCGTCATGTTAACTGGCGCCACACTAAATAGAACACGCCCCCCATGCACTGCTTCCCCTGGCTCTATCGCATTTTCAAAGAGAAATCAATGTGAAGCGCCCATAAAAAAGCTAGTAAGGCTACAGTCGGACGTAGCCGACAGTTTGAGAGGCGCACACACAAAGCTATGTAAACGATTTCCCCCAAATTGTCCCTTTCTATCAAGCCAGGAAAGTTGTCTGTTGCATATCTTCGTTGTTTCATATGCGATCGTAATGTTATTAGATGTAGGCTACGAATATGCCAAATTATATAGCTTTAAAACTTAATAGACCCTTTTGTAAGTCAGGCAAATTGTTTGATGCATATCTATGCTGTTTCGTATGCGATCGTAATTCTATAGCTTTAAAACTTAATAGACCCTTTTGTCTGTTGCATATCTTCGCTGTTTCATATGCCATCGTAATTCTATAGCTTTTAAACTGATAAGACCTTTATATGCTTCTTTAAAGTACAGTGTCGAAATATGGAATAAAAAGCAGCTCTAAGTATTAAATAAATAGTCCTATGCTATTTATGCGCACATTTCACAATTGCAAATATGCTGTTAAATTTAGCGGTTTTTTTCGACTCTCGCAGACTTGGTTTGTATCAATAGGTGGCTGGCATTACGCCTTTTATTGCAGGTGCAATTGCGTTTTAATTTATGTATCTGTATCTGTAGCTGTGGCTGTATCTGTATCTGTGCTATTTAGTTTTATCATTCACAGCAAGTACTGTGTACTTGTGTCTTGGCCGCTGCGCAATTTGGCTGAGATCGTCGTAAAGGTGTCAGAAATCAGCTGCTGTTTAATTTTCAAATTCCTTGATTGCAGTTTCATTTAGACCCAAAGTGGTTTACACGTTTTCGCAGAATTGCAGTTTTGTTTAGTCAAAGCAGGCCAAACACTTTTCAGCTTGTGCTAGGGAATTTCATAAACATTTAGCTGTTTAAACAATTTAATTTCCCCATGTGCCCCCTATAAGCAACTAGATTGCTTATCAGCTGAGATTGCTTTCTGGCAAATCACGCTTGGCATACAAATATTAGCTGGAAAATGAAATAAAAAAATTATTACTTAATTGTGCTGTTTAACAATTTCTAAAAAACTTACATTATTTGCTCCCATTTGTTTGTTTGTTTGTTTGCTGGGGCTTCCCTGGGATTATTTGTTTCCGAGTATCAAGTTCTCCGTCTGCTGGTGCCCTTATGTAATATAAACCTCTGTAGAATACTATATTACCCAGCTGTTATTTATTTATTTATTAAGAAAACGGGTTTCAGTCTGTGTTTGTGTAGTATTGGCGATTCCATTGATAGCATTTCCACTGACTCGCGTGATACTGTCAATCGATCAGTCTCGTGTTTATTGCGCAGCTCTTGATTGCTCTCTAATCAATTTAATGAATTGTGGAAAGCTCCAACAACAGCGGAAAGGTAGCTTCATCCCGAAAAAAACCGTGTACAACAATTAACTAAATAAAAGCGTAAACAAATCGCCATATGAACTGCGTGCTATCACAAAAACAAACCAAAGTAGATTGATAAATTTGTGGAAATTTTGGCAGCTATCTATATAGGGAAATTATTACAGAGAAGGTCAACTGCATCAAAAGGGCAATGATTTGGTAAAAAAAACCTAGTTTTAGTTACTAAAATGGTATATAATTAATTTCTAATCGAACCTATAAAACTCCCCAAAAATACCTAAGGGAGTTTTATTTAGTTTGCTGCTGTATTAAAACTTATTCCAGAAATTCCCTTAAAAATATTCAGCGGAATTCATCATTTACTAACTATTAACATTTAATAAGTGTGCGTAGAATTCCCAATGAAAAA
This sequence comes from Hypselothyrea guttata, assembly GCA_035045125.1. Taxonomy (NCBI): domain Eukaryota; kingdom Metazoa; phylum Arthropoda; class Insecta; order Diptera; family Drosophilidae; genus Hypselothyrea; species Hypselothyrea guttata. The sequence goes on from JAWNNJ010001392.1 coordinate 673,088, forward strand.
ACCAACCAAGATTATATGTAGAACCCCTGTAAATGGATTAACCACCAACAACTACAGCTCATTTGCATAAAGTCCCATAAACATTCGTGGTTTCTTATCAGTTGCTACAGCCTCTAAAGAGCGTTTGTTTGGGAAATTTAAATAAAAATTTAAACCGTAATTCCAGAGAAATTCCCGCCTGCTTAATCTGTGTTTAAGCGCGTAAAACCAATTGATAAGACGTCGGATTTCAAAGTATTTTTGTATTTGTTTTTTGCGCATTTATGTGGAAAATAACAATAACAATGGAATATACGTAAACGAAATACATTAGAATAACAATAATAATAACAAATCCCGCTTACAGCTAAACAAACAAGTTTAGAAAACAACACAAACCTAAGGCTAAAACAAGTTTCATATTTCTGGAGTATTATTGATTTAAACTCTGTAAATGAACTATGGAATACTACAAAGTAGTACGGGTTTTATTGGGGGTATACGGTATCAGCACGCCTCACAATTAGCACGTTTTCAGGGCTATCAGATGTACGGTCTATTGAATTATCGCTTCAGCTATTGCAATCGAGCTGATCGGAAACGAGTTTGTCGAGTTATTACTGGGACGCAGCACTTGCGGTTACGGTTATTTTGGGCAAACCGTATGACTTTCGACTTGAGAATATGCTAATTTTGGATTATTTGTGAATCATTAGCTTCGACGATATCACCAATAGCCATTTGGAGTTTGCACTGAGGTCGGGGCATCTCACGAATCTTGCGTAGTCACGGTGAATACCATTCGCGAATACTGTGCAAACACTCAAACAATTGAGCATCTGTTTGAACTTCCTCACACTCGATTGATTTGCATAGATATGAATAACTGAGAGAGTCGGTAGAGCGAGAGAGAGATATCTGGGTAAAAAGTATTCCCCCTTTTCTTATGCATAACTAAGGCAATTTGCCAGCTCATTACTCATTACGTCGCATGACTTGACCGAAAATTCATGAATCGCAGTCAAGTCTGAAGTCTTGAAGTGTATTGTCTTGGTGTTCTTTGGAATTTACGTGTACCTACCTACCTGTTCAAAGCTGTTTCCCTAGGTGTAAAGTTCGTAATACTCTCAGGGGATTAAGCAAACAATACTAACTACGTCGGAAATCGTATTTATTTGCCAAACAAACTTCAACCGGCTGTACGAAGATCCAATTAACGCTCCTCAGGCTACTTTGTGTGATCGCCAAATCAATACAATAATTCAACCTAATCAGCTAAACGATTGTTTCAAGATTGCAAGCAAACTATAATTCCGAAAACTATTATATGACAATTGTTAGACTATTTGAACTATCCGTATAAAATTCGACTTACTCTTTTGTCCGACTATTTGAACTGTCATTATCTGCTACCGACTAAATCCAGTGATCGTTATATTGTACTAGAAGCTTAAGGCTTCATTTACCGAGAAGTACGTACTTCCTCTTAAACTGTTCTCAATCTATTTGAACTGTCATTATCTGCCACCGACTAATTCAAGTGATATACAATTGTCTTGTTATATAAGCTTAGAGTTCCATTTATCGAGCAGTCCTGCTTGCCTTTATCTCCCGCTTTATGACCTTTCGATTGATCAAACCAATTAAGATGTCTGCTGGAAAAGTTTGCTGCGAATCTTCCGAGAAACTTTTCCATATTCGCTTGACACGAGTTGTGTGCCGTCTGGACTTTTGTTTATATATGCATTAACAGCTCGAGATCTATGGCAATACTCTCTGGTTAAATCGTGCCAATACCCGTTTGTATTCATTAATTAATTGGCATGGCAATCTTGTCGAGCTTTATGGCCCAACCGTGTTCATTCACTTTGAGTTTGTTGTACCGATTCCAAGCAAGTACAGACATGCTTGATTTATATAGTATACAATATATATCTGCCCCTTCCTCGCCCTCGCTCTGACCACAATGTTGATAAGCAGGCAGGCCCATTGAGCGATTCATTGGGGGAATACCGCTGATAATATTTTCATGCATTGACAGTTGGCCCTACTTATTACATATATCCGGAGTCTTAAGAGATTTGTTATGTTTGACGTCAAGTGCAATTGACTCGTCAATGAAATTTTTTAAAAAATTATCTAGGGCAAATTTCAGACTTCCAAACTGATAATAAACATGAACCATATTTGGTTGCAAAATAGTTCTACGAAACAGGGTTTTCCCATATGAATTTTATATGCTTGCCGCAAGTTTCAAACATTTTTTAAATATTTTAAAATATACTAAGTATTCAAATCAAGTTTTCTGAATGCAAATTTGCTCTAAATAATTTGGAATATTTGTAAACAACATAAAACATTTACTATATGTTTAATTTCAAATATTTTCGAAAAATTTTCAATATTTTTCTAGCCAATTAAAATTGCTGTATACAAATGTGCTGTAAAAAAGAGCTGAAAATTTGAACAATAATAAAAAGTTTTGTTTAAGTTTCATGATTTTTATTTCAATTTTTTTTTTTGTATTTTTTCTTTCAAAAAATTCTTTGCTTAATATTAAGTAACATGTTTTTTGTATTTGTTGTGTGGTTTTTATGGGTTTTTACCAACTTCTAGGGGAAAAGCTAACATAACAAGACTTTAATATAACAAATATACAAATTACAAGCTGTGTTTTATTTTTGGAATTTTTTATTTTTTGTTGTAGATTTGAAATCTGTTCAGTATGAACAATATAAACGCCATTATCAATAAATTGTCATACGCTTCAAGCGAAATTTTATGAAAAAAGTTAAATAAACGCCAGCAGCTGGTCACGCGCTTGCCAGTGTGTGTGTGTGAGTGTGTGTGTGTGTGTGTGTTTGTGTGTGTGTATGTTTGTGTGTGTGTTTATTTGCCTCTGGTTGCGAAATTCAAGCCAGATCAAAAGAGAGCTGCCTGGGAAGAGAGCGAGAGCGTAGTGTGTGTCTGTGTGTGCGTGCATCTGTGTGTGTGATGCACTTCCGCAGCTTCCACTGTGCCTTCTCGTTCTGTTCGCTCTGTTGCTCCAACGAAGGTCGCCTTTGCCTCTCTCTCTCTCTCTCTCTTTCTCTTTCTCTCCGTTTCCAGCTTACTTTCTCTATGATAATTGGCCATCGATTTGCAGCTTATCAGCTGCGGTTTAGCTGCCTCCTTCTATATACACTTATAGATATATGTATATTGGTACGATATATACGATATATATTTGGATATATATATACAGGGTGTCTGTCCCAACGTCGGTTTCCGCAGAACTCTCCAAACGTACGGGAGCATTAACCTTGTCTTAACTGGTTGCTGTTCTTCTGTACTCTCTCAGGTAATTTTTGTTCAAATTAAACCAAGTGTTGCCCCACTGTGCTGGGCTCTCTGTTCAGTTGACTTCGTCTCCCTGTCTCCCATCACACCACGGGCAGCTGGACGATGGGACGCTGGGGGGCATCCCAGTGGGCCTCGCAGTAGTCGACGAGCTGATTCTCCGCCTTATTGAGCAGCTCCTCGTTCAGCTCCCCCGTCCAGGTCTTCTGCACCAGGCAGCAGGACTCGATGCTCTCCTGGCCCAGAATGCGGCTCAGCTTGGTGGCGTCGTCCACCTTGATGACGTAGATGTCGTTCTCATAGCAGAACGCCTCCAGCAGCACCTCGTGCATGTGGGTGGCGGAGTCGCCGGCCTTGGGCACCGCCATCAGGCAGAAGAGGGAGCCCTCGGGGGACTTGGAGAGCACATTGATGGCTGCCGATAGGCCCACAATGACGCGGGATTCCGCCTGGGCGCGCAGCAGCGCGCTCTTCACGGTGCGTCCGACTGGCAGGTCGCAGTCGCCCAGACTCTCGATAAACTGTTGCATGTTGCTGGCTGATTCCTCAACGACCATTTTGTTGGATGAGCTGCTAATTTGTGAGCTGGTTGGCACTTGAGCTATTTTTACAGCTGTTTGCACTTGGCTTTTATTTGCACTTCTTTTTTTTTTTGGTCACTTGTTGCTTTTGCTTTTGCTTTTCGCTAGCGTTTGTCTTTGATTAGTTCTTGTGTTTGTTGTTGTTGTTGTTGTGGTTGTTGTTGTTGCTTGGGCAATTTGCGCTCTATTAACTTTTGATTATGAAATTCTTTTCGCGTTTTGCGTAAATCCGTTAACCGCCGTCTCGCTTGCTGCTTGCTTCAATTTTGATTTGCAATTTCACAATGAATGCCGAACACGCCGGAGCGCGCCCTTTTATAGCGCCGCTCTCTCAAAATCCAATTTCATCAGACGCGCGCTCTCGCTGTCGCTCTCGCTCTCTCGCGTTCGCTTGAGCTTTGGCTGTGCGCTTCAGCCAGAGCGGGCTTTTTTCCTGTGGGGGCTTGCTCACTTACACACACACGCTCACACACATACACTCACACACACACACGCACGTAGCGCAGCGCAGAGGCCAGCCGGCGTAAAAACCCGCGCTCTCGCTCTCGCGCTCTCAGACTTTGCTGTGTCGCTGTGTGTGTGCGTGTCGGTGTGTGTTTTTTCCAAGTAATTTTGCACTGACGCCTTCGCTCTCCGCTCTCCACTCTCCACTCTCCACTCTCGCTCTTCGTTGGCGCGCTCAAATTGCGCTGCTTTGGCAGAATTATTGGTATTCTGCTGTGCCCAGCGCATTTTTGGATCTTTATACCCTGTACCCATTGAAAATGGGAAAAACAGGGTTAATAACTTTGTGAAAATGTATGTAACAGGCAGAAGGAGGCGTGGCAGACCCCACAAACTATATATATTCTTGATCAGGAAGACGAGCCGAGTCGATTGAGCCCTGTCTGTCTGTCTGTCTGTCTGTCTGTCTGTCTGTCTGTCTGTCTGGCCGTCTGTATGAACGCGTCGATTTCGGAAACTACAAAAGCTAGAGCTGCCAATTTTGACATGTAGGTAGATAAATAACGTACGCAGATCAAGTTTATTTCAAATCTTGGATGCCACGCCCCTGCCGCCCACAATGAATAAAATAAAATACATTCGCCTATTTAAGAGACACTAAGCTATTTACATAAATTCTGTTTTCAGTAGTTGGTAGGTCTATATTATACGCAGATGAGCCTTTTTTGAAATTTTTGATGCCACGCCCCTTTTACGCCCTAATCGAAAAAAACGAATAACAAGCGTAATATTAAACATAGAATGTTGTTATTTGGAATATATACTCTCTTTCATTATATTTAACTATCCTGAAAAGCGCATTGAAATCGGTTGAAAAACACAGGAGTTATTAGCGAAACAATATTGCAGGCGGCAACTCGCCGCCTCTAGCAGCGTGGCCGTTAAAGCTGGCGCACATAACAAAGTAAGAAGAAGAAGAATAGCTGCTACGTTTTGTATGACATTTTAAATATAGGGTACAGGGTATTCTACAGTCGGGCCTGTCCGACTGATCTGCCCCGTCCGACTGATCTGCCCCGTCCAAATTTTTTTATTTTGGCAAAGATTTCCGTTAATTTGTGTAATTAGCAGGCTTGAAATTAATTTATTTTTATAGCTTAGCATTGCACTATTGGAGACAAGTTGTTGGCCTCTGCCTGCAGCGATCAGCTTTGCCTCTCTCAGAGAGAGATTGGATGTTTGAACTCGATGTATCGATATTTTTGTAAATCGATACATTGAATATCAAAAAAAATCAGCGAGTTTAAAGTTGTTAGCAAAAAGTGTAAAAAAAAGTAATTTGATTTTAAAGGAAAAAATATTAAAAAAAAATGCATGAATTTCTCCATCTCTCTCTCTATCTCTCTCTCTTCTTATCTCTATCTCCGTCTGTACTCTTACCTGCAAGATTCGCCATCTCTCCTGCATTACGCACGCCTTGCTTCTATATTTTCCCATTGATTTCTGTGATTTTCTGCCAAATCCCATATTGTCATAGGTTTTCGCACAAATTTTGCACACTTCGCTTATCTGTGGTGTCCATTAATCTTTATGGCCGACTTTAATGAGGCTGTTTTTCATTCTGGGGCACTTGCTTTTCATGCGAACTTGACGAATTTCGGCGTAGTTCGGATCATGCTTGTTGGCTATGGGCCAAATGGTCGTATTGTTCAACAGGTCGTGAGTCAAACTTGTTTGACCAAATCGAAGACAATTGCTGACGTCAAGCTGACAATTGGCCAACGCTGCGTATGCGTGATTTCTTTGCTTTTCTTTTCTTTTCGCTTAATTTTAATTAATGAGCGCGCGCCAAACGCATGCAAATTTCTGCTTGTATTTCGTCTGAATTTTACTGAATGAAAATTTCAGCAAACCCGCTCCGGGGGGGTCCACGACATTTGGCTGTGGGCCAAGGTCTAATCAGCACTTGGCGCACACATTTTAAAATATATTTCAAAATGATTTAATTAATATTTAGCGCGAACACGACATTTATTTGCCGGAACTAGGCCTTAGTCAACTTGTTTTACGGTTTTACGGTTCTACGGATTTCGTTTTAATCATTTGGGCGCATAAACCCCGGCGGGTTCAAGAACCGCGCCAAAAAATAAATTGTAACGCGTTTGTTAAATTTCAACTTTTATTCAATTTAAGCTTTTATTTCGTTGTGTGTTTTAAGCATATTTTTTATACGCTTTGTTCATAAAATGGGATATACTGGGGTATTATAACTTTGTGCAAATGTAACTGTATATATCTTCGTGATCAGCACGACTAGCTTAGTCGATTTAGATCTCTTTATCTATGCGTCTTTCTGTTTAAATAAACTAATGTATCTCAGCAAATAATAGAGTTAGAGACATAAAATTTGGAATGTAAATAGCTGTATATCATATGCAGATAAAAGTTATTTGAAATTTGTAATGCCATGCCTCCTTTACGTCCTAATCGTTGGTAGCAAATAAATCGGTTAATAATCTCAGAAGTTTTAAAGGTTAAGATAAAGTATTCTACAGTCGGCTACTCCCGACTGATCAGCTTATACCTAACTGGTTAAGCATATTTTTTCGTGTTTGCTGCAGCCAGCATATTTAGTATTTTCCATAAGGGTGCACAATTTTTGCTTATGCAGAATAACAAGTTTATTAATAGCCACCTGACCAAAGGCACGTACATAAAAACGTAAATATAACGTATTAAATTGTATACAAAGTGTGTATAGTATATATATTTAAATAAGTTGAATGCACTGTTTTTTTGGGGTTCCTTCACTCGTCTGTTGTCAAGTACAGTCCACCCACAAGTTGGTCTTAATTTAAACTGCACACAACTGTACCACACGCCATATGCAGCAAATTTGTTGAATAAAATGCAAACTGTTTCCACGGTAACAAGCTAATAAGTTTAATGAACTTCTTGGAAAAACAACATAAAAACTCGAGTGTAATTTGAATTGCATTTTCCCGGTTTTTAGCCGGTAAACAACTTGAGAACTGCAAAAAGTTTAGCCAGCGTTTTGTGGGCGTGGGTGAATAACCCACAAAACCCCAGCTCCCAAAATAACATCTGCAGAAGGGCAAAACCGACCTTACTCAAGTATAAATATCAAAATATTATTAACCTGCTGCGCATAAACAGCGCGAAAACAACGCTTGCAAAATACTCTAAAAATATACACTAAAAAAACTGCAGATTCTGCTTTATAGAGTGGGTCTTACTAGCTTTATATCCGTGTTGTGTTCTCATATCAGGCCACTTCATTTACGCGCCAAATGTGGCTCATTATTGGCCAATGAACTGTGGGCTGTTGTTTACTACAAAGTAAAATACACTGGCAGAAATAGGGTACGAACTATGAGCCAAAACAGAAGCAGAAGCCAAGCTTACACTTGCAGCCAATTTCGTTTTAAGATGTTGAGTAAAATTGTGAAATACTCGTATTCATTTAAATTACTCGGAAAAGAAACCTGTATTTTATTTGAGTTTGAATAGTAAGTTATATGAGAAGAATAATGATCTTATTCGCTTGATGTTCTTTAAATAATATTAACTATACGTTTTCCGATAATAGACTTAAGAATTTTAATAATTTTTGTGTGTGTTTTGTAAATAATTTAGTATATTTATTTCCTGTACCCATAGAATGGGTTAAAATAGATCTAGAGCATACATTTTGGGAATTTAGATATACCTTACACAGTTGAAGTTTATTTCAAATGACGGATGCCCCATTTACTCCCTAATCGCTTAAACCGAATAACAAGCGTTATATGGAACATGGAAGGTTGTTCTTTCGAATAGATACTCTCTATTATTGTATAAAACTTTTCTAAAAAGCTTATTGAAATGGTTTAATAAGCCTAAAAGTTATTCAAAAAAGAATTTATCAGACTTTGCCTCTCACCCTCTTTGCTTTTATTCTATTGAATTTTCAAATGTTGGAACGAATTTTACTAAATTCTTGCTAATTTTGCCAAGTGTATAAACTGGCATTCTAACGTATTTTCGTTGAGTGTACGAGCATAAGTTACAACTTCAAACAACGAATTCAATTTCAACATGCCCTCGACGCATGCCGAGCACTTGGCCAAGAGCTGCTATCAATATTTATATTTATATTTATATTTATATTTATATTTAGCTGCTATTTGGCACATCATATGGCACCATGTGCCGTTATGTGCCACCTGAGCAAGTGGCCAACGCATGGCAGCCAGACTGTTGCAAGGTGGCTAGATACCGGGGCGGCAGATGCACATTTGCTGAGTCACGTCGCAAAGAGCACAGAAAGAGCGAAAAATGCGGACGCCATGAGTCAAAATCGAAGCAAACGTATTGGCATTGGGTTTGTCAATGGGCCCCAAACAGGTTTTCCGAGTTCTGCGAATGGCGAACATGATGAGACCTGCATGAAATACATTCCGACGGTACAAAGTGCGCCTGGTATTACCTGCTCAGCGGTGCGTAAGAGCCGATCAGTGTTGCCAAATATTTATCAAGCAAAATAAAGCTTAAAATTTTAGCAAAAATAAGTCAGCAAACAGCAAAGATATTCTAAAGATATTTTACGATTTTAAACTCAAATAGAATTTAAACTGAGATCAATTGAGATTAAATTACAGTTAATACCGATCAAAATAATATTATAATATTTATTTCAGCGAATGCTTAAAACAAAAAACAGCCAGATTTGATGTGAAAAAAGCGACAATGGCAACAATGGAATCCAAACGCGCCAGAGACTCGCGGGAGAGTCGCGTTTTGACTCACGTGCGAGGCAAGAAATAGAGACAGAGACAGAGATAAACGAGAGAGAGAGAGAGAGAGAGAGAGAGAAACAGAAAGAGAGAGAGAGAGAGAGGTGCGTGCCTTGACTGCATTTAAAAGATTGCAGTTGAGGGGATTTTTCTTCATCAGTTTTGATGCTTATTATTTCTTGTATTTCATCTTTTGTTTTTGGGCTGCTGGGGAACGCCCAACACGCTTCACTGACTGCGGGAAAAGCCCCAATGCTGGTCTTGTAGTAGTTGAGAGAAGTACGTTTTTTATCTAGCTCAAAAAGTGCTGATAAAAAACGAATAAAGTGTAGAATGTACATCGTGCGAGTGCTGTATTATTGCCTAATTATCATCGTATTTATGCCTTTCACTCAGTGATTCCCTGGGAGTTATGCAAATAAGCCGTCACTGACTCAGCCAAAGTGTGATTTTTGTATACAAAATAAAGAAACAAACTTTAAATAGCCACACAGCTGAAAAAATACACCAAATAAAAATCCCCAAAAAATCAACTACTTTCAAAAATCTGCAGTTCTAATTAATATGCAATTAAATATGGCACATATAAATGTCATAGTTGGCTAATGATTTATTATTGTTTACATATTAAATATAGTTGAAATTTTTTTATATTTTCGTTCAAAATTCAAAAATCTAACCGCTGCTCTGCATTTGCAGCAAGTTGTCAGCACTGGCAACAGCTTTGCTTTTAGCAAGCACACAAACCGCAACAGCTGACAGCGCGAGGTTCGAACGCAACTCGAACTTGTATGCGCTCGCATGTAAACACAACCTAGGCACAGTGTTGGCAAACGACTTGGCAAGCAAACACATTTTACGCTTTGAAATTGTTTTGTGCGGCAATTATAAATGATAATTATTATAATGAAGCAATTTAACGCATGTTTGGTATTTGCAATTGAACTTTAAAAGCCAGGCACAGGGTGACTTGCTGAAACAATGCGCTGCATACGGCAAAAACCCAACGAAAAGTCAATAAAAAGCTCTGTGATGTAAGAGGCAAAAGAAAACAAAAACAAAAAACCATAAGAAGGGCAAACAAAAATAACCAAAATTCATAAAGAAGGAGAACAAGCAGAGCAGAAGACAAAGCAAGAAGTTTTGCCAGCGTCACAAAAGCAAAGTCGTAGGCTCCAAGAACTTGAATTTTAATTGCCTCCGACAATGGGAAAAAACAGAAATCGGATAAAAACGCCGACTCGTAAAGTTTTGAGCGTTCAGTTTGTCGCTGGCTAACGGAAGTGACGGATCAGAGCTACGGACGGAGCACCATAAATCAATTTCAACTGGAGCGGGACGCATGAATCAGTATTATCGCAGGGAAATTCTAAACACAGCGCTAAACAATGGAATATCTGCAGTACGCCTATGAGAAAATATTCGGAGGCGACGCCTCAGGCGGCACGCCATCCTATCACACGTGAGTGCTAAGTGTGCGAAAGTTCTAGCCAAAGCTTTGCATACACTGTGCGAAAACAGCTACTAGGTTTTCCCCATTAACATTTGTATGCTAAACGGGGGGCTTTCTAAAACTAAAGAAAGAAATTCGCGCTTCCAAACGAACTTAAAGCCCAACTTAAATGAATTTACGAAATTTGAGCAAGAAAAATTAAATTAAAATTTTTTTATTTTTAGAAAATCGTTCAATATTTATTGTTAATGATTTTTTAATAGCAAGCTTTTGAAATAAATTGATAGAAATTATTATTATTGTCATTTCTTGGGGGTAATTTTTTATTTAAAGTTTAAAGTTTAATTATATATAATTTATTCTAGACAATAATATGTGCACTACACGCAATAACCTAGGGATTTCCCACATTTGCATACCATTAATTTGCAATTTACTTTATATTATAAATTTATTTGTATTTATTGTTGATTTATGATCTATTTATTATGCAATTTTTGTTTATTTATTTTACTTGTTTATTATTTATTTATTATATACTTATTTATTATTCATTTTTTATCTACTTGTTCTTATATGTTTTTTTTTTATGTATTAATTCTTCGCTTTTATTCCCATATATAATTTATTTATTTATTAATTAACTTTTAATTTATCTTCTTCTAGACCCCGCAAAGTGGTTTGCTTTGGCAATGTGCTGCTGGATCGCGTGGTGAAGCTGGAGAACGCGGAGCTGCTGGGACGCTATGAGCTGGAGCTGGGCTCCAAGGGGGAGCTGGATCTGGAGAGGCTGAACAGCATTGTGACGGAGGCCAGCAGCAGGTGAGTGTGAAGTCGGATATACCCGCTAATCAGTTGTTAACCCTGTGTGAATTGCAGCTCCTCCAGTGTGTGTAATCCGGGAGGCTCTGCTCTAAACACAGTGCGCATACTGAAGCATCTGGGCACGGAGGCGCAGTTCTTTGGGGCCATTGGAGCCGATGAGAACGGGGAGCAGCTGAGGGGCATTATGCGGGAGAGGGGCATAGAGGCGCGTCTGCAGACCATTGAGAACGTGCACACGGGTCAGTGTGTGTGCCTCATGCACAAAGATAATCCCACGCTCTATGCCAACATCGGCGCCTCCGCCCACTTCTCCGTGGAGGAGCTGAAACACGCCGCACTCCACGGCAGCCAGAGTTTTCTGCGTCCCATCGAGCGCAAGCAGATACTCTACATCGAGGGCTTCTTTGTGCCCCAGCGGGCAGGGGTGTGCGATTACATACTACAGCATCTGGTGCGGGAAAGACGTCATCTGGCCATCAATCTCAGCGCTCCCTACATCGTCAACAAACACTCGGAGCAGCTGCTCCAACTGGCCCATCGTGCGCTCTTCATCTTTGGCAATCGGCAGGAATTCGAGGCCTTGGCAACTGCCGCCGGCTGCAAGCGCGTGGATCAGCTGGCCAGGCAGCTGGTGGAGGCGGGGAATCCCAAGATTATGCTGATTACCAACGGGAACAAAGGCGTGCAGCTGGTCAGCAACTACGAGTCGGAATTGTCGCCTCCCGGTGAGCTGAAGTTCGAGGATTACAGGGCGCAGCGGGCGGAGCAGGTGGTGGACTCGACGGGCGCGGGGGATTCCTTTGTGGCCGGCTTTCTGCACGCCTGGCTGGAGAAGCGCTCGCTGAGCGAGTGCATCCGACTGGCCAACAATGTGGCCGCCCAGGTGGTCACCCAAGTGGGCTGCAATCTGCCCGCCGGAGCTGCAACTGGCCTATAAACTGCAGCTCAATTCACGCCTTCGATTGTGCCTTTAATAATAATATCAAAATTAATCTGCAATTTTTTAAGTGGGCGCGACTTAACGTACACCAAATTTAGACTTATAGCCGCAAAACTGTTGCACACATATTCATAGATACTCACAATACACTCACAAGACACTCATACACACTCACAAGTGCATACTTGCGACAATGATGCACTTTGTGACTAATCTCAATAAATAATTTATAAATATATACCTGCTATAAACACTAATTACTTTAGAATTTTGTGGTGTAAATATTAATGACTTAATAGTATACTTCAACTGATATATATATCTAAGACTTGTATTTATCTAAAAAAGCATTTATTTACAGTCATTTCATATATATAGCGTTTATTTTTACAGTTAAAGCGTAGAAATATAGCTCAGACTTTGTAGGTAGATTAAATATAGCCATAAAATTGTTGTAATTAAATCTTGGAAAATTGATTAATTTGCTATAGATTTTATTACTCTTAAAGTCTACAACTTTTAAGTATAAAATTACTTTCCAGCGAAATTTTGATAACAAATTTTTACTGATATGTTCACCTAAAATACCAAACAATTTTAGCTGATAAATTTATCTAAAATAGGTCACCATTTTTTAAGATAACGAGAAGTTATCAGTTATTGAAAATTTTCAAAGTCCATATTTGTATGATACATTTATTTTTAATTTAGTTTTTTTTTATTATTAATAATATATTTATTTACTATTATTTGTATATTTTTATTGCAATTTTTTATTTTAAAGATTCCTTAAAGATTTGTTTTGAATTACTTTGTAAATTTTCTTCTTAATTTTATTTTTGATATTATTTTATTTTTCTCCAATTTGCCCAATATTTGATCATTAAATATTTTGAAAAGTGTAGCTGCTTCAGATTGAAAAGTTTATGTTAATTAGGCGAGAACGCGGCAATAACACAGTTCGTGATTGTTAATGAATAAACTGTTTAGCTATAGTTCTATATACTACAGATTGAGTAGGGAAAGGTAGAGCTATTTACTGGCAGTACCTAGAGATTAAGTATGCGTTGTTCTATTTGAGTTTGAGCTGGCAAACAATGAGATGCCATTATCTTATGCTGACTTATTCGTACAGCCCACACATGTAGATATATTTATATATATATATATATTTTTGTTTGTATGTCAATATACAAGTCAGAGCGGCATATGACGGCATAGAGCGAGCCATGCATGTCTAGATATCATCAAAGCAAATTCCCTTTGTTGTTTATGTTGGGGTTTGCTCCGAATCGGCATTAGAATTGGCACTCTGCAAGTCTGGAGCCCTGGAGCTAGGGCTGCGTCACACGTGTTTGCAAATCGTTAACAAAACTAAGCCGCATTAGGCATGCTTGTTGAGTCCGTTATACTTTGAATACAAATACACATAAACAAACAGAGAGCGCATAGCCAGAAGCCAAGACGGAACAGCTGATGCTCAAATGTAGAGTATGGCATTAGAGCGGCAAATAAACAAATGCCGAAATTAGAAGCTTAGCAAAGCAATTTCAGCTGCTTAATTGGCAAAAGCTGCTTAGTAGTTGAGCCGGAAAAGCAGAGAGAGAGAGAGAGAGAGAGACGCAGAGAATAGTATTGTGCACACGCCCACACAATTGAAGGCAAAGCCAATAAATGGGCGGTTGAAACGTTTAAATCAGCAAAGCAAAGCTTATCTACGCAATACACAGCGAGAAAAAAAATGAACGAGACAACGCTTAGCCGCTCTCTTTGCTGGCTCTCCAAGCTTACCTTCTGCATTACAAGTAATGCAGCGGGTAGCCGCCTCACTTTAAAGGCAGCGCTTAGTCGCTCTCCTCTTTACTCACTCGCTCTTGCTGGCCCTCCAAGCATACCACTTGCATTACAAGTAATGCAGCGGGTAGCCGCCTCACCTCCTAGGCAGCGCTTAGCAGCTCTCCTCTCTGCACACTAGCCACTTCATTTAGGCGCCCTCCTATCCACTTGACCACAGACACTACACTGTGATCAGTAGCACTGCAGCAGCAGAATTTATAGTGCTTGCAGGCTGCGCTTCGAGGCACGCTTAGCCGCTCTCCTCGCTCGCTCGTACGGGCTCTCCAAGCATACCTTCTGCATTACAAGTAATGCAGCGGGTAGCCGGCTCGCCTATAAAGAACACATCGACCGCTCTCTATGCATAAACTCCGAGGCAGCGCTTAGCTCCTCTGCTTGCTGGCTCTCCAAGCATACCTCTACCTCCTGCATTACAAGTAATGCAGTGGGTAGCCGGCTCGCCTATAAAGAACACATCGACCGCTCTCTATGCATGAGCTCCGAGGCAGCGCTTAGCTCCTCTGCTTGCTGGCTCTCCAAACATACCTCCTGCATTACAAGTAATGCAGCGGGTAGCCGGCTCGCCTATAAAGAACACATCGACCGCTCTCTATGCATAAACTCCGAGGCAGCGCTTAGCTTCTCTGCTTGCTGGCTCTCCAAGCATACCTCCTGCATTACAAGTAATGCAGCGGGTAGCCGGCTCGTCTATAAAGAACACATCGACCGCTCTCTATGCAAAGCTCCGAGGCAGCGCACAGCTGCTCTTCTTGCTGGCTCTCCAAGCATACCTCCTGCATTACAAGTAATGCAGCGGGTAGCCGGCTCGTCTATAAAGAACACATCGACCGCTCTCTATGCAAAGCTCCGAGGCAGCGCACAGCTGCTCTCCTTGCTGGCTCTCCAAGCATACCTTCTGCATTACAAGTAATGCAGCGGTTATCCGGCTCGCCTATAAAGAACACGTCGACCGCTCCCTATGCATAAGCTGCTGAGCAGCGCTTAGCCGCTCTGCATGCTGGCTCTCCAAGCATACCTTCGGCATTACAAGTAATGCAGCGGGTAGCCGGCTCGCCTATAAAGAAAACACCGACCGCTCTCTATGCAAAGCTCCGAGGCAGCGCACAGCTGCTCTCCTTGCTGGCTCTCCAAGCATACCTTCTGCATTACAAGTAATGCAGCGGGTAGCCGTCTCGCCTATAAAGAACACATCCACCGCTCTCTATGCATAAGTTACTAGGCAGTGCTTAGCTGCTCTCCTTGCTGGCTCTCCAAGCATACCTCCTGCATTACAAGTAATGCAGCGGGTAGCCGTCTCGCCTATAAAGAACACATCCACCGCTCTCTATGCATAAGCTGCTGAGCAGCGCTTAGCCGCTCTGCTTGCTGGCTCTCCAAGCATACCTCCTGCATTACAAGTAATGCAGCGGGTAGCCGGCTCGCCCATAAAGAAAACATCGACCGCTCTCTATGCAAAGCTCCGAGGCAGCGCTTAGCCGCTTTCCTTGCTGGCTCTCCAAACATACCTTCTGTATTGCAAGTAATGCTTGTTAAATGTTAAATGTTAAAATTGAGTTAAATTCAATTAACTAATTGTAGAACAGCACTTTTCTCACTGTGTACAGCAACTACTGCTTCGGTTGCTGCAGCTGCTGCCTTCCGCTGTTAATTACTACATATTAATTTTATAGAAATTGAGCTGGCCAACGTCCTGCTCTAAACTAAAAGTGCCCGTAATTAATGTCATCGTGTGGTTTATAGGGTTAACAGGCACTTGAGGCGAACTCTCTGTGTGTGTGCACTTTGATGTGTGTGCCACTTACTTGATTCCTCCCCCCTCTCCACCTCTCTCTCCTTCTGTACTCCTTTGTAAATGTGATAATTAAATGTCGTCCATTTGCAGGGCTTAGCTTTTAATTTATAATAAATTTTTGCCCCCAGACCCAAAAATGTTGCTCTCAAATTGCAGAGCAAATGCAACTGCCTCTTGCCCCCTCTACGCCGCCCCTGTTCAGCAGGGGTTGCGCTTTGATTTATGTGCAGTGCGTCGTACGAACAGCTGTAACTGACATGGCACATTTGTAGGGTATCGGCGCAGGCAGGGCGCTGTCTGCGCTGGGCTTTTGATATTGCCCATGTTTGCACAAAATATTGCGCATACGCCACAGACGCCGGCAGCAGAGAGAGAGAGGGGTGTAAAGAGAGGGAGAGAGAGTGGGGGAGAGGGGGATAGCACTCTTGCTGGCGCCTTTTGGCTTTGTCCTTTGCCTTTTTGCGGCATAACGCGCGGTTAAGTGGTCATAATGTGTGCCTTTATGGGCTTGCCTTTCCCCCTCTCCCCATCCCCTTTTGCACTGCTCTGCTGTGCCCGTTTGTGGGCCTTGTTGCTTGTTCCTGGTCTTATTTTAATACCACATCGTATTTGCTGAGCTGGCATTGTTGCAGTATTATGTTATGCCAGGCGCTTGTTGATTTTTATACCGTTTTTTTTTCTTCATTTCCTCTCGCTCAGAATGATAAGCGGGTTGGTCAAAATATTTGGCGTTGGCATGTTTGCTCAGTTGTTTACGGATAATCCGGTTTTATTGTTTAATAAGTCATGCCTGCTATCGCCGGACAGCCAGACCCTCTGTGTCCTCTGTTGGCCACGTTAGCACCTCGTTAACTGGCTGACAGTGTATGCAGCAGCAACTGACACATTTTGCGCAAATTATGTCTGTATGGCAAACGCTGCGGCAGTGAAATTTACATTTTAATTAAATATTTATTTACTGTCTTTATTTATTTATTTATTGATTTAATGCGCGCTATTTGCAGTTGGCAGCGCAAATTGAATGCAAGCTAAAATTTTAATTTAAATTTAAACCGTTAAAGTTACATTTATAACAATGAAAAGATAATTGGAGATTGCTAACAAAATGTTCAAATTCAAATTTAATAAGCTCTTAGGCTTGCCACAAACTGTTGCAAATAGAATTAACCTTCAAACTTAGAATCAAAACTAAAGCGACAGTTTTTTTTAGCTGATTTTAAGAGAAGATTCGTAAGGGAAAGTCTTAAGAGAAGGAGTACAAGAACTTAAAGATAAAATCTCTATAAAATAAATAATTTTTAATGCAAATAAAAAAAGAAAAATTCGCAAGTTAATTTTTTTTTAGAGAAGATAATAAAGATTTCAAGATGATTTCAAGTGATCTCAAGAGAAGATCTTAAGTTCAAGCATCAAGCATCTCAAGTGTTATCTTATTATCAACTTGGTTTATACTTTCAGTCATCTATTACGTACACCTTATACAACATCTACTATCTATTAAAGCCTACAACTATAATTAATCAAACTTTAAAACTTACATAGCTTCACAACAGTTCAAGGTTTTCATTATAATAAATCAAACCAGCTAGCTGTAGCTCTGGAGCTCTGTAAGTGGGCAGATAATTGAAACACCATCTGGTGTTATTTCTGCAGCAATCGCAGCTAATTTCCACGCATTTCCACTTACGCAATAGCATAGATTATTTGTCATGCGGCAATTTGGCAAATTATAGGCGATGCCAAGGCCATTACAACAGGACAATGGCAAATTGGCTTTCGGCAGAGGCGTCAATTGGCGAAATAAAAGACGTTTGCCAAGCACTTGGCGGGCACAGTTTGAAGAGGTTTGTCGAGAGTTGAGCAGAAATGGCAGAATTGGCAGCAGATATTGCCCTGGTGGACATCAATGTGAGAATCTGGCGATACATGGCCGTGTTGTATCCAACGGCCGAGAACAATTGGCGGAAATGGGCATTTGTGCTGCCCGTTTGTGTGATGAACGTGATGCAGTTCATGTTTCTGTTGCGGATGTGGGGCGATTTGCCCGCCTTCATACTGAATATGTTCTTCATTTCGGCCATATTCAATGCACTGATGCGCACCTGTTTGGCCATACTGAAGCACAAGCAATTTGAGCGATTCCTGCGGGAATTGACGCAACTGTATCGACAGATTGAGCCGTGGGGCGATGCCCAATGCCAGCAAATTCTGCAGCGGGCGGTGCGGGAGGCCAGACGCATTGCAATCTTCAATTTGCTGGCTTCCTTTCTGGACATTGCAGGTGCCTTGGTCTTTACGCTCTTTCGCCAGCCACGCGGTAAGTTGCAGTTGCAAGTGCAAAGGGATTTCGATTAATAACTCTGCATTCTACGCAGCCCATCCCTTTGGCATCGCTCTGCCTCCGCTGGACATGCAACAGACGCCGGTCTATGAGCTCTTCTATGTGCTACAGATTCCCACACCCGTCGTGCTCTCTATGCTCTATATGCCCTTTGTCAGCCTCTTTGCGGCATTTGCGCTCTTCGGCAAGGCCATGCTGCAGATATTGGGCTACAAATTGTCTTGCATTCGGCAGCTGGAGCCGGAGCAGCAGCGTTATGACAAGCTGATTGAGTGCATACGCTTTCACAACATTATTGCAGGGTATAACGTAGTCGTGCACCTTTCACAGCCGTTGATATAACTGTATTATTTTGCAGCTACGTGCGGAATTTTAATGATTTGATCACCTTCATCATTGGCGCTGAGGCCATCATCTTTGGCTCCATTATCTGCCTGCTGCTCTTCTGTTTGAATATTGTGGTAGGTATATATTATTTAGAGCTGTTCTGAATAACAAATCGAATTCAATTGACCTATAATCGAATCATGCCAAAATCATTTAATTTAAATAATTCAAAAATGAATGTAACCCCAAGCTTGCATATTTACTCAAAGGCAATTTAATTTTGGCACTGCCTGGAAGTATGCAACGGTTTTAAAGTATACACTTTAAGCTACTATTCTAGGCTTTCGGTTGGTAAACAGCTTTTTTTTTTATTAAATAGTTTATTTAATTGTCTAAAACTCTCGACTTACAAAATTAAAACTGGCCTGATTGTTGCATCTTTCAAGAACTGCAGTTAACTCTCTTACAGAACTCCTATACGGAAATGATCTCGATTGTCATGTACATTCTGACGATGCTCTACGTGCTGTACACCTACTATAATGGAGCCAACGATTTGGTGCTTGAAGTGAGTTCTTTATCCGTTCTACACTACATTTTTAATTTGCTGTAAATTGTTTTTGGCAGTGTGGCCGTGTTTCAGAGGCAGTTTACAACGTGCCGTGGTATGAGTGTGGACTGCGTTTTCGCAAAACTCTGCTGATCTTTCAAATGCAGACGCAAAGGGCTTTGGTGGTGAGTGGGGAGAGAGTTTTGGTAGAGTATTCTATTCAGTCAGAGGTTGGCATGCATTTCATTTCGGCTAGATTCTAATCCAAGCCTTTATGTATACGCTCCATTTCATCTCTGGCTGCGTTGCGTTGCGTTTCGTTTCGTTTCAGATAAGAGCCGGCAACGTTTACCCCATGACTTTGGCCATGTTTCAGAGTCTGTTGAATGCATCCTATTCGTACTTCACCATGTTGCGTGGCGTGACCAACAAATGAGCTGGAAGCCAAAAACTTTTCGGAGAGGCAAGGCAATCTGAGTAATGCAAAAAGTTGTTGTGCTCGTTGTACAGGGCATTTGCATATGCTACTCGTTTGCATAGTTATTTTGAAAGGATTTAATCTGGCTGTTTGCAGACGAAGCTACAGAAAATAGTATTCATAGTTGGCAGTTAGTAGTAACAGTAGACGGGGTTAGGGTTTGTTGTGTTTGTTTGTTTGCTTTAAATCTGCAATGTTTCACTTAGCTGCAGTTTATGCAAAATTTTAACTTGTTGGAAATGAAAGCAAATAGTTGCTATATCTATTACTTGCCAGCACAAAAGCATGCTATAGAAATTGTTTTAGTCAATAGGCGAGTAGTGAAGCCTTAGTCGGCTTTAAGAAGTGGGCATTACTAGAGCTTTTTGGCAGTTTAGTAAACAATTTAATAAAACTTATAAAATAGAGCCGAATAATGGATTTAATATGCTAATAACCAGAAGTGCTTTGCTTAAAACTGTTGCATACTTTCAGACAGAGCTTAAAATATAATTGCATTTGCAGTAATATGCAGTATGCATGCTTGCGCTTTTAATTAAATTTTACTTACGTAGGTTGTCTGCAGGCACTGAATTAACATTAATCATGTCTCTAATAATATTTATAGACTAGAGCTGACAAACGGATTTGATGCGATTAACAGGTAATGCCTTGCCTAAAACCGCTGCATGCTTGCGCTTTTTAATTAAATTTCATAAAACTAGTTGTCTGCAGCCATTTAATTAACATTAGTCATGTCCTTTATTATGCAAATAAACAGCAGCAGCAGCAGCATCGGCATCGGCATCGGCATGAACGACAGCAACTGGCTCTAAACGGTAGGCAACATTTCGGGCGAACAACTTAATTTAAAATTCATTATAACTGACACCAACTAGTTAAACAAAAGCCAGGCGGCAGCAGCACACAATAACAACAACCTAGAATAACAATACAGAAGTAAACAGCAGATTAGTCGAACAAAAGACTACAGTCGGACGTCACCGAAAATAAAGTGACCCTGTACTTTGTGTTTCAATAATTAATACTCACCAGTCGAGAAAATTGTCTATAGCTATTGTAGCTTGCGATATCTAGTTGTTAAAATCGACGGACAGACGGACATGGTTATATCTAAATTTAAAATACCCTTTTGTAGTTTTCTGCGGTACAGGGTCTAACAATAAAACAACAGCAACAGCAACAAGCACAACACTGAAGTGGGGGCATATTGAAATGAGCTCGCTCTTGAAATACGCAAATAAACTTCAAAGGCAACGGCGCCAAGGACTGCACGCGGCGGCATGCTGAATGTCCTGGTATCGCCCAGGCTTTGGCTGTCTCCTCCAGGCCTCCTGGAGAGCGCATAAATAACGGTGGCCAACAACCAACAACAGGCTGTTTGGCTTGAGCCCGGCTCGAGTGGCGTATACTTAATTTTATTATGAGGTGTCAAGTGGGCCGTCGACTTTGCAATGGCCTTTTGTTTGTGTAATTTATGTTGCTGCCATTTGGCGGCAGGTGCAAACGCCTCAAACTCCCCCTCCCAAAAGTGGGCGTGCCAGGGGCGTAACACTTACCACCTGCGGTTACGGCAAAATGTAAACTTCCTTTAGGCATTTGCTTTTTGCCTTCCCATGCACATTGTAGTTTTAGTCCTTGATTTTTGTAGGTTTTTTTCAGTCTGTTTGTCAGCAGCAAAATATGCAAATGTGGATGGCACGCAGGAAGTGTGGAGACTCCAACGTGACAGTTGTGCATAAAATTAACAAGTTTCCTTTTGGTAAAAAATTGTTTCATTAGAGCCATGCCCATGAGCATGTTATTTACCAACAAAAACAGCTGGCAACGCCGATGTCTATGCCACTAAATCCCCTTCTGGCCAGGCTTTGTTGTGGCTTCGCGTCAAAGGTGGCGCCGTTTTATAATTGAATTCATATGCATCAATGGAAGCACAGGCAGCGCACAAAAGGGGCTGAATGTTTGCATTCACAACATGCGAATACACTCATTCACCCATACACCCATACACTCACACACTCGTTCACTCGTACCACGTGCCATTTGGTGGCATTTCATTTAAATGGATTTTCAATTGCGGTTGAAGCATTTTGCATAAATTGCTGTAATGAGTTTATTTCTGTGTGCCCTGGCAAAGTGCCTTCGTTTGCCTTGCCTCGAACTCTCCTCATTTGCAAATTGTCAACGGGCTGTCAGTCGTGACAGTTTGTATTGACAGTTTGCTTTTGCCGTTCCATTCAATTGCGGCGACATTTGATCGCATTAATGCCATTTAATTGCGGCCATTTCTATTCAGCAGTAGAAAGGCATCAAGTGAATTAATTTCATGCGTCTATTTTGGCCAGCAAAACAAATTTAAATATATTTTTATAAGGAATTGCTGTAGCTCTTTCAAGTTAAAATTAGTTATAGAAGCTTTTGGTTTCGGCAAAGTTACTGTAGTTTGAAATTCCAGAAAAATCTTTTTTCTTCGCTTAAGATTTTAAATATCTGCAAAATACTATTTTGAACCTTGAAGCTTTATTTATTGACCAAATATAAATACGACAACTGAGCTTTTATGGCTAATTTTACCGTACAAATAGTTTAAACAAAATTAAGCAGAATCCTTTCTCTTCTAGCTCTGCTTGTATAAATACCTGTTCGATTTATCATACAAAATGCAATTAAATATTCTATGCATAGCTCCATGATGGCCTGTGGGCAAAGGCAAACCTGGGGCATTGTTTCAGCTGCATTTGCAAATCTCTCATAAGCAGAGCATTCATTTTCCAATTATTTATTGATAACTCTCTACTGTGTGGCAACAGAACAGACCGAACCGAAGTCCGTTCAACTACTTTGCCCCACGCCAAGGCAGCTGCAATAAATCTTCTGCCCTGGCCAGGACTCAGCTGAGTTGGGACTACAACGGCAAATGTCTGAGGCTGAATGGATTGTGGGCGAGGGAGAGGGAGGGCAGAGCTGCAGGAAACCTCTCTGGTTGTCTGGGCTGCCTTAGACACTGTCTGCCTGCAAAATATTTGCATTTTCACTTTTGATTTATTATTGTCATTGTCATGTGTAAATTGCCAAAGCAAAGGTGCAAACAAGCAGCATTTCAGACTCTGAAATATATGCATTAAGAGAGAGAGAGAGAGAGAGAGAGTTGACAAGGACACATTATGTTGGCCAAATGAATGGTAATTGCGGCACCGAAACAAGTAATTGAAGTGCAACTCACTAAGCCACTCAAATGGATACGTCTGCTGCGGCCAACCTCAGCGCATCTGAGTGTTGATTCAGTTCGATTTGCCACTTCAAGTTAAAGTTTTGTTGCCAAAAAGGTCATTAGAGCTGCTAATTACAAGCACAAATTAGCCAGCTCTCTCTGGCTTCTGCTGCTGCCACTGTCGATTACTTCCGCTTCTATGCAATTTCCGGTTGCGCAGCTCGGAGCGCTGCCTAAGCAGCTTTTGTCAAACAACTCCACAACTTCATATGGCCACAACAACAACACTGACAACAACAACAACAACGATTGCCAGGGCAGAACATAACCAGATAATTACACGGCACAAAGCAGAGAGCCCGGAACTGTTGTGGTCTGGAGCCAAAACGCAGCCACAATGTAGAAAATTGCAAAATAAAAAGCCACAAGCGGAAAATTAACAGCAGCAACGACAACAATCACAATAGCCAGCAAGAAAAAAGCAGTTCAGTCGGACAGAATGCTACAGTCGGACGTAATCTGCGATTGAAGACCCAGATGACGTAATCAAGTGTAGGATATCCTGCACTATTCATCACTACCCACACAGTCGCGCAAATTGCCTGTTGCATATCCTTGCTGTTTCTTATCTAAACGCATGTTCTGATCCAGTATATATATATATTCTTTTTTGATCTACCACGCCTCTTTTTGTCTGTTACAAACATTTTTCACCTGCACTAACTCAATAGTCCCTTTTGTAAATTTTTAAGGTACAGGGTCTTATAATAAGTACCCAACAAGATGCCCAAATTGCAGCTGCTAGCCCCCAAATTCATATGTCTCTTTAAGCCACAAACAGTTAAAGTACAAGTTCTGCGCCTCATCTTCGATTGGGCCTTCGGGCGAGAGCAGGCGTAGAACTTTATCAAGATGCTTATCGCTCCAAATGCAAAATTCCTGTTTACTCCGAAATTCCGAACAAGCAAGCCCAACTGCAGGCAGAGAGACATTTCCCACATTTTTGACTGTCTGCGTGCTGTAAACGCAACCCAAACAGACAAGACACGAGTCGACGCTTGCCCCCAACTCTCCCCCGTCGGGTTTCCCCCCAAAGCCCGCCAGCTAGATTTAAATGTGTTGCCGCCAAACTTTCAGCAACGGCCTGACGCCTTTTCGCAGCGCTCCACCACCTGAGCCTCAGCCTGAATCTGAATTTGAATTTGAATTTGAACCTGAGCCACGTGGCTGCTGGCAATTCTCAATTCTCGGTGTGGAGTCTGGCACTGATTTTATGCTTTATAACTTTCGATATGCGAATGGCAAACAACGTTTAGCGCTTTGCCCCTTGCCCCTTGCCACAGCAGCAAGTGTTGCGCCAACGCCGGAGGGGCAAAAATAAAAAAAACACACACACACGCTAAAATACATATGGCAAGCACTTCAAATCCGGCAACGGGGCGTATGCGTAATATTTACATCTGTAGACTTTTATGCGCTCCAACAATAACCAAGGCCTGTAAGGTGTTATAACGGTTAGTGGAAATTATTTTTATGGTTTATGGCGATATATAAAAATATTTTTACCATGGAAATTCTAATTATTATATATTTTATCTTTAATTTTATTTGTGTTTGATCTAAATTGGTAGTATTAATTTTTTTGTTTAAATAAAATAAAGAAAATACAATATAACATATTAATTTTGTTAATATTTTATTTATTCTTTCTTAAATTTTACTTACGTGTTATTTTTAATTTGAATTATTTTGTTTTAAAGTTTTTTGTGAACAAAATGAAATAAATATATTAAAATGCATAATTTAATAATAATTTATAAATATAATATAACAAATTAAAATAGACTGAATAACGCAGTATCTTTAAGTTGAGCAATTGCATAATAGGACAACTTTTCTATTTCCTATTTTTGGAGTATCATAAGGGTTGCAGGCGCTCAGATTTTTTCCCTGCGAAGTTTTCATTTATCAAATATTTATGCCATATTTTAGCTATTGCGACAATGAGTTAAATCTGATGGAATCCCAAAGCTGTCGCTGTCTGTCTGTCTGGCTGTCTCTGTGTGCGATGTCTGTGATAATAAAGTTTAAAGCTGATAAACGATTTCTGCAATCAAATTATGCGCATATTGAAATGAGGGCGCCAGCAAAATTGAGTGCGTGTAAAGATTGTAAAATTTGCATGAGTTTTACAGAGTCTGAGGAAACCCCTACGGTTTCTTTATCGGCAGAGGTGACTTATGGGCATTGGTTATGTCAATTGTAGCAAGTAACTAGTTGCAGTTCGGTCAGTTGTCAATGGTCTTAGAGAAGTTGACATTTTGTGGCAGCTACAGCAGAGTTTAAGCCACTTTGGCATTGACAAATTTATGCAGTTAGCCAGAGACAAATTTGGAATGCAATTCAATTTGTGCAGGGAGTTAAAGACTGCTGTCCTTGGCAATCCCTTACACATGATATTGTTATCTTTGTCGTAATTAAAAACCCATGAAAGTGACGACCAAACAACCGGCCACAATCGCATGAGTAGACAGACAGCAGGACATTCGGACAGACGCAGAAGGAGAGTGTGTGGTAAAATAAACATGAGCGTATTGATGGGAGCAGCTCTGACGGCAGCAAACTTTCATATCAATTTTAAGCCAAAGTAATGAAAAAGTAACAGCCAAAAAATAGCCAGATACGACTTTAGAATACCCTGTACGCTATAGTTTAAAAATAATTGAATAACATAATGTATAAATATTTGAAAAAATATATCACGAAGAGTTGCTGCAATGCATCTTCTTCTTATTTTTTAGTTTTAATATATTCTTTGTTAATTAATCGATTTCATTAGGCATTTCAGTATAGAAATATATATGTATACAATATTATAATATACTTTGTGGGTCTTCCACGCCTTCTACTGCCTTGGTTCTACACATTTTATGGTTATAGGGTATAAAAAGCAAAAGAAAAAGGAAGAGCAAAATAAAAGCAAAGCAAACGATGCGATGGGATGCGATACTGCAGTAAAAGAAACGAAATGTAACGAATGTTATAGACAAAGCATATTTACACAAGCGATGTTCAAGTAGCCACCATGTAGATGACGATGATGACCATGATGACGATGATGGCGATGATGATAATGATGATGATGATAAGGATGCCAACGTTGTTGCTGATGATATTGTTGTACACAGCAAAACGCTTATGACAACCCAAAAAAATAAGGAATATAAAAATATCACAAAGCGAAACTCCCACTTCTAAGGATGCTGTTTACATTCGGACATTCTCTCATCTCCTGCTCTAACTGTGGGCGTCTCTCTGCCGTTACGAAATTAAAAACCAATAAAAAGCTGCACACGAAAATTAAAAATTATGTTTTCCTCTTTACCATTTTATTGCTGCACAACAATAACAATAACCGAGGCAAAAGGAGCACACAAAAATTTGAAAAAGTTGTAAAATATAAAACAGAAAGTAGACGCTTTAAAGCTAGCGAAAAATATGTAAAAAAAACTTTGTAAATTTTACGAAACTTTTGCAATTAAGCAAAACAATAAAAAAATGTTTGATAAGTGTTTAAATTTTTGCTATATTTTTGAGAAAATATTGAAATCCTGGGAGTAAAGTAAAAAACTCAGACAGTTCTTTGTTAGAAAAAGCTGCTGTAAATGACGAAACTTGGGTTGGTTTTTTTCTACTATCAAGTAGCTTTTAGCTTCTTTTGCAAGTCACTTAATTAGCACATCTTGCTCCAAGTTCGTCAAAGTAACTGCCGAGTCTTATATGATACAATTGATATTAACTTTTATTTCTGGCCCACAACTATAATGAATGAATGAAGCGAGCCTGGGCAGAATTACTTATGCTTGGTTTTTCTTGCATTTTGTTAGACTTCCTTTGCAGCATCGTAAAACTTTCACTTCGTTAGTTGCACGCGCTGAGCATTTTCATCGTTTTCCTCGTTTTTCCTATTCATTTTCGCCAATTAAACGGAACATTCGGGGCAAGTCATTCATTTAATTTACTACCTATGCTGCCTGTACCTATCCATAAACCTGCTCTATGGCTATAGCTATGAATAATTTAAGCAAATCGCTGCCTGTCGCCTCTCTCTGTCTCGCTCTTTCTCCAATTCTCACTCTTACTCTTTGCATTCGTAGTCTCTTCGCTCTCTGGCTTTTTGTACGTGTCGCTGTGTCGGATTAGGCGGCATTTGCATATTTTAATTATTTAGATTGTTGTGTTGAGCTACTTACTCGCAGCACTGTCTAACTGTCTCGCTGTGTGCGAGCGGAAGTGCTGCCGACGCCATTGCTGGAGTTGGGGAAGCGACAGTCAAAACAGAGCAAAACTTAATTAAATGCCTGAATGTTTTTCTTGCGGCATTAAAGACACGACAATTGCATTTCGGCATTGGCTAATGATACAGGATAAATGAGTATAATTATTCAATACATTCACATTCAATTACGCATTGAGGTAGCCGCAGGTAAAATAAACTAATACTATGTATTTTAATCAATTAAAAACCATATTTTACAACAATATTTTACACCATATTTACCCAACAAACATATTTTATTTGTTTTATTTCCTAGTTAATGCTATGCCGAAAAGTATGCTTTAAAATATAACAAGCTTTTGGGTGTATCTTTGCATCGGCAGCCACAGGAAATGCGTATTAAAGAGTTTATTTAGCTTATGGCTAAGATAGTCAGCATGGCCAAAACAAGACTCTACGCTTGGCCAAAATGAAAGTTATGTTGGCAAGTTATTTGTGGCTGGCTTTTGCCAATAAACACATTACGCTTGCCACAGAGCCAATCATAAATTCCTAATGAAATATGAGCGAATGCCCGGCAGACAGACAAAACATGGCCAAGGCGAAAGCCAAGTCCAAGTCAACTGCTATAACCGAAACTAGACAATGTACAAAGTAATAAATACGCAAGCGATGCAGAGGCAACTGCAGAGTGGGCGTGGCAAAGAAGCGGAGTCCGTAAAGCTGGCACTGAAGACCGACTCTGGGTATTAGTTTTATGATTATTTGTGTCGCTTATGGTGTCTTTTGGTGACTTTAACAACCGGCGCATATGGAGCAATGTGGCAAGTACACATCCGTTAGGGGCTGGTCAGCTTACAGCTTTAATTAGATTTGCACATTAGAGGAAGACAGAGCAGAGTACAGTATAGGCAGGAGCTGCAGGCTAATGACACTTGCTTCGGTATGCGCTGCACGCAAACACGCGGAATTCCAACGGAGCCAAGACTACGAACTACGGCTGCTTTTACGGGCAGCTTGAACACCAGACCGTAACAGGCAGACAGAGGCAGAGAAAGGGGCAGAGAAAGAGAGAGTGAGCTGGAGAAAGTGCTCCATCAATAAGGCTTAATTTAATTTGAGGCTGGCGCTATCTTTAAGCCCAGCAGACGGCAGTTGCTGCCACACACGTGCTCTGCACATGATTATTATTATTATTATTAGCTACGATGATGTATACTGTGCATGTGTGTGTGTCCAGGCCTGGCAAATATTAATAATTGTTGCCTTTTTTTCTATTTTTGGGCTGGTGCACGACGTCTGCGAAACACGCTAAAAATTAATTAAACGTTCTTGCCTTGTGGGGCTTGGCAAAGCCCCCTCAAAAAAAAAGAGAGCGCTGACAAGCATGGGCAGAGGGGTAGGTGTAAATATTTTCAGCTCGGCCATTTCGTGGTTATTTATGCGCCTGGCTTTTGGGCTGTTTTTATGCCCATTAAATGGGTAAGAACAGGGTTTATAAGTTTGGGAGATTGCAGGATTCACCATCTAAAATAAAAATAAATAAAAATCATTGCTGCTGCGCTTTGTATAGTATTTTTAAAATCATATTTCAAATATAACGTATCAATTATAGGGTATTATATGGTCAAGCAAGTCAAACTGATTTGCTCCGCCCATTCTGGTTACTCCCACTTTCCGCCTTTCCCCTTTTAGCTCATAATGCGCACTGGGTCTGCATTTGATTCATGCCATTCTGGCTGTTCTGCTTGTTGTTATTGCTGCTGTGCAAACAGCACGCACGCATATTGGCAATTTATATTTGTATTAATTAATGGGCCAGTAAACAATTGCCAAAGAGCCAAACCATTACCACGCAGAGGCTGCAAAATAACGCAAAATTCGCTGCACTGGAATGTGGAAAATTATATTGAAGCTGTTGCTCTGTTCAGTTAATAATATTTAGGGTATTTTGTGTTAAATTGACTTTAGTTATTTCATAATTGCATGCAGCAGACAACATAAATCTCGGCTTTTAAAATATTTGTAAACATACATTTTGTTCAATGTTTAGGTTTGAGTAGCTTGTATTTTGTTTGGAAATAATGTTAGCATTAATAAAAGTGAAAAATGCTGCTGAAAAATGCAAATGAAAGAGGTAAAACACAGACTAATTGATGTTATATAAATGCGTATTATGTGGAGTTTGTGTATGGGTTTATCGAAATTTGTAATGCATACTTTTAGGCAGCATTAAACAAACGAGCAATTGGCAAGGAATTTTTAAATAAACTTTTATTTAATTAAATAAATACAAATAAAATTCTATAAAAATAAATATAAAATGAAATTGAAAGCATAAATATAAAATTTAATACAAAATGTTTGAAAAAATAGGAATTGTAAGAAATTGTTTAATTAATCAATTCGTTTTTATCAGTAATATAACGAATAAATATTATAAACCCACATATTGAGCATATTTCTGCCTCTTAATTCTCTTTGAATCGATTTTATGTTTTATATGCACATATTTTGTATTGAAAATTGATGGAGTTTATTTACGATGCGCTGCACTCTGATTATTTGCATGGCACTCGTAATAAACTGCAAAATGCCCAGGCAAATAGAGCTCAATGTAATTTTATAATAAAAACTCAAAAGCGTATTGGAAAGCGCGTGCAACAAATGCCGGCAAAAAGCGCAGCAAATGCAGAAGATAGGGCAGGGGAGGAGCAGTAGAAGGGAAGGGGAGCAGGAGTAGGAGCTGAAGCAGAAGTATTACTGGAGCCAATGTCCTGCAGCCGCATGGAACAATAAAAGTCGACAAGTACGAGTTTTGGTTCAGGTTCGCATTTGTATGGCGTTGTGTCTGTATGTGACAAGCTTTTGGAACAACGAGGACAAAATCTACTTGTGTGTGAGTGTGTGTGTGTTCTGTCCGTCCATTTTGTCTGTCTGCTTGTGCCATTGTAATAACTGCA
This sequence comes from Hypselothyrea guttata, assembly GCA_035045125.1. NCBI lineage: Eukaryota > Metazoa > Arthropoda > Insecta > Diptera > Drosophilidae > Hypselothyrea > Hypselothyrea guttata. The sequence goes on from JAWNNJ010001392.1 coordinate 703,243, forward strand.
GCTGCACTTTTACAATTTGTACGTTGGCGTTGTGTGTGGCTTTGGTTTTTGGTTGGGCGCTCGCTTGATAAAAATGAGCGTCGGAAATGCGAATATAAATTTTGCCATATCTGATGTACAACTGCGTGCGACTGTCTCTCTCTCTCACTCTCCTTTGCTCTCTCTCTCTCTCTTTGTGTGTGTGTGTGTGTGGCAGGATAAACGTAATGGCTGCATTGCATTGGCAGGAAACCCAACAGACAGCAGACCAATCATCAGAAGTGTATGCAGCGGTCGGAGGAAACGGAAATGACATGCAATAAAACACAAAGGCGCACGCATGGAGCACGTATTAGAGCCTGTGCACAGAGCGAAAAATTGTGTTAGAAAATTAAGCAAAAAAAATTAAAGCAATTTAAGCATTTTCACAACTGACGAAAAATTTGATATATTATTTTTTTTTATTTATTTATTTGCATTCATTTACATTTTTATTGAGATGCTTGTTTTTTTCTCTCTGTGTAGGGGGGACAGCTCTGCTCTTTGAGTGGATTATGGCATCTAACAAACACAAATCTATCTGGCAAATGCATTGGTCCCTCTCGAAACTTTTACACAAATTACAATTGCAAAAGTTGCGTACTTGCCGGACAGTTCACAGAGATTCCCCGCTCCCTCCCCACCACAGTTGCTTGTGCTCTGGAGTGCGTTGTCCTTTTGTGTGCGTTAACGCCAAGTCATTTAGCTTATCAATGCCAGACGCAGACAATTTTGCTCTTATCGCTCGGTCGCATCTCCTCTGCCAAACATGCAGGTGGTCAAGAGAAGGAGGCCAACGGAGAGGGAGATGAAGAGTGTGGGCAAAGCTGCTTTATCGATGCTGTCCTGCTAGATTTAATGGCACACATTTGGCTCTGTTAGTGAGCTCTATTATTAAGCAGCCATTAGCTGTGGGGCAACCCTGGCGACAAGCTGTGGCAAGGCTGTTAGGGTTGCCCATTGACATGTATGCAAACATTGCACTAATGATGGTCAACCAAGTGCCCACTAAATGCCAATTCTAACGAACTGCACTCCTGCTCCTTAGCGGCTCCTCGTTGGCCAACTCTGCCCCTCTCCCTGCCCCGCCTCTCTGTCCATTTTATTGGCTAATTACGCCCTGCAGCAAATGACTGCAGCCGTTGCATGCATGTGATTGCAACAGCCTCTCTCGCAGTCTCTGCCATAATTTGCCACAAAATGCTGCTGTTTTATTTTGGATTTTAATTTCCATGCCTCTGGTAACTGGGCGCTGTGTCTGTGTTGCATGTTGCATACATATGCTCGACATGCGCCTAATTTATATTCATTATCTGATGCATAATTATAGATAGCTTGCATATCACAATATCGCGACACTACAGGCAACTTGCCACTGCCTCAGCCTCAGCCTCCTCCTGAGTCTCCATCTCCTTCTCCTTCCCCTTCTCCAACTCAGCTTGTTGCTGCCACTTGTTTATCTTTGAGCTTAAGCGAGCTTCACTCCAGCGTTTGCTGATTCACAGTTTCAATATTGACGTAGCACAGGTCTGACAACCCTCGCTCTAGGTCTAACCCACTTCTTAATCTTGTTTAAGCTTATCGCTCAGTGTCGCCCCCTCGAATAATTCTCAACAAGTTGTAAAAGTTCAATGCAACAAATTCGAGAGGAAATATAAACAAATATTTGCTGCAAAAATCATGAAAATTAAATTTAAACAACATTTTTGATAGGGTGAAAAATAAAAATAAAAAAAAAAAAACGAAAAGATATAAGGTATTCGTATAGTTTCTTAAACGAAAAATGCCATATTTGTTGAACTTTGAATACGCATAACTTTAACAAAACTCAACCGATTTTCAAGCGGTGTGGTTTTTTCTTAATCATTTCAGTTTGAAATTAAAATTTGAGCAACAGTTCAAAACAAAAAAAATTTGAAATTTTTGCAAAAATTTTAAGGGTCACCCCTTTAAAAAAAAGCAATTTTCACAAAAAAAAAATGTTTTTTTTAATTGTAAGAATTGATACGCAAACGAATTGTATTGCAAAATAATGCAGAAAAAACCAAACATAACAATCGGTCGAAAAATGTGGATTTTAGGGCTAATATTGGTATCACTGTGGGATAATCACTCCTTTAAAATAAAAAAAATTATTAAACAAGTTTTATTTTGTTTTAAATTAATTTTATTTCCATAAAAGGCATAATTCATTCAACGCATGTTATTTAACAGAAGGCTGTTAGCCGCTCAGCGCACGTTTAACAGTGGACGTCAGCTTGGATCGACACCAGAACTGAATACACGGGCTGAGTCGATTTCGTTTTGGCTGGATACCAGGCGAACAGAACTGGATAGCAAGCCTATTGTAAAATAAATTAGCCTGGTTTCAAACCAAGCCTGTTGTAAAATATATTAGCCTGGTTTCAAACCAAGTTCTTGCTTACAATCAGTATATAAAATATAGCATACTTTCAGGCTGCTGCCTATATTTGATTTTTCTACTGCAGCCACTATATTTCATGCGCGCGAAAACAATTTTGTTGATAAATAAAAGTACCGCTAAAGCTTTAGTAAGCTTTATGAGCTTTTGATCATATGTTTGTCGTAGTGTTGGCTTACCGAAAAAAATATTAAATTTAAATTCTAATAAACCGATTGCTTTAAATTCACAATTATGTGATGCGTGTCTTGAGACATCCTTGGGTATTAGAGGGTTAACGAATATGTATATATAGCTTGTGGGGTTTGCCACGCCTCCTTCTGCGTGTTACATAGAATCCCACATTAATCTACTTTTATTACACGAAATTAAAAAATAAATACTCACTGTAACTTACAACAACTTTTTTTTTAAGGAAAGTTCTGAATTTGTATTTCAAACTCTTTATTCATAAATAGTACTTAATTTCTTACAGTGTAGTTTGCTTAGATCGTAATTATTGTAATTGTTGCTTTAGCCAAATCATAACGCATTCGTTTTCCTACTTATGCAAATTGAACTTTTGTGTTTTGTAAATAGTTTAAATTTTAAAATCGAAACTAAATTAAATAAATATTTGCTTGTTTGTATATAAAATATACTTTCTTTCGATAGTTCTCTCGCCTTAACGCTATATAAATATTTAAAGTTAAATAGTTAATTATTTATAGCTGCTGTAAAACTACAATAAAATGCTGTGTGTTTAGTTTGTGTCGCTTAATTAAGATTGTGTTTTAGCTTTTTGGAACATGATGGAGACCCAGAACTGGGCGCTATTCATAGGGAAGTATGCTTAACTCTTAGTTGAACTTTATTGCTTTGTGGAGAGCTGGATATGAGTACGCGATTTGTATCTGTAACTGCGATTGTATCTGCATCTGCATCTTTGCGTAATTGATGAGCAACTGCTGCGCTTCGTTAGCCACGTTCGCTGCCTCTGGGCCCCGAGCTCATTTGTTAAGCCCGCGACGCTGCGCAATCAAGGCTAATTAAAATGGCCGCCGGCCAGCATCACGAGATGATGCAGTTCTTGTCCTTGTCGCCCGCCAGCTCCGACGGCTTCCGCTTGCGATCGTAGGCCAGCGCATCATTGGGCACATAGCTCACCCGCACCCCTCCGTAGTGCCGACGCTGCGGCAGCTGGTACATCATCATGTAGTCCTCGGAGCTGGAGGATGAGGAGGAGCAGGTGGAGCAGACATCGGACTCCTCAGATTCCTCGCGTTCGCGTTCCCGCTCCCTTTCGCGCTGCTGCCGCGGCGGCTTGGCTGCCATGGGCAGCGTCTCCGACTGCAGCACGGAGGGCGCGCCCTGGTAGCTGGAGGAGAGCGGCTGTGCGGGTGCGTAGGTGTCTGCTCTGGTCGTGGAATGCGAGCGATGTCCGCTGCCGCTGCGATGATGACTCGACGACTTGCGACGCCGACGTCGCCTGGAGCCGTGACCATGCCGCGCTCCATCCCGATCTCGATCTCTATCGCGCTCCTTGTCGCGGTGGCCTTCGCGCTCGCTGCCGCCGTTGCCGGAGTAGCTGCGGGAGCGGGGCAGCGTGTCCGGTATGCCCTCAAAGCGCACGCCCTTCTTCTTGGTGGGCTCGCCGCTCATGGGCGAGGAGGAGCTGCCGCCGCTCAGTATGGACACCGGATGTACGGGCGCCTGCTGCGCGGACTGCGTGGACAGCGGCGTGTTCAGCGAGCGATCACCGTTGGAGTGCGTAGGGGAGCCCAACAGCTCCGAGGGCAGGGCCGTGGAGGCCACGCTCAGATTGGGCGTGGGCAGTTCGGGCAGCTCCGAGCCAGCTACCGCTGCAGGAGGTGGGGGCGGGGGATGCAGTATATCCGCATACTCGTGCTGTGCGTGGAACTGCTGCGCGGAGGCATGCAGCGGAGGGGCGGGGGGCAGCTGCTGCTGGAAGTGCGCCAGGTGCTGAGCGGTGACCACGCCCAGCTCCGGCATGCTGGAGGTGATGGCGTTGTCCAGCTGGCGCTGCAGCTGATAGCTGTGCGTGGCAGCGATTGGCGGCTTCGCTGGCCAGGCTGCGTCCAGATTGCTGGCCATCTCGTTGAAGTTGTAGACGCCGTCGCGCTGCAGCTGCTCCATGGGCTTGGGCATCAGATGCGGCTGGTAATCGGCGGGCGAGTTCAGCGGCGACATGTTCTGGGAGCTGGAGAAGTCCGTGAAGTCGCCGCCAGCGCCCGCCAGATCCTTGACCACGCCCGCATCCGAGTCGGAGGTGGCGTAGTTGGGCTTTGGATGTGGCAGCTCGCTGCTCATCGTGGCCGCCAGTTGTTGGCTCTGCAGCTGGTACATGGCCTGGTTGAAGCTGGCCTGATGCTGCTGCTGCTGCTGCGGCGACATGGGCGGTGAGCTGGAGGCGTGGCTGCTGGTGATGCGCTGCGGCTGATGCTGCTGCTGATGCTGCTGATGCTGATGTTGCTGCTGCTGCGGACGCACGCGTTGCAGCGCAGGCGGTGTGGGCGTGGTGTACATGCCAGTGCCGGAGCTGTCCGAGGGCGTTGGCGGCTCCCCCTTGCTGCAGGCAATCGAACAGTAGATGGCGCCACGGCGCGGCAGGAAGGCGCGTCCGAGCAGCGAGCAGCGGCACGTGTTGCACGAGAAGCACTCGTCCGTGGCATGCCAGTGCTGGCCATCGTGACTCATCTGGCCCTGATCGACGCCAATGGCCTCGCCGCAGTAATCACAGTACTCGGCGAACATGGCGTCGAAGCAGAGCAGGCAGTAGGGCTTCCCCTCCCGCATGATGTACCGCTGTCCGCCCAGCTGCTTGTCGCACTCGTGGCAGGCAAAGTGATTCATGTGCCAGGCACGTCCCTCCGCCTCGGTGCACTCATCAGCCAGGATTATCTGGAAGGGTAGAAGAGCGGAAGAGAGGTTTTGGTGAGGGAAGTTGCAAGGGATTTTTAAACAGAGAGAGAGAGAGAGCAAACAATCGATAAGATTGGTTGATATAGCCTACATAAATGCTGTTTTCATTGGTTGATAGATAAAATCAATATCTACGAACTCTGAAAATTTATTCAAAATCGGTCCATGATTAAAAGAGCTATGCTACATCAATGTTTGGTGTATCTATTAAGCAACTACATGCGTCTACAGCACGAACACGAATAAAATATTGGAAAGTATTCTTGGTTCGAAAACCCTAAGCTAGAGCTCTGATTATATGATATTTTCTCTAAGTGTAGCGACTTACCTCATCGCAGGCGGAGCAGCGTGGCTTGAGCGTCTCGGCGTGATGCCGCCCACAGTACATGCGACCATCCCGATGGAAGTAGATGAGGTCCACGAGCAGCTCACGGCAGATGCAGCAGGTGAAGCAGCCGGGATGCCAGCTGGCGTTGGGTCCCAGGCGTGTGGCAAACACAGCGATGTCCCCAGTGGAAATCAGCTCATCACACTGCAAATTGTGGCAGAGATAACAAGAGAAAGAGAGAGAGAGGGGAGAGATTAGAGCAGTGGCAAGAGGAGGGAGAGAGGTTACTACTACTTACACCATCGCAGGGACGGGCGCTCATCAGCTGTCGCACGTTGCCGCGTCCAAGCGCGTCACGTTTGCGCTGGGTGGAGAAGAGACGCAGCTCCTTGCGCTCCTCATCCGTCAGTGAGTGACAGTAACGAATCTGCAGTGACAGTGGAGGCAACAGAAGGTAGTAGAAGGTGAGCACGAGATGGAATGCTTCTTAGAGTTAGGAGATGGGGATAGAGACAGGGACAGAGACAGACAAATCATATGTTCAAGTGCTCCAAACTGACGGGCAGACAGTCGGACGCACAGCACGGACTTGACGGACTGACTGGGAGAGACTTGGGAGACTTGGAGGCCGTGGGCAGGCGAAAGGTACAAACTGCTTAAAGTGATCTTTCCAAGAACTGCAAACTCCAGGCGCGGCTGGGGAGATTGTTTGTCTGCCGTTGTTGCCGATGTAGTTGGTGTTTGTTGGGCAGTTGACGGCGGCTCAAGTGGCCAGTGGGCAGGGCAGACAACCGCAGACAGAGCACAGTAGCAACAGCAGTAGGAAGCGCAGTAGAAACAGCAGTAGAAACAGCAGTAGAAAGAGCAGTAGGAAGAGCAGCAGCAGCTACTGCCATACCATCTCTATATCTTTGCTGCTGCGGTCAGCGTCTCGTTTGTGTTGTATGCAAATTCTTTTTTCGGGGCTGCCTCTTTTTTGTAGCACAATTTGATTTGACTTTTCGGCTCGGAATTTGGGCGCTCTCAGTAAAAACACACACACAAATACCCTCAATCCTCGGTGCCCTGCCTTGACTCTGGCTTAACTACACTCTTAAAAATAAATATTTATCAGAGAAATAAGTATAAAATAATATAAATTATGATTGGTTCAAGAAAAAATGATAAATAAAATAAAATAATAATACAAAATATAATTAAATAATTAGTAACAAATTTAAAAAATAAATAAATGAAAATTAATAATTGCTTAAAAATAAATACCGATAACACGTTTTCTTTTATAATTTTCTGAATAAGTTTACGTTAATTTAACAATTTCCATTTTTAATTATAATATGTAATTTAAATTTTAATAATTTCAAAATACTTTTCACACCTTGTCAATTCAATTACTGTGCTTTTTTCTGAGTGTAGCTGCCTGGTCAGCAAGGCAGACTCGTTAACGTGGCAACCCCCAAGTTTAGTGGCTGTGTTTAAAATGCTAAAACGGTAACTGATACCGCCCGGCTTCCTCTGCACTTTACCCTGGGAATTCGTTTAGATTCTTGATTTTTTCCTGCTCGTAGTGCTGTGAGTTTTTTTTGTGGTTTTGGCTTGGGGTTCGGTTCAGTTAGTTGCACTTGTTTCCTTGATTAATTAAAAGGCAAATGTGTGGGAAAATCGTTGGCATTGACTTTGATATGCCGTTGCTGTAACTCGAGTTGTTTGCTGCGTGTTTTTGGGGCATGGCAGGGCAGGGAGGGTAAAGAGGGCATGACCATATTCAATCACGATAAAACGCGCACACATTTGAATAAATACCACGAAATTGACAGGGCTGTGTCACCAGGGACGCTGCACAGTGGGCAGTACACTGGCAAAAATTTGTACAATATTTTCTGAAAATTTCACAACTAAAGTTGAGTTGTTAAGAACAAGTTTTGTTGGCTTTTGTGCATTTATCATTTGATCATTTGTACGGTATATTTATGGCTTGTTAATTTCTCGCAGTGTACTGCCTACACTCAACTGTAACTGGTACTGGTTACTCACCTCGTTATCATGCGGCGGCAGTTGATGCAGCAATTGTCGCACACGATACTGCTCTCCAGGACTGTTGACGTATGGCACTTTGTCGTCGGGTATTTGGGAGAAGTACAAGCGCACCTAGGGCAGAGAGGGAAGACAGAAGAGAGAGAGGCATAAGTAGATGTAGAAGTGGAAATAGAGGCAGTTATGTAAGCATAGCTTAGAGTATGAACGCTGGAATGTGGCAGCAAGAGGTCGGCCTGACTGCTGTGAGTCTTTGCTTTTTCTCGTCTCTTTGGCAGATAAACTAAGCTAAAAAGGGTTAATCCCCAGTTGCTGCCACTTCATG